>CM030369.1:29332787-29932787 GCA_003604175.2 Clonorchis sinensis | reverse complement strand
CGAATTATATCGTTCGAGCGGCGAAGCGCTGCTGTTACGGTGCTCTGTGGGCATAATCGTCCGGGTATTTCATAGAGTCCACAGTGATAGTACTTTCTACTGGTGAAATATGCTGGCCGGCCTGTAGGTTGCTTGTGGTTGATGGGCATCAACTAGACGAGTTTGGAATTGGTCGTTGGTCCGAATCACCTCAAAATGCCTAACCCCAAGGAAGTCCAGAACTTCGTAGTTTCCCGTCTCTAGAGCTTCCACTCCCAACCTCCCTGGGGTTTCGCTCGATTCTGTATCCGAAGGGGGATGGCCATGTATCCTGTGATTTATGGGAGAATGCAACAAGAACGTGCTTCAGGGACTGGGTGATAAAAAAGTTCGAGCTCACTAATGGTTCCCAAACTGCTTAAAAGCTCGACAACTACTCTCATTTGCACACGAATTCGGTTTTGACAGGTGACTCAACTTAATCCAGCTGCATCCATCCTTTATGATGGTCTTCTTCAACTGAATGTGCTGCAGTAGGCCGTCCCATATTGCAGTTGGCACGGTATTCAAGATATCGCAATAAGTTGTTGCCTAGACGTAATACACTAATCGTAAGGATGTCAAAGAGTTTTCAGCAACCTTTTGAGTAGTATGTTACGTCTAGAAAACTGCTTAAAAGCTCGTTAACCGGCTATGTGGATTCAAATTCAGAAGCGTCGTTAGGCTTAGGCTTACTACTACGTTGGAAAAACATCTTGCTTGAGATTTCCCATCTCCAATATACTGTTTTTGCTTTCCGACTCGATCATTAACTGTGTCAGAGCCGGTAATCATTCAATATTTATGGCTTCAACGGATGTTCTGCATGCTGGAAGATAGTGGCTCAGCGTTGACAGAAACATCAGAAGTAAACAGTTTCTGCTAGCTGTCACATATCCAAATGGATCGTTTCGGCCTAGTTAGGAGGGTGCGAGGATTTTCACTGCGAATCATCTTTTATTCGAGCCGCTTTCGTCGAGTCGCAACGTCACTACCCTCTGAAAGCATTGAATTCTCTGTTAGACGGTCTTTGGGCATTCGTAGTACATGTGCGGATCACCATAACTCGACAAACCCTGTTTGTTGGTGAAGCCGTCCTGATTTGTTGCTAAATGCTGGCTTTTTTGATATCTGATCGCGCGAAATTCAGTCGGTTAACTCCTACGATATTTTGAAGGAAGTGGTGGTCAACTGTGCGAAAGTAACACAAGAGAATAATACTTCAAATCCAGGTAGGTCTCAAGTGCACACCTTTTCATTAATTCTACTGTTGAAACGTAATTGAAATATAGGTTTTTGAGTAAACGTTGCTTTGCCAGCTGTCGATAGTGCTGCCTCGAGACCAAGTAAACCTAAGATAGAAGTCAACTAATTTGGGGTGTGCTGATCCGCAAGGTATTGCGTTTTTTGTCGCCGATTGATATCGATTTTAGATCACGATATGACATGGGTAAACAAACTGTTGTATTTTGTGTGGGTGCAACATTAATCCCATCTGTATTTTCACCGCACTGCTGATCCACGGCTTACAACTTCGCGACACGTATATGTTTAAATTCTTCATAAATTCGCAAAAATTCTATGTCCTTGCATTTAATTTGCTCCTCCAGCTGTCCTGGCACAGTTATTTCTGTCTGTCCAGACCCAAATCGAGGAAGAATTGGACTCGTTTCTCGCTCTTGTCGGCTCATCAGCAGTGTAGTATGCACGCTATGGAAGCACCAGGAGACGGGTTCGCCAAAGTTTCACGACAATTTCTGTGGATGGAAAACAGAAAGAAAGCATGTGAGCCGAAGCCCAGTAAACAAGGTTGTGTATCACCAATACTTAAATAAAAATCAATCAAACTGTCTTACACCGTATACTACAGCGGTGCTCGTGGGGTGAACGGAAATTCCACTAATCCCGCATCCACAAGTTAAAAATGGTCCCGGAGACTTCAGGCGTCCGTGTCGTCATCTGACTGGCAAGTCTTGGTAGGCGATCGGACCGGAACAGTTACTGGGTCGTGGGCCGTTGGACAAACCACTAACATTGGTCAGGTCCAAATATATTTTCCTGTTCAAATTTGCTAACTCACGTGTGTCTGTCCAACATGCACTGGCTGGTAGTACACTCCTCCAGCATTTCAAATTCCGGCAGGCCCAAGCACATGCATTACTGAGGAACTCCAGTGAAAGTTAGACTTCTCCTCTTTGATTTGGACTGACGAGAATCGTTGTGCCTGTACGCCAGGAAGACTGCTCAGACATGAGTGGAAGTGCTAAAAATTACGCAAAATCCTGACTGCAACCAATTCACCGTTAAGTGTCACTCACATAGCCACTCTTCATAGAATACACCGAATAATCGATACCGCAGAGGCCTGATGAACAAGCAGCGAGATGTCACAATGAGGCATATTCAGTGGGGATGTGTACTCGTATCGTTCTTTCTATGTTCAATGTCAGTGAATCCGCCCTGTCAAAAGTATATCGCAGTAACACTTATTCGGCTTTTTATAGAAGGGATACAGGGGAGCAGTTGTCTGATTCTATGCGTGTCAAATTGTACATTCACTGGCCAGGTTGGTGGGTTGAAGGGGTAAAAAACTCCGTGTAGCAGCTTTTCCCGCCCTAAGAGTTTACAAGTCGACAGTAAACATAGCAACACTCACCAGCAGTCTGTGGAACCCTAATGTGGTTTTGCCATTGTCGTCAGCCGTAAGCCAGACAGTGATCCTCGTGATTGATCAGTCGGCGGTTCACCAGCTCGCCGAGCTTGGCATTTAGTTTGCAGACAACAATCGAGTGGACATCATCATCATCATCATCAAAGACAGCAACATCAGTGTTGACACTGATGCTTCACTGCCGTACAACCATGAAAATCGAGTGGACATCATCATCATCATCATCAAAGACAGCAACATCAGTGTTGACACTGATGCTTCACTGCCGTACAACCATGAAAATCGAGTGGACATCATCATCATCATCATCAAAGACAGCAACATCAGTGTTGACACTGATGCTTCACTGCCGTACAACCATGAAAATCGAGTGGACATCATCATCATCATCATCAAAGACAGCAACATCAGTGTTGACACTGATGCTTCACTGCCGTACAACCATGAAAATCGAGTGGACATCATCATCATCATCATCAAAGACAGCAACATCAGTGTTGACACTGATGCTTCACTGCCGTACAACCATGAAAATCGAGTGGACATCATCATCATCATCATCAAAGACAGCAACATCAGTGTTGACACTGATGCTTCACTGCCGTACAACCATGAAAATCGAGTGGACATCATCAGTGAGCGGTTGGCTGGATAGTCCTTCCTTAATTGTATGACTAATCGCCTTTGCCATATTAGTAACGGTTTCTTGATTGATTTTATTCATTCGTTATGCGGTTTCCTGTACAGCTTCAGTTGTGTCTTCGGGTGCGCTCATGATCTCAACCACCACCGGCTTCAAAATGAGTAACACCACCCGCCGTTTTCAGAAATGCGAACCATTTGTATAGCCCAAATAATTTTGTCGCACGGTTTGACATGTGCTTCACACCTGTAAAGTGCTGTTCACCGATGTTTCCGTTCGCGGTTGATGCCGTTCTCGTTCTGAGGAATTGGGTACGGTGTTTCATTGAGTGGATCTGGTTCGAAGCCCTGGTTCATTCCACTTTCCGAGGCAAACGGTTCTTCATACAAAGCTCGTAGAAGTTGTTTGTCAACTTTTCCGCTTGTTGGCATGATGGGGATATGGGTTACCTGAAAGTCAATGTGAGTGCCCATTACGATAATTGGAACGTTGTGCCTTGGTAATTGCTAATGCCTTGGCTTTGTTTGATACATGTGAGCATAACAACGCGGAGTTCTTCTGTTCAGCTGGAATAAAATGCCGAACAACATAAAGTTTGACAGGAGAAATCCACCGATTGTCTACCAAACCTCTCTGAAACGATGACTACCCAATCGGTTACAAATATTTTACAATTGATTGAAGAGCAACACCTCTTTTCCTTCTCTAAAATGAAACTCACAAGTAAGAGGAGAACCTTTTCTCATACCAACAAATCTTAAGGTATTGACTTGGTTAAGCCAGAACATTTTTCAGACAACTCATCTGAGCTCGTTCAGGTGGGGAGGACGGTTCTTAACGCACGCACTACCATGCATACGGTCAAGGTACGGATGAGGCAAAACAGACTGCCCACTGTCCACTGTCAGGTCTTTGGTCTTGTGGCACAAAAAACGACTCACACTTCACAGCCCAATCCTCATTAGTCTTATTGTCACTGGAAATTGGGGTTTGAAAAAACCACATTGGTGTGCTTTGTTTTAGGTTCTTCTGCGAAACAAGTCTACAGAGATTGGTACCATGCAGGAAGCAGAGATGTATGAAGTTGTGTAAGCACTGCAAAGTAGATCAAATTCCTCGTGCTATAAACCCCGAGATGGCATCGCGAAGAACTTCAAAATGTCACTCATCCAGCAGGGCTTTGGGTGTTTTAAGGTGGCACATTGCAAACAACCCTCGAATAGGAAGCGCCAAGGCTCAAGGCGACAAGTTGAGGATACCAGAGCAGTTGATTTCTCGTGCTGAACGAAAACCTTGGTAAAGACGTGCCAGCAAGTCTAAATTGTTGGGTATGAAGACGCACTTACACAATGTGAGCCTCATGGAGCTGGTGATTAACTGATCCGTTCATAGATTGTTCTTTGGGTAGCATATGAATCTTGTTGAAAAGCCACCAGAACTCTCAATGGATCGCGCGTGTTTGGATAGGCAAAACCCATGTCATCTATTGACAATGAGTTAGCGCATTACACCAATTGGTCCGAAATTCAGCAGGCATCGAATATCCACAGGGCTATGTACTTTTCCATTTACCAGTTATACAATCGTTGTAGTCCATTTTTGGAATTACACAACGGTGTTTAATGCAAGCTTTGAGTTTTATTGGTACTGCGGTCAATCCGGTAATACGGAACTGGCGAATCAATCGAACTAGGATACGTAGATCGGAAACGCACACTCGCTAGCACAGCCAGGAACTCCGGGGACTACCGAGATACCAGCAGAACGAGCACCAAATTGTTCGGTGAACGCGTCGAAGTAAAGTGCATGCTGTGCTTTCCAAGTGAACTTCACGAATAGATGATATTTGCATCGTCCCAATGCACCAGTCTCGGGTTTCATCCTGCAGCAGGTTGTTACTCCAGAGCCAGTTGGACCGATTTGAAGGCTGCTTGTTTCGAGGGCAGACAAATTTTTGCCATGAGTTTGAACTGAATTGAGAGATTACTTCTAAAGATGAATCGTTTTCCCACTGGTTCAATCAGTCTGGGCTACTCAGTACAACGATTGTAGCTCAACACTGAACACTGTGGTCGTCAGCCGCGAGATGCTCCACGCTCAACTAGTTGAAGAGTTTTCCCCGATCGAGCATCCCCATCGCGTCCGACTGATCCATTTTCACGCGACCACCGAATTGACCAGTGACGTGAATGCAGCAGTCTTCTGCAATCGTAACGAGGTACGCATGGCAACAAAGCAGCTGCATTTTGCCAAGCGAGAGGGAGTGATTGTGGAAAATCTATCATGTATGACCGTTGGGAAACCCATAAGCAATACTGCGGTGTATATTGTCCACAATTGTGAAGACTGTCTTGACGAGTGTGGGAAACGTGGTCATGCTTGTGTGACTGGTGTCGAAGCGTATAAGCCGACCGTCATTCATGCAATTCGAGACGATGCAACGAACAATCTTCCTGTAATCAGAGACGGATTAGATCCCGTAGATCGAAGACATGAGGGACCGTGTTGGGGAAGTTGCTGTTACGGGGCTGCCTACTTCATGGGTAGTCGAACCAGCAAACAACCGGATAGACGTCACCAGCTGCAAGACGATGAATGGTGAGACTACTCACGCCTCGCACAATCCTCACATCTAACAAGTAGCCGTCACTTTTCTCGGAGATGTTGGGTTTATCTGTCCCAGGAATAATCTTTTATACATTTGCGGTTGTTCAGATGAACTGGTAAGAGTAAATGCGGTTGGGTTTCTGGCCATTGATGTGGATCGTTTGTTGCTCAATTTAAAACGGAAAGGCTTACGCAGTGTTCAACAGTACATGTCGTCGTTGGAGAGTCAAGATTGTGACTCCCATGAATCGGTACCCTACTCATCAGACATTCGTCGTAGTCAACATTTTTGCTTGCCACTTCCGTTTGGAGACGCACTGAGCTGCTCGAAACTTCACGCACGGAACTCACTGGATCCTGCCTTCCATCTTTTCTTTCGGTTCCAGCCTTTTAGCCACTCATTCAGTGGATGAAGTCACGCGATGAGACCAGAATCGCCTCATTTGAATACTGAGTTATCCGGAGTCGTCTGGGGGACCAATTGTTCTCTGCACTATGTTCCCGCGGAAGGTTGCGAAAAAATATCAATCCACATTGATATCGAACTGCAAGCTGGCTTGTCATTTCTTCTCGTTCGGTTGTCCAGTGTACCTGAAAAATGTTCAAAACGAAATCGAACTGGAACTATCGAGTGGTGTTCTGCCAAACAAAGCGGTCAATGAAAATTCGAGGATTATTTCTGTGAGACACGCCTCGGACATATCGAAACCTGTAGTGGACCATTCAGAGTTTCATCGAATCAACTACTAACTAGGCAAACACCACCATACCCTAACACAGAAGCTCGTTGTTCAGAGGCGAAGGAACATTTCCGTGAATTTCGTTTTCTGGTATACACCATCCAAAATTTATCATTTGACGCACTCAAAATCATGTTTGACATCATGAAACACCTAATGCATGGAAGCTAAACAATTCTCGGGCGTGTTCATGAAGGATGACATCGGCAGCACAATCGGTGTCTCCGTGATGGTAGGGACATTTTGTCACATCTGTTACCGTAACAAATTATGTCTACCTACTAAGCACTAGCGTCTAATCTTTGTTCATTTTCTCACCTATAATCAGCTGATTTGATCTCAGTATTATTTTTCACCTATAACGCATCCTCGATCAAAATATGTTTCGGAGTGGGGTAAAAAAGCGAAACATATTTTTACTAGAGTGGACTTCAGTCGGCAACGCCGACAAAATGACATAAAGATCGAATACATCTCACGAAATATCATGATACAGCTAATGTTTTTCACGATGTGTGCTATCAGTAGGATGGATAACAATTTTCTGTCAGTAGTTGCCGAAACTGGTCAGATAACAGGTTCATCAGTTTGCTGGATATTGTAAGAAGAACTTGGCTGATATAGAAAAAAATTTAAAAAATAAACGCAAAATCATTAGGGATAACGCTTTACAAACCTGTCAAGAGCTGTTGGAACGCTCTTCTTTTCAAACCTCCATACAACAGTTTGGCATAATTTGTAGGACTGTTATCTCTTCATTTCTGCTTCGAAATAATTGCAGGATATGTTCACTTCCTTCAAAACAGTTACAATGGAGATAGTGTTCCAATTGTCCCGCGATGTCACGTTCGCTAAGGGACATTTTGCAGAAGGCTGCTATCTTTCCGCTCACGTGAATCGGATGACGAAGGTCGACGTGGTGCGTTGCTCCTGAAATTACCTTCGGTAAACTGAGTGATTCTGCAACTCTGGTGGGCTGGTTCTGTTCCCGTTTGACTGGCAGTTAGCAGGAATAGGAAATAAGCTTTGAAAGCTAACAACAGCTCACAACCAGTAACGCGTAGCAATTCCATTGGGTCTCCTGTCCATAACCATTCAACTACGAACGCACGAATTAATCGATGCAACAGAGGAATCGATAAAACAACGTACAAGCTAGATGGATCGATAGGCCTTGCGAATCTGTCAGCTTAATGACTAGTATTACAGCAAAGACTAACATGGACGAAAGAACACAGAAACAGCCGACGTAGGAATGCTCAATTCAAGATTCGTCAAAAGTGGAAGTTGTAAATTTGTTCCGGGATGAACAGAATGACTACTCAAACGAGAGTAATGTGGAGGTGAATAACAAAGATGTCGGTTTTATCTTAATCTTCCGGTTGAATAAATCATTCATGATGTATATCATCCGCGTTAACCTAACTTCAGTTGGGCTTTTTAGTACACAGCATTCCTCGGTAGCGATTTTCATACCCACTTGGGTAAAATTTACTCAACAAGTTGACGCATATTTATGCACCGGCCCGTTTAGCAATGTCTGTACTAATTGAAGATGACCTGACACTTCACGAGAGCACTGGTAAGAAATCGGTCATAGGATGATAACGTCACATGTAGTTCATTAGTCTCTCATTGCTGTCATATTCCTCAAGCTGTTGCCCGCTTTACGTAGTACGTCCTGCAAACCGAGCTTCGAAGTTTTCTACAACACAGCACCTGGATTGTACTTGGATTCAGCTGGGGTACCATTCTGGAAGGGAAGCAAGTTACCTGGCAGTGCAATAAATTATCAGCGTAGCAACGACAGATTTTACTGTTAGGAGAGTAAAGGAATGTGATCTGTTTTGATTGTCCGAAGAAGTTTTGCCTAATGAAATGACAGACTAGTGACCGTATGGGGAGGAATCGGTGGCCGAACAAAGTGACCAAATAGAGCTGCTTTGGACGGGGTACCTTGTGAACACGATGGTGAATGGGGCCAACAACCTAATCGAAATATACTTCAATTGACTCCGGGTTCTTTCGTGGGATGAATGAACGAAAGATGTAAAAGGTGAACTTCTCTGATGTTCACTGATCTATTGTGGGCAGAAGCCTACTGTTTTATGCTACATTGTAGGGGAGACAAATTAAACAACATCTCTTTTGGAAAAAAACGAAATCGAGTGAACGGAAATTCTTCTGAACTCCACGGGCGTCTACACAGCTGGGGCTTACGGAATGCGAGACTTAAATGAACAACAGTCAGATTCCTAGTTTATAATAGACTGCAACGAAATGTATTGCATAAGAGCCGTCTCATACTTCACTTTGCACGATATTTAAAATATCGAGGTATTTTCCCATATGGCACTTCCCATTAGATCGAACAACTCACTTATGGCTTCGTCTCTTTTGGAGATCATCGCATAAAAATGTACTTCCTGAGGGAGGTCAAGCTGCCCATTCAAGAGAAAGAACATGGCGGAAGGGACATTTGGTCGGGCCCTCAGTAAACTTGAAAACTAGTGCATATCTGCACTTGCGTACAAATGTATGTTCGAAAGGAAAACAATTCTGACAGAGGTTTTGTGATTAAGGCAGTTCTGCAAAGGACGATTGTCGTCCGCGAAGGGATTTTCAGGGAACTGCACTTATTTGCACATAAATTTGGTTCTGAAGGGAGGCTCAGCTGAAACCCAGCTGAATCCCTCGTTTATGGTATTCTCCATAAAGTTTGCTCCCTGTCCCTGTTGGCACGACACTAGACATAATGCAGCGGATTTTCATAAAGGAAACTACTGTCAAGGTTGCTAAAATCTGTTTGATAGCCCACGACCGGTTTCGCCTTTCTTGGGGCTCATCAGGTAGGCGAAGTCCCCGAGTTCCCGTCAACCTCGTGTTTTACTTGAACCTAAACTGCACGAAACTCGACAACTACACTCAGGTACACACGAAAAGACTAAACTGAATTCCAGCCGAATCTCTGGTTTACAGTATCATTCACTTGAATATGTTCCACCAGACCGCCTCATGTTTCAGTTGTACGGTAGACAATTTCAGAGGACTTGTTGCTAGTTTGCCCCAGTAAGTAAATACTACGTATTGTTTTAAACCACAAAATACTTAGACCAACAGACAGCTCGCCAATATTTCTACCAAAGGCAGTGAATATTAATGACTGGAAAACGGCGTTGGAGTAACGTGCTCGAAATACCCGTGATTAGTTCGTGTTTCCGTCGAGAAAGTGAATCAGTGTTAGGTTGTAACCGTATCCAGTTTCCGAGTTGTTGGAATTCGCGACTAAAAGTATGGGCGAAAACACTTTGATTTCATTGGGTCTCATACGAACCAATTGGGTGATATGTATTAAAGCAGCACAGTTCAGGGGCGTTTAGAAACTGCTGTCCCATCCCTCCGCCTACTAAGAGGCACAACCACGGATTGCAGAGCACTGGTGCCGGGTAAGAGTGATCTTCCCACAAATTCGATCCAGCGAGGACTACATTTTTAGGAACAACGAAACAACTATTCGGTTTCATAACTTGGTATATCTTGGTCTCCCATTTCCAAAGTAATGTTCTCCAGTAAGTGAGAATTTGCATTTGCGCCAATGCAAATGCACTGCCAATCAGTATAGTTCCGAACATCACAGCAGCAAGGAGACTACCAGCATGACCGAACCCGACGGAAGCCTACATTGGAAATACCCAAATCGATCTGAACCAAACTGGAGAGGGAGGGAGTGGACTGAGAGGCGAATGCACAAGCACGTGACGAGACCGTACAAATATTCGTCAGTTGCGACGATTACTCAGTTGGAAAACGCACAAAATTTCGAATCTTGTTTGTCAGTGTGGCCATTCTAGCTGATCGACAGATAGGTACATGAGCAAACAGTAAACACCTACATGACAAAACAAACAAACCGGATACTTCATCTGCACCACAGTTGTTACGAGTGTGACTTGCTTGGATAGAAAATACTCACCAATAAGATTGACTTGCGCTGGACAGCATAAGACCTACTCTACTATATTCATAAATGAAAACTGCTCAGTGATTCATTTCGGCAGTTCGGTTCACACATTATACTAATTAGGTCCTAAAATTCTGTTCATCCTTAGATGGTTCCCCACTGACGTCACAATGACGAACGGAAAGTGATTCAAACTGAAACAAACTCAATGCGACGAAGGATTAAACATTTGATCGATTTCACCTGCTCAGATTTCACACTGGGTGCAACAAGAAAATCAGTCCAAGCGACGACAATAACGAGCTTCGCTTTCATCAGGCTGGATTTGTCAATACTGGCGAGAGTGCCTCGGTAGCTCGATGTGGACAAATTGCGAAATTTTCGATGTATCATCCGCCTGATTGTCCGAATGACGCCATAAATGGATTCGATTTGCTTTGGTTTGAAATTCGTTCGCACACATCCCGAAGTGGTGGCGTTCAGTTAGGTGTTGTCGATGTTTTCAGCTTGATGCAGAGGGAGTAAAACTGGTGTAATGAGACATTGTGTTGCCTTGCATGCCGCCGGATGTCAATTTTAGTTAGTCCGCTGGGGGTTATTCCCTATGACAGAGCCGGTCTCTCTGAGTGAGCAGACATTTTGATGTGAAAATATTTCAGTAGTTTTCGGAATGCCAAATTTCAGGAACGCAAGTGAATGTCTGATGGCAGAGACAGAAAAATTCGGTCACTAATTGATAGTCGCTACCATAAAGGCAAGATTGTTTAATTGGCTGAAGATTATTTCCAGTGGTCAGAAGAATTTTAGGTCTCATTTCGCAGGACAAAATCAGCCTGTGTTTGAAATTCCAGATGTGATTGGACTTGGAATAACAAGCTACCAAACGTTTTGTCCCGAATCGAGCCACAGACAGCTCAGTGGCGCGAACGTACTGATCAGTGGTAGGTTTGTGCTTCGAAACTAACCTAGTTAACTAGCTTGCTCCTGTTTAGGCTTATGCAACCAGGCGATACCTCATCCTTCGTGGTTCTCTGGGGTGGCATGACCACTAGACACTGAAAGGCTGAACGACTCGTCCTGACTTAGGCTTATCAGATGAGTGCAAGTATGCCCAATTTAACACTTTCACTCTCCAAACCAGGAATCCATCGGTTTGCTTGCTGCATATACTGCTGTCCGGCTCCACGTTCAATAAACCGCGAACATCAGCAGTGCGACTTAAGTTGTCTTGAGATACAAAGTTTGGAGTCGAACTTCAAATGACACATCGGTCTAGTCCATGCGCAAAGGACCATTTAGAACAAAATGCGCTACCGACCACACGTCTCTCCTAATTGTCCTAGGAGGGATTTCCCGCCGACTGCTTCGTATGTTCCGGGACATCGGTGAGGATCCTGAAAAGTCAAGAATAACGATCTGTCTGTTTGTAGGGAAATAGGTTCCTCATCAACGCGAGACACGCGCTCGTTGGAGCAACCCAACTGAAACATACGTACAGGTAAAGGTAACGGCCATCTCCTGGTCAAATTCAGAGTATCAAATTTGACCATGAACATGAGGGAATCTCTTCTGTTACGCTAGTTTGATTAGTCGAAACAAGAAGAAACTCGTGCTGGATTTGTGCTCGGGGAGTCAAACATTCCGTTCCCTAATTACTCCTTGCAATGTTCCGAATCCACCATTTGGGTGCCCTCATTTTATTTTAGAAGAAAACTGTAAGAGTCACATGGCTGGTCGCAGACAGTCAAACACATCAACCAAACCAAACAATTCAGTCGTTTGGGCATTCGAATTGTGTGATAGAATTATATGAAAATTCGAACCGAGACCGGTTTAAGAGTTTTAGGGTAGACCGAAATACGCAGAGCCGGATCGATCGCGTGACACGTCAGCAAACAGCTGGTGTTGATGACCTGAACACTGCACCACTGTCACTGCACCACTGTCAGACAGTGTGTGAAAACTGACGATGTTTACGTGTGTCCCAGATCGTTTGGAAAATTTATAGGGAATGTGGATTTCGTTCAGCTATACAGATCATATTTACACCCCTGGTGAAACGTGGTGAGAACAACATTGCGGCACCAGGTGTCAATCGGATCTTATTCGTTTTGGTCAAAATGATTTGCCGTTTAGCAGGTACGGTGTGGAAACGGTAGATGGTGAAACAGAGGTAGATTGTTGGTAGTATGAGGAGATTTGTGAATTTTGGTGGGGATTTAGTCCTCTAAGTGAAGTCAATTTATGCTGAATAACCAAGTACAGACCTTTCATCCTCATTGGGATTGATCAGCATTGCGCATCTCACGAAACTGCAGGCGGCCTCGAACACACAACCTACCAGCTAGTAGTTCGGACACAGCCTTTCTGCTGTCGCTTTGAACTACCTGTCCGACGAGAGCTTCAAGCTGAGTGCCCAACCCCTCAGCATAGTCCGAATACATTCTTTATATTTAGGATCGTAAAAAAAATAAACACAATTGAGGGTGTACGATATCATGAGGTTGAGTTTTTCCGCGACGTTTGTTGCAGATTGCCATGTCCAGCTGTGGCGAGTTGCGGAATCCGGTGACGCCTGTTAACCTCATACTTGTTTGTCCTCGATACTCGACTGATAGTTTGCAAATTGCCGCCAAGATTATCGCTCAACACATGCCAGAATGTCACAAGTTAGTTGACCCACTTACGTGCTTCAACCGCTTTCTTGGTGTTGCCAGGGTGGCTCCCTTCCTTCATGAAGCAACAAGAAGTGTAAAAGTGCGAAAACTTTTGACTTGAGGTAAACATTTCAGAAACTTTCGCACGAAAAGCGAAAACGCACTGGGAATTCTCCATGTTGTTTACGCCCCACACCAGTATGAATGCATACTACCCTAGAGTTTACAACGAATGATCTTCTCGTTTAGGTGGGGAAATTAACCACATGGATCGGCTCTTGTACTCCTGGTTGTCAATCAATTTTTCGAAAAAGAGATATCGACCGACTTCAATGGGAGGTACGTGCAGTAACCACATTGTACGCAACAAGTCCGGATTTAGTGATATAACGGTGCGCGGTCTGTGCACTCAATGTCTGCATAACAAACAATTTTTTAAAACGAGCACACCTGTCATTTAAATAAATCTCTTAATTATGACTACGAGCACAATCTGAGACGGTTACACAGTATGCGGTCAAACTAATTCGATTGGACGATTAGATCATGAATTCGACCTGATGCTCAAGGTCATTGGAACACTTTACCTGAAGGGGAACATTCATATGGTTGCTTAAAACCCCTTGGCAGTCCAAGACGTGCTTTGCCTTTTTTGCAGCTCTTCGGGTCCTCGGTGTCCGTCAACCTCATATTCTACTTGGACCCAGATTACATGGAATTCGCGAACTACATACTTGCTTGCGTGTCATTTTGGTTTTCACGGGATGCTAAACTGAGGCCAAACTGAATTTCTTGTTTACGACATTCTTGGCATAGTTGTTTCAACCGTGCGCAGGAACTATCATTCCGAGTTAGAAACAGTACGCCAACATCTGGCTTATACTGAATCAATCGCCCAAGTGGTCTCCCAAACTTACGAATCAAAAGGGCATCAGTAAGCGCCCGCAAGTCAGTGAGAGTATTTGGAAGTCATAAAACCCATTCACTGTTATTTGGAAAACAGAAAAACTAACAACGTGTTCTGTAAAAACATAAAAAACCTTTATGGATTATGATGGCATCAACGAAAGACCTGATTGAATCACCTGGTTTTTATTTTTGTATGACTGAAAACAAGTGATTTAGCTGCGATGCAGTTGGGTTAACCGTCGACAGTGTTTCAGGTTATCCCCGCATTGTCTGATTTAGTTTGCACTTGCGAAACAATGGTAAGACAGGAACTACGAGGACTAGGTCTGCTCGCTAAAGTACAGATACTATAAATCTACTGTGTGCTTGTAAGTAGTCCCAATCAGCGTTGCAAGCGGTGTCAGAAAAGTGCAGACCGTTCGCTTTCGGTCCGGCCTAATTTTGTGCTCACACTATGTGCTCTATGCTCGTGCAGTTCAATTAAATTTCCCAGTTTTGCGATCTCCCGCCTTCTGGTTTGCATAGACTATTGAGTAGCAGACATAAAACTTGTACAGAATCCGCGGCTGATGAATGCGACCATAGCTTCAGGGTCATGAAATGTCTCTGGCCATAAAGGAGGTACATTCCACGAACACCGGGGCAAGTTATCAGGTGCATGCTAGGAATGATGGACCTTCTGAAAGTGTATTTTGTACCATCATTGGCGATGTAACAATTGGACAACTTACTGGAAGATATCCAAGCCAAAATTCAAGCCTGAGAATCCAAACACCCGTCCAATTTCGGCATTGGAACCCACAGAATTACACCCATTGAAGACTAACCCAAACTTGGATCGTCAAATGTTCGCAGAGGGTTGCCTAAATCTTCCAACAAAGACCACTTCAATCATCCGGTGGGGAACATGAAGTAACATGAAGGTTTCTTCCCTACAAACACAGACCTCGTCAGAGGTGTACCTGAAGGCTTAACATATCGAATACTCTTCCGGGTTGTTTGCATGTTTCAGACAGTGATTGATCACAACTAGTCTATGGACTATTCACTAAGCCTTATGCAATCAAATAAGGTGTCATCCCTGAACAGTATTCGGCAGAAACGAATGTTATTCGTACCTACGAAATGACGATAACAACTTCTAAAGTTTCGCCAAACCGCTTTGTTGCGTTCTCATTCACGCGATTTCTTAAACTGCGAAGGACTTTCTCAATGAACGATTTGTCTTGCTGAGACTACAACGATGCAAATTAGTCAGTCTGTTTCCTAGTCAGGCATCCTTATGCTGTTATGAGAGGAATCAGCAAATGACCCTTAAAAGAGTAAGAGATACACAGAGCATTGGTCGTGTGAGGTGAAGTATGACGGCGCCTTTGTCTCTCGGGTGAATTCCAAGAGGAGGCAAAAGTAGTTTAATGAATAAATGCGCTTTGACAGTGATTAATTTTAATGTTTTCGGGTTTTCGTCCTCTGGTCAATGCATATCTAACGGTAGAAATGGAATGAAATGATGGAATAAGCAGCTAAGACTTGTTGCTAAATTGAAAACATGGGGACACGGACAACTGATTGTCAATGCTACCCAAATAACATTTAACTGAATGTTATAGGGTGGTCTGGAGGGCCGTTGAGCGGCTGGGTCCATCGATTCGTGTCACATGACCAGGGCAGATTCAGCGATAGGACCAATCATTTTTGACAGCATAGTCCTTGGCAATCATATTGCGACTACTGCGGCTGTAGTCAAACCGTTCGGGTCGATACTACCAGTCGGTCGGATGCTCGGTAGGGTACGTGAAACTACTCGTTAGGATTGATCTTGTGACTGTTTTTAGTGATGCGATCGATGTTTTGGCTGAGCCATCGAGTCTAGTGTTGTTCCCGCAACAGAGAGGCTCATTTATTCTCTCAGAAAATTGCCGACATTCCCCGCTGAACAACAGCAGTGGAAGTCACACACACCCATAATCTGGGCTAGTCTTTTCCCGAATTCAGAAAGCTTCACTAAGGTTTACTTGTTTCATGGAACTTTCCAGTCTTTCGTAAACTACTAACGCGGAAGGTCAGCATAATCTAGTTCAGGGTGGCTGGATGGTAGTCAACCTAGTTCTTTCCTTTAGTGACTATTCTGTGCGTGTGAATACGCCCTTTGGGCAAGCCGCAAGCAAGTAAATGGCCTGATTCTGTCTAAGACTTGCTGTGTTGCCCCATGTCGTTACCACGGCAAACATTTTACTCCGTTACGCACGGCTTATTTATGGAGGAGGGTGCATGAAGCAAGCACAACAGTCAGCATACACTTGTTTTATTGGTCATGAGTAGTTCGCCGGTAGCCTGAATAAAAAAGAAAAGCTAGCACGGCAATAAAATTCTTTACTCAAAAATTATCAGACCACTGGACGTTTGTGCATAGTAGGAGAGCCACACACCGCTTAAGCTGGGTCGAATGTGACGCTGCCCGCACGCACTTGACGCTAATGTAAATCTGATAGAAGAATATCGGTGGGTGAACGTGCAGAAGCATTTCACAAGCCACAAGCCTACTTAAAGAGGATGGCAAAACAGTGGGCACTGACCAGTTACCAGTTGATTGCCAACTTGCCAGTATCAACCGTAAATTTCTGTAGCTTTCGCTACCTATGTAGATCAGATATCGGTAGGCGAAAGGGAAGATATCTGTTTCAAGCCACCAGATGACCTAAACATCATGACATAGCAATTGGCACTGGCACCAGCCGACAGCTTGTCATTAAGCCACCGGCATCTTCAGTCAAGTTATTAAAGTTTCATCGTAATACTGCACCTGTCCCAGTCTGGCACCAGGCAGGTGTTACTGCGAGCCGCCCGTTGACACCAGCAAGGTGGTAATGGATAACGTACCGGTGTTTGTTTAAATCTGCGGCTAATGACGTGGTACTTCTTAGGATCACAACGTCAACCATGTAGTCGTTAGAAAATGAAACACACTTTCCCCGACTCCAGGTGGTCACATTTATCGGCTGATCGGTGAGTAAGCTGGTGGTCTACAAGACCGATCCTACTGTGACACATGCGTTCACACGTCGCACAGGCCGACGTAGGCGAAGCTCTGTTGAAGGGACTTATTCCCTTGCGAATAGCTCGACGGTTTTAACGGAACGCAACGCGCTGCGCCTGTTTGGATTGCCCTTCTTCATGCAATTCTGTCGACTGCCAGTCCCTCCCATGATCTAAACTGGAAGATACAGTTTTCAAACTCACTTGAATGCTGTACATATGGTGGAGTTACGGGTGTCCAATCTTTAACTGACCGTGGGCAGGCTGTTGTGTGATGCGAGTTTCTGCCTAACCACAGGGCTGTTTTTGCATCAAACTGCGAGTGGTGTATGCTCCAGACACGTTTCTCAATGTGACCAAATGCCTCGCTGGTTTTTGCAGTTCGTTCGTTTAGTTCCTCACCAATTATCGGGTCCTTGAAGAGAATTCTGTCGAGGCAGCAAAAATCCGTGCAGCATACTGTCTCACATCCATTTAACCGAATACTTGTTGTTCGACGTTGAATCTTCGGCGCAAGGTGATAAAAGGCACGCTTTGGAAGTATTCATATTTAAGCCAACTGGAGACGGCGCTTGACCGAGAGTCATAATCAACCGGGGTTTCCCGACTACAGTAATAAAACCAAGTTTTCAGCATACAGCGGCACGCGGACACTGGATTCGCGCAGCAGTGATTCTACTGTACAGTGATATGACGGAAGGCAAGATCAATGGGGTTATTTTCGGTCACTTCCGTTATGACTTTTCGCGTCGACTAGACAGAGTGTCACCTGTACATTCATTTGAGGATTCCGCCAAATCGGAGGATTCACGACCCAAATATGTCGGATCGCAAATATGTTCCCTTCAAATTGTTTCCCAGATTGAAGTTTCTCATGACAAAAGAATCTAGGATATCATAAATTCCAACCAAAGGTTTATTTTGCAATGGAACTGGAGCAGCATGATGCAGATTTTTTTATCACCCCTGAGAATTATAAGCAGCGTCACTTTATAAATCCTTATTGTGGTTTGAGCCAACGTCCTTCGAGGCAGTAGCTGAACACTTTAGCGCCCCTTGAATGGATTCACACTCTCTTGTTTAATTCTTGTATTCCGCCAGCAGCGTAAAAGTTGATGTTTACATAGATCACGGCGTTAGTGAACACTCAGGGACTAGGTCTACCGTCAGGACTGGCAGTGGACTGTTGGGGAGTTCTCAGCAACCTTATTAGTAGCATGTTATATCAACAAATTGGGCATACTGACCTTAAATTTAAACCCTCCTCCTAGCTATGTTGTTGGATCAGTACCCTCAGAATCAGTGCTAATGGTCGGCAAAATGTTGAAACAGTTTATGAATTGCAGTTACTGAAGTTCTAGTGAAAAAAGTGTCATCGTTTCATTGTTTACATGTCTAACGAGTCGAAACTATAACCTTAAATTGTCCTGAACAACACTGGCAGGGACTTTGCTTTTCCCGGTGTGGCCTTTTCGAAAATGCCATGCCCGTAATTAATGAATAAACAGCAATCGGTTGACAAGTTTGTCCATTATTTGGGGTTATTCCCCCATAAATGTTTACCTAATATTTCTGGGTGTTCATTTTTTAGCAATATCCCGAAGGGGAAATGTCAAGCCGCAACTTCAACCTTTCACACTGTGGACTAACCCCGCAGAATTATTACAGAGGCACCACTGTTTCAAACTTCCATTAGACCAGATTTTTCGAATAGTTCGGAAGGCGGATCTACTGGATGCGGCAGACAGCGAATTATCCAAGGTCAGGAGAAGTGTTAGGACTACTGCGAAATTTCGCACAGTAGTTTTGTCAGTAGTATGACCCTTCGCTCTACAGCGATTATCAATCAGGCTGGTCAAAAGCGGCCGGTCTAGAGGAGTAATCGCTGCGCACTGACTTGTACTATTGAAGTCGAGGATATTACTATCTGTAGTATATTAGGTACAATGTGTACAGCGAGAGAACTACACTGTGTGTACCAACTACACAGCCTTTCCTGACAGAGAATACACGTGGTGTCCTAAGCACCACAGGTTTTCAGGAAATATAGAATTCCCTAATTGCATCCAAATCACTGAGAAACCTCTCAGATCATGGAGAGAGAAAAATACTGGCAATGTTTTGGAATATAGGTAGCTCGGGTGCGCTGATTGATTGTTGGTCTTTTCGCCGAGCTTGGCAGTTGGATTGCAAACGTTTCATCACAAATCGAGGTGACATCATCAGTGCGGGGTTGAGTGGGTCTCACATAGCACCTAAGTGGTGGACGGTGTTTCGCGCTGACTATGCCGATAATCGAATCAATCCGAAAAACTCCCTACACTGCCACTGATACTCACGATCAATGTGATGGTCTACTTAACAAACTACTCATAAGGTTGTTGAAAAAACATTTGATCGAATTGGAGTGCAAATAAGTGTTTTTTGCTAGTGGGCCTACCCACGATAGATACGAACTCAAGGATCCTTCACAATACCATGAAGCAATAAGTGACCTCCCGGGATCGCTGGTTCGAAACTCCCTGGGGTTTCGTGAGATGCGCAATGCTGAGGAAGAGAGGGCTGTACTCCTGTGTGCTCGCTGGTTTCTCAGCATAAATTGACTTCACTTACGGGACAAAATCTCCACCAAAATTCACAAATCTCCTCACACTACCAACAATCTACCTCTGTTTCACCATCTACCGTTTCCACACCGTACCTGCTAAACGGCAAATCATTTTGACCAAAACGAATAAGATCCGATTGACACCTGGTGCCGCAATGTTGTTCTCACCACGTTTCACCAGGGGTGTAAATATGATCTGTATAGCTGAACGAAATCCACATTCCCTATAAATTTTCCAAACGATCTGGGACACACGTAAACATCGTCAGTTTTCACACACTGTCTGACAGTGGTGCAGTGACAGTGGTGCAGTGTTCAGGTCATCAACACCAGCTGTTTGCTGACGTGTCACGCGATCGATCCGGCTCTGCGTATTTCGGTCTACCCTAAAACTCTTAAACCGGTCTCGGTTCGAATTTTCATATAATTCTATCACACAATTCGAATGCCCAAACGACTGAATTGTTTGGTTTGGTTGATGTGTTTGACTGTCTGCGACCAGCCATGTGACTCTTACAGTTTTCTTCTAAAATAAAATGAGGGCACCCAAATGGTGGATTCGGAACATTGCAAGGAGTAATTAGGGAACGGAATGTTTGACTCCCCGAGCACAAATCCAGCACGAGTTTCTTCTTGTTTCGACTAATCAAACTAGCGTAACAGAAGAGATTCCCTCATGTTCATGGTCAAATTTGATACTCTGAATTTGACCAGGAGATGGCCGTTACCTTTACCTGTACGTATGTTTCAGTTGGGTTGCTCCAACGAGCGCGTGTCTCGCGTTGATGAGGAACCTATTTCCCTACAAACAGACAGATCGTTATTCTTGACTTTTCAGGATCCTCACCGATGTCCCGGAACATACGAAGCAGTCGGCGGGAAATCCCTCCTAGGACAATTAGGAGAGACGTGTGGTCGGTAGCGCATTTTGTTCTAAATGGTCCTTTGCGCATTTTTCTGTCTCTGCCATCAGACATTCACTTGCGTTCCTGAAATTTGGCATTCCGAAAACTACTGGAATATTTTCACATCAAAATGTCTGCTCACTCAGAGAGACCGGCTCTGTCATAGGGAATAACCCCCAGCGGACTAACTAAAATTGACATCCGGCGGCATGCAAGGCAACACAATGTCTCATTACACCAGTTTTACTCCCTCTGCATCAAGCTGAAAACATCGACAACACCTAACTGAACGCCACCACTTCGGGATGTGTGCGAACGAATTTCAAACCAAAGCAAATCGAATCCATTTATGGCGTCATTCGGACAATCAGGCGGATGATACATCGAAAATTTCGCAATTTGTCCACATCGAGCTACCGAGACACTCTCGCCAGTATTGACAAATCCAGCCTGATGAAAGCGAAGCTCGTTATTGTCGTCGCTTGGACTGATTTTCTTGTTGCACCCAGTGTGAAATCTGAGCAGGTGAAATCGATCAAATGTTTAATCCTTCGTCGCATTGAGTTTGTTTCAGTTTGAATCACTTTCCGTTCGTCATTGTGACGTCAGTGGGGAACCATCTAAGGATGAACAGAATTTTAGGACCCAATTAGGTATAATGTGTGAACCGAACCCGCTGCCGAAATGAATCACTGAGCAGTTTTCATTTATGAATATAGTAGAGTAGGTCTTATGCTGTCCAGCGCAAGTCAATCTTATTGGTGAGTATTTTCTATCCAAGCAAGTCACACTCGTAACAACTGTGGTGCAGATGAAGTATCCGGTTTGTTTGTTTTGTCATGTAGGTGTTTACTGTTTGCTCATGTACCTATCTGTCGATCAGCTAGAATGGCCACACTGACAAACAAGATTCGAAATTTTGTGCGTTTTCCAACTGAGTAATCGTCGCAACTGACGAATATTTGTACGGTCTCGTCACGTGCTTGTGCATTCGCCTCTCAGTCCACTCCCTCCCTCTCCAGTTTGGTTCAGATCGATTTGGGTATTTCCAATGTAGGCTTCCGTCGGGTTCGGTCATGCTGGTAGTCTCCTTGCTGCTGTGATGTTCGGAACTATACTGATTGGCAGAGCATTTGCATTGGCGCAAATGCAAATTCTCACTTACTGGAGAACATTACTTTGGAAATGGGAGACCAAGATATACCAAGTTATGACACCGAATAGTTGTTTCGTTGTTCCTAAAAATGCAAGTAGTCCTCGCTGGATCGAATTTGTGGGAAGATCACTCTTACCCGGCACCAGTGCTCTGCAATCCGTGGTTGTGCCTCTTAGTAGGCGGAGGGATGGGACAGCAGTTTCTAAACGCCCCTGAACTGTGCTGCTTTAATACATATCACCCAATTGGTTCGTATGAGACCCAATGAAATCAAAGTGTTTTCGCCCATACTTTTACTCGCGAATTCCAACAACTCGGAAACTGGATACGGTTACAACCTAACACTGATTCACTTTCTCGACGGAAACACGAACTAATCACGGGTATTTCGAGCACGTTACTCCAACGCCGTTTTCCAGTCATTAATATTCACTGCCTTTGGTAGAAATATTGGCGAGCTGTCTGTTGGTCTAAGTATTTTGTGGTTTAAAACAATACGTAGTATTTACTTACTGGGGAAACTAGCAACAAGTCCTCTGGAAATTGTCTACCGTACAACTGAAACATGAGGCGGTCTGGTGGAACATATTCAAGTGAATGATACTGTAAACCAGAGATTCGGCTGGAATTCAGTTTAGTTTTTTCGTGTGTACCTGAGTGTAGTTGTCGAGTTTCGTGCAGTTTAGGTTCAAGTAAAACACGAGGTTGACGGGAACTCGGGGACTTCGCCTACCTGATGAGCCCCAAGAAAGGCGAAACCGGTCGCGGGCTATCAAACAGATTTTAGCAACCTTGACAGTAGTTTCCTTTATGAAAATCCGCTGCATTATGTCTAGTGTCGTGCCAACAGGGACAGGGAGCAAACTTTATGGAGAATACCATAAACGAGGGATTCAGCTGGGTTTCAGCTGAGCCTCCCTTCAGAACCAAATTTATGTGCAAATAAGTGCAGTTCCCTGAAAATCCCTTCGCGGACGACAATCGTCCTTTGCAGAACTGCCTTAATCACAAAACCTCTGTCAGAATTGTTTTCCTTTCGAACATACATTTGTACGCAAGTGCAGATATGCACTAGTTTTCAAGTTTACTGAGGGCCCAACCAAATGTCCCGTCCGCCATGCTCTCCTCTTGAATGTGCTAACTACGTTTCGCAGTACGAATTAAACAGCTGTACAGTGCTTCTCGACTGTTCACAATGGAATGGCTCCACTTACAAGACGAAGCCATAAGTGAGTTGTTCGATCTAATGGGAAGTGCCATATGGGAAAAATACCTCGATATTTTAAATATCGTGCAAAGTGAAGTATGAGACGGCTCTTATGCAATACATTTCGTTGCAGTCTATTATAAACTAGGAATCTGACTGTTGTTCATTTAAGTCTCGCATTCCGTAAGCCCCAGCTGTGTAGACGCCCGTGGAGTTCAGAAGAATTTCCGTTCACTCGATTTCGTTTTTTTTCCAAAAGAGATGTTGTTTAATTTGTCTCCCCTACAATGTAGCATAAAACAGTAGGCTTCTGCCCACAAATAGATCAGTGAACATCAGAGAAGTTCACCTTTTACATCTTTCGTTCATTCATCTCACGAAAGAACCCGGAGTCAATTGAAGTATATTTCGATTAGGTTGTTGGCCCCATTCACCATCGTGTTCACAAGGTACCCCGTCCAAAGCAGCTCTATTTGGTCACTTTGTTCGGCCACCGACTTCATCCCCATACGGTCACTAGTCTGTCATTTCATTAGGCAAAACCTCTTCGGACAATCAAAACAGAGCACATTCCTTTACTCTCCTAACAGTAAAATCTGTCGTTGCTACGCTGATAATTTATTGCACTGCCAGGTAACTTGCTTCCCCTTCCAGAATGGTACCCCAGCTGAATCCAAGTACAATCCAGGTGCTGTGTTGTAGAAAACTTCGAAGCTCGGTTTGCAGGACGTACTACGTAAAGCGGGCAACAGCTTGAGGAATATGACAGCAATGAGAGACTAATGAACTACATGTGACGTTATCATCCTATGACCGATTTCTTACCAGTGCTCTCGTGAAGTGTCAGGTCATCTTCAATTAGTACAGACATTGCTAAACGGGCCGGTGCATAAATATGCGTCAACTTGTTGAGTAAATTTTACCCAAGTGGGTATGAAAATCGCTACCGAGGAATGCTGTGTACTAAAAAAGCCCAACTGAAGTTAGGTTAACGCGGATGATATACATCATGAATGATTTATTCAACCGGAAGATTAAGATAAAACCGACATCTTTGTTATTCACCTCCACATTACTCTCGTTTGAGTAGTCATTCTGTTCATCCCGGAACAAATTTACAACTTCCACTTTTGACGAATCTTGAATTGAGCATTCCTACGTCGGCTGTTTCTGTGTTCTTTCGTCCATGTTAGTCTTTGCTGTAATACTAGTCATTAAGCTGACAGATTCGCAAGGCCTATCGATCCATCTAGCTTGTACGCTGTTTTATCGATTCCTCTGTTGCATCGATTAATTCGTGCGTTCGTAGTTGAATGGTTATGGACAGGAGACCCAATGGAATTGCTACGCGTTACTGGTTGTGAGCTGTTGTTAGCTTTCAAAGCTTATTTCCTATTCCTGCTAACTGCCAGTCAAACGGGAACAGAACCAGCCCACCAGAGTTGCAGAATCACTCAGTTTACCGAAGGTAATTTCAGGAGCAACGCACCACGTCGACCTTCGTCATCCGATTCACGTGAGCGGAAAGATAGCAGCCTTCTGCAAAATGTCCCTTAGCGAACGTGACATCGCGGGACAATTGGAACACTATCTCCATTGTAACTGTTTTGAAGGAAGTGAACATATCTTGCAATTCTTACGAAGCAGAAATGAAGAGATAACAGTCCTACAAATTATGCCAAACTGTTGTATGGAGGTTTGAAAAGAAGAGCGTTCCAACAGCTCTTGACAGGTTTGTAAAGCGTTATCCCTAATGATTTTGCGTTTATTTTTTAAATTTTTTTTCTATATCAGCCAAGTTCTTCTTACAGTATTCAGTAAGCTGATGAACCTGTTATCTGACCAGTTTCGGCAACTACTAACCGAAAATTGTTATCCATCCTACTGACAGCACACATATCGTGAAGAACATTAGTTGTATCATGATATTTCGTGAGGTATATTCGATTTTTATGTCATTTTGTCGGCGTTGCCGACTGAAGTCCACTCTAGTAAAAATATGTTTCGCTTTTTTTTACCCCACTCCGAAACATATTTTGATCGAGGATGCGTTATAGGTGAAAAATAATACTGAGATCAAATCAGCTGATTATAGGTGAGAAAATGAACAAAGATTAGACGCTAGTGCTTAGTAGGTAGACATAATTTGTTACGGTAACAGATGTGACAAAATGTCCCTACCATCACGGAGACACCGATTGTGCTGCCGATGTCATCCTTCATGAACACGCCCGAGAATTGTTTAGCTTCCATGCATTAGGTGTTTCATGATGTCAAACATGATTTTGAGTGCGTCAAATGATAAATTTTGGATGGTGTATACCAGAAAACGAAATTCACGGAAATGTTCCTTCGCCTCTGAACAACGAGCTTCTGTGTTAGGGTATGGTGGTGTTTGCCTAGTTAGTAGTTGATTCGATGAAACTCTGAATGGTCCACTACAGGTTTCGATATGTCCGAGGCGTGTCTCACAGAAATAATCCTCGAATTTTCATTGACCGCTTTGTTTGGCAGAACACCACTCGATAGTTCCAGTTCGATTTCGTTTTGAACATTTTTCAGGTACACTGGACAACCGAACGAGAAGAAATGACAAGCCAGCTTGCAGTTCGATATCAATGTGGATTGATATTTTTTTCGCAACCTTCCGCGGGAACATAGTGCAGAGAACAATTGGTCCCCCAGACGACTCCGGATAACTCAGTATTCAAATGAGGCGATTCTGGTCTCATCGCGTGACTTCATCCACTGAATGAGTGGCTAAAAGGCTGGAACCGAAAGAAAAGATGGAAGGCAGGATCCAGTGAGTTCCGTGCGTGAAGTTTCGAGCAGCTCAGTGCGTCTCCAAACGGAAGTGGCAAGCAAAAATGTTGACTACGACGAATGTCTGATGAGTAGGGTACCGATTCATGGGAGTCACAATCTTGACTCTCCAACGACGACATGTACTGTTGAACACTGCGTAAGCCTTTCCGTTTTAAATTGAGCAACAAACGATCCACATCAATGGCCAGAAACCCAACCGCATTTACTCTTACCAGTTCATCTGAACAACCGCAAATGTATAAAAGATTATTTCTGGGACAGATAAACCCAACATCTCCGAGAAAATTGACGGCTACTTGTTAGATGTGAGGATTGTGCGAGGCGTGAGTAGTCTCACCATTCATCGTCTTGCAGCTGGTGACGTCTATCCGGTTGTTTGCTGGTTCGACCACCCATGAAGTAGGCAGCCCCGTAACAGCAACTTCCCCAACACGGTCCCTCATGTCTTCGATCTACGGGATCTAATCCGTCTCTGATTACAGGAAGATTGTTCGTTGCATCGTCTCGAATTGCATGAATGACGGTCGGCTTATACGCTTCGACACCAGTCACACAAGCATGACCACGTTTCCCACACTCGTCAAGACAGTCTTCACATTCGTGGATAATTTGCACCGCAGTATTGCTTATGGGTTTCCCAACGGTCATACATGATAGATAACGTGCTGTCGTGACGTGGTTCCATGAAACACTAAAGTGGTACACATCTGAAGATTTGAAAACCTACAAGCTATTAAACTTGAAATGCTCACATTTACCCACCATGAGCTACAACTAAATGGTAGGACTTTGTGATACATATTCGTGAATATGTTTAGCATTTAATTGCCAATATGATGTCTTATCGCAGAAGACAGGAAGAGGTGAGTTCACTTTTCTAATGATTGTGAAAATAGTTGATGTTCAAAATCTTTCGTGGAACAAAAGGAAGTCTGTTTGTACGACAGAGGATGAAAACGTACTTAT
This sequence comes from Clonorchis sinensis, assembly GCA_003604175.2. NCBI lineage: Eukaryota > Metazoa > Platyhelminthes > Trematoda > Opisthorchiida > Opisthorchiidae > Clonorchis > Clonorchis sinensis. Next base: position 29,905,877 of record CM030369.1, on the reverse strand, counting down.
TACATGAATACAGAGGTAAATTCCGAGGAATGTACGCATCATCCATAAGAACTGGAAGTTCATTGGTCTTTTCCGCTGAGATATTTGATTTTTTGGAAATTTGTGATTTCTCCTGCCATGAAGTGTCGAATTAAATCTACTTAGGTCTAGCATGTCGAGTTCCTCAATCAACGGATGTCTCTATTTTTAGACGGTTCTGGCGAACCTAAAGTCTATTCCACAAGATGCCTGAGAGAAGCAGCCCAAGAGTGTCATAAATTCTCCCTTTAGAAGCACTTATTCTGTAGCACGGAATGTTTAGTCAGTGGTGTCAGATGTAGCTGATTTTCCCCACTTTCCAAAATTGATACAGGGGGTCACTTCACACTGGAAAAGTAATTATAACTGGTAAATGAAAAAGTAGATATCTCCGTAGTTGTTCGATGCCTGCTGAATTTCGGACCAATTGGTGTAATGCGCTAACTCATTGTCAATAGATGACATGGGTTTTGCCTATCCAAACACGCGCGATCCATTGAGAGTTCTGGTGGCTTTTCAACAAGATTCATATGCTACCCAAAGAACAATCTATGAACGGATCAGTTAATCACCAGCTCCATGAGGCTCACATTGTGTAAGTGCGTCTTCATACCCAACAATTTAGACTTGCTGGCACGTCTTTACCAAGGTTTTCGTCCAGCACGAGAAATCAACTGCTCTGGTATCCTCAACTTGTCGCCTTGAGCTTGGCGCTTCCTATTCGAGGGTTGTTTGCAATGTGCCACCTTAAAACACCCAAAACCCTGCTGGATGAGTGACATTTTGAAGTTCTTCGCGATGCCATCTCGGGGTTTATAGCACGAGGAATTTGATCTACTTTGCAGTGCTTACACAACTTCATACATCTCTGCTTCCTGCATGGTACCAATCTCTGTAGACTTGTTTCGCAGAAGAACCTAAAACAAAGAACACCACTGTGTTTGTATCAAACCCTAATTTCCAGTGACAATAAGACTAATGAGGATTGGGCTGTGAAGTGTGAGTCGTTTTTTGTGCCACAAGACCAAAGACCTGACAGTGGACAGTGGGCAGTCTGTTTTGCCTCATCCGTACCTTGACCGTATGCATGGTAGTGCGTGCGTTAAGAACCGTCCTCCCCACCTGAACGAGCTCAGATGAGTTGTCTGAAAAATGTTCTGGCTTAGCCAAGTCAATACCTTAAGATTTGTTGGTATGAGAAAAGGTTCTCCTCTTACTTGTGAGTTTCATTTTAGAGAAGGAAAAGAGGTGTTGCTCTTCAATCAATTGTAAAATATTTGTAACCGATTGGGTAGTCATCGTTTCAGAGAGGTTTGGTAGACAATCGGTGGATTTCTCCTGTCAAACTTTATGTTGTTCGGCATTTTATTCCAGCTGAACAGAAGAACTCCGCGTTGTTATGCTCACATGTATCAAACAAAGCCAAGGCATTAGCAATTACCAAGGCACAACGTTCCAATTATCGTAATGGGCACTCACATTGACTTTCAGGTAACCCATATCCCCATCATGCCAACAAGCGGAAAAGTTGACAAACAACTTCTACGAGCTTTGTATGAAGAACCGTTTGCCTCGGAAAGTGGAATGAACCAGGGCTTCGAACCAGATCCACTCAATGAAACACCGTACCCAATTCCTCAGAACGAGAACGGCATCAACCGCGAACGGAAACATCGGTGAACAGCACTTTACAGGTGTGAAGCACATGTCAAACCGTGCGACAAAATTATTTGGGCTATACAAATGGTTCGCATTTCTGAAAACGGCGGGTGGTGTTACTCATTTTGAAGCCGGTGGTGGTTGAGATCATGAGCGCACCCGAAGACACAACTGAAGCTGTACAGGAAACCGCATAACGAATGAATAAAATCAATCAAGAAACCGTTACTAATATGGCAAAGGCGATTAGTCATACAATTAAGGAAGGACTATCCAGCCAACCGCTCACTGATGATGTCCACTCGATTGTTGTCTGCAAACTAAATGCCAAGCTCGGCGAGCTGGTGAACCGCCGACTGATCAATCACGAGGATCACTGTCTGGCTTACGGCTGACGACAATGGCAAAACCACATTAGGGTTCCACAGACTGCTGGTGAGTGTTGCTATGTTTACTGTCGACTTGTAAACTCTTAGGGCGGGAAAAGCTGCTACACGGAGTTTTTTACCCCTTCAACCCACCAACCTGGCCAGTGAATGTACAATTTGACACGCATAGAATCAGACAACTGCTCCCCTGTATCCCTTCTATAAAAAGCCGAATAAGTGTTACTGCGATATACTTTTGACAGGGCGGATTCACTGACATTGAACATAGAAAGAACGATACGAGTACACATCCCCACTGAATATGCCTCATTGTGACATCTCGCTGCTTGTTCATCAGGCCTCTGCGGTATCGATTATTCGGTGTATTCTATGAAGAGTGGCTATGTGAGTGACACTTAACGGTGAATTGGTTGCAGTCAGGATTTTGCGTAATTTTTAGCACTTCCACTCATGTCTGAGCAGTCTTCCTGGCGTACAGGCACAACGATTCTCGTCAGTCCAAATCAAAGAGGAGAAGTCTAACTTTCACTGGAGTTCCTCAGTAATGCATGTGCTTGGGCCTGCCGGAATTTGAAATGCTGGAGGAGTGTACTACCAGCCAGTGCATGTTGGACAGACACACGTGAGTTAGCAAATTTGAACAGGAAAATATATTTGGACCTGACCAATGTTAGTGGTTTGTCCAACGGCCCACGACCCAGTAACTGTTCCGGTCCGATCGCCTACCAAGACTTGCCAGTCAGATGACGACACGGACGCCTGAAGTCTCCGGGACCATTTTTAACTTGTGGATGCGGGATTAGTGGAATTTCCGTTCACCCCACGAGCACCGCTGTAGTATACGGTGTAAGACAGTTTGATTGATTTTTATTTAAGTATTGGTGATACACAACCTTGTTTACTGGGCTTCGGCTCACATTGGGGCGGGAAAAGCAGCAACACGGAATTTTTTGAACTCCTCAACCTGCCAACCTGAACTATTGAAGAATTTTATCATCGCACGGGTATTTTGGTGCTATCCGTGAGTGAACTTTGAACCCAGCAAATTTCAGACCACTCTGTCAAAAGAAGAGCTCTACACAATACCCACCCATGTGTGATTCTCTATCATGAAGAATATATTTTTAAAGAAATTATCGTACAGTCCTTTCTGTTTCTGTTATTCTGCCTCAGGTTAGCTGGGCCGATAGACTCATTTGCTTGAATAAAGTGTGCCCTTTCCCCATGAACTTTGTCTGGGTCTTCTCCGAAGGGGGAACCAAAAAAAATTAAACTATGATTGTATCTGTTTTTATAAAATTCTTAAGTACTGCTTCATTCTGAGCAGAAAAATGCATGCAAAGTGAATTCAATCAAATCAGAGTCTTTGATCAAACTTCAATCAGTAAAGACTCCGATGTTGTAAAGTAAACGAGAAACCCAGACTCACAAACCATGCAACCATGTAAAGTTAACATCCAGATCACTCTCGATCGGACGGTTATCCTGGTCATAACAAACATGGAAACAGTGTACTGTAGTTTCGGTCTTATCAAAGCTCGGCTGCGGTATATCTTCTTGGCCACGCTCAGTTACTTTCCTGTTGGTAGCCCATCCTGGAGGTATGTTACTCATCATGCGCCAACGGTTGAACATCTTCGAATCTTACCTGATGCGACTTGTTTGCCTGGCGCGTGGTCCTAGCACACCCCTGTCAGTTATCCATTGCAACGAAGCATCGGTGGCGAACACTGACGTAGTTTAGTCGATGATGGTGAATCTTGTTGCGACCAAACACACCCATTGTTAAAGAAATCGGAATACAGCAAAAAAATGGAGTCCTTTATTTTCACCTCTGGCCTAGGCAGATAAGAATAATCTTGTCAGAGAGAGGAAATTCAGCTGTGCAACTACGACCATCGTGCCCCGCATCTTACGGGTGATCCGTACCCTGTTTCCGGTTACGGAGTTAAGTCAATCAGTCAAGAGTTGGTGGATTTTAACTATGCAAAGATTCTGGGATGATGCTCAATACTCTCATTTGCATACTAATTTGGTTTTGACTGAAGACTCTACTGAATCCAGGTTGATCTCTCGTTTATGAAGGTCGTCTTCAGATATGACTGGAACTCGAGGACTTTGTTGACCTGATGAGCCTCAAGAAGGGTGAATCTGGTCTCGGGGTGTCGGCGAGTTTTTAGCATCCCCATGAGTAGTGTGTTACGTCCAGTTTCCGGATGACCTTTGGAAATCTTACGGTCACACGCCATTGCTCAGTAAAGTTCGGCCTACATTAGCTGCTGTGATCGAAGTACAAACCGAAAATCGATTGATCCAGAAGGATGCGCACTTCATAGCTCAATGCACACTATCATGTCGTACCATATCCTATTAGCATAACGTTGTTCATAATCACAACTTTTAACATCTAGTTACAAATAGCAAAAAACACCCCTAAGAAGAAACGAGTACATCAAAGAGACAGTGTTGGAGACAAAGTCTTCTAACAGTTGCGAACTCCAGGAACCAAGGAGATTACCCGAACTAGTTTCTTTACTCCACCGGAGATGTCGTTGATCGCAGACCAACCTTGTCATGAGCAGAGCCAGAAAACCAACTAGAATGAACTCTGCTGAAATCCACCGACAAGTTAGCCGAGGATAAGGACGTAGAATGTTATCTGTAGTTGTAGTACCAACCGCACGTAGTGAGGATACTGCTCCGTAATGAACTGGAGGACACATAATCTTATTTTCACAGAAGAATCAATTGAGGCAAGCTAAAACTCTCGTTCATGATAATCTCCTTAAACTGGCTGTGCTGCACCGGTCCTGGATTGCGGAAATTTTTCAACAACCTTGAGTAGTTTACTAAACCTAGGCAACAACATATGATGATACCTCGGATATCGTACCACCCGAAACATGAAACGGTTTGTTGAAGAAGACCATCCATAAACGAAGTATTCAGCTGGATTTAGTTGAGTCGTCTGTCAAAACCAAATTCGTATGCGAATGGGTATGTTTGTCAAATTCTGTCAAAGTCCGGTTGAAGTAGAACATATGGTCGACGGAAACTCAGGGCCCGTGCACACTTGATGAGTCCCAAAAAGAATAAATCCGGTCGTGGACTTTCGGATGGTTTTCACCAACCCAGTGAGTAGTGTGTTGCGTCCAAATCTAGAGGACAGTTCATGAGAACGAGCGTGTGGATCCATCAAGCCGCACTGGTTTGCGTGATTCACAGTAAGCAATAGTAGTGAATACTTCATACAAAAAAAAGATCCCGTCTCACCAATCTCTAAACAACCTGTCCGTGAAACACGGATGCAAATGCAGTTGCCTTAACTGGTAGCATAAAATGTGTCTTTAAGTTCGAAAAAAACCCGAATACCCCCAGTGTCTCCTAGTCTATATTTCATAGTCATTTTGATTTGCAAGCTCGTTCAGTCATAAGGCAACAAGAGATCGCCATTGTGTCCAGCCAACTGAGTCCACTGTTGTTGTTCGGATGAACCAGAGTCACGACCCGATTTCGAATACATAACCCTTGTTTTACAATACGGGAAACGCGCGTGACACGTACACTTTGGATGACAAACAGTAACTGACGTGTTACAGTGTGGGAGGGGATTTGGTAGATCAAGAGATGAGAACTCCAAGTAATAATTTCTCAACGGAAAGTTGATGGAACTTGTAGAATTTTTGCGTTCCGCACAAATTGTACGCACTTAGCAGGGTCATTTTCGCTGGCCAATCTGCAGGAGATCGCACTTGATTTCTCCGTTTAATTTGTAACTCAAGTGATTTGTTTACGTTTTCGTTCAATAATTTTCATTTCAATTCGGCTTCGCGCAGGTCCAAACTTAGAAACCAGTTCGGTAGGAGTATCTGTAGTTGGGCTTTGAGTCTCAGTGGTTAAGACTTGAACCCCTACTTGGCTATAAGCTTCATGGTTCGAACACAGCCCAGCCGTCTCGAGTGTTCCTGCCTAGGTTATGGCAGCCTGGTAATATCTGGACCAGGGCCGTGCTTCCTTCGTGTGGCATGGCAGCTAGGCACCGTAAGGACTTTGCGGATGAACTATATAATTAGTACCAATATTTTCATTATCACTTGGGGCTTTGGGTGGCGGACACATCAGTACTAACACAGCTCACCGGACTGTAGCAAACAGCATGTGTGGCATTAGGAACGGCGGGTCTGGTTTATCAGGAGTGATAGACGGTGGCGACTCGATCGGCTGCAGTGGACATTCTATGCGTGGCAACCGAATTAATGGGTCAACATATTAAATAGACTTAGGGGAAAAAAACAAAATGGAATACAGAGGGAGCAGAGCACGGAAATGGTTCGTGGGATGCCATCAGAGGAACAGGCAAGGGATGGTTAGCAGGCACTTGCCGTAACGCAAAACGTCACAGCTCCAATTGTGTGCCATACCGCATACCATCACACTTATAGAGTGCCCGGACCACAAGAAAGTCAGGTAAAAAGAGACACAAGTCAATAGGGAATAACCCGCAGAGTCAAACAACCCTGGGCGTCCTTGGCAAAACACTTTTCAGTAAACTTTGAGTGGAGTGAACTTGGTCACGTCGCTCGTGGCCAGGTCTGAAATCTGTCCTGACTCACATTAAAGTTCGGACAAGATCAACTTCTCCATACAGAGGAGACTCAGCCACAATGACAGTAAACGCAAACAGTGGTGAACAGATAGATGTATCCAGAACACGTAGCTATGGGTGGGAAATATAATCATGTAGTTAACTGTTCATCGTATAAATCACCACTCGGAGCAGACCAGCGGAGCAGCAGAGTGATTAAAGCACCAGGGATTTAGACTGCTTAACAGTAGCCTGCTGGACACATGGCATAACATTTCAATCTAAAGACGTACTGCGTATTATGAATAACGTGCTGAGAAGCTTCCTCGAGTTAATTCGTTATGAATTGCGGGATCATAAACCAAACGCTCTCTCTCGCTCTCCAACGAAGTTCCGTGATGCATCTTAGTGAGAACCAGTTGACATGTGAACAGTGTGAGCCCATGCTAATCGCGTGGGCTAACACTAACTCAGTCACTTTTGACGTTGTAGTGTTATGGGGGAAAACCGAAGGAACCAGTCGATCGATGATGCATTATCTGAGACCGAGACGCGGTTGTTACGCTGACGGTCAGCTGTCTGTGGCGCACCCGCCAGTCTAGCCTAGGGATAAAGGTGTGCCACTGGCGGTGTGGTTATGTTACATGCTGGCCACACCACACCGCTACCCGGCTGAAATATGGGGTGTCAAACTGGGAGGCCGTTATGGGAAAGTGGCAAACTAATGGTTTCATTTTGGTGAAGTTCACCCATGTGCAAATTAAGGTGATGGAGAAACAACTGAATCCCAGCTGAATCTCTCTTTCTATGGCAGTCTTCAACTAAATGTGTTGCACAAAAGCTGCCTCATTTTCAGGTTGGCACGACGCTCGACAGATCGGAGAATATTTATCTCGATGGAACACTACTCGTAAGGATACTGAAAACTTCTGGACCGCCCACTGACGTTTTCCTGTGTTCCGTCAGAAAAATATACTTCAATATGTCGAATATCGCGCCAGATGAAGCATGGAGTGTCCTTTGTGCACCACGTTCATTAGGAGACTATCACTAAGCGAGAGGTTCAGCTGAGATCCAGTTGACCCTCACGCTAACACCGACTGAATGTATTTCAGCAGCTGTGTACAATTTGATGTTCAAGTAGAACTTGAGGCTCGTGGAAATTCCGGGAATATACCTACATGGTGACTTTCAAGAAGGGCGAAACTGATTGTTTTCAGCGACCTAATAAGTAGCGTGTTCCGTCAGTAAAGTGGTTTCTTCGCTACCCGATGTTTCAACTCACCTCACCTTTTCGAATCACTCTCCAAAGTCCATTTAGTTTGCTTCACTTGCTTGCAGTCATTTTTGTCTGAACCACTTTGCGCTTCACTTGCTTGCAGTCATTTTTGTCTGGAGCACTTTGGTTACCCGCTCCGCCGGGGATCAAAAATACTATACAAGTCGGTGTACTCTTTGCTGAATGCTTCTTGACTGCAGCCAGACCTTCACAGATGTTTCATTGTTTGTTATCCGGAAGAAAACTATGGATCCTGGTGCAATTTTTTACTGGTCTATCATGAAGCATATTCAACCATCACTTTTACTTGGTACTATCCAGAGGAGAGGATTCGAGGGTCAGTTAATTCCAAAACCGTCGAGTGTGACTTAACACCACGGAGAATTATGGTGATTACGCTGAGAGATATGCTGAGTGTTTGCGGATTCGTAATATCCATCTACACACCAGTCTCGTTTGAACAGTCGTTTTCCGATGCTGGTGCAATTATTCTGGTGAGTCCACACCAAATGGGGGGGGGGAAGCTCTGGGCTCGAGTTCCACCCTCATTAGCAGTGCATGCCTTGGCACCGTCGGGGTTTTATCTCTTACGTGGAAGACGAGCGTGTCATCACTACCCCACCGAAACACCTAGATGCATTTGAATTTTCAAGTTCAAACAAGTGAGCCTGTTCACCTTGAGTAGTTTGACTGATTTGTCGAGAAACCCGAGCAGTACGATGAATGGAAGGACGGTCAGTGATTGTGCATGTTTATACTCGTTTTATACTGAATGCGGCATCGTATGGCTTGATTACTTGGCTCCTAATCCGTGTTAATTTGTGACGGAATTCGTAGTGGCCACTTATAGTTCACAAGACTATTCAGTTCTAAATGCGCGAATGAACGATTGTCAACTCGATCCACAATCCATTCTGGTGATCAATAGGAAACCGTATGGCAGGAGTGGTGAAGTCTTTATCAGCATATTTCTCTCTGATAATAGCTCAGTAAAGGGATGAAGACCGTTCAGAGTTTGGAACCGACGCTGAATTACGCGAATACTGGTCCTCTTAAGAGGATGGCTCGTGTACACGGGTACAGATCTCCTTACAGCATCTTCATACGCCCTGGCGTATTTAATCTAGTGGGAATGTTCTGTTTATTTATGGGCGATTGTGGGATTTGCAAAATGCACATTCACATCAGTCTCGTTTAAACAGTCATTCCCCCTTCTTGGTGCAATCATTTTGGTGAGTCCACACCAAAGGTGTAGGGAAGCAGTGAACTTGAGTTTCGCTCTTATTAGAGGTTATCAGCAGTGCACCTCTTTGACCGTCCCGGAGTTTGGACTCCACACATCTGACACGGAAGGCCAGAGTGCTACCAATGTTCCACCAGCACAAGCTGAATGCATCTGAATTTTTACGTCTGAACTGGTGACGGTGAGCACGAAGCCTCGAACGGTGACCCGGTAACATACATTGGTTATGTCGATCGACTGGCCTTCCTTCCAAGTCAGGTAGCATAACAGATGCTCGGAACCTGCCGGACACGTTTTATGTAGTCGTGGATGCTTGCGGGATTTTTAGAATGCATGATATGTTCTATTCATTGATTTTGTCACGCGAATTTAAAAAAGCACTGCTCCTAACCAATACTAACACGTGTAGACGTTATACACTACTTATCAGGTTGCTGAAAGCTCTTCGACAGCTCACGACCGGTTTCGCTCCTCTTGGGGCTCATCACTTAGGCGCAGTCCCCGAATTTCCGTCAACTTTACATTCTATCTGAACGAAATTAGCGAAATACACTCGTTTGCATACCAATTTGTCTTTGATGGGAGTATCACCTGGAACCCAGTTGAACAAGTAGAATAAACAGAACAATTTTGACAGAAACTCGGGAACTGCGCCTACCTGATGAGCTCCAAGAAAAGCGAAACAGATTGTGCGCTGTAGAGGAGTTCCCTGGAAACTTATGGGTCATGTATTAAATCTTACAACGTGTTGCGATATCTGGGATATCGTAGCAACTGAAACATGAGATGGCCTGTTGCAGGACATTCAGTTGCTTAAGAATACCATCAACGAGAGATTCAGCTGGGTTCCATGTGAGTCACCCGTCAAAACCAAATTGGTATGCAAATGAGTGTAGTTCACCAATCATAACATGGTTATATTTCTCCCATGCGCATGCACCCCAAAGTTATGTAACTGCCACATAAAAGCATTTTAGTTCCACACCCACGAATCAGCGCAGAGATGAACTTTCCTAGTTATATCAATAAAGCTCACGGACAAAGCCTGACGTTGTCAGGTCCCTTGATTAGCCAATCGCAAACTACAAACTGTGCAAACGTCCGAATTCAATGACTGTTTCTCACACCTGGTATGCTCCATTCGACTGTACATCGTACAGTCCGCCATATCGTTCAGTTGGTCTGGTGTATCAGCTTTCAGAGTATGTTCCCCTGGAAGTCTATGTAGTTCGCAGCACGTGGGTGCACAACCACAGGTATGTGTAGCTCCAGTGAAGGAACTGACCATGTTTAGTAAAAACGTTGAAAGCTATTATGGAAGCTACACTAAAACCGTGAAAAGACCAGACAATGCTAGCAAAAGAGGAGCATTCAAAACGTCACCAACTACCAGTATCTGCATCTTGTAAGTTAACTGACCGGTTTTCGGAAGCATGGAAGGGGAGAAACTGTGAAAAAAGACATAGTCCCTGAGGTAAAACGGATTCGGTGCACGCACGATTTTCAACATGCCCTTCTTTCCGTGATTTCAAGAGAAACGGGTGAGTCTGGCAGTGCTTTCTGACGGATGTCCTAATGATCAGTCTGCACTTTAAAGAACAGATAACAAACATAACAACCATGCACCCTATACGAAGAATTCGATACCCTTACATGACCTCGGGCTACATCATGAGTTTAATTTTATGTTCACAAACTTAATCCTTTATGATGACCCTCAGAGAAGACTTACAAACTTTCTTAGAGTTTACTGAATATACGTGCGCTGGTATTGTTCCAAGCCATTCATTTAAAAATGGATGTTTTGGCTCATGCATCCAAATTCACCTTAATCTACACGGAGCAATAATTTCGCCGTTGAAGGACGTTTTCTGCAAAGAATATTGCCTTTAACGTTTTGAAATGTCAAGACCTGTTCTGAATCATTTTGACTCGGGCAATTCCGCATTCACAACGATCGATAAAACAATAAATCAGTGAGCTTACCAAAAACTATGCGAATCACTTTGTCCAGCCAGACAATTCTTGTGGTTTGTGATCCCCTTATTTCTGCAGTAGAACGGTATAACTGCAGTCGATAATTTATTGACCGACTCCTCGATCAAAAACTTTTCAGAAGTAGGTTTTTAAACAAGTTTCGGAGGAAAAAAACAAGTTCCCGGAAGAAGGTAAACAAAGCTTAGGTGACTGCACTGTATTTTTCGCGTTACTGGGTTTCACACGCAAGCGCCAGGTGCAGAAAAGATGTACGTCAGTGTGCATGATTGGCGGTTGTTCAAGCTGTAGCGATGACCGCATTCCTTCACGGTTTAAGGTTCAGCAGATTTTTTTCATAGAAAACCTAAACTCCCAAGCGATTTCAGAAAATCAATGGATGAATGAACTCCTAGAAAAAACAAAAAACAAAGTTCCCGTACGCCATCCGCGTTTTTATTTTCACTAAAACAGTACAATCAACCGTGATAGAAGTTTTGTCAACTAAACGAGACGCATCCAGATCGCTTGTCTGTCAAGAAGACGAACATGCCGACGAATATGCCTTCCCGGGGATTCCTGTATTACGCGTCGCTCGAAGATACCGTTGTCTCGTTACAAAGACATAAGTTGTCTTTAAAAAGTGCCTACAGTCAAACTAAAGCAATTCGTCTGACGAAGTTTTGGGACCCGTCCAAAAGGCGTCACGGGTTGTTTCCCGCTGCCTTGACAGGGTAACATTTTTTTGGGGAAGAATGGCATTTTTTCGGTGGAATGTTAGTCCAGTTGATCAAACGCGGTCGATAACCTATGTCACCCACTATTACTTGACTTGTTTGCGTAGGCAACAGGTTGACGAACTAGCCTGGATACTCCACATTGACACCGTACGTAATCATAAGCCACCAAAAGGAGTTACAGGAGTTTTTAACAGTCCGGAGTCTCATTGTACATCAGATTTTATTGTTTTCCAGCAGGAATCTTGTGATAGAAATCAGCCACTCTATGGACTGTGTGGACTTCGCCGAAAACTTCAATCATCAGCGAAGCACTGCGGATAGCCTTACGAAGGCTTGGCTGGCTAGACAGATTCGTCAACTTCAAAAAACCCTTGACAGTTGGATGAATTTGGAACCATTCTGAACGGGTTCTGATTCGTTATTGGAGCGAATCCGGCTCAGTCGGCTTACATTTAGCAAGCAACTGCGCATAGGCATTCTGCCATTGCAAAGACGGTATACAGATTTGGTACCGTTTGAATGGTTACTTTTTCTGCTCTAAGCGTCTTCTAGTCAAAACATTGCGATGCGAGTAAAGCTTTACTGCAATTTGCTGGCACATGTGCATTCTAAGGCAGAATTGCCCCGGTTGATTTTGATGTTCTTTCCAGCACATGAATCTCTGCTGCCTCGACAGAACTCAACGCAGGGACATGATACTTGACAATGAAATAAGCGTGCGAATTGTTAAAAGCCAGAAAGGCATTCGGTCGCCTTGAGAAAAGTGTCTGGAACACGCACCACTTGGGTAAATTAAGCCGAACTTGCACTATGCTGGGTTGCTGACCTGTCTCTACAACTGTAGAGCGCCGAGACCCGGACGATAAAGAGATATGTTTTGGTAATCGACCCTCACCGTCACATCTACTGCGCAAGAGCTCATAGGTTAAATGAAAGGACCGAATCTCCAATGTCGAATCCCTTGGGTGATCAAGCGCATTTGGAGCTGAATGCAATTCGTCGCAAAGCCAGTTCTGTGGTTAGGCAGAGATAGCCTGATGCTGTACCAGCCCCGCTGGTCATGCTACCAGAAACACGGATGAAGAATGGAAGCACACTTTAAGTCCCTACATCGGGATAGTTCTCAGTTAAGTCTGAAGAACCCGAGCTACAAGTTTGGATCATGGGAGGAACTGGCAGTCGACAGAATTGCACGAAAAATGGCAATCCAATCAGGCGCAACGTTTTGCAATACTTTGAAACCGTCGAGCCATTCGGATGGGGATAAATCCCCTCAATACAGCTTCGACTACGTCGGCCTGTGCGACATGTGAACGCATGTGCCACAGTAGCATCGGTCTTGTACACCACCAGCGTACTCACCGATCAGCCGATAAATGTGACCACCTGCAATCCGGCAAGTTTGTTCCATTTTCTAATGACTACATGGTTGGCATTGTGATCCTAAGAAGTATCACGTCATTAACCGCAGATTTAAGTAAACACCGGTACGTTATCCATTACCACCTTGCTGGTGTCAATTGGCGGCTCCGAGTAACACTTGCTTGGTGCTAGACTGGGGCAGGTGCAGTATTACGTCAACACTTTAATAAATCGACTGAAGATGCCGGTGGCTTATTGACAAGCTGTCGGCTGGTGCCAGTGCCAATTGCTATGTCATGATGTTTAGGTCATCTGGTGGCTTGAAACAGACATCTTCACCGATCTCATTCACTTTGATCTGCAAAGGCAGTGAAAGCTAAAGGAATTTACGGTTGATACTGGCACGTTGGCAATCAACCGGTAACTGGTCAGTGCTCACTGTTTTGCCACCCTCTTTAGGCAGGCTTGTGGCTTGTGGAAGGCTTCTGCGCGTCCACCCACCGATGTTCTTTTATAAGGTTTACATTAGCGTCAAGGGCTTGTGTGCAGCGTCACATTCGGCCCAGCGCAAGCGGTGTGTGGCTCTCTTGCTACGCACAAACGTCCAGTGGTTTGATCACTGCTGACCGAGGAATCTGAAGAACGTGCCTGGCATTAATATCGTAAAATAGAGCCAACAAAAAGCACCTCCCAAAAACAACAAGAAGGACTGTTCGTGATCGAATACAGTTCATGTTAACCCGTTTAGACTCTAAAATATGGGTTGTTTGGTGTTTTAAAAGGCGTCTCCATAAAATTACTTTCAGTTAAATTTTTATGGTCTTGAGTTTCAGGAAAGCAAGCCGCAGCGATTGAAGCATTGAAATCGGTTAAGTTGTTAGTTCTTCTCAAGTAAACACAAGGTGTTCACAAAATACAATGAAAAAAACCATTCAGCTGTAACACACTTGCGGTGCTTAGCTGCCATGCCACCCGAAAGAAGTACAATACAATGAAGTTTCACGTAACCGGAGCTAGGTAAATGCTGCAATGTTTAGGTCCTCCACGAAATCAGAAAGGATGATTTATCGGTGACATGTCCAGCTTGAAGGAGAACCTGCACAATCTTGCATACATCTTTGTAGCTTACTGACAACGCACATGTGGATTCATTTTTCTTTTTATGTGTAACCGTGCACACGCTTGGACAAGATGCGTTCACAGTATCATGTGATTCGCCATAATCCGAAACTCCGGTTAAGCAATACCTCAGGGTAAGAAACGATCGATTGTTCGTGAATGCTTTCCCAATAATAACTTAGTTGGGTGATTTTTAAAGAATACCAGCTGCTTGCAGCAAATAGGTGCCGTTTTGGGAGATGAAATTTTCAATTTCATTTATCGTGAAACTTTAACCTCCCATTCATTAAATCCCACTAGCTGAATCTTGAAACCATGTGTTTATTTTTTTTCGATAAATTATGATTACACAGAACAGCAAGTGCCTCACCAGCTTGAACTAATCCTTATCGGGGAATGAGCCGTCCTATGTAAGCGCACAATACTGACCAAGACGTAGACAATTGTAATTTGTGTACAAGTTGCGATTGGAGCTACACTTTGTTCACCGGTCTTTTGGAAAGCCAAAAATACGAGGATAAAATTTCAAATGATGACGATGAATCGATAATCGACTAAGAACTCAGGTTCAGCTCAATCGGCTTAACTTGTCTGTGAACTGTCGAAAACCGTTGTAGTCTAGTGAGGTGAAAAACGGCTAGTCAATAAGTGCTCTAAAATTCCTTGATTTTTTACAACTCAAGTACTCCTCAAAGCCATGCTTTTCCGCAAATTCCATATTATCTTAACGGAATACTATTCATAAGGCTGCTGAAAAATATCTGACAGCTCACGGAAGGTTTATAAGGGCTCATCAACTAAGCGCATTCCCCGGGTTTCCGTTAACCTTACGTACTACTTGAACGCAGTTTGTTGGAACTTCGTAATGTACACTCATTTGTACATCAAAGTACCCCGTCTAACTGGTTGTTTTATCACGCTTCAAGTGCTGTCTTGAAGGTCCAGTGTATTGCACAGCGCAGGTCGGAGAAGATAGATATAATTCAACTCTACAGTGCACCCTAGTGATAGCAAATTTTCATCTAAGGCTCACTCAGTCATTCGAATCACAACAGCTTATTCAAGAAGCACAAAAGTTTCCTCACCAGCCTCATTTGACTCCTGGATTGCCTGACTTTAAACGCAATATTGTGGCGCTACAGCTGCGGCCTGACTAGTACCATGCTATTTGGTCTTTTGAAGGCAGCATCACAACCTGAGAAATGGCCTGACACGGTCCCTTTGTCCCAATGGAAGAGAGTTATCAAAGAAGTGCTGCGTTTTTGGAGTCCAATGATGGTAGCAACTTTCCCCTAGTCGAAATCTGCTCTCAATTGTGATTAGCAGAGTGTACCGGTTGAAAATCGATGCGAAGGCTACAATGTGGGTTCATACGGACCATACGTGTATAAAATCAGAGCCAAGAAGCAGAGTGATGACAGTTCCGATGGATGGATGGATGGATGGATGGATGGATGGATGGATGGATGGATGGATGGATGGATGGATGGATGGATGGATGGATGGATGGATGGATGGATGGATGGATGGATGGATGGATGGATGGATGGATGGATGGATGGATGGATGGATGGATGGATGGATGGATGGATGGATGGATGGATGGATGGATGGATGGATGGATGGATGGATGGGTGTGGTAGTTCGGGATATGTTTTCATCAGAAAATCTATTACGGAACGACCTTGACCTTTCATTACTAATTAGGCGTAGATAGTAATCGTTATCGAAAACGTCCTATGCTACGTTTCATGCACAACATTCAGTCCAATTGAGATATATTCACTGTTAACCTCATAATTGTTTACGCCAGTGGCATAGCATCCTTGTTACATTAAAAAAGCTCTTTAATCATTTACTTTACAAGTAAAAACGTTTCCCTCTTCAGTCTGTTTTACTTGAATTGTCAGCTTTGAGTGTTAGTCTGCCTGTCTGTTTCTCCTAAAAACTGGATACATCGCCGCGCAAGGATTGAACTTATATCACAAGTTACTGTACTGGTATTGAAACATGTCTGTCAGAATCACTCCACGCAAAGTTAGAATGTTGAGACTGTTATTACTAAAACCAGTTCGTCGGTTTTCATGACCGGAATTCTGATGGTTCTTACTCACCCCTGATCTCTTTGCTGGCGATCAAGTGTTTGTGGGTTATTAGCTACTGTCTCTTGTATGCCTTACTGCGTAGCCAGTTGTCCCTAGAACTACTTTCCACTACATACTTACCAACCCGCTCGTTTTGTGACATGAGATCGCAAATGAGCATGACTCCCATCTGTCTATTTCCGCCATCCTAGACTGAACAGGGTCTGGTTTAGGCCAGTTTCTTACTCTGTCCTCTTCGACCGATACTCTTTCAGAATGTGCCAGTCATGACCAATGCCGCTTCAGGTGCATACCCTCAGCCTCAGCGAACAACCGGGCTCTTCTAATTACCACCGCATGAACAAGCACACAGAGAGGCGGTTTACCAAACCCGAAAGTGCTGCATATAACACGGTACCTTTTCCCGTGGAAAAATAATGCACAAAACTGACCAATTCCACACTTGGGTGCACACTCGCAGACCGCCTGCTGGTTGATGGACAAAAGGCTGATTGTTCCCAGGTACACAGATCTCGAAAATCATTCCTTTTCCTCTGATTTTTTGTGTGTGCTATGCTGTTCGAATAGCACACGCGGACTGTGAAGAGCGAAGACTGGTTTTCGAACAATATTTTTTGGGACTAGTGAATGCCTGTGGAGAATGAAAATTTCCCCACAGTGGCAGGTTTTGTCGTTATTTCGGTCAGATACACGTGAATACGGGAGGTGGCCGTTATTTTATGTTTTCACCAGTGAAATATTCGAGAATTGGAATCATTAATTGCAACCTTGTCCTCAAAATCGCGTGCGTTCAGCACTCATAATGAATGCTGAAGTGACACTCACTGTTCATTCACTAAAAATCTTTGAGTACCTGGATCGATTTGAATGTTACCTACTGAGAAATGGAAGCGTTACTGAAGTGGTAGCCACAAGTGTCTGTGGTGCTGTGGACGAGACATCGTTTTACTGATATCGGCCGTTGCCATATAAAGGATTACATCTTCTTAGTTGCTGGCAACATATTGAGAGTGATTCAGCGCTACTTCCAAACCATTCCGTCTGGATACCCATGGAAATCCGTCAGAACAGTTGTTTCCAACTTTTTCCTGCTCCTACCGGGATTAAATAGAAAACCGCTTTTCGTGTACACAAACCCGAAATGAAAGCTATTAGTCAGTCCAATTCCCCGATCAAAATCTACTGGTAAATCTCAACATCTCAGTGTTGATAAACGTCGAATTAAGCAAAGACAGAATGCGCATAGACAACAGGAACACGCAACAAGCAGCCACCTCTGTAAGAAAACAGGAATTCACTTACACTTATTGATGCACGATCTGGATTACGGTAGGAGGTGAGACCATCCAGTCCTTGACTACGGTATTAGGGATCTATTACTTTACTAGTACGTGTGACCATACGCTCGAACAACTTATATAAATCGGCAAATGATCTATCCCCAGGATTGTCGACCGTCCAGATGACCAGTTGAATGGTGCAAGCCGCCGTTTGCACAGATGGGACACAGTTTCCTGGAACGTAACTTTATCCTTTTTCTTAGTGCACCGTAAACTCTGGGAACAATAAATAACTTAAGTTTGTATCACAAAGCTTCAATGGCCTTTCCACAGATAGGCAGGGCTCATTGTCCCGGGAGTCGGTCCATATTAGCATGAATGAATGAATTTTTTTTTATTGGAGCTGAAAGTATTAGCGCAGGTACAGTGCACTTTAAAAGCCAAATAACCAAACAGACAGCTTCCCGATGTTATGGAAAATTTTTAGTGTGGGTCGATAATTTGAGAATTTCTTGTTCTCTGAGTTATCATTTTGAGGCAAAAACTGCCGCCATCCAAACATCTCGTCGATTAATAGTGGGCTACTTGCAATATATAAGTAGCTGAAAAATGAGAGGAATTTTCATTTTGGGTCATGCCATCCGCCGATGCGGTGGGTCGCTCCGCTGCTCTGTAACAAGGTGAGTATTCGCGATGACCGGTTGAGATAGGACTTGCTGGTGGGACAATAATATGTGGAAAAATTGGCCGCTGGTGTGCGTGTAGTGGTTGTTTATTTGATGAATGTTGATTTGTCGGCTGTGCTTGACATTTATCTTCAAAAGGTTTCGCCCCCTACTCTTGATATATTATCGGTGCACCGTTGAGTGTGTACCACTACCCTTCCTTGTTGCGTTCAAATGCTATTTAGAAAATAGTTTTTACCTCTTAATAAGCTCAATGAAGGGCCAGCTTTACCGTTTGATATTTGTGTTACCATGTGGTCCCCTTTCCTTGTTTTCGAAGGCTTCGTCGGATACATTCTTTTTGGGGGAGCTGACTGCTGTTCTGATAGATCCGTTCACAATTTTTGTGAGATTGTGGTCTTTTTATTTGATATGATTGACCGAGTACTTTCAACTGGTTGCAGCTTTCAGTGTTATTTATTGGTCCTTCCCGATTTAAACTTATCTCGTGGTCCAAGTTTCTGAAACCGTTCAACTGTTTTCTGTTTTACGTCTTCTCCTTCATGATGGCGGTCATCTTTGAGCTTGACCAGTCAGTGAGATGATTTCCTCTGTCCAAATCGTTGGTGTATTGGTTGAGCGTACGCTCCCGTCAAATTGATTTTACCCACCAGCTTGGAATTCGCTAGCTTATTCTAATTGTAGGTTTTCTTGTGCACGTTTGCACCATGTAGCTACGGAAATCCACTGTCCCCAGTGGTCGATGTATTAAGTAAATTTGAATATTTTGTCCATGGTGTCTCCGGTAAAGCACTACACCCCCACGCACTTAAACTTCCTTCTTGTTCATGCTTGCGCAAGTAAGTGCGTATGGTTCAAACTGGATCCCCGTCCTTTCCGATCCTTGCACAGGAGGACTTTAGATTCACCTTGTTTGTTGGCAGCACTTTTGTCCTACTATAGTCTGATCGAAAGCCTCCCCGTGGTTTGTCCCGCTTATTTGTTGCAGAATTACATGCGTTGAATATTTTCGATCGTTAGTCAATAAAGTGGGTTCATTTGTGCGTATGCGGATTCTGATAACTGGCCTGTGAGACGAAGCCTTCTCCTACACACCTCGTCCACCACAAACAAACCTCCTAAATATTTCTTACTACGGGGGTCATGAATTAAAAAAGCCCCAAAACTCAGTATCGCCAAGTAGGTCACAATAGAACACATCCAGAGCAAGCCAACTCAAAGAGTGCACTAGAAATCGCTGCCGTCGCCGGATGACCTTGGACGGTTGAGTTGCTTGCCAGGATAGAAAAAAGTGAAAATTTATCGTCCATTACGTTGACATTTGCAATTCCCCATGTTTATTCTGCCCCTATTTGTAACCCCCGCTCCACTTTGTGCTTAGTGCGTGTGTATGAACTGGCGTTTTTTTACCCTTATCACTTTACTTATTTGGCCTTGAGGTCACCCAAACATTTGTGGCCGACTTTATGCACGTGTGACTGTCTCACGTGGGAGCCTGGTTGCTCATTTGATTTGTACTTTTGTAGTCCAATTGGACCATTTGCTTTGGACGAGTATCTACTGTCGAGGTTTGTATAATTTGGGCATTCAAGTCTTACATTATTAGTACCGTACAGAAACCCAGCTCCGAATTTGTTTTGCCTTCCCGGAGGTTCTGGTATTACGCATCACTCGAAGATACCGTTTGTTCGTTACAGTGAATGATCGTAATTCTTCGGGAAAATGAACGGTAGGAGTAAGTGACAATTTGCATCCCTGAATTATGACACACTTAGGGCGAATAGGCTCACTGGTACCGCTGTTGGGTAGGAGTCATGGGTACTAGTTGTTTGGGCGGGTGAAGCAGCAATCCTACATTGGACCAAGCAAGCACCGTAGATAAAATAGCTGAATTTGGGATCAGGACAAGCTGGAACTACGACAGAGCGCTCAGATGATGAGACCTAAAATTGGTTCGGAAGATCATTTCCGAAGGCTTGTACTCCATCAGGTTGCGCAAGAATCTTCCACATATCCCACGAAACGTTCCTGTATGTAAATTCAATGCGCTTGCATTCTATCCTTGTGTTTATGTTAATTCACTCCAATTGAATCGAACTGGTAATTCGATTAAATAAGGTGCAGTTCTTGTGGGCGGTACCACCGCTTGCTGAGATCAATCCACAGTTGCAGTTGTTTGGCTACCCAAAGAAATAAAAATAATAACGTCAGATGGAGTACATAATAACAAAGAGGTCAGATAGAACAGACTCACCAAGGATTTTTTTCTTTAAATTAGTTCGTCGTTGGCCCAGGTCAGCGATTGACTAATGATCCATTCGTGGTTGCCCAGGGGACTTCTGAACAGTTCTCACTTATAAAAAATTTCGGAGATAGTCTGAAATGTTTTGATACCAGAGTTAGCACATAAGACTCGGGGATGGCCACTGTAAGCAAAAGAGAAAGTCGAAGCACGTGGCCACGTCTGTGTCATGTGTAATTCTACAAGTGCGCGCTTTTGTAATTTTTTGCATTAATAAAAGTTTATGTGATTGACAAAATACGTAATGTTATAATGGAAGCAAAATAAGGATACAAAACACCACAAGCTACAGCCGATAATACTGAGGCGGTCACAAACCATTTGTGCGTATGCGGATTCTGATAACTGGCCTGTGAGACGAAGCCTTCTCCTACACACCTCGTCCACCACAAACAAACCTCCTAAATATTTCTTACTACGGGGGTCATGAATTAAAAAAGCCCCAAAACTCAGTATCGCCAAGTAGGTCACAATAGAACACATCCAGAGCAAGCCAACTCAAAGAGTGCATCTTTGGTAGGAAGTGCGATCTGAAAAGTGGAAAAACAGCAAGCGTCAGTTTTCCTTGAAAACAGTGAGTAAAATAGCCCCTCACAATTCTTTTGTTGCTTTGAGGATCTATCGCTGGAAGTGCAAAAGGCTCCTTCTAAGTACTACCCCTTCACCCCCTCTTCCTCATCAGCTTTTACGTTCTCCCAACAATCCGCTGTCTTTTCGAGCAAGCTTTTTTTATAGTAACGCCTCCGTTAAAATTAATAGTTTATACAACTCAGTGGATTGGCACCAGGAGTGTCGGTGTTCTACGCAGAATAGCTATAGGCCATTCGGCCTCCGTAGAAGGGGTTTGTTCAATCTCTCTACCCTTTTAAAACAACGGTTTGTTGTGGTCATTCTAGGACGGCGATATCCTTTCATGGTTAAATTTGCCACGATTGAAAGCCAGACGTTATCTCACAGATTCACAGCTTAGAAGGGTCTAAACATTGAGATGAAGACTAGTAACTACCCTCGCCAGACGTTATCTCACAGATTCGCAGCTTAGAAGGGTTTACACATTGAGATGAAGACTAGTAACTACCCTCTTGAGAAAGAACAGCTCCCGCAAGGCTGATGAACTTCGGTACATACCATTTTATGAGCTCAGGCAACATTTCTCGTCGATGGTTTCAGTAACTTTAGTTACTGCACTCTCAGGACGAATGTAGCCAAACATTCCCGGGTCCTGATTTGACACATCTGGGTTTTTGGACGGATTTCACGGTCATATATTCTGGATCATTGCCTAAGTTACTTCAAGTCCTCTTGCAGCCGCCAAGTATGCTCATAATTTTCGCATCGTCAGCAAACCCAAGACGGCTGGTTTATGGCAGACAAGCGGGCCATATACATACAAAACGAACATCAAATGCCTAAACACGTTTTCATTGAGGGAAACATTTGTCATGTAAAGAACCTCTGATTGAGTAGCTTCCTAAATAGCGACGCTTAATGTCCACTAAGGGCTCGCTTCATGGCCGGATTTGGGCAACACATACCCGAAGGTTTTGAAGGTCCGCGCTGTTCGAGGGCACTCGAGGTCTCCCTAGTGCTTTAACAACTTTTTGCATAGTACCCCACAGCAACTATTACCTCGGAAAAGCATAATCTCAGCTTGTCTCTTGGCAAAATACGAACACACAGCCCGGCAAACCTCACCGACCGATGTTGAAAGCTATCTCAACCCGATTTTTTCGTTTACTTATTTCTTGTCACCTGCTGTCATCAATGTATGCAAATACATGTAACCATAAGACTGCTTTGGAGTTCGGACAACTTTATGTGCCAGTTGCATTGGGTTTTAAGTTCCCACATGTTCTAAGAAACGGCTTGTGACCAGCTACAGCCTGGCTCATTAGCTCCAATAATGAACCGTCTTACTTTAAACTGTTGATCGGTTACGCTCCCTCAATTTGTGTGTGCATATCATGACATAATGTGCAATCAATCGGGTGGGTTCGGTCGACCCATGAAAACACAATAGCTTTTGTTAGTCAGTTGGCCTATTCTCTTCCGGCTGATCCCAGTATTACGTGACTTCGTATTGGGCAGCAATAGTAGCATTGCGTGTCCCCCCATAAACTGCTTTGGATTTTAAAGGTTCAAGTGTGCGGTTAGGTCATAAAACAGCCTTTATCAGTGCACAAGTTAGGATAACTGATAATCATAATATAACTTAGAAGGTGTATGCACTGATAGCAGTTTTTACTACTGCAGATATTAGTTTACGGCTACTAATTTCTCCGTGATAAAATAAAAAATGGAGTGCGGAAAATGGCAGCTGACTTAGTTTTTGTGAATAACTCGTGAGAGTTCCTGGGTGAAAATCAGCACGGCGGGTTTTCACCGCAGTATGGCTGCTACACGTGTTCCGTAATTGTCCATGGACTTGAAGAGTTTGGCTGAATCCCCGCCCCCTGCGCGCGCGTTGGTATGTGTGCGGCAACCGTGCTGAGTCTCCCTATGTGTAGGAAGGTTTGACGTGTGTATAATACACAAAATCGTTCCGAAGCTTACAAGACTGGAACTTGCCTGCTGTCCGTTAAGTTATCGAGCGGACCAGAGTTTATCACGTGAGTTGTGTGCTTGTTTACCCATTCAACCCTGTTTTCATCCGCGTGCCCAATTAAGTTGTTGGGTTTGTCTCCAAGATGCCTTCGCCTCGGAGTGTCCGGAGTAATGTGTTGGCGAATATGACTACCATGTTACATGCTCGGTCGTTTTGACTCACCCACTGCGCCAGTCCAGACACTCAAATCTGTGGGTTTCTTTATTGGATATTTTGCTTGATTATTTGAGGCATTTTTACATATGTAGGTGATTCAAATTCTGCTTGCTAAATCTTGATACATTAAAAACCATGTGTTTGTGTTTTAATTAGGCTGCCCTTTTTAGATGTTGAAAAATTGTTTTCTCATTCTGGCACAATCTCTCTGGTGAGTTCATGATGAATGGGGGAACACTGCTTTATAATTTCGTTCTTATTAGCCTCCTTGGCTATGCCGTTGCTTAAAATCCGCAAATCTGACGTGCGAGTTAGTGTGCTTCTACCCCTTTACCAGCGCACGCTGGACGAATCTGAGTTTTTACGTCTGAGCAGGCGACAGTTGTGTGAGTTTGCATTCTGCAGCCCATGGAACTGCCAACAACTAAAACAAATATGCCTTGATTGGGAAGTCCTGACAAGCGGGTCAATCAATCGACACAACTAAGGTGTGTTATTGGGTCTTCTTTCGAGGCTTACCAGTCGTTAATCAGGTGCGAACACTTCCGCTAATTCAGATGCTGACGTTTAGGCGCGTCCGGCATGTGTTGGTGGAACAGGGGTTACACTCGCACCTAGCGTGTCATACGTCTGGAGTTAAAGCCCAGACGTTCCGAAGGATGTTTGCCGCTGATGAGCTCCCATATGAGCGAAACTCGAGTTCAGTTCTTTCCTCTTTGGTGTGGACACACCAGAATAGTTTCAGCGAAACAGCAGGACGATTGTTTAAACAGCTATTTAAATTCCCATCTTGTAAATTGCAGCATCGCTTTACAAGTATAGTCGGTCTTTATTGCAATCCGCTGCAAGGAATTAATGAGTACAATAGTGATAATGTTTATTCCTACCGCGTGGGTGGCATACCGTCAGCTATGATCATTAGGCTGCAGACAGAGTAAGGACAAAACTGACGTCAGCTGTGGGTTACGAAACACCACAGATGCATACATAGTAGGCACTGTCCCACACGGATTCGGTTATGCCTAGAATCACCTGATCTTATCGCATTAAAAATTGAGGACTGCAGAATACTGCTGATAGGTTTTCGGCCAGCCAGTAGAGGACAATAAGTTAAAACAAGTCTAGACCGTTGTGATTTGGTGATGGTGAGCAACAAGAACAACATAGTAGAGGACAATAAATTAAAACAAGTCTAGACCTTTATAATTTGGTGATGGTGAGCAACAAGAACAACAGTGAGGGAGGGCAAAACTAAAAGGACCTGCCTGGCACACGGTAAGAAACTAAGTTGCAGAGAATAAGCTGTTAGAAAAGTGAATTATGAAAAGTAAGATTATTTCGGTGATTAAGCCGGCCAATTTGAACTAAAATGGGAAAACATTACTAAGGCTGCGTGGCCCTGGACGATTAAACTAATGGTCAGGGTCACGAAAAGCGAAAATGGGGATGATGAGGTGGGAGAATTCAGAATAGAGCCTAATGGTAGCTAGTACCTCAGCATCAGGCGTGCAGTAAAACTGAATAGACTCACTAGTGTCGCTGAAGGGACGAAGTCAGATGTAAAAATTGTTGGGAGGGTGAGGTGCTGCTGATGCATAAGGCTGGACGTGAAGTGCGGAAAGTTTGTGGAAAGGACAAACTGAAAGTGCACGGAGAGAGTTGAATTCAAGAAGAGTTTTGCGGATTAGAGAGACGGATGTTTCCATGTAAGCAGTTTTGTCGAACTTGCAGATAGGGTTCTAGGGCGGCGGTCCTTAACTGGCCAGCCTAGTTCTGGATGTGCCGTCAGGCCCGGTAGAATATACATGGATGGGTTATCGTACCTTGTTACCTTGATGAGTTAGGTGCACCATTCTTGAACCAGCGGTAATGTATAATGGTTGGCTTAGTGCGGGTTGTCAGTAACCCAGTTTGAATCAGTGGCACAGGCCGGAGTTGAAATCATCGCGGCTTTGACTGCAGAAACCGCCAGGGCAACTCGGACGGATGTAGTTCGTAGACAAATAGCAGCATCTCGGATGATGGAAACGACAAATTTTATTGTGTTTACAGCTACATCACCGTAGGACTGCGGTTGACGACAGGTTTTGTGGATTGACGACAAAAATGCTTTCTATACTAAACACAGCAAGAAAGTAAGTGCATATTGTCAACTCCTACATACGATTCTGTCGAGGTACGAGGCTAAAACACTTCACCTACTTCAGGTGGCTAGGGTCTTTCAAGCCAAATTCACGTCTGTAACTTAGCCGTGTATTGGCCTCGTTCACGGGAACCAACGGACTTTGCTCTGGAAAAGTGGCATTTGGAAATAAACCGTGAAGCCTAGAACCTTAGTTGTCCAGGTTTGCTTCCGGCACAGTATGCTTGCACGCACCAATGCGTATTCTCTGGTCAAGTTGTGATAGGTTGTCGGAAAATGGATGCAGGTGAAGGAGCTTGGAAGTTTTCATTACCCACCACCAGCACTCGGACTGCCTGATAATCTCTCTAAGAAATAGAAAAAGCCAGTATATTGTTACGAAGATTGCGCGATCAAACGATGGGTTGGTCACAAGGCCCGTCAACCAGATACTCAGCTATTCATGTTTCACTTTGAGGGACAAAATCTACCCAAGTGAGCCTACTCACCCATTCACCTGACCCGTTAAATCACCGATTAGCGTTTAAAGTCAGACGGGAACATGTCAAACGAGGGTTTTCGGGATAGGGCCCCATTTAGGAACGGTGCAGTTTATGACTAATATCGATACTGAAAACAATATTTTGGATTGTGTATTAGTTACCAACAAGCTCTCCGTGTAATTTGACATTATTCAAAACATTGCTGTATTCAGTCTACATGTGCTGCACTCTCCCGAGATAAACAGCCCTGAAGTCAATTTTGCCTTCGTTCTTCGCTGATTATGGAAAGTTAAGATAATGCTTAGGTTGAACAGAGATACGGAGAAACAAGTAGCCTACCACTGGCACTACTGAAGCACACTAATACATGTTTTTTAACTCGCGGTGGCACGTTAAGGGATAACGGATAGCCTTCAAAAGCTGAATAAATGCACGCAGGCAAACAGCAGGTACATTCCCAACTGTGCATTGGTGTCTCCTCGCATGGTGACAAAACGTTTCCAAGTTAATTGCCAAGCTCGGTGAACAGACCAACAGCCGCCTGATCAACAACCAATTTGGAAAGCAAAAACAGAAATAACGAAACCGGAAAAGCACGGTTATTTTAGTGGTTGGGCTGCCAAGTTGGACTAGAATTGGGAACCGTTGCTGAGACTGCGTGACCTTGAACAGTTGGGTTGATGGCCAGGACCACGAAAAACGTCAGTCTGAATGATTAGTTAGAGAATTTTGCTGTTGTAATGAATGGTGGCTTCCACCTTGGAATCGCGGTACAATGAAGCTGGATAGACACATTGGTGTCGCTGTTGGAAATGAGTTAGGAGTGAGGTCCTTGGGTGAGAGCGGTAGTGCTTACGTACAGTAAGAAACGGGAACTGAAAAGGAAATCAATTAATTTGTGGGGGCGACAAATCGAAAGCGCATCTGGATGGTTGAATCCGGGGAAAGGACCCAGTGGGTCAGAAAAACCTCATCTCAGAGGCCGTTTCGGTCAGGCAAGCGTTTTGTTCGTAGTTGCAGCTAGTGCTCCGAGGGCGAGAAGGGACAATCCAGAATACGAAGCTAATAGTTGCAGGGGTGCTCTCTGATTGGGTGTGACAGTGGCGTACCATGAATGCACTGCCATACTTTGGTTTCTGGACAGCCCCGTAACTGAGGTGATTGGACACAGAAGGTGGACTTTTGTGGGCAGCAGGATTTGGGTTACTCAAGTTGGTCAGCACATGGAGAATCAAGCCGACGTAACAGCAAAGGTAAATTCCGTTCCTTTGGAGAGTCGTATGGATGTAAATCGGAGACGGGATAGAGTGCATAACGACCGTATGGGGCGTTCGGACTAGCAACTTCCGAAGATCGAAGCTTTGAAAAAGGAGATACTGAGCTTAGTTCGGTAAAACCTTTGAGTTTGGGGGATACCTCATAGCATAGAGTTTATTAAAAGAAAACCATCTAAGCTGTGTTACAGTTTTGAGGATGACAAAGTGGGTTAGCGAGTCAGGATGCTAGTAGGTCTGCGCTGGGTGACCTGGCAACCAGGGGCTTGCTAAGACTGCCAGTACAGTGTTAATATAATACAAGAGGCATAGAACAAGCCAGCAAAAGTGTTTTTCTGCTTGGTAATTACGGAGTTCATTCAAATGGCCTTATATGAGGCCGGCGTTGTTGAAAAAATGGTGCCTCATATTTAGCATCTAGCGTCGGTCGACAAGCAGGTTTGAGGCTAGGGCAAGTAGGTGCTTGCTTCAAGTTTGAAAAGGTGGGTAGCTGGCCGCTGCGACAACAAGGGAGGAGACTATCCGCTGGCCCTGTTGGTGGGCAGGTCACGGGTGAGCTAGACACGGAGAGGTGGTAGTCGCTAACTCTGTTAGAGTCCCATCAGAATGAATCCGTTGGTGTTTCACGCCACAAGGAACAGCAGCCAAGTAAAGAATGATGGAAACACAACTTCCAAGATGATGGACAACACCTAGTTTCACTGGAAGTCGCTGCACGGGCTGAACAGTTTCGCATTTTAAGCGAAAAAATTAAAGGTAATAATAAGGGTCCCCGGTCCTCGAATTTTCACTCTGTTCAGATAAGCAGGTGGGGCATCGCGAATAAAAGCCCATAGACGCTAGCCTATTAATGCAAGTGGTGAGAGGTTAGAAAGGTTAGTATAATTTTGTATGCGGCCACTGCGAAAAGCAGAAGAGAGGGGCTTTCGTGGTGTTTGACAAAGTATATATATGGCCCATTGCTTCTGTTGTAGAGATGTGTAAGTATTCGATTTTTCTCGGATGCCAATTGGTCTTGGGATGTTAGAAGAGATCTATTGCCGTCAAAGCGAGCTAACGTGTTAACACCACAACGGCCCACCCAATAATGATTTTCCGGCTTGTAGGTAAAAATTGGAACTGGAAGCTTCAAACCCCAAAATAGGGCGCTGTCGGTGCACATGCAGTCAACAGATGAAATTTGGCCATAGTTCTTCCAAAGCTAATTAAGTTTATCGCCCAAATTTTATACGGTTCAATACCTCCTGTAAAAGGGTTACACAATTCTGAACATGCATTTTTTTGTATTGATGGCAGACAACTGTTTGTTTGAGTTATCATCAAGATAGTGCAATGCCATATAGCTTAGAGCACTTTGTTGCTGAGTAACTCATCGTTATAGGTATGGTTGTCTGATTGATACACAGTTATTCATTTCTTTTGTCAATTTACCCACAAGCCAGACAGCGCGCGTTCAGAACGAGTGTGCTCTTAGGTCAATTTGGGGAAGATTTGTGCGTACATTGGTCATAAAATTACGGAATATAGATAGAAAAAACTTGAACACATTTTGCACATTATGCTGGAAAGCATATTTCTGGAGATCTCGGGATATATTGATGGCTGTCTATGCAAGTGTAAAACTTACCGTTGTAGTGAAAACATAATTCTGTAAGGTGCTGTCAGAAGAGAGCAACAGAAATTAGTTGCGGGTGCCTGGACTCTCACGCAAGTTTGAAAGTTATCTAAAAATAAATACAGCGCAACACATGTAGTATTTCAAAAAATGGCACGATAACATCAGCGCGATCCGAACGCGGTGCATATCGGTGACGTGGAGACCCGAGTGATATGATGGTGGTATGCTGGGGTTTTCTTGATGGGAGAAGCCGGGACTGTGGGCTGACGGAACGGGGGTCACCACGGTACGCTGAAAGAAACCTCCATAATTTACAACAAAAAGGAGCTACTATTGGGGAACGAGGTGAACTTGAGCTTTTGATATATTATTTCAAGCCACATATAGTAAAGTCAGGTGACAAACCACACTTTAGCAAATTGGGCTATAGAGAGAGCTTTACTCAGAAGGTCAGACTTTCGATGGAAATCAGCGGATGTTCCGGTTTTGTGCCTTAACCGCTCAACTATTTCGACCGTAACCAGAGAAGCACAACAAAGCTGGAGCCTAACCGATCGTGAGGAATAATTGTAGCTGGAAATTCTAAGGAGAGATATTTGCTTGCATTCATAGGTAAAAGGAATTAGTCGGCGCGAAATAGCCCGCGGGGCCAGCCTCCGAGAGAATCATACAGAATTATCGTGAAGTTAGGTGTCCCGGTGAATTCAGGCCTGGTAGCGGTGGTCAGTTAGGCGAATTCAGGGTGCCTCAATGTAACCAAGCCAAGGTAAACCATTTTAATAATAAAGGAACAGCTCATACCATATGCCTAGTCGTTGTAAATGCTTGTTGATAATTATTTTCACGCTCTTGCAAGAAATTACGTTCAAGCCAAACGGGATAACTCGCAACGGTTGTGTTGCTCCTATATATTGTGGGCAGGACGTATAAACTCCCAAGCAAGAACACCGAACAGAGTGTTGTCACAACAGATATAGCGGTGACGTATATTTGGGACTTATTACCATGAATACAAAGTTGCTGAAAAGTTTTGGAGAGCACAGGTCTCGTCGTTTTTGTGGCTCATCAGGTGAGAGCAATCCCGGAGTTTGTGCCCACTTCATGTTCTGCTCAGCTGCCTATTCAGTGGGAGCTGTACCCCAAACAGTCACTCAGTTACCTGTCCGCGTTCCACCTGCGGTAGCTTTATCACTGAACCTCTCAATTTAGCCGGCAACCTGAGCGCCTACTTTGCCAGCTGCTACTTACCTCTCCCCCCAAACTCGATCCCGCAATCCCCGCCGCACATTTCACGTGTCCACAACAGAGTAACCGCCCGTCACTTAGCAACGTTACCGTCCCCCTGGCTGATATATCAGCCGCTCTTTAAACCCTCAGGGACTCCGCCATGCCGGGGGGGGCGACGACATATCATCACGTGCCCTGAGACGTGGCTGTCATGATGTCAAAACCATTGTCTGAAACCATTTTAATCACTCAATCAATTTTGTAATCGCCCTATTTCAGTGAGAACAATCTGTTGTTTGCCCTCTTTTCAAATCCGGATTGGGGCAAACTACCTCCAACTACAGAGGGATCCATCTTACCCCTATTTTAATGCGAACCCTTGAACGTCTGGGCAAAGGCCCCTTAATGAGGTTCCTCCTAGCTACAAATGCCATAGATTACCGACAGTATGGATTCCTATCTCAGCGATCCGTCAATGGTTGTCGGCTCCACTACTTTAAGACCGCCACTGCTGCCTATGGTGCCGGACAATCTATTGTTACTGTCTATTTGGATATCCAGAAAGCATTTGACCAGGTTCCCCGTGCATCCCTACTGAAGAAGCTCAATTCTGTTGACATCGCTGGATACTTATTTCAGTGCCCCACCTCCTATCTATCCGATAAGTCACAGATAACACAAATTAGCCACAACCAGTCATCCCCACTGCCGATCACCCGTAGAGTCATGCAAGGGAGCGTGCTAGGCCCCATCCTCTTCCTACTATACATCAACGACGTCTTCGACGTTGTATCCCACGGTAAACCATTCCTATTCGCGGACGATATAAAAATCGCTCACATATCCTCCATCTGCTAAAACTCGTGCCTTTCGTCAGATTTAACAAGACTTAGACTCTTTGACTCACTTGTCAAGTGCCTATAGCATAATGTTTTCTTCTTCCAAGCTCCGTATAACTTCCTGCCGCTGCTCCGTCCAAGCTGATACTTTCACAATTAATGGGAACCCTGTCAATCATTAAACAGTGATCAAAGACCTTGGCCTCATCTACTACTGCACCTTTAATTTTTCTCATCAGACCCAGTTCCAGGTTGCCCGGGCATGTAGGCTCTGCTTTCCAATGTTACGCTCCTTTCATCTTCGAGACACAAAGGTCGCAATTTTCAAGCTATGCGTGCGACCAATTGTGGAATTTTGTTCTGCTTTCTCTTTCCTTTATACATAAATTTGTAGGCCGGAACTCGAGAACGTCCAACGTTCATTCACCAAAAAGTTGTTGCCACAGACCGACCCTCTCTCTTTATAGTCTTAGGCCTTGAACCACTTTGGTTCAGACGATTGAAGATAAATTTAACTCTCCTACACCGTTTGTTATACCGAAATGCTTTTATAGCGGAGGCTAGGCCAGGCATAAAGTCATATACACTCTATAAATTCCGTAAATCCAACAACCTCTTAGTGTACCCTCCAGCGCGTGCAAACCTACGCCACTACTTCTTCCTCGTTTACTACACTTGCATTTGGAACAGTCTCCCCAATCGGTTTCAAAATATCACACGCCGACGCACGTTTTCACAGTCTGTAGATGACTTCCTTACGTTTGAGGCCGCAGCCGCCCTACTTCATACCCAACTATCCCCTGATCTCCTTTATGAACCGGGTCCAGACCGCCTCTGAGTTCGACGAAGGCATATTTGGTGGACGGGAAAAAATGAAACAGTAATAATAAAACATTAGGCACCATCTTACTATACCTTGCTACCTGTTTGACGTGCTTAATACAGCTAATACCAGGTTACTCTAGGCTGTCCCTGCCTTGGACTACTCTATCCGTTCTGTTTAATGTGTGGTGCCTCGTCTGGCCTAACCCTTAGTAACATAGACCAAGCATAAGTCGGAGTTTCTCATATCTGAGGACGTATTATATGCCACAAACCCCTTCAACACACGCACGCAACATTGCGATACGCCTCTGTTTGGCTCGATAGCTCACGCTCTGTCATCGTTTAGCCATGGTTCACAAGCTCTGGCCATCTACGTCCTGTTCTCATTGTCCCATTGGTAGCTACCGCCTCAATGCCTCCTCCTAGACCTGTCTTTCCCAGCGGCTGTTTGCCGTTCTCTTGTTCGAAATGACTGAACTGTCCAACTGGCCTGGTTTCCCCCCCGACCGGGTAAAATATCTGGTAGCTGGAGTTCTTTATTAATGCACAAGCCGCCCTCAAAGATGACTGATTGGTGGCATGCCACCTTGCAGGTCTGGTAGCATGCACGAGGGATGAAAACCTCGTGTGGTGGTCGGTACGTCCTGCACGGAGGTTGTTCTGTTGCGTTGCACCATGGTGCGTTTGTATGTTTGCCGCTCCTCCAGTAGCACGGGTGCTTCGCCCATCGCCGGTGGTTCTGAGCTTGGCCTTTAAATCAGGAAATCAACAAAAGAGCAATGTTGTTTTCTGTTTGTTACTGCTGGGCTGGACTAGTCCCGGTTGTGTCATTTGACTGGCAAAGCTATAAATTACAAACGGCGAAAATGAGAAAAACTGGGCTTTCGGGGATTGGTGACTATTTCTCCTACACTTAATTCCCTTCCTAGGTTATGTTTCTGCCCAACTCAAGTAATAAATATCAAATAAACCTCAGAAGTTCATCCCCTTCAGTCCTTATACGTTTAGTTTCTTAAGCCCACCGCCTCTCTGCGAGCCGAAGCCAGATTTTACTTGATCTCTTGTACAATGATATCATATGGTAGCTAAGTAAACATTTGCTTGGTCCCTAGTCTAATAATTCCAAATCCATTCCTATTCTACCATATAATCATTTGTTGTCCCCACCCTAATAGCGATAGACATCATCTCTTTCCCGGATGTCCTCCTCAAACTCACCATGCTTCATTAATTTCATCCCATCCCCTCGTCTTCCCAAGCTTTGAACTCAGGCAATATCAGGCATGGACGACCTGGCTGGTGGTTATCCACACTCAGAGAATTGCACATCCCAGCCAAATGACCTTAAATGTGAAGTCTGTCACGGGACTGTATGAAAATTGAAGTATGTCAAGCTAATGATGGCACGGCGCTGCCACACCCAGTTTTGTAGCACACCCGCAACTGTTCCCTTCCAACTCTTGACCGTACCCTCTCGCCCACTTGTTCCAGTAATTTCAAACGTCCAAGTCTTAAACGATAACCATTCAGTTGTAACACCAGTTTGGTTCTTAATTGCCTTGCTGAACCCGTCGTTCGAATGTACCCATTTTTGTGGACTTTCAGCCTGTGTTCCCGACAAACAATCAATAATTTGCTATACATTTCGCGTTCTTGCCCGTGTGTTGCCACCATCCCACTCTTACAAGGAAATGTATGCCCAACTCCACAACAGCGACGCCAGTGAGTCGCTCCAGTTTCACTTTATACCATTTTCCCGAGATTCCTGTTGCCATTTGTCCGCTTTGCTAGTCCCCCCGATTCATCATCCCCACATACGCTTTTCGTGACCCTGGACATGAGCACAACAGCCAAGACCACGGTGCCTCAGCGAATGTTTTAGGCTTCAGTTCAATTTGATCGGCCGGATGACGCCAACTCTGCTGCTTCACCAGATCTAATGTTCTGGCTTCTTATTTTCCGCAGTTTACACTTCTCTTGTCATTTGTCAGGCATGAAGTTCCTTGTTTTTCTTTCCTTCCTTTTTTGCCCGCCACCTTCAAATCGTAACGGTTTGATCTTGCTCGATATTCTCTCCAAAAAAGAGCATGGTAACTGTGCTTTCCTGCTCGTACCGGTTAAGTGGTGACTTCGGTTACGTCGAATAAAGCCTACCGCCTATGACGCTGTCCCTTTTCCCAAAACCTCCTGTACCCACAGTCCCCGCCATCTATGGCTTCATTCTGATTGTAACCGTATGATCAGGCCTGACGCCATGCCTCCCACAAGTTGAGAATAAACATTATTATTATTAACCTGAATTGCACAGTTTGATTTATACACTCGATTGCATACCATTTTGGTTTCCGCGTACGAACATCATGAGGGATTTAGCCGGGTTACGGGTGAGTCTCCCATCAAAACCTAATCAGCATACAGATAGGTGTACAAATATCCTGCTTAAATAATGTAAGTACATCACTGACTGAGAGCTCTGCCAGTGAAAAATGCTAGTTTTTTAGTCAAATGGTAAAAATTCCAAGTCGTATAGGAAAACACTGCGGATTTAAAAAGTTGGATCCCCTCCTATGGAGCCCCTGATGACGGGTGCTGAGAAGTACGTTTTGGTTTTGGCAGAGTAAACATCATAGGTGTCTCCTGTAAGTTTTTGAGGTTTGAGCTGGCTAGCGGTACGATGCTGACCCACCCCATTTTATGTGTGGTTGCTAAAAACACTCAAGTGTGTTCATTACTTGGGAAGGTGGTTTCTCGTGGAATTTTAAGCAAACCCCAGAAAGGACGTTATGGACTTCCCCGGGAGATTTGACGTCGCCCGCGTGCACTAGCTGCGGGTCACGGACTTTACAAAGCTTCATTCTTTGTGAATATTAGCGGACTTTCAGCAGATAAACGATTATTCTAACGATTCGTCCAACGGAACCATCAAAATGGGAAGTAGTAATCTCGGTTGTGCACCAAGGCAAAGTACATGTCAAAGGCGTCACCGTAGAATATGACCTCACCCCCGAAGCTGTTTTAAAACACCGAGAGGATTATGGAGATCCATTACGACTTATTCATGGTTAGAGTTATCGATGGCGTGACTGAAAAAAGGTCTCGAACCTGTTTTTCCTTTCTAATGAGGATTCCAAATTCTAGATATTCCCGAAGTTCACTGACGTTTAACTAAGTGGCGTTAAATATAGTGCATGCACAAGATAACGGGTGAAGTGTAATTGACATTGTCAAAATTGGCACTGAGATAAGCGGAGATCATGAACATCAAACAGAAGTTCTGGTTAGCGGTCGAATGGAGAAACAGATCAAGGTGGCATGCGCCCATCCCTGCCTAAAATGCGATTCAGCTCCCGAGACCGTCCGGTTAGCCGATGGGACAATCTACAAAGAGAACAGAAGCGGTTAACATCAAGCCGCGACGCTACGGAAGGCCGGGAATCAAGGCGGACCTGGGTTGGCAATTAGTGAACCAAGAGTACTTGTACTCGGTCAAGAAGACTTGAGGGCTGTAGTGGATGGGTATAAGCTCGTTGATAGTGCAAACACGAGATTGTCATCTTTGTTGTGCATTTACAACACTACCATAGTTTGTGTGAGCTATGAATACTTGGTCTGTCGGGAATGGGCTGGACAAACAACTGTGAAAACTTGGATGCAGGTTGTCTAGAGCAGGCAGGAGAACAATATTTGAGAAGATGTTGGGGTTCTTTCTTCTGAGAGGGGTAGTTCTGCTAGTATTCGACCCATAATTCTTTTGGAGGTGTGACACATCACTTTGAAGATATTCGGCCCAAAACTCCTACCCTAGGGGGGATAAAAACGTATAGTAATTTACCACGAATCAAGACGATGCGGCTTGCAGCCCGAGGTTTTGGCTGCGGGGTTTGTTACTGTGGGCGAGGGCAGAAAATGCAGTGAAATAACATCTTGAAACACACCAAACGTACAAACGGGACTACACAGTGATTTGGTGGATAGATGGCAAGAGTGCGATGGCCGTCTTTGGAAGAAGAGAAAATTGCCACTCTTAGATCCTTTTCGTCAAATTTTTTTCGAGATTGCTTTACCGCGCTCAGGTTTTGTGTTTTACGGATACCGTCAGTGTTCTGAAGTGGGCGAAGCATCGATATAATTCGATGTTAAGCGCCCTCAGGGTCGTTGAATCGAGAGCAGTAGCGGATAAGTTCTTGGTAAAAGCCCAAGGGTGCAGTTGTGACAGGGTATGTCAGCGGAAATTTAGGCACCCATATACTGGATTACATTGGTTGTATCATAAAGGGATGCCCGTTTTGGTTAAAAAGTGTAACGGGGTGAGGACAGGTGTTGCAACTAGTGGCACGTGCCACCTTGTAGTTGCTGACTTGGAAGACAGTACTAAGGAACGCAATTTGAACAGACATCAGCAGCCTTCTGCAAAATGACTGGACCAGTACACAGTGTCCTGAGATCATCTGTATTCGAAACCACTGAGTATATGTGCATTAACGGGGAGGGCATGAGATTAATGAACACTATATAAAGGGAAAGACCAACGGCATCGGTGAGGAACGTTGATAGAGGCTTCGAAAGTTCAGAGAAGTTTGTCACCTCCCTGATCTTAAAAGATTTGGTTGGTGAAGGAAGCGTACAACCAAAATGAGGGGAGACCTTTGATATTGAGCTTCTTCCAACTTGGGACGTCAGCGCCATCGTAGTACCATAAATGGTCCAGCAATGTGGAGGAAGACACTGTGGATTACGTTTTCGAAGCCGGAGCAAAGCAGCATTAAATTAGTCAGAAGAAAAAAGAGAAAAAGACATGTTAGGCTTGGTGGGGGCGGTTTCCGGACATCGGCAGAGCCCTGGTGGTTATTTGCCCCATTGCCTTGCAGGAAAAGCTATGGGGACCTGTGTAACGGCAGATAGACTTGTGATGGTAGTGCATTTAGTTACAATCGGAGAGGGATGTTAGCACGATTATAGGACACAAGAAAAACGCTGGGCATGAAGGGTGTTAGAAGAATTTGGTGCATGCTTAAAGGGCTTCGGGTTTACATCTTCTGAGTCATGGGAGTTTCTGGAGTTACGCCTAGTCGGAAGTAACCTGATGAAATTAGTCGGCCTTGGTGGTTCGGTCTTTGCAAGGCTTGGGTTGGCAAGGCCAGATGCAAGAACCTTAGCGTATGTTCCTATGAGCACCCGAATTGCTTCTGCCGAGGGGGCGATAGTTATCAGAAGTGTTATGGGTGACGATGGCATGTATCTGTTTACTTGCTGGGACTGAATATGCTGGAATAAGGCTGGAATCAGCCATTTGCTCTGGAGAAGGACTTGACTTCATCCCTTCTCTGGTAGCACCTGATGGCCTGCACAGATTTTCGGCGATGTGATAGGTAGTAGTCATCAGCGGTCTGGGATCGTCTGAAAGTATCTAGTAATTATATTTCGAAATAAGCCTGCGTTCATTCGCCGATGAGATAAGGAAATGAGAAAAGCACGTGCTTTGGATGTTGCCCCCCTTATGCCGAGGTCTAAATGTGTGGATACAAGGACGAATACTGGATTTCCATCGACACTAAGGAAGAATTTACTCATTTTCATATCATTCCCGCGTTGAACAGCACTATTTGCTGCAGCCGAATTAATGAAGCAGTTCCGGCAAACGGGGTCCAGACATGCAATGATATTGACGCCGCTTCTCAAATGGACAAGTTCCGTGATATGCTCTACCATAGGACGTCCCTAAATGACAACAAGTTTCAGGAGTGTCGGTCGATGTTATTTGCAGAAACGGGTTGGTTTAGTGTGGCGTTGCTGTCATCCACTGGAAATACCCGTTAGCAGGACAGCTTCAAGGACCACCTGAGGATAGTTCAATGTCCTCTGAGAAGCCGACAGTGCACTGATGACTTCGAAGCTCAAGCAGCGTAAAATGCCAAGGAGTAAGACGAACATGTCTTCGTTTGTAGACGTAGGAAAGTAATAATTTGGTCCTGTAGGTGGCGATTTGCACCCGCGTAAACCCATCGCGTTCCATAAGTTATCAGCAAATGAGATTGGGGCCACATGTGTGGGAGCTAAGTTTATTGGCCAGGAACCTGCGCAGCGCGTCCACCGGGGAGTCGAACAGTGCCCGGTACAACCTAGAGTAGAGATTGTTTAATTCAGAATATTTTTCAGCGGCTCAGGATCCAGTAAGGGGCGTCAGAATTAAATGAAGCTGTGGTACTACATCATGCAGCTCGGAGGGGTAATTTACCATGCCTACACAGTTTGAGAAGACGCATTTCAGCACCGTCCCGTTAGTCGCTCCGACTGATTGATCTAGGCTGAAAGGAGCGCGATGTAGCGTGAGTGGTACGCAGACAGGTGGGTTTAGAGGTGTTCTGAGTGTTGTTTCAGGTAAAATGGAGCAAAGCTAGATAGATGACAACAAAAAGCTACTTTTGGGGTTATGGTTGTGGACAGCACATAGTTTGAGAAAGCGTGGCTACAGAGGTGGTTGATTGGAGGGTGCTGGCTTGGAATACGCCGGAAGGGATAGCCGTATGTCGGAGGTAGGGATTAGAACGAAAGTAGAATGGGTCAGGGACCGCGGACCGACCTACAGCGCTCAAGTATGCTGGGGGACGAAAAGTAACTCAGAGAACAAGGTAGACCCCTTGGCAACTGAGGTAGACGAGAATTCGAATAAAATCGTACCGTTTTACGGACAAAATGGCAAGGGGCCTGTTCCGTTTAGGTAGTTTTGACGGGCAGGTGCGCTGACTGATCGCTTGGTGATGTAGTTTAATTTTTTCCAACTGAAAACTTGGCCGACACACGTTTGGAAATGAGAAATGCAGATTTCCTGCATGGGGGGCCTGTCAAGCGCAGATATATTTGGACTGCGGTTTTGGTTCTCCCTTAGGCGTGTTACTTCGACGGCTTTCCGATTGAGTGCCTCCATGGAGCTAGAATACATGGCATTAGGTATGAGAGTATAAGGCAGTAGGGGTTAGACGACTTAGATAGGAGGTTTTCTGTGGTTTTAAGAAGGGCTGTCTCATATTTCCCGCTCCCGGTAGTTGAGGTTCAAGACATGTGTGTATAGTAAGATATGTTGAAGGTGCGTTGAGCTCAGCTGGCGACATTTCCCTGCTGCTGATTCTAAGTTTACCAGCCGCACCCTGATGACGTTCGGATCAGGTTAACTAATATGAGGTTTAGACGCCAGTGGGGAAACGTGTCATGGTGTGTGACGGGATTTCAGGACAAAACGGTATGCCAATTTTGATAAAAATTCGGAGCCAGCTCACTCATCATTACCGGTGAGTGCTGTCATTTTGAAGAGGTACAGACGGATTCTCTCCGCTGAAGTGAACTGAGAGGTTTGCGATCACACACTGGCTTTTTCGAGCAGGCAACCGGATGAGTATGTTTATCCGTCCGCCAAGACCTAAGGGATTTTTATTTCTTGAACGGCTTGGAGGATCGCTTCAAGTAGATCGATATGAGACCCTTCTTTGCAATTATTTGCATGGGTCAGTGGTGAGTATGGTGCCACCGTAAAGGGAGTTCTTGAAGTGGTTATATGAGATGCGTTAGGCTAGGACACGACGATGGAGACCGACGATTCAGAGGACAGGGAATAACTAGACGCATAGCCGACAGACTAAAAAATCGATGGATATGGCAGCTCCACCTCCATCCGTTCATCAGTTGTCTTACATAAGGCAAAGGCGACATGCATTTGGAAGTAGTCATTTTGGTATGCTAAACCCTAGTAATAAAATGACCTTGAAAGCGCGGTTTTACGAAATGCTCACCATGTGCAAGTTTATCCGTATGATTGTCGTTGGAGTTCCCGCATGATGCACATTGCGTTTTCTTTGGGTGTAGGACCAAATCCACAAAACAACCATGCACTATAATTATATCCGGTCATTTTTCGATTCCTAGATTGAAGGGACAGTGTTCAGTTTTTGAATGGAGTGTAGAAAAGCCAAATTGTGGACGGACTGCAGGATCACCAAGGAAGATTCACTTTGCTTTTGGATGGAGATTTACAACAGTCAGTTGTGAAAAACTGCACTCTTGGTTTGTCTGCTTGTGTGTTGTTTTAGCCTACCGGCGGCTCAGTGTAATGCGCCACATGTAGCGGTTGCCCAGATGCACAGTTACAGTTGTGAAGTTTTATCTCTAAGGGGAGCCTGTAAAATAGATATGATGTATGGTCGTTCTGGGCGGGAACTCCGGCGTTAGCAAACCCAGAAAAAGAACGAGCCAAGTGTAGCGTTCTGGGCGGGAACCCCGGCGTTAGCCAACCCAGAAAAAGAACGAGCCAAGTGTAGCTTACTGCAAGGCAATCAGAAGCCACCCTTGCCAATTACCAAAAAAGCTAGCAAGGAAGCCAGCAATGGGGTGGAACGAAGCACAGTGGGATGAGCGATCGGAATCGTAGTGCAACGTAATCCGTCGCATATCCAGAAGCCGACATAATTCATCCAGTTCGCTTTTGGACATGGCAAGGGCTCTAGTGACCCTTGCATAGGTGAACGGAGCGCGGTTTCCTTCAGAGCGCGTATACTGGAGTGCAGCACCAAGATTTGCCAAGGACAACAGCATGTGTGAATTCATGTCATCCCACTAAAAGATGCAAGTTATGATTCTCTGATCAACACTATAGCAGACGACCGAAGCCAAAGCTAAGTAAACTTGAAAGCGGGTGACAGTGGAACTATGAAAGCCAATGTGAACCATGGCCCTAGGCAACACGTAATTTAACGTCCCCTTGGCTAAACTTTTGGCAAAACGCCAAGAACAGTTCAAAGCCAGAAACACGCAGATACAAAAGAAGAAGTGAATGGAGACTACTATGGAGCATCATTAGATGGGTGATATACGAAATCTCATACGGAAACAACAAGAGGGCGCAATCAGCCGAAGGAGGCTCTCGTGGGAATATAAAACCTTACGGGTGGATGGTCGCCGTCACCTTAAGGTTTATTAGTTTACCTTTCATGTCGTATCTTACTGATGGGTTAGTGCTGTAGCCTCATCACACTGACCAAAAAGCTGCACAACAAACTTTGTCAAATAAAAACCTAAAAGCTTGCTAACTACTGTGCAGCTATGTAATTGCAGTGTGGCGAGCCACTCCTCCAGCTTTCCGACTACAGCTAAACCAAAGTCCAAGGAGAAGACTGGGATCTGCTCAGGGAGCTCCATCTCACAGTCTTATGAAAACCAGGTTTTTCAGCAAATTTTGCGATAGATTTGATCCGAATACGGACAGAGCGTTTATGACTTTATCGTGCTTTTAGCGTGATCCAAGTTAACGATTAC
This sequence comes from Clonorchis sinensis, assembly GCA_003604175.2. Taxonomy (NCBI): domain Eukaryota; kingdom Metazoa; phylum Platyhelminthes; class Trematoda; order Opisthorchiida; family Opisthorchiidae; genus Clonorchis; species Clonorchis sinensis. The sequence continues at coordinate 29,864,664 of CM030369.1, read as the reverse complement.
CAACCAATTAAACAACCAAAGCTCCAGTGGTGTCACTATACGAAGTATATCATGGCGCGCTTGGAAGAAGAGGAATACAAAATTCGAAAACCTGAGGGGTTTTCACGATGCCCGGGACATTTTTCTTTTTTACAAAAGCTAATTTTATCAAATAAGTAAGTAATGGAAAATGCACGTAATCTGAACAGATCTATGCAACGGTGTTGGGCGATATGCTGAAGAATGTCAAATAACCATCATGCGCCAGAATCATGACACATTGATGCGAATTGTCCGGAGGTGGTTGGCAAATAAAACTTTTGACAGCTGGCCTACATCACAAATGCCTGGATGATGGTGGACTTGTGAAGGCGAAGTTACATGGTATCGCCATGAAGAACGGTGGAAGCTTGTAGAAGCTTCTCGTACAATGCCCTGACTTCATCATTACTGTTCTCTCCGTCAGGATAAAAACTTTTGTGTGAGTTCAAACATATAGAAGTGAGTTACTGGTGCTGCTCAAAATGGCCAAAATGACGGAAAAACTTGGAATTTGCCCCTAATGTTTACAATGGGATGTGGCGCTTAACGTGTTGTTCGATGCACGGAGCTTATACGGTATGAGGCTGTCCCATGCGCCCAAATTACTGAGGCCAGCTTTATCTACGGAGCTAGAATGCGCGAAACTTAACTGCCTACATCTTTAGTTTGAGATGATGGTGGTTACGCTTTTTAAGAGAAAATGTTCGAGTACACAGTTCTCAGTTAACCTGATTCCTTAATCATCTGTTACACGCTGAATGCATACTAAGGATTCATTCGAGCTGTGCAACGCCAAGTGCTGCACCGGGTAGGTCACTTACACGCTGCATGCATACTAAGGATCCATTCGAGCTGCGCAACGCCAAGTGCTGCACCGGGTAGGTCAGCGTTGTGAAATCTGGTTTATTTGGTGAAGTGACTATTGCGAGGTTGATAAGTAAAGGCCCCTGTGTCCTGGCCAAAATGTCAGCTAGGTGGATCAGAGGTTTTACCGATAAAAGCGTCATCTGCGGGTTGGTATTGGGGGGTGACATAGCTCTTGGATGTTGCATTGTTAAATTCACTGACTGCAGTTCACTACCATCTATACTAAAAGATTTAAGAACCAGTGTGACAAAGTGTTTGCGTAACACTTCTAGTCTAGCCCTGACCGAGGGTCTAGTTTCGCAGGAGACAACTCACGAATTTGTATGTAAACTGCATCAGCGGATTTATGATGATGTTTCACAGTAAGTGCATAATTAGTATGGATAATTGTGCGGCCAAATTACAGTTTTGGAATTCTACTATTCAAACAAGACAGTACGACTCAAAAGACTACTCCAAAGTATTACAACTGTTGCAATTCGTGATGCTGATGCGTGAATAATCGCCTCGCCATTGTGAACTGAAAATTTGACCGAAATCTTCAAACGAAGAAGCGGGACAGAGAATCATGTGACAACAGCGAGGCAAATTCCATAAAAAATCTGGAACAAACAGACCAAACGTTTAAAGAGACGGACGCTAAATCTTGGGCTTGGCAGTGCATGACTTTAGTCCAAGGATGGAGAATGTGGGTGACTTCATCATTCCGTAACAGATCATTTGGGTTGCAACAAAGTTAAAAGATTGTAAACCTAGGCCGCTCAAAATTGTCTTTGTTTCATACTTTCTACCAAAGCCTTGCTGGACAGGGATGAAAGCTAGAACTGAAAATCTCAGGTCCCGTGCTTAAGCCCAGAGTTTGGGCAAAAAACGAAAGTCAAAGTAATACAGCTACACAAACACCACAACAACGAAGATGAAATAAATTGTAAATTTTCAATGGCTGAGATTTCTTCATTCTTTGACAGTAAACAAAATGCAATAAACATTAGCGACCAGATTGATTTTAACCTTTTTTGTCACAGTCAAAACCAAAGCAAATAAGCGGAACAAACTGTAAGCGTGGTCAGCTGATCAGCTGTTAAATCCAGTCGCTATTACAGAAAAGTGAGTGAACAGAGGGGTCCTGACTCACAGGTAGTACAGCGCTAGGAATTGCTACCGAAGTGTTTAGGTTTACATTAAAGAAGCACTCAGTTTAGTCACATAACTAGGCACTAGCAAAATATATCAGCTGCTGGTACGTCATATAAAAGACCTAATGGACCTACATACCTTTTTGCAACCGAATACAGAACTCCAGACTATAGGGATGTGAGGTGGATGCACCTACTAGCCAAAAACATGAAACCCAGTCGGTTGCTTGCCATGGATAATTTCAGGTTCCCACAGGTTATTTGATCAGAAAACAGCACGCAGGTCATATATCCCTACAAACAACTCTATTTTTGGAGCAAGCAATAGAACAACGGCACCCACAAAATTTCGGCGTGCTCAGGTGAACAGCCTCTGAGCAACGCCTTGTGATAGCGGACTAGCCATTTGCAAACTTGTCTTCATCACCTGCTGCGGTAATAGCAAAGAAACCTCTATAAACAAGTTAGCATAGTTTTTTAATTTTAGATTTGACTGTGTGGTGGAAACATAGCTGATCGGTTGTTCCTATTATTTCTGGAACCCCATTTTAGAGTACGAGGGCTTATGCAAGACACATGTTTCAAGATGTAGCTATTTTTACACCGATAAAGCCGCGTGGAAACCGTTTCATGGGAATTGGCTACGATCAATCCAAAATTGTGCAGTGAAATAGAAAATGATTCAAGTATGGAAAGAAAAGGGAAATTCATTAAATGGATACAGGATGTAAAATCCCGCAGATAAATTACAACTCATGAGGGACGTGAATCCAAAAGACGGCAAGCGCTGAGGTAAACAAAGTTATATAGATGTTCGTCGCTGAAGGAAAGACAATATTCAGCTTCTGAAAACAATAGACACGGAAAACGAAGTAACCCCACAAGTTTACTTCTTCTCCTTTACAGCGCTCCATCAAATAGAACTAGACCCACGGAATATCAAATATAACTGATTTTCAGGAAAAAGTTTCCTATTTTCCTTTCAGCAGCTTTTCGGACGTCTCGCACCAGTCGAAGCATACAGGAGCATTTGTACTGATTGATTTGGAAAGAACCTTGACGCAGGTACAATTACAGACCGCTACACCAAACCGCAGGTAAGCACCTTAAAAACTGTTGCCAGTCCTACCTCAGGTGTGGGTAACTTTATGGAGAGTTTATCATTTGACTTGGTCTGAAAGCCCTCTAAAGCAGACTTAAAGCTCCATTGCTCATGAGTTGATGCCACAGGCTTACAAAAACACGAAAATTTATTTTATTTAGCGTGAATCATAACCAAACAGAGCATTTGATAAGTAACGCAACAATGGTCATAGGTCATCGGTTACACCGGAGGCTATAGGCCATGAGCAGTGGGTATGAACGACAATAAATGCTGAAATTCCGTTTTTTGGTGATCAGATCAGCAATGATCTTACCGGTATGCATCTCTCTCGATGTGTTCGTGCGCGGCTCATTCATGTGCATTTAGGTGACCCGTGGGCTTCTCACGCCGCACGCATGGGCGGCCCATGGACAAAAGTTTGCCACCTATCGGCATGCAATGGGTATCAAGAGGCACTTCGTGCTTGCACGGTAAGGGTGAGTCATGCAATTTAGGAGACTGTATGTAACATGGGTTTACTGCTGTCAATAATGGTGATGATGACTGCCATAATGCTGTTACTAATGACGATGATTATGACAATGATGACGACGATGTAGGATAAGTATAGTACCCTTTCCTCCAGGAACATCTTCATTAGAAAGTCCTCCTACCTGAGGGACCACTTTGAGACCAATAAATATTTCATACTTCAATCCCCATTGAGTGAAATCGTCCTAAGAACCGGAGAAATGCCTCGTTTTGACTGGTGGGTTCCTTTCCGATGAGTAGGAGCCACAATGAAACTATCCTACGCCAGTGGCCTGTTTACCGATGATTGTCACTTCCAGGAGCATTTCTTAATCACAGCCGATCCACGGACCCGCCACGTCAGGTAAATCCTTTTTATCTGACTCAGATATACTGGATATGCATACAGCGTCATTCGTTAAAAAGGTTTACGGGCAGACTGTAGACCGAGGTTATTATAGTTGGGGTTGGGATGAACCACTACACAAGCTTTGCCAATATTTCCCACATTCTCAAAAATACCTCCGAGTCATTAGTTGTCCTGTCTAATGATCTTTATTCAAGTTAAAAAACCTACAAAACTACTAGTTTATGACCTCTGGGAGATGACTACTGTTATATCTAACCGCTGTTCCCACTCCAGTGCCCGGTGCTAGAAAAGGGTACACAACAGCTGTATTCAAGAAAAGCTAGTGCATGCGAGTGCAAAAGTTACAACGCCCTCGCGCTATTTGAAGGGTGCTTCGTGGCATTGATCCAGGCTGTCTGATGGGCGTTTAGTGATCGATCAACATTGATCGTGCTTCTATGATATGCCTGAACGCTGATCACATTCCGTCGTGCTTCTGTGGCATGCCTGCACACTATCCGCTTTTGCTGAATTGATTGAATGATTGACTGGCATGGATGCTTGAGCCTTTGATGGAGTTTTAGGGTCTCAGTAGGTTCCGGGCATTCTGGGGTTACTTTCAGGAATCTGACCTTCCTGATAATTCCCCCTTTTGGCCGTTCAAAGTAAGATTTTCTATGCGGGTAAAGTTGAGAAGTTTCCACCAGTCTTCTGACGCGACCGGTACGGCATCTCGGTTGCAGCAGTGGATCCGTCTCGAAGGGTACGTGCGAAGCGGTGGCCATTGGCGCTGATCTTGGAAGATCAGAGGTTCCAAGCAGCAAGTTGAGGTCTAGTAACTGCTCTTCCGCTTTTGGGATAGGGCGCCCAGTCGGCCGTAACTGACTGACATGTCGTTCCCATATCAATGGTCCCACATGGACGCTATAGATTACCTGATCAATTCGTTTGAGGACGACTCCAACAGTATATCTTCGGTGCCCGGAGTGATAGTCCCCCACAAGCACACGGTTTCCAGGCCTGAACGTTGGTTTCCCTCCTGTCGGTGATTGAAAACACGTAAGTGTTGGCAGGATAGCGTAATGGGTAAGTCTCAACCGTCTGTTAATCATACCCTTTGCTGGAGAGCGACCGTTAGGAGACTGTGGATTAAGAGTTGCTCTATAATTCAAAAGGAGCGTATCCAGGACTTTTGTGTGGTCTCTTTTCCTTCTGTTTTGTCCACGCGCGTTTAAAGGTTTCTATAAACCGTCCAGCTTTACCGTTGGATGGGGGAGGGAATGGTGGGGAAGTAACATGTGTGATGCCATGTCTTCGAACGAATTCACAAAACTCATGGGATGTGAGCCGAGTAGCATTGTCAGACACAGTTTCCGGGATATCGAATATTGAAAAAGAAATGCCGCAGTTTGGTGATGGTTGCCATCGTTGTTGTCTCAGACATAATAAGGACTTCAGGCCACTTACTGAATGCATCGACAATGATGAAGAAGGCTTGTCCGTTAATTGGTCCGGCAAAATCCACACAAATGCGCGACCATGGTTTTTCTGGCTATGGTCAAAGCCGCAGCGACTGTCGGTTGGGTAACTTCTGGGCAGCTGCGCAATGGAAACAACTCCGACATACCTGCTTCATGTGCTCATCCACACCGGGCCAATAAACATAGATGCGAGCAAGGGCCTTCATGCGGCTTCCTGGATGTCCACTGTTGAACTGTGCTAGGACCCGGTGGCGAGGTTCGGTGGGAATGACAATTTTCGGTCACCCAAGAGAAAGCAGCCACTGACAACAGATAATGAACTATATCGTTGAAAAAGTTTCCGGGGTTCCCCTGATGGACAGGTTGTTGGCCAGCTGGATGGGTGGCACTCCATTGCCTTTTGTAGTATGATGTCATTTTTGGTGGCATCTCGGACCGCGTCAAATGTCACGGGTAGTTGGTTCATGGGCGCCTTCACCACAGCACGGACTTCCGGGTCGATGGCAACGGTTGCTATGACGGTGTTTTCTGGTTCCATTCCATGGTAAGCTACTAGGCGCATTAGCGCATCGGCCTGCAAAATTTTCTCGGTTGAGGCACATTTAATGGCAAATTTGTAGCTGAACCGAGTCGTGCTTCATCGTTGTAGACGGTTGGCTGTGTATACTGGGATACTTTCTTGGGACCGAATACAGCCAGCAGTGGTTTGTGATCCGTCACAAGCGTGAAATGTTGACCGTAAAGCACTTTGTGGAATTTTTACACTCCAGAAATGATGGCTAGCGCTTCCTTCTCAATCTGACCGTAATTCCGTTCAGCTGGAGCCAGCGACCTTGTGGCATGAGCGATCGCCTTTTGCGTGCCATCAGGAAATGCGTGAGCAATGACTGCATCAACTCCACGGTTCGATGCGTCAGTTGTGAGAACGATAGGTAGTTGGGAATTGAAGTGCGTGAGTAGAAGTTCAGACTGCAACAGCCTCTCCACCTCTTCGAATGCAAGCTAGCTTTGATTTATGCAGTATCATCACTTTGTGTAAATCACGGTTATGCGCTAGTTTTAAGAACCTAAACCTCTAGCTTAAGGCGATACAGAATATTCTCTCTCACTTCATAAAAACATCTTAACACAAGTCAGACTTTGCTACCGCACAGGATGAAACCTGGAGCGCGGTTTGTTTTGGTGGGCTTTTCGTTGGCACAGCATTTTGAAATTTCCCAAAGGTGTTTTCAGAGGACGAAGTTCTTTCCGAGTGTTTTGCGTCGACAAAAACGGTAGCCCTTTTTCACATCTCTGACAACTACTCTATCGGCATTTTTTCATGCCCAAAGGTTTGGCTCTCATTTGGTTTTGCACACTTAGATACGTCTAAGAGATTTTAAACAAGCTGAGCTACTTGATCAGAAAAGCCTTCATTATCAGTTCCACTTTGAGAACAGAATACTTCCTTTTAACTGGTTTCAACCCGAATGTTAACCAATAAGAAATTAACTCATTGCAAAAAACAGAGCAGCGATGCACAGCTGTTTTATTCTTTCTGAGAAGGATCAGCAGTGTACATAACAGGGATCTTTGAGGTAGTCAGAACTCTCGAACTCCCGGGTAGATGATGTGAGTCATATCATTTGGGCAAAGGTGACTGACCAATGTGATTACCTCGCACTCAAACAAGACCTAGTACCACTGGTCTTGGGATCATGTCATTTACGTGTTGACTAGCCCCTCAAATAATGCTTTCTCACAGTGAAGGACCACAAAGCATGTGGGATGTTTTCTGAGCAGATTTCTTATAGTTTGGTATCAGCATCATTGTTGATCAGGTGTGAGTGACCAAACAATATAGACCACTACTATATAACCAGACGATCATGTGTTCAAATCATCCCCGAGGCTCCTGAGACATGCAGAACTGAAGCTTCCCAAGAAGAACTTTTGGAATAGACTTGTATCACTCTCGGGATAAAGGGAAGAAATATACCTTTTTAACGCCATTACATGAAGTTACACTGCTTTGATAATATATTTGGTGTTATTCCTTTTGCAGCGTTTCCTAAACCGTGCTTTTGTAAGCCCACTCATGGCCCGAATGAAGACAAAATGTCCAAACAAAATGGAGCAATTTCTTGCTTCATTTCTTGCTTCTGCGTCATTAACCGTTCAGGGCACTACACTTTTTTACTTTGCGAGTATCCTGGCAAAATACTTGAAGCCAGTTGATAGGAATTTAAGGTATTTAGATAAAAATGTGGAGTTAAGCCATTAATAAGTGGAAACCTAGCTACTGAAAATGGTCGTCTGGGGCAAGTCGGAAATGATCTCCTAAAAATTGGAATCATAGACTAAAGCAAATCTCGCAAAATACAGTTTTGGGGAAAATTCACATGGTTCACAAGACGGATGGTTAGAGTCAGTCCAATTGTGGAGCGCATATTTACACTATGAAAAAGAGTCATGAAACTCAGTTACGGAACTGAAAACTACTCAAAGAGTTTTCAGCAACCGTACGAGTGATGTTCCTTCAAACTCGTACCTAGATATCTCGGATGCCATACTAGCTAGAATGTCAGGCCGCCTTTATACAGCACATTCAGTTGGCAAATTTAAAAACCAAAGGATTCAGCTTGGATTCAACCAAGTCTCCCTTGAAAACCAAATGATGTACAACTAATAGTATTTGATAAAAGTTCTTGTTGCCTTTGAGACCAACTCACTATACACACGTGTCCCGCAAAAGTCACTTGCGGACCAGCGAAGCCATTTTTCCTGGCTCAGTTGTTTACAGGTGAAGGCTTAAATATATGCCTAAATCTTGGTAACTTTTCTTCCAATTCACTGAAGAATAACATTTAACCAAAAGGTCTCTTGTTTCTTTCCAAATGTTTATGGACTATTTAGAATAAAGCGCTTCAGCCGGATTCGACTGCCGACCAATATTATTTTGGCTTTGTTCAGACGTTACGTTCCTTGCATCATACTAGAAAAGGTCTTTAAGTTCCATCGATGTCTCAGTACCTCGAGCTCCCACGTTAAGTTCAGCACGGAGCTGGAGTTCACGTTGCTTCGTATGACATAAAAGACGGATACTAAATTATCACAAATTGATAAACGCAGTTACAGTGTTAAACTGTCAGCTGGTCTATTCCATGGCACTGTGTTAGCAGTGTTTCACCGATCTTTGGTCACGTCAGAGCGCTGCGCAAGGAAGGAGTCAAGGAGACATTAGCATGGAAACAATTCAAAATTTACTTCGAAAAGAAAAGTATCAGACTTGGGTGGTAACTACGATGCTTATTGCCTGCAGTGTCGGGAACCTGAAACCAGTGGATTATGTAGCGGGCACCCCGTACAAAACGGCGATGGCTGAAATTACTGGAAAGGTGCTAAATACGTCTCACATTGGTGCAGAATTCCAGTGCGAAATAGCTTTATACTCAATTTGCGTGCAGCTTAAAGATCACCCCTCTCCATTTGCTAGGATAAAGGATAGATGTAACGAGTGAACAAAAGTCTGTATAAAACAAACAGCCTAGGAAGTGAGAACCGGAAATAGTGGATAGAAGCGAAGAACAACTGACACAATAAGAAGCGCAGATGAACACGTGACGCTACTGAAAGAACTGGCGGTGGATGAGTAATTACTAACTAATGACTTTGGATTAGACTTCGGATATTGGGAAGGCGAGAATACAGCCTCACACCACAGCGACTGATAGCCAAGATGGTAGCATTCTTCAAGCATCTCGATATGAATGGAATAGAGTCTGCAGAATTAGCAAGCTTGTGCGAGCAGTCTTAGATCGTCAGAGTTTAAAAGCACTTCTCAAGCGCTTCTCAATGACGTGTAGTCGTCAAAAGAACTCTGGATCACAAAGCAGAAACTAACAGAAGTCCAAATGTCTTCCGCGACACTTTCTAGAGCCACATATCTTATCGAAATTTGCAAACGACACCTGAAAGTAATCATCAGTTTGTGTGTTCCAAACACGATCCCAAAGTAGACTCATACCGATGTGGTGTTTTCCCCAAAACTTATCGATTGCAAGACATTGGCATGCATGACTTTATTTACATCCAGAAATGATTTAGTCTGCCAGTTGAACGAAATTTCTCTGATTGTTTCCTTTTTCACTTTAAACTCTGATCATCCGGGTAACTTAATCGCTTGACGTAAAAAAGCCGTTGCCTATCCTAAATCCACCGACTGTTAACCTATTCTTTCTGAAACAATGGTATCTTCGTTTTTTCAAGGCTTCCCCACTTGACTGAAAAGCAGTTGCGTGTTGCACACCAAATCACACAGAGAAGAGCTGAGCACACTATCATGTGTTTTGAGCGTAAGAAATCTGAGCATACCAGAACAAATCACACCTACTCGACTCTCTGAAACTCACGGTTAGCCGTTGCTAACGGTTCTTCGTCTAGTTTCAAGAAAAGCCTGTCTGGCAGCTTTCAACGCTTGACAGAAGACGAGAACTATCTAGTCAACTTTGCTGGAAGCTGTCTTTCCGGTTTGATGGAGAGCAGCAAAATGGTAGAATGCGTGCTTAAGCCAGAGGTTACCAAACAGGCCAGCCTCCTACTGTGCTTGCATTTTTCAAATATTCTAATGCCATTGCTCTTCGAGTTTTCTCTCCTCCTCAATGTGCGGAAAAGCAAACAAAGAAAACGATGCCCAATGTAACTTCACACGGGTCGTGTTCAAAGCCTGTTTCACGTCTGATTTCTGGTGACTGCATCCAGTGGTAAAATGAGCGGTGTGGCACTCGGACTGACCTTTAATTTGCATTATTCATCAAATGACCCGACGCGTCTGTGTCCAATCGGTACATCTTCGAAGAAGTTCACTTTTGCCTTCTCTATGAATACTTTTTTAAATGTACCGAAGTCTCGGGTCCATCTGGAATAAAGTTTCTTTTTGAACATCTCTACTGGACCTCACAGGTGCCATCTCACATTTTCAAATGAGTATCGTACACCGTTCACCTCATGACCTTCTCGCTTACGACGTCCACTTCAATACAGCCACGTGATTATTAGCGTCAATGATAACTCTTATTCCGCATCACAGCTACCGCCATAATACGGCCAGATACGCTTGTTATTTCCAATATATGGTTAGTTCGTTGTGTGTTTGAGCCTACAACGGAGCTTCAGAGATCCAAGCGAATCATGCACCAGATGAATCCGCTAATAAAAGGGAAGATCGAAAATCCAAAGAATAGACCCAATTTTACCAAAAAAATACGAGTAGCCAAGCTAGCTTAGTTGGGACGTTTGTCTTTTCATCCACACGTTCCTTCCTGAGTTTAAATAACCACCCCCGTACCCTTTGGATCATTTATTGCTTAATTGGAGGATTCCTGGCAGAAATTTGGAGGGGAAAAGCAAACACACCCCATAAACACTAAAAAATGATGAAGACAGTCCAATTTCTCATTTATCTTTGCTGTTTTTTTACAGCCCAAGGGTCTGAAAATCCTATGGAGGAGAGTTCAAATCATGCCAGACTGGAGTATTTATTCGTGTTTCCCGTTTAAAAATGCAAACTGTTTCCAATCTTCCGAACGTGAAAAAATCATACAAAGCTGTGAGAGACTTTTGGATTGAAATCACTTGCGCAAAACCTTCCTCCCAACTTCAGGTGCGGCGACCGAGTAATACATATTTTCCATGGCGCCGTGAATCGACATCGACAAAACAGATGAACCAGTTCACCCCTTTGTTGAGATCGCCCGTTGACCGGCAGCCTTTTCACGTTAGTGCGGAGAACTTTCAAATATGGTTTGATGATACAAACTGCAATGGAGATGGAAGAAATAAACTGGATGAAGATATTACCATCACGCCTGCAGTACAAATCTGTGTAGAGTGAGTTTTTGTGAATTTACTACTTGAAACTCGTTTGACACCTTATTGTCACTGATAAGTCAGGCAGACAATATGAGATGACCGATTAACCGATTACTAGGACACTAGCTTGATGATCGATCACACCTCTGAACCCGCCGGCTAAATCTCATTCATAGAGATGGGCGGAATAAACGGTAACTGAAACTATCAAAACAAAACAGTTGTAGAAGAAACCCAAACAACTCGATGTGTCATTCAATGCACACAACTTGAAAGCCTGTTGATATATGCAAACTGGTACGAGAAATCGTCAAAGAATTTCGTATCGTTATTAAGGATTGCAGAGAACGGAGCTTGAGCAAGCTACTCTTTCTGCAGTCGGGTTTTCATTGACGTCGTGCTAAGATTTCATCTTGAAAGTAAGCGCTGTCACTTCTGAAAAGCCGAGATGCACTCTACAAGTGTTCCATCCATTTTGGGCACCAATCCTACCACGAGTCATACGTAGTCTTTTGGACAAATAAAGAAATCCGACAATTTGGATGCGCCTCCCCTCTGAGAAGTCACCACTCAAGAAGCCAGTCAGTACTGAATTACGTAAAGTAAGCTTTTCCTGGAGGACAATGGTGCATTATCCTGTTTATATCTTAGCGACTGTCATTGCTGATGAGCATTTAGTTGCTTAGTGGCATACGGCGCACGCCATGCTAACGACTGGTGGAAAATCCATTGAGTGTTGCGCGCTGTACTTATACTTTCAGCTGAAGGTTCTTAAGATGCACACTGCTGCTACTCACAAGCAAGGATGAAACAGCTGTGCTTGTCGATTTTTCAGCCTAGACTAACCTCACATAAAGATAAAAATTTCATCTGGAACCCATAAAGCTTTTCGCTACTTGCAAACTGTAGTTCTATACTGTTGGTTGAGATCACTGGCGACTGAACGCTGGCACTACTTAATTCGAGATGGATCGAGATAACTCAGTGGTTAAGGCGCAAACTTACTAACCAAAAAGTGCATGGTTCGCACCCAACACCAGTATCTCAACTGTGTAGTATGGACTTAGGTAAGCTGGCAGTAGTCCATCCGTCGTTCTTTATTCGGGTGGCATGCAACCTAGGCAGCAAAAGGCTGTTGCGGCAGATGGCTATTGAGGTAGCTAGACATGGGAGTTTGCAGTTTAGGCACTTTTTCACTCATTAGGTACTACACACTACTGAAAACTCACCACCCTGTGAGTGGTGTAATCCGTCTAGGCACTGTACTGCGATATCTTGAATATCGTACGGAATGAAGCATATGGGGTCCTTTGTACAGTACACTCAGCCATGGAACAACACAATCGAGCGATTTAGGTGAGTCCGTTGAGTCTAACGTGAAAACCAAAACAGCGTCTAAATAAGTGTATTTCCCGGATCCTCTGTTTGTCGCACTCTGTTTTTAACATACATTTATCTTGAAAATCGTATTACACGTAGGATATTGCTCGAGGTCAAAATGCTTCCATATTGCATAGATGTAATACGCTACTCATAAGGCTGCTGAAAACTCTTCGACAGTCCACGATCACTTTCGTCATTCTTGAAGCTCATCAGGTAAGCACACCTGTCGAGTTCCCGTTAACCTTATGTTCTACTTGGACCCAGATTCTACTGATTTCGAGAAGTATACTTATTTGCATACCAATTTGGTTTTGACAGGAGGCTCACCTGCAGTCCAGCTGAATCTGTCGTTTATGGTGTTCGCAATATATATATATATCGTGAAATCTCGAATATCGTACCAAATGAACTATGAGGCGGCCTGGTGAAGCACATTCCGTTTTTTAAGAACACCATAAACGAGAGATTCAGCTGGGTTCCAGGTGAGTCTCCCATCAAAGCCAGATTGATATGCGAATGAGTGTATTTGTTGAAAAAACATTTGCGGTTCAGGCGGAACAAAAGATTTGCTGAAAGACTGAACGGTCAGGATTCCAAACAGAGTTAAGCTAACCTGAAGTGTAGACAGCTTGTTAGTTTTGTAGTCTGAGTTATCAGGCCAATCGAGGTGCGCATAGGAACAACAACTATCCACAAACTGTCTGAAAGTGGGGAGGTGAACACCTGTCGCAGTACGGTCGAGCAGGATGTGTTTAAAATCATCTCTATAGGAGGCGTTATATCATACTGGTTGGATGCAAATTTGAGTAGGTTTCGGAGGCGGGATAATTCAGTTTGTGTTCAGCACTTCTGTTCAACAAGAACCCATAGTTATTCAAAATATGTGTATAATTTTGGAGTGGAATTTCGTAAACGTATGCAACGTGTACAACAGTTTTTTACTGTCTCCCTAGTCATCCCAACGCGTTGGGACGGTCCTCTGAAGCAACACGCATGAAAATGCCCGCGAACAATACAATCAGCCGGAGTGCTGCTGGCAAACCCACGACGTTTAGATAAGTGCTTAGGGGATCTAATGAACAGAATAAAGCATTTTCCTTCCTGTCTGGATAAGAGATTGGTATTTGGCTGAATAGCGCTCAGCAATGTTAATGTCAGCAACGAAGGGGGGCTAAAATGTGTGGTTCGGGTATCGTGACGCATACCCGTCACAATTCTAAGCAGCATGCAGACACATTTCGATATTTTCAATTCACTGACCAGGTAGGCAGACCAATTTTGAAGTACGATCATCTTGAAGGAGATCTGTGATTGGGCGACCAAAGAGAGAATAATAGGCATACTGTGAGCTGACGCGAGGCTTGGTTATGAGAAGTTTTCTTACAGACAAAGGAAAACATATGCAGACAACACCGAGTCCCAAAACAACTCGAATAGTGGCAGATTTAAAGCAACCGGGTGCCTCAAATTACGTTCAGTTGATGAAGACATCACTGTGAACCGAGACTCTATGGACACAGCCGTTAGAAATATGTAGCAGTAGAATTCTGTGATCGAGGCCTCCAAAAGCTTCGAAGAATGTCAAAAATAGGAACCTGCTGGATGTAGGAACAATGGAACATGTATACCAAAAACTGCATCAGCAAGCCGGATTGTTTTCAAGTATGCAAATTACGATTCATCTAGTGTGCGTTCACGCTTGTGGTTGATACCCCACCAGAAGAACAAGGCTCCAAAAAAACATCCAGTTTGTAAATCCATAAAGCATCTTGCAAAAATGGTGTGATGGGGACTGTTCCTCAACAGTCGGGTATCTTCCCGAAGGACAGACAAAAGTCAGTGAACTTGAAATCCACTATTCACGTTAATTCAGTAAGGTAAAGCGTATTGAATCGGGACTGGATGCCATATTTGAGCTCATTCTTTAAAACAGCTTGTCTCGTCACTTAAAGGGGCGCTCTGCCTCCAATTGATTAGGAGAATTCACGATTAGGCTCACAGAGTACAGGGTTACCCACCGACCGACTACAACATATTTCTTCAATTCATTTCGAATCTTATGTCAACTTCGGTTCCAAAGTATCATCGTTTTGACATACTGGTAACGGAGATTGTTGAAATCGTTTGGGGCGAGAGAATCGTTTCTGCACGCTAATGAGTTTTGTGTGCTTTCGTCTCTGCTTATTTAGAGTTGTCTCAGCTAGCACATGTCAGATCGGACATAGTAATTTGATTCATATCAAAACAAAAAATGCGATGGTCGTTTAGATGATTTCGATAGGGAAAAGAACCAAGGAACAAGAAGTAACAGTACCTTTTACGCAAGCGAACAGTGACTTCCGTGGACGGCGTCAAAAGACCAAACGGAGGATCTTCGTTGCTTGAAGGGAGCCGAACTAGCTCTCAGCAGAATTTTACGCACTGGGCATTCGCCGTTGCCAAATTGGCTGGCCGTGCTGAGGTGGTCAGGCCTGGCATGTCTGGAGCAGAGCTGCTGCTACGGTCACTTTGCTTGTCGAAACCCTGAAGTTGATTCGACCACTTCTTTGCGTTGTTAGTTAGAAGGAAATACAGCTTCAGTCCCTTCAGCTCGTAAAAAGGCTTATTTCTTTACAGCTCTGCCGCTGATTACGTAGCAGAGGATTTTCATGTCTATCGAATGACTGTTTTTGACTCAACATCTATGGCAACAAAGTGGTGTATCCATGGATCTCAAGGGGTGTGCTTCAGGATAAGGCAACGGATGGCTGTGAGACATGACCTCTGCCAGCAGCAGAACTGAGACACCTTCCGGCCTTCAATCACCGTTGTCTTAGAACCATAGGAATGTGTCGGCGAATCAGCAATAAGGCAATTAGAAAACGAGTGTTCAGTTGTGCTACGGGACTTCAACCGAAGCATGTGTCCAGTGTTGGTTTGGTGATGGTTCCGAATGTCTAATCATCGGTTGTCATGTACATTTTATGGTGGAGAAAGCAGAGTGATGATCAACCTTTGACCTGGCAGAGGGATCTGAAAGAGATTACGAAAAGTCTGGGTGCTGTCTGGGCGCGACTCACCTTCCAGGATGGGGACCGCGAGATCCCCACTGCGCCTGGTTGGAGACGCTTCAAGATACGGCTGGCAACCGATGTCAGTGGCGATCTTGATGTCACCTTCTATCCAGATTGCCTGAATGTGTCTGGAGGTTTGGACACCTCGAAATGACTATAGTAGGTTATCAATAAGTCCCTTCTTAATCACTTTTATTCTTTTATTCACAGCGAGGCTTTCCAATAAATTATCGTTGTAAGGCAGTGAGACGCCAGTGTCGAATACTGATGTTATGCTATCGACGGTGATGATAATGTTGGATCAAAATTTTTTTGCAAGCTGGAAGCTTTGTAGTAAGATCTTGTATTCCGACAATAGAAAATAACCGAGATCAATTGTTATTGATATCATCAGTTAATTTAGTAATATTTTTCAAACTTCATTAGGTCCGTTCGGTGGCAGATTATCTTCAAAAACGAGCTGACACCAATTAAAACACCCCTAATGATTCCTCGAGGAAACTGTGTCGGGAAATAGGCAGAAAATGAAACGGCATCGGCTTCTTTCAGAGATTCTAACAAGACGGAAATACTTTATTAATTAACAGAATCTAATTGCTTGCACCAGTAAGTTGCTGCAGATCCACAAATGGCGCACGAATTGGAAACCATGCTCTCATCACGTAAAAAGCTAAGCATGGTTTGTATCAAGCATGCGTTAGTTTCAGCAGAAACTTGTTCTCTGTTCACCGACCTTGGAAGTTTTTCACTGCGTCATGTGCCTGCTTCGTAGAAGGTAATTTAATGAAGTTCTCACTTCACGGGCAATTAATTCAGTAATTTACGTTAAGCAATATCGGTTAGATTCTCTAGTTACCGCAGTCTTCGATAACTTAATTCACACGGATCAGTCACTCAAAAGATATCAAACAAAAAGGGTTTGGTCCATCATTTTCCCCTGGCTATTTGCAGTGTGTCGTCGTTCACTAACAAATTCATTTCTCATTCATTGGCTAGAGGCTGGGAAATGGGACCTAGGCCTAGCTTGTCACAAATGTCCGAGGAGCCTAGATCTCCTGTACATAGTCAAACAATCGGGATAGAAACTGACAGCATGAAAGCCACTGGTACCGGCTGGCTGTCAATGTCTACAGGCAGTCACAGAAAGGGTCACGTGAACCCCATCCTGGAAAGCGAACGGTACCAACAGTACGCAAAATTTGCATTTAAGTTTTCTGACACTTTGGTGTTGGATCTGCCTGCAGACTGCTATTGTGTGAAAAGCCATCTAGGCGAACCATGGTCTTAGCACGACATGTGCATTGTTCCACGTCTCTGCTCGGCTGGTCTGCAGTCATACGTCTACTGGTTATCTGCTTCGGGAAACCGACCGCGAACTTTCCTGCTGCACTTATTCCTACGGTTATTATGTCCCACTTTATTGTCTCAAAGACTTTGTTCCCAGTGCATTATTCGCCAACAATACATAACTCGAATCTATGAGTAGACTATGATATCCACTCTTCTGTGTGAAAACTCGCCACGATTGTTGTATCTGGATGACCTGGACCTCCCGTATCCCTCCAGACATTTGAGCACCGTCTCCCTTTGGAGTACAAGGGCTTGGTAAACCCTTCCGAAACCATGATATACCAATCGGTTCCAAACGTTTTCCACTCGCTTGAAAAGAACACGTGACATTTGATTAGCATCATTTGTAGTGTATTTACGACTTTCAATGACCGCTAATTTTGAGGTCACCCAGAACCCGGAAAGGATGAATTCGGCTACAGTAACCTAAATGTTTGGAAGTTGGTAACCTTTATTTTCAAAGTTTGTTGCATGCTGTCAGCGTACTCATTCGCGAGGTTGAATGACTCAACATAGATTTAAATGAAGTCACATTTACATACAGTTCGGTTAGGTTTTTGAGAAAAAACCCTGCTCGATCGATTCACCGTCGACCAATCACATTGGTCTCATCGTGTTAGGCCACCAGATTATACGAGTTACTCTCGTGTGTATGTACGCAGACGTATAACCCGACTACCAATCAATCGTTGGCACACCGTTTGCGCAACATTATCGAGCACAATGCAACCGGATTCCCGCGTGAGTATTCAGTCATGCGTGAACAAGAAGGTGGTAGGCTAGCACCAGGTCCCTCCCCTGTCCACACTTTCCTTTTGTTTATTCGAAAGCTTTGAGAACTAATTAACACTTGTGGCTTTAAGACAATTTCTCTGATGTCACTACTGATGAAACCTTGTTATATCACCTCGAGAATCATGTGCTCCGAAACTTCTACAGGTTTGTTACAAAGTCCAAGGTGTATTTATCTGGTGCTGTTTGGCTTTATTTCACTCTTCTGTACAGGAACGAGGTTCGCCATATGTTTTATCTGGTAAATCACCGGGACAACAGGGAAACAACGCCCAGAGTTCATCGCTTTGTGTTTTTACCGGGTGATTAAGGGTGTCTACCTTTGCTCATGATTTATCTGAAGGTAAAAGTGAGTTAGTTCGTTCGTGACACTTTGTCATTGGTCGTCACGAAAAGTAAGCTGGATTGGATCCATCTGTCCTCAGGTGAATCTGTCGGGAGAAGCACGCTGCTAAGAAGAAATTTTTGCAGGGACGATCGTTCTCCATTGAAGAAGAATGGGGCTCACCAGAACCAAACACGATGCGCTTTTGGTTCTCGAAATGGCTGACTCTTAATAATAGCCGACAGTCAGGCACACATAAAGGGAAGATATGTCTGTCGTTTCTTTTACATTACTCCAAGAAATCAGGGTGTACTTGTTGGCTTTGCATGGCTTAGTCGATGGCCTAACCTGTCGAATGGTTGAAATACGGAGCAAATAGTTTGAAGTTAGGACATAAAGCAGAAATTATCAAATTTATGAGATTAGGTGACATTTGTGCCACTTGGTGTAACTTTTAATAGCATAGGAATAGTTAGTAAAGGCGCCAGCGAGCGATTCAACCGTAGGTCTTTGTCACATTGAGAGAAATCTATCCATACGCTGACGATCCAAAACCATGGTAGACTATTGAATAAGAGTCGGAGGCGATTCACACTAGTCACTCCCTTTTGGGGCAAATTTTGGCATCCTTCGAGGGAAGGAACTGTCATATACAATATCCATAGCAAATGATTACTAGGGAACTGCCGTTTTCTTCGTTTTCCCGCGCAGGCGTAGTCTACGCTTCTACCTCCACATTGCTGACTTGATTGTTTGCTTGCCGGATTCAGCACATAGGAAGAACGTATGGGTGTCAAAAGCATCCACTGTCCCGTCCTTTCTTGCGTTCCTGCTAAGTGTGTCACTCAGTCACAGACATGTTAGACTGCTAAGTTCATAGAACCGTATTACTTTTTGTTAGGCGTTTTGTTTCTAGGTGGTCACTCTAACCATATTCAGGCTTATATGGTCTTCACCAGGTTGTGACTGCGATTCATTTAGCAGTATAGTGCAACTCAGTACGAAGTTGAAAAGTTTAATCGAACCGAGGCCTTTCTGTCTGGAATATCCAGTCGATATAGAGCTTGATAAAGCAACCCACGTTACCACGGGAGAACAAAGTACTCGCACATCACTATAGAACACCTGAGTTGCCTAAGCTTTCGCCATTGGGAGAAAAATCATGCGAGGAGTAGGCGCTTCCAAATGATATGCCCTCACTTAAGAAAACTTCTCAAAAGCAAGCGGACCAACTTTCCCCTATCACGTGACATGGAAGCTACAAATACTATACGTTTTTGTTCTGCATTTCCTCTTGATAAGATCCACAGCCGCGGATAATCAATGTTTGTGTCCCGGCTTCATCACAAAACAAAAAGTATAAAAAACTGTTCTGAGGGTAGAATGCATATACGGGTTGAACACAAGTATGAAGACAGGCGTGTTTGTCATTCTCTCTGAGAAACAGTCCACAATAATTCACATGTATTCATCAGTACTATCATTCTATGCGACTGTGCGCCATAAAGAAATCAAAGTATGTGCCAGTCCGGCCACACGGATCGCGTCTCACATGGTCTGTCACGTGAGGTTGCTACGTTTTCCAGGCCCGTCAGATGGTTGCATGTGTGTGTGTGTATGTGGAATGTGCAGTTACAATGACGTGTGGAATTTAAATGAGTGACCAGCTAAAAGGTCTTTTGCTTGGAAAGGTCTAATTCTGAAAGACAAACTCTTTGTGGAAGAGAGTGCCGGTACAACGGCTGTCAGCCGTTCTATGTGCCCCACAAGAAACAACCCCAGAGGGCCTGCAAACAGATATTCAGTTAAAGGTAGTAGCAAAAACTGCCCATCTCCCACTCAACACTCACTCGGGCTTGTTCATTCCAAGAATTCACATCACTAGGATTATCACATCCATCTGCCACATTTTACGTCTAGAACTTCCTCCTATGAGTTACTGTTGAATAAACCGATGAAACTATCCGTGCGTCCTTGCCAGTCGATCCAGTCATTTATTTTGCGATTCAGTTCGCAGACGTACACAACCCATGACCCTTGATATCGTCTCTAGACGTATTCGGCTCCGTTCATGAATTCAACAGTCAACAGTTGGTGGCCTGAATTCAGTTTTCATCAGTCTCCGTTGTTGAGTAGAGCCAGCAGTTTTGGAGTTTGGATTTTTTTTGGCGCCACCGGCTGTTTGGTTTTAAAAGACAGTGCACCCTTGTTAGGTTACTCTTCGGTCTTTTGACTGACCACAAAGCAAGCATGTTACCTCAGGCTTAGCAGTCCCATCACGGTTGCCGAGCCGCGGAGAAGTAAATCAAGTGTAAAGATTTCCAGGCTTTAAGTAATGAACTAAAGTCTTACGTGTACTAACGGTTTATTGAAGAAGTTATCCAGGAAGTATATCGAATTCGTCTGTTCAGATTTCCAGTCTCGTCGGGCGAGTTGACGGACACTTTGTACATTACAAACGGCCGGAAAAAATAGTACTGTTTTGCGGTGCACCGCACACCATGTTAGTTGTCACCTTTCGACTTGACGGCAGGAGGTTTTCAGGCTGTCATTTCCTTGTTTGGTTTTAAAATTAAACCCTTCCCTGTGAACTCCCCGCACCAGTGTCACCGTTTCATTCTGTGAGTAAAGTAGTTCATAATCGGATTATGATTAGCCATAAGGTTTTGTTTTAAAAAGGGAACGAAAATGATACACTGGAACTCCACATTGCTGTATAGACCTTCCATGTATTGAACTGCAATTCACCAAGGTCTCCACATCCTAGACGAGTTCATGAAAATGCAAAAATGGGTAGAAAAAATGCAACCGACTATAAGAAAGATCTATGCGATCCAACAGCCGCACGTACAGTCATTTATTCGACCTCATGGAAACGCCAGAAGCGTCACATCCTTCAATTAGAGTAACCTATTGATTGGTAGTTGTTCTGCAACCTGAGGAAAGCAGCAGATCGAGAACTGCTCAGTTTTCCAAGTCTAAGTTAGGTGAATTAGTCTAGGCCAAAAATTTTCTGTTCAGTAGCTTGCACTTTGCTCTGTGCCTTATCTGGTGCTCGAAAGGCACTGAATTGTACACCAGTCCGGAAGTGGCAAAGGCTTTTAGTTCAGTCTCGTGATTCCGGTCCTCAGTCCCTAACAGCACCCAAAGGAGGAGCAGACTTGCTCATGCGTGGATGGATCCTTTTCTATTTTTTTAGCCTTTTTCCATACGTCCCCATTTCCAACTTGTGATGGGCCACCATTACTATTGGTATTTCCATGATGGGTACATAGCTCAGCGGACGGATGATATGTGCGTACTTGAGAAACCACGAGCAACTACCCTGCTAGAAGTCAACCTCCTGCGGCGACCGGTTTTGTTCACTCTATCGAAATGGCTGAGCTACTTATCTGACTTGCCTGAAACGATTGCATCGATCGTCTGTAGAAGAAAGCGCATACAGACCGCTGATCATTGCTATGCACATGGAATTAATCTGTGTGTTTGTAAGAAGGAGGTGGATATATTTATCTGACATTTTACCTTAATTAAGTATGCATTGAAGCCCTTTGTGTCTTGATTACGCCAGACTAGATTAGATTGCGGTACCTGAAAGCTCATTGTACCATGTCAGTCTTACTCATCTCAGTTATTCCAACCCACCCAAAGGGACCGTCTTCTCAGGTAAGACAGTTGAACATTTTCAATTGAGGTCATATCGTGGCAAAAACTTCAAGCAGTCAAGTGCGGAAACTAGATTTGTCGATTTTATGAGGAGTCCTGCGAATTGAGCTCGGACATGTCACGTGATTTGTTTAGCATGTGCGTGACTTGCATCTGTGGCGAAAACCACCTCAAGCACACATTCCAGCAAAAAATGGACCATACGCGTTGTTCAACTGCTTGACCTTCTGACCCGCCGTTCGTCTAGTTCCCCATCCAGATTGCCCATTGTGGTGCCCTAGGCCAGTGGTAGCGGACAGATGTCGACGAGTGTCTCCCTCATGAGATTTTATCTATCGAACTACTTCTGTTCTTTGTGAGTAGCGAGGAAAATTATACATTCCCAATGCAGCCGCTGTGTGCCTGGTCAGAACTGTCAAAGTGGGCATCTCGTGAACTCTGACTCTTGAAGCATCGGAGTCTTACGAGCTACACTTGAGCTACGGATATCTCCCTTTAACCGGCCGTCTGGTCGATTTCTCCCTGAATAATATTCGTCACGATATTCGATTATGTATCACCAGCAATATGTCATGGCCAACCGAACCGAGCCGTATGACGAGCGATTAGGGAGCCAAACCGCGCGGACCAGCTTTGCGGTTAACGCTAATTCCAAAATTTTCGCAGTGTTTCGTTTTTCCGTTTACATGGATACACCCGGCCGTCGGCATGTGATCTAGCAACTGTTCTATTTGGGTTACTGCTCTAGTAAAAAAATGAAGAACACACCAATCACCGGAGTTTTGTTCGATACTCAGATTCTCATTGAGCATAAAAGTCAGTATAATAAAACAAAACGCAGGCTGGATTTACCATGATGTTTTTTGTCAGCTCAGAGATACAGTTTCCGCCATATTGCAGGCACACAAACGTTGTAGCGTATGGACCTGAATGCATCTGGTTGATTGTAAGAAGCTAGGTGTTGTTTATTGATTAGCTGACTATTGGCTATTCCTCAGAGCTTACCAGCCAGCCGCGATTTCTGCTCACCGGTCTATACGTACAGGAGTTTGAGGGGATTGTGGGCCAAACAAGTGGGTTTTATGGTTCGCGGGCCATGGTTGTTGTCCATTATTCGTTCGATGGGTTGGCATCAAATCTGTGAATAATTTTATTGATAGAACGTCGTGGGTTTTCAATGGTTTCCATCAGTGGCTGCTTTCCCATGGACTGATTTATTTTCGTGCAACGCCTCAACATGGCCTAACAAGCGCCCATATTTCCCAATAAAAATACCGACCAGGGATTTCCCACTAATATCAAACCAAAAAAACTTATAGGACATCTCAACAACCGGAGTCCCATGCAGTCAGTGTGTCGCTCGTCATGGAGAAGAACATCATTGTGGAGTGTGGAACTTCACCGACTTGCCAGCTTCAGGAATTCAGGTGTGTACGCGGGCTCAAACTAACCAACTTCAGAGAGTTCTGTGTCATTACAAGGATATTTTCAGGTCTTATTCGATGTTTGACCCTGCCAATGATATCAGTCTATGTTGAAAAGCCGAGAAGCACCGTTCGGTTTTTTCAAACTTTTAATAAGAGAAAAAATTAACCTGATAGCAGGATGTAGAATCAAACTAGTTCGAATGTCTTGCCAGCATCAAACCCAGGGCATACATCTAGATATAACGACATACCAGTGGAGACATTACAGCGAACAAAGGTGAATGGACCCCTAATCTGGTATTACGACTGTAAACATGATTGACCGCCGGCCTTACCAAAGCAAGACATGGCTAACCGCACATTCCGTTTGTTTACACAATTTGGGAAGCGAAGAGAATTGATGAATCTCACAAGAGCATTCAAGGCCGCGAATTTATATTGGTGCTCAACAAAACCCGACGGGTGTCAGCAGGAAACAACCTAGACAAAACAGTCCCTTTGATTACCTCCTATTTTGTATAACTACACCAATGCGGTTGTGGTAGAATGTACGTCAGAAGAACCGCAAGAATTTCTCATCATTACCCAAAGAGGTCAGCACGAGTGCGAGTGAACGCCACTAGTGATCGAAGGGTATAGCCTCAGCTACTAGTTGGGAGGTCAAGGGTTTGATACTCCTGTAGTTTCGTGAAAAAATACTAATGACATTCGTAATGTACTACTCAAAAGGTCGCTGAAAATTCTTCGACAGCGCACGACCGATTTCGCCCTTCTTGGGGCTCATCAGGTAGGCGCAGTTCCCGAGTTTCCGTCAACCTTATGTTCTACTCGAAACCAAATTGCACGAACTTAGGGAAGTGCATTCATTTGCAAACAAATTTTGTTTTTCGAGAGACTCACCTGGAACCCAGCTGTTTGTGAGTGTGCTGCACCAGGTGGCCTCATGTTTCAGTTGGTACGATATTCGAGATATCGTGATACATGTGTAGATGTTATGCACTACTGATAATCCTCAATAATGATGAGACAGCTGTACGGTTCTCTTCGGCTTTTCAGCACAGATTGGCTTCATTCACATGACAAGATATCTATTGCAAAGTTCCAAAATCTCAAATTACCAATAACCTTTAGCAGTTTGAAATTTATATCCAACACAATCACTCGCCATTTGCTTGATTGCATTAGAGGTAAAGAACCAAGAAATCAGTTCTCAGTTATGAAGAACTAGGATGAAGCTTAGTCCGATGCGTATTCGCTGGAATAATGGTGCTCGACAGATGTCGGAGCGCAATACGAGATCGGTGGCTGCTTTAATATGTAAGGCCGTTGCATACTGGTGAATTCTTTTCTTAATATAGTTAAGGCAGCTTTCATTTTGTAATGTGTGCGATCTCCCCGATTATCTTAAAGTTTTGGGAGCAGACACATAGTGAACCGACGTTTTACGCCAGAATACTACAGAGTAATAACACCTTAAAGTGTCTAGCTGCCATTCCACCCTAAAGAAACACGAAGGCTGGGATAGTGTCCTGGTGACAAGCCTGGGGATGGGCAGTCGAGATGCCATGGTTAAGTTCGAACCATGAACTTTTAGCCAACCGCTTAGTTATACGTTCCGCGAAATTTCTATACAGACATCTTTCTGATAAGGCCTGTGTCAGACTTTCACGAATTGAGCCGAAATTCCATGGCAACACATATTTTAGCACCTCATATATTCAAGTGTGAAAATAGTTGTGATCAGAAAATGTTGGGAGGTTACAAAATGATCCAAATCATCTGTACTGATAAAAACACGCAGTAGACGTAGAAGGTGTAACCTAAGGAACCGCGCTTATGGTCTTCAGTGCAGTAATCACTGACTGCGCAGTCGAATATGCTTCTGTCTTACTGATCCAGTTATTGACCAGGCTGACTGAATTAAAACCCACTTGATTTTATTTACAATTTCTTGGCTGGATAACAGAAATATATTTGTTCGACTGATAGAAATCGCTTATGTCTTAATGTGAACTCTGGATGACGGTGGCTTATCGATCCCAGTTGTATCGATCTGCTCGCCATATCAGTTTGATCGCTCATTTGCAAGGTAGCACCAACTCTGACCGTGTCCTTTTTAAGTCGAATGCAGTGAAGTCTGTCACGAACCATGCGATAAATTCACACCAAACTAGTTGGTTATCAAGTAAACGTGACAAACTGATCGAAATTTATACTTCCAAAGGCACTGTCTATGTTGAAGTCGTAGGACATTGTGTACAGTCATTCATAATCTGCGCAGTACAGCAAATCGGATTTTAAAAAGTTAATTTTGAATGTATAATATATGAGTAACATTCAGCTACACTCGCCAGAAAATACCACGATTGTAAGGTATGTTATTGAGAAAAAATCCTGTTGATCCTTAACCCCTCGGAAATGTGGTATGTTGGTGCCCGAATACATTGCTATTTAAGGCAAACTGTTTTGCATCAAATTGACTCAGTTTACTTCATCTATCCTGAATAATGTTCCAGAGAGGTGCGAAATGTCGTGACCAAGTTTTCATATGCAAAGTTTTCATCAAAGCAAACACAACTGTCGATATCAGAGTTAACTGTAGAATATCTGTTACTCATAAAACTCATCCACTAAATGATGGTCATTTACGTGTAATCCGACAGCTTTAAGGTTACATATGACCCGTAAACGATGGTCAATTAGTTCTTGCATGAGTGTTGACAATTCATTGGACGAGACTGTGGGAGGTACAGCACGCCGTTCAGGACTGTGAGGTCGCAAACAACGCCAAACACAGGTATAAAGCTCTAAAGCTACTGTCCTCTTCAGATAGATGATGTAAGGTGACCAGATTTTTTTACCACTGAAACACTAGAGGCGTTGCTGATGTCAGACGGCATCAAAAAATTCGTAACAGGGTCATTAGAAAGCAGCGATTTGGTTGTGGGTGGGTAGTTCAGTAACACCCAGCAACATCAAATATGGTGGCTCGGCCATGTGCTATGCGTTCCGAAACATTGCCTACCGTGGCGAGTGTTGTTCTCCATGCCCCCTTCAGAATGGTGGGAACTGAGAGGTGGACAACAAATGACTTGACAGAAGCGTGTGGACGAGAACTCGAACCGTCTTCAAGGGTTGGGTGCCTTGTACCCCTGAACTGTGATGGAGCCTTTGCAGGATATGGCGGCTAATCAATGCCCGCGGCGTTCCTGCTTTCGGTTTCTCACCAGATTGTCTGATTTAGCACGTGGAAGCGTAGGTAAATCAGACCGCTTGTGATATACCAGCGCCATCGCTCTCCATCACTTACGCTTTTCTGTCGTTTTTACTCTAAGACTTTAAATATACTTAAATAAATTTGCTGGCTGTTCGGCAGTGAAGCAACAATGTTAACACTGATGTTGCTGCCTTTGATGATGATGATGATGATGATCACCGTGTATTTAGCGCACCACAATGTCTTATGAATGATTCTGATGCGCTAATCTACAACCACGATAGTCCATGAAAGAAATGGCTTGACTCCACTCATCGAGCGTATGCAACTTCTGCATTCCAATGAGCTCAGACAACCGTATACTAAATCATGAAAACGAGCGGCTTCCTCTCCCACTTCCTGGTTTCTGAGTAAGCGGTTAAGAAACATCATCATCTTACAGCATAGACGGGCAGTGATACACACAGCCCATCCTACTATTGTGTCTATAACTTCAAGATATGAAGTTGACTCTTTTTCAATAGCAAACGAATTATGGGGCCGACTTGTCATCAAAAGCGTGCCCAAAAGATGTACTGGAGATAAGTAACAACGTCGCTTTGTTTTCTGACCACGCTGTTGTTTACATTACCTTCCCCGGCTACTTCTGGTAGCAATTCGCACTAAATGGATACGTTATTCGCAGTAAACCATAGACAAACAAATACGTATTCCTTGAAAAAAAATGGCTACACAGTTCGCTTGAATTTGATTGTCCCGAATACTACGGTTTTTGAAAAACTCTGAGGAAACCGTTCACCTTATTGATTATTAGACAGGCTTCAAACGGAGCGCTTCAGTTGTATTTTTATGGCTGCCCAAGCCTAAACAACAGCAGTCACGTGGCCGGGGCTAGTCCGGACCCGGTTAGTTCGCTTGCGCCATGACCATTGAGATAGCTCGAACGGTGGAAAATTGTTCCAAGTCTGCATACCGTTTCTGCGACTGAGACGTAACTCGGTGCAATAACAGTCATACGCATCAGAAGGCTAAATGAGGGACATTATGTTCTGCAGAACACTTGAATTTCCCAATAAGGCTTCAACATCACCGCCGAAGCCAACTAAAGATGTAGAAGTGCGTTTAACTAGGATTGAAAAATCTAAAAATGTCGAAGTCAACCATATTTCAGGCATTTTTAAAACATTACTCATCTATTTCCCCGCACTGTGGTATTGCAGGACAGTCGGTCCGCATTGCTGGTGAACTGGTGATCCTTTGCATACTGAAACCATGGGTTGATCACCACTCACGTTCCACATGGGGTTCTCGAGTGGGAATTTTACCTCTCAGTTTCGTGACCAGGCATACATCGTGTTTGCCAGCGGACATTTACAAGACTTTGATGAAAACTGAAGCTTTTTGTAGTATTTTTACCCCTGGGTCCCAGGTCGACTTTTGCAAGAAGGGATTTAACTAACTGAAGCGAACTGTTCGGTTCCTGCACTCCGAGTAGTTTTGTAACTAGCAAAGATACGGCATTGTCTGAATGTTGCCTCGACATTTTGAAAAGTCGACTTCATGAGAAGAAATCTACGTTCTCATTGAATAGGGAGTTGGACAAGAGTAATAATGCACGATCTGACGTGAAACTGGAAAACTTTACGAACCCTGTACCGTGTGGGAAAACAATGGTCAAATAGGTTACGAATCGTCTGCCACTATGGCTGGGTGGGTTCGTTCGCATAGCGGAGTTTTGCTCCCCAAAAACGGTTAATCGTTGTCCTTATTAGAATTGTTGGCATCGAAAGCAGGCTTCTTCAGTCAAATTCCAATGTGACACCAAGGAATTGAGTGTTCTTTATAGATGTAGGCTGTGTGGAGGTGAGTATATGTTTGCCTTACTATAGGTTTCGCTGAAATCACTGGCGGATTTGTCATGACTGCACTAAAACCACATTTGATGCACTTTGGTGCTCACTTTGTGCAATGGTTCGAACTGCTGCGATCATTACATCACGTAGATAACCCGGTCAATAGAGTTGCACCACCCTCATCGTCTCCGCCCCCCGACCGTCAGATACACTTAAACTGGTTGACCTAAGGCCGACCGATCTGTTGTTACGTCTACTCGTAACTTTGCTGTGTTATGCTACGCAACTACTGTGTCAACACAGACCACCAACCACATGTGCGTGCTTCTGTGCAATCTCTTATCGATCCCAGAAACCGTAACAGGTGCTTTTAAACACTGTCAGATAAGTTTCTCGACGGTTTTGTGCTGTTATGAGCCTTGAGTGAGTACAATTTTTACTCGGTCTTTATACTAGTGTGAATTAGACATTTTTACAAAGAAGCTAAGAACCCCGCTGATCTAACGAGTGGTTACTGGTCGGTACAATCCCTATAATCGGGTCAGTAATATGCTGTTATAATGGTTAGGCGCAAGTGTTGTAATTTCCTAACGAGACATTTTGTTTCACTGGCTAATTTTCAAAGGAGAACCTTTCAAAAGTACATCTAGATGGGCATGTGTGGTTGTGGTAAAAAAAACTGTTACTTCCAAATTAGATGATCGATTGGATCAAAATACTAAGGTCTTTGACTCGATATAGTTCACACAGTTGAAAGCTTGATTAAACTGGGAGAAGTTGCTTACCTGGTAGAGTGTTTTCCACATTTGATTGAGAATTTCCCTGAAGACGTAGGCTCTGATCACTAGAGGAACTAGGGTTTGGTGCAATCAATGGGATTAGTGCAGATAAGTGGACGAGCGGGCTTTATACCTGGCGCTATGCAACCAGGGCAGCAACAACCCAACTATATCGTAGAAAGGTGGATTGTCGCTGATGAGAAAATCTGCTTAAACATAATGACAGGCTTTTTGGGAGTTACCAACGTGATTCTTAACCCATTTTGTGCACAGTCTTCTTATGGGAAGTGTAAACTACTCGGCTTTTTGTCCACCTCACTGCCATAGCCAAACCGGTGAAATCTGCCGTCCCAAAAACCTTCTCTAAATGCAAAGGTTCTTGCAAAGATTCTTGGCTTCTCCCGGACAACCACACCGCAATCGTTACCTAGCCACTACTAGACTGGACATAAATAGGGCTTCGTGAGAGGTTGACTTCCTTTCAGAGGGTCCTCCCTTTGATGTTAACTTCTAGCTTCTGTTTTTTATTGCATTCAATTCCGTGAGGAATCGGATTGTACCGTTATGTGACATTCATTTTGACAGTTACTGCTCACAGTTTGGTTTTACTATACTCACCAGGCTTGACAGTATCTAGGGCATAGAACAAGGTGCGGGTTTAGTGGGTGAAATGCGCAGGTCAGAGTTACTCAAATTTCTGCAAACTTTATATCTACCACCATTCACCAACGTCTGTATCACTGCGATCAAAAATTGACTTTGAAGAAGTGGTGGAGAGCTTGGTGCTTATATTGACTGCCAAACATTTGGAAGAAAGAAAGAAAGGGATAATGCCGTTTATGGGTGCTGCTCACGGGGCGTATGACTGACACACAACACAGGTAGTTTCCTCGTTCTATACGCTGACTGGACTGAGGTTTTCTGAACCGGAAAATAATATCATATGAAGGAAATATGGCGCGATCGAAACGACGGTCTGGTCACCCCAAGTTGGTCAAACTACTGAAGACAAGTGAAAACAAGTGTGTCGTAACTGGAGGGCAAAATTCGACAATTAGTTGAAGAAGGAAGTTCAAGGAAGGAAGAAGTTGAAAACGAAGGAGGAACAGCACACACGATGAACCAAGCGTGCATTTGAGATCACGTCACTAGAACATCCAGTCAACGCGTGACCAGGTGATGTGAAATCCGTGACTGAAGGAGGAATGACGCTATACCCCGTCCGAACAGTGATGACCACCCGCTCGTGGCCGACTAGTTTAGTCTCCAAATGCTCACCGGGAGCTCGTGAGTTCCACTTGCCTCGGAGACCCTTGAGATGTGCGTGATGATGATGGGATTCGTGATGAAACAGCTGTGCGGTGCTTCTCTGCTTTTCCGTATGGACTGACTTCAGTTACAGGAAATTTTTATTGGAACTGCATAATCTCCTAATATCAGCAGTGAATTATATTTGACAACAAAACGTGCCCTTCGTAACGTGGATTCTATGGTCTCAACCAATGGAACTCCTTTTTCAGAAAGTGATGGTTACACATGACGTTTCTACGGAATGAGAAATCCTTATTCAGTATCTTGAATAAACAGTGAATGTCAATATCAACCGGGCTGAAAATGAGCAATCAACATGCCATCCCTCTGGGTTTTGGTGAAAGATAGCGCACTTTTTACAGGGTTAAAAAGTGTGTGTGGACACTCCGTTCTTTTACATCTACGGCTCTGGTGGAAAAAATAGGAATCAAGCTTACACGGCATACCGATGGATGTAACTCACCTGAGTAATGCTCAGTTGCCACGGGAAGGGAAAGATCTCATTAAGCCGCAGGGAGGTGTTAATATTAGAAAACCAGTCGTTACTACTCTGTAGTTCGAAGGGCAATTCTCCGTTTCAAAAGCAAACCATTATTTTTGGCACGAGTTCTTTCCGACACCACTAAAATAAAATAAAATGACCGAAACAGTGGTGAATGAATACGCACAAGTTGTGGGGAGGGAGGCTATTATGTTCCGTTGGGGTATCTTGCGTGTTTAGCACGCGCGAATAGAGAGTCTATCATGATTCGGACAGAAAAGGTTGGTGCATCAGGAGTTGTTGTACTGATTCGGTATTTCCATTCAAAATCCATGTACTGCGCTTCTGGTTTGACCCTGACTTGACTCCAATCATTCCATGTTTTTAGTGCTCTACCACTTTGACGACAAGCTGAATGCGCAAATGAAACTGGCTGAGAGTGCGTTTTTCTTCTACCGTCATGCCGATAAAAGCAGTTTTTTCTGAGTGCCTTATCCCGGCTGTTTTGTTATCTCAATCAAACGCGGGGCAACGCTAGCATACGCAGTCACGAAAATACCCACATCAGTTGATACTCGAAGGAATATGCACTCAAATATGATAGTTAATTAATCGCCACAACTACCCACCATGTCAGCATTTCTAGCTGGAAAAGTTTTTCAGTATGACGCCCTCGGCTTGTTTCCTTAACTCGCTCTTTGGTCTTAACAACAAGCTGTGTTTGCTACCTAGTCATCTGCAAAATGTACAGCCCATCGAAAAATGACGCCTACGTTTCACTGTTAGCTGGATCGTTGGAGTTGGAAACATTGTCCCGCATGCGCAAACTGAGCTTCATTATCCCCCTAACTACGGTTTAAAATTCATCACATGTAACCTAAGTAAAACATGAAGAATCTTTTCGAACACCCTGAGTTTAGTATTCTTACCGGACCTCTTATAACCAAAGCTGCACAAAATCAATCAAGTGCGCATCACATCTTTCTGATAACGAATTTGTAGTTTAACTATCATGAGACTTGAAGTGGTTGTACATTAGCAGGCAGGGTTGGTACCTTTTTATTTTGATACATCCAGTCCTCATGTACAGCATGTATAAACCCTGATGCTTATGTCAAGTTGTTTCAGTAAAATAGGTAGGCATGGTTATCCACGTGGCTCACGTGATTCCACAATCAGCAGTGGTCATGAAGTAGTCATCTACGATTTTTACTCTTCTCAGTATCAGCCTGTAGCACGATTTGTCAAACTGCACGTTCACCACACGCAATTTGCAAGAGCATGCTGGCATGATGCCATTGATGTCAATGTCTGGAGGATGTGGTGTATTTTATTAAGTTATTCAGACTACTCGCTGTTGAGCAGCCATACTGGCTTACTGTGACAACCGATCTTGCCTTACTCGAGGTCAACATCCTGGTACAACTGAGCAGAGGGTCACTCAGGTAACACTCAGGGTGAAAAGAATACTTTGGTTTAATTTTTCAGTATCCAACCATGTCGCTACCAAGTGCGTAAAGTTGAACGTATAGGTATAAATCTTTCACCAGTTTATCACTCATCTGGTTTGGGTCAATTTGGATGGGAACACATTACTGCAACACAAACCAGGATCTTATCGGTGTGGCTAACATTTCGGGGTATCTGGAAACCGCATTAGCGTATTAGGTGTTCGATCGGGGTATCACTGAGTAATCGCCCACATGCTGGATCACGTTTTTCAATCTTAACAATGAAGAACTGTTTCGTTTATAGTAAATAACGCAAAATAATCAGTTAAAGAGGAGGCCCATCAGACTGACGCTTACCATACCGCATCTGATACAGTTTTTAAGCAGATAACCGGATTTTGCGCTTAGGTTTGTCAGCTTTACGAAATTTTTCATCGTCCACGTATTCTACTACGACTGATGTCTCCTCATGCATTTTCGAGTAACATCTTAATGCTCCGCGTTGTCTAAATACGATGTTTATCTATGGGAAGCCACTATGAGGAATGAGCTACTTGAAATCGCAATCTGGATGGTGACTGGCAGGAATTTTGTGGTTTCTCAGAGATGCTGACCTCTTTTTAGGTTGGCCTTTTATTATCCTTCCTTAGCATTGATGAGAAACGACAACTGGTATAAACGAAAGCGACTATCTTTAACCATTTTCTCCAAATGTATCTAGCTAATGATAACATTTTTGTTAAGGCAATTTTAGTTCATGATGCTGCTTAGTACGGAGACTTCTCCTGGTGTCGAGATTGTATCAGTCTGCCAACCCTCCTATGCTTAGTTGACGGGTGCCACCCCTCCAGCCTCATATTGGTACTCCATTGTCGATGGTGCGGAAATCTTCGGTGACCAAAAAAATACGTATTCGGTGACCGTATTACCGCTTAAGACATTAATTTTATCATAAATTACCTACAAATCTTCCAGATTAAATGGCTTAGGTGTGGTATCGTGATTAATTTGGTTTCCTTAAATCAAGCGCCTTTTTGTGTTAACTATTTCAGTTTACAGTCAAGTCTGAAAGATTCTTCCTGCCCGTTTGCTGTCACACATAGTTTCTCCAGAATCGTTTTGCTCTTATCCTCTTATATACCTTACAAAAGGTCTCTTGTGCCAGGTTGCAAGAGTCCTTTGTTTAGCCGCACTCGCTGCATCTCCACTCGGAATTTGGTGTTCAACACAAAAATGACTGGCTTATCAAACCAGATGATTGTAGCGTGGGCTGTCATGAGTGATTGTCTCTGTTCATTCACAGTCGGTAAGGAAAGAAAATGTATGTGTGCCTTGATGAACGCTCCAGCAATAGGTACACATGAGTTAGACATGCGGTCAACACAGCTAACTTTGACGCAAAACAAGCAATCTGAATTCAGCACTGAGTCGATTATCAGTCTGGATGTCATTTTTAGTGGTCAAGTCTTTCCCTTAGCTAATACAACGAAAGTGTCTCGACAACAGAATAGACTGCTTCTCGTAGGCATCTTCAGAGCTCTAGAGAACCCAGTGGTTAAAGGACCAACTTACTGTGGCTCAACCCAACCTCAGCATCTGTCCAGGCTTGGACAACCTGGCAGTAGCTCAGCCCTCGTGCTTCCTTCGGCTGGCATGGCCGCTCTATGCACCGAAAGGACTTCATTACAGCTGACCGATTATTGACTTGTACTATTATTATGCTATCTCACGGGGTCATTCCTATTAGTCATTTAAGCCCGTGGTAAAAATCTGCCGAGTTTCCGTCCAGTTCCGTGAAGTAAATGGGACACAACATGAAGCCAACAACTTTCGTGGATAACGATGTGCATCTGGCAGACGATCTGAACCTGCTACTTCATCATCCTGCCAGCAAGCGTCGGAGTGACAATGCTGACGATTTTCGGTGGTGCTACCTAGACAAAGCAAGTTATGTGAACTAACGAGATTTTCACTAACACACGTGGCAACCGCTACAGTTGACTGCGTAGAAGCCCGGTAGAAACAGTGAAAAGAAACATCTGAATTCATACTGCATTTCTTTGCGTGAGAATATTTCAGGACCTTGGCATCACAGGCTATCAAAAAATTGCCAGTTCAAACTGTGATACAAGCATTCACCTAATTTTTACGGAGTTCTTCAGGAGCAACGTATGTTGTCGCTATTTGTGTACTGAGTTCGGAAAGCCTATGGTTCCAGATGCCCAGAAGAGCTAAAAGATCGAAACCCAATGCAGTCCCTTCAACACGGGGGTAGGACTTTCGGCCAAAAGTGAAGAATGGTGACTGTAACCAGTGTATTTAGGTCTGTTAGTTACCGTAAAGCGTCTTCAGTAAGAAGTAAGTGATTCGCCACAGGTATGCAAGGATGCAAGCGCTATACTAACAGGCAAAGAGACGGTATTGTGGTTTGGTTTTAAGCTGCATTGTACTACTGTAAAAGACCACTCTTAAGTGTGGAACTGGCCATATAAATGCACGCAGTAGCTGAACGGTATAGCCTCTGGTCACGAGTGGCTGATCAGCAGTGTGAACAATCGGCGCACAGACCGGATAAACTACCATCATCTACGAGTCACGCAATTTACGTCAATTAGTCTGGATTTGGTTGATTATCCAAAAGGCTTCGGATTCAAATTTTCCCAGAGATTTTTCATCTGCGCACCGTTGCATAAGGATGAAACAGCTTTGCGATCCCCGGCTTTTCAGCACGGACGTCATTTTTAGGATAAAATCTCGAAGGAACCCTCAATGGCTTCTTAGAACTTTGAAAAAGCGGTTAACTCACTAACAGGAGAAAGAAAACACCTCTGAAAGAGCCTGGGATTTCCCCATACGCATCTCTTATTACGGGGTTTCTGGAACATATAAGCTACACTCACGGGATTTTGACTTGATTTTCTCAGGAAAGCACTCGTAAAAATAACAAAATGATTTAAAGAAAGAATGCAATAAAGTCAGTCAGTCTTACAGATTGGAGAGCCACTTCGATTCAAATGGTTGATGGAGCCAGAGATTTCGCCTGGCGCGTCTGATGGCCAAGGGTTCATTGTCGTAGTCAAACTGCAATTGCTGCGCTGAGGTTTTGGAGCGGTTTTTCATCTTTGTAGTGGTCCCCATAAATCGTCCTCATCTCTATCCTTAAAAACACAAACTGGTCGGTCGTATTAATTGACAAAACGCCAAAAAAACCTCCATACTCACCGAACAATTTTGACGGTTTCTGCCCCAATAATTTGCAGTGTTGACCAAATAAACAGTGCTTAGTACGGTAACAAATTTATTTTTATCTAAGGCTATCAGGAATTTTTAGGGATATTTCAGCTCAATTTTCATTCCCACTACCAGTTCTTGAGCAAGAAAGCTTAAGATGGAGAGGACTGACATTAAAATGTGGAGTCAACGGGGATTGTTCTGGTGGAAATGCTAAGACCACTCAACACTTCACTAGGAATCCCATAAAGGTGAGGATTCCTCAGAGTACTTCCGAAGGAGTATCAATTGTGATGACATTTAATCCAACAAAATGAACGCATTAACGGGGTAGTTATTCAGGCGAGATGATATTCTTTCTGATATAACACTACTTATAAGGTCGATGAAAACCCCTAGTTGGTTCACTATCGGTTTCTCCCTGTCAGTGGCTCATTTGGTAGACCACGTCCTCTATGTTCCTTCAGTCTACTCTTTTACTGGTTGAAAACCAAATTGGACACAGCTGCAGAAAAAAATCCATTTGGTAATAAAGTTGATGGCTTTACCAATATCTTATTTATAATATTTCTCAAAGGAATTTGTCGCACAAAGCCTTCCGATGTTCCAAATCAAACGATATTCCGTAAATTGGAAGAATGTTCTTATTGTGACAATAAGCTTAAGTTTGATTGAGACTGAGCAGCCCACTACCAGGCTTTGCGCCTTGTTAACTAATATACCGAAACCAAAATATTCGGTGGAGTCTCTCGTTAAGATGAGCTTGCAAATATGCACCCTATGGCGGTCTTGTTCTTCTGTATTACGAAAAGCTGGATTCACTAGACACTTCGAGGCATCAGAGTGCGATGCTTTGGGGAAATGATCCCACGTCCGGGTTTCTCTTCCAAAGACTTCGATGACTGGCTACAATAGATCGACAAAGTTGAGCTACTTTACTGTAAGATGGTGGGAACATGCTGGGTACACATCAACGGTGAATATCAAGGTTACGTTTATTATCCACTTCAGAATACAGTTTAGCTAGAAGTCATATAGTATCCATATAATCAGTTCTGTAAAAGCTAGTTGCAAGTCGATCGTGTTTTTATAACCTGCTGCGTCGGCTACTGACACCAATTTTAGGCAGTTTATGGTGTCCGTTCCACACAGGTTGGTTAGTGTGATAATTCATACTTGTGAAAAGTATCAATGTGGCGAAAATTCAGGCTAATTTCATCCGACGGTCCTGTAAGTAAAGCTAATCTACGCTGAAAAGCCTAGTGGTTGTTTCACTCATATTTCGTAGTCGTCCGAAATGTGCATCTCACAGATGTTCAAATAGTTTCTAACCGCCTCCCCCGGTTAGTTCTACTGTGAGCCGTTATTCAGCAGTACGATTAAACCTCACTTGAAGAGGATACGACACCACTCATACTTTAATAAGCAAGTTTGAAATCGCGACTGTGCGGCTCCTTGAACAATCAAGAGCGTGGGGATAACGCCAATGCTTCACATATCGCAGGGACATGACAACTGACCAAAAAAATCAAAGAATTTCTGTTTAACAATATACCAAAAAATATGTTCATTATTTAACGGACTCAAAGCAAAACCAGGAAGTGGAAAGTGAACAAATGTTCATCGATTCGTGGATCATAGTATGTTGCTTTGAACCCGCTTTAGTCGCTCAGGTTTTTGGCGAAAAATGGAGCTTTTTTCCCCAAGTCGTATTCTTTGTTTCTTCCCAATTTTGAGGGGATTATGTGTCAGACGAGTTCAACAAGCGTGAACTACTTTGAAGCACAATTAGACAACAGTTCTTTCAAGAGCCATTATGACGTCATTATAAACTAAGAATTCAATCGAGCCATCCGAACGGGGACGACCAGAAGTCATCATTTTCCGAGCCAGAAGAGGTTCCTGTATGTATGAATATGGTGTGCAATCGAACAATATGTGTGCCTTCATATTCCTAGCCCATGATTGTAGCCTGGGAGGAAAGGGGGTTGATCAAATGTGAGTAAACTGGTTTCAACCGCTGGTAGTAAGTCTGTGTATTGGTAGCTTGAATAGGTTAATTAGCGGTTGATCAGGTGGCTGTTGATCCTTTCGCCGGTCTTGGTTTCAAGCGTTCCATAATCACATGATAGGGCATTGTCATTTGAGGGGATGGAACAAACGAGGTCATTTTCTTTGACACCTTGTCAGGCCTACAAATGGCACTTACAACAGATAGGCTTTAATGGCAAATGGAGTGGCAATCAGGCAAACCGATTAACTTCAAAGCAACACCAGAAAAGAGGAAAGATGACCTCGTTTCACTACTTTGGTGGAACTATGTGCAACACCCTTGAAATCATTGGAGTTGGGCGTTTGTCACTAGGTTTATCGAAGTTGTCCGATCAATAACGATTTTCCTGAACTTTTACCTTCTACCTGTTTGATGGAATAGTCCAGCAATTCGTATAAATATGGATTCGCTGTCTCAGTTTCCGACCGTGTGACATGTATGTGAGCACATTCTATTATTATTTTTGTAACTGAAAAATTATATTTTTATCATTATTTATTTATTTATTTATTATTACTATTATTATTAAAAATACGACCGAGATCTAAGTAGATGGTTCAGACGGTGAGTAATTGGTGATCCCGTACAG
The DNA here is from genome assembly GCA_003604175.2 of Clonorchis sinensis. NCBI lineage: Eukaryota > Metazoa > Platyhelminthes > Trematoda > Opisthorchiida > Opisthorchiidae > Clonorchis > Clonorchis sinensis. Next base: position 29,826,384 of record CM030369.1, on the reverse strand, counting down.
TGCAATATCACGTGATAGCGGGTAGTGTTTTGGAGATTTCGGAAACTGATCTTTTAGCCAAATGTTCTTGTCCCACTAGCGGAACGCGAGAAGGCATAAATAAACGTTCATCTTGGTCATGATTGTGTTTTATGGGCGACTGCTTGAACGTTTAAGTGGCCCATGTGAGTTCTCACTACCTGAGAATTCTGATGATGGGTACAGAATTTTGAACTCCCTTTTATCAGAAACGGAAAAGTCTATGGAAATAGGTCAGAAGGCCCGCTTGCATGCTTCGCTCTGATAAGTAGATGTTAATATTGGGTGGAGCTTGACGCAGCGCGATCGCTTTTGAGATCCAGGTAACTTGTCAGTTTGAATCGTTCACTTTCCAACCATAATGAAGCAGAGAGTGTATGATCATTTGATTTTCCCATTCTCTTTTCAGACCACCTAGCCCGCGATTTCAAGTAAAAAGCCGTAAGCAGCACTGTTTGGACATATTTTTTAATGATATTTCACTGACATCCTCATCATGTATTTTGTTGAGACGAGAAAACCTGACATCACTCAAGTAGTGGTTGACAGTAAACAATCTTTTCTATGGAGTTTTTTCTCAATCTGAGATTAACTACTCTCAAGTAGATATCAGATGTGATGCCAACATCCTTATCGTAGTAGGCGTCTACAAACTGTTGCCATCGAGTATAAGAACTTGACGAACCACATCCTTTTCTAGACTTATAAACAAAAACAATGTTTACCAAGCTGACGTCCCTGCTCGCAGAGGAGTGGTCCCTAAAAATTCTTACTGTAGATTCTTTGAGTGACTTTCATATTCGGACTGAGACAGTAAACTGAAGAACTTGTTCTTCTTGGTTTTAGCGAGAGTTTCAATCAGTTTAATGTGAATTAGTTTCATCTTTGAGGTACTTTCTCAACGATAACGAGGAGTGGTTAGCCGGTGAATTGACACTTTCTGAATACGGATTTCACTGTGACTGTCACAAGCCAAGATGCCTCCAAAGAAAGTTACGATTTTCTCCTCAACCCGACATCAGCTGATCCTGGCTGGGAGCTTCGGCAAATGATCCCGTTGTCCGAGCTCCCGTTATTGCTTGAGGCCCATTAATTCATTTTGAAGACTATGTCAGTCCTCAATGGATAGAGCTCGAAATCCGTTCTCAGTCACCGATTGCTCAATCGAAACAAAAAACAGTAATTTATCTCTGTAAAAGCTCCAGTTGCCCAATGTGCCATCGGATGTGTAAACAAGGAGCTACAGATTTGTGCTGGGTTATTATACATCAACAACCAAGGCTGCTTGAAGGATGTGGGTGAGATCTGCGCACTCATGACTGTTTGGACAAATTACATGAGTTGCTGCAGCATCTCTGTTTGTCAGAACTCCGAGAATTCAGCAATTCAACTTCGCGGCCGTCAACTCGCTTTATTTCATGCAACGCAATCTATCTACATGATTTGAATTCTTGTGGGTCACCTGATTGCCCGGAAATCAAATCAGTGTAACGTCTCAGCTGGGTCTCGATGTATCGTCAGTTTAATTGTTGATTTTCGCGAAAGACTACTTCTTTTCGTTGTACACTTCTTTCAGTTGCTGGTTCATCAGGACGAAAGAACAGTCCAAAACAATTGTAACCTTGCCAGTTATAGTTAGTAGCGAATCCTGAGGCCCACGTTTTCGGAAATAAGACTCGTTTTTCTTCATTACAGCTGTATCACCTGGGCCCAAGGTAGCTGCGCTAATCGATGTTTTTGAACACGGCCGTATTTCAAATGACCTTGAGTTTCACTATGGTCCGAAGGTGTGTCTTCCGAATCCTCCCGAGTGAGTTCCACTGGTCTTATCGTCCTTCTTTTGACGGGAAGTTTTCTTTTTGTAATCGATCGAGAAATTTTGAAGTGGACTAATTTCTTCTGGAAGCAGTTTGCAGCTGTTTTACCCCTGTTAAAAATTGTCCGCAGTGTGAATTCTGAAGGTCCAGAGTGGGGCACTAACCTAAGAATTTTGATTGTGACGCTCACCCTTAATAGTGCAGACGCTCTGATACTCACTGGCTGTTCGGACGATCACGTACAATCGCACAGCAATTCATGAAGTGTATTCCAGACTTGTCAGACTACTTACGCTTCTCGAGTAGCGAGGGATTTTCTGTTTGATAAACGTCTGCTCATCAGCATCGTCTTGAGTTGCAAAAACCTCATATATGTCAAACGATGGTTGTATATGCCCGAGTTTTTCGTTTGCCGATTGTCTAGGGGGGGTAGATGGTGGATATTCCCTTATTGGAGGCGGGAACTAATACAATTGTTGCGTGAATTCAGGAGTCTCAATAGACCTCTCATTGTGGAGATCACGAAGGGAAGCCATGCATTGGAGCAACAGCTTGAATGCACCAACGCCATTTGGCGCTTGAATGAACCAGGACTGTTAATGTCTCCAACCATTGATACATTCAGTCGCGAGACTCCGATCCAGGGGAAAGCAAGAACCAGTGCAGCTGGGTTTGCCGCTACTGGTTTCCTCACTTCACTGTTCAGTTTTGTACGTTTTGGCAAGACAAGTCTGGCTCGTCAGACCAAGCTCACATTCCAATATTTTCAGACGACTGTGTTTGTTCTCCAATGGACATGATAAACTGAGTTGTTTGGCTGCTGTACAGTTCAGCTGGAGCAATAGCGCAAAAAACCTTCTTTCTACACCCACCTATTCCGCGTGGAGTCTCCAACGCTTCTCCAGGCATTACGACTGGGAAGAAGGTTGAAAACTAGTGCAATGGACTTCTGCCACCTCTAAAACACATTTTCTGCTGATATGGCAATCGATCGTAAGCTGAGATTAATTTTTTGCCCAGGCTTGTCCAGCTTTGGTAGACTTATGAAACGGGTATGGAGGACCGGAGCATGTGAATGGAGACGGGGTTGAATGTTCGCAAGGCGATGGTTTTGCCTGTTCTCTTTCACAGCACGTAAACAGTGACCATTTACCTACGCGACTTCCGGTACTTATTGATTACATGCACCCTCTGAGGCGGATTTTCGATGTTCACCGGACTGAATGCGTGCCGGGTACGGAGTTCTTTCAAAGACCGCGTTGTGATGGAATGAAGGACACGATCACATGCGATCATCTACCGTGGGTATGACATAGACGAGGACAGGAATCTGAAGCATTTTCCCTGTGTTCAGCTAAATACAAAGAAGGGTAGTACTTTGATATCTGGATACTTAGGCTGAAATCTCTAAAAGCTACTGACGTGGATTTCCTGAAATTGGAAGCGAACACACATATGAAGAAGGCATGGGAGAGGACGACACCAACTCGATGTTTTCAATTCATCGATTAACAACTTCAAGCTAGAGAGCTGAATATTGCAAGGCGCAACGGTACCCCCGGAGCTGTTGTACCCGGAGGCCGAACAAACGGGATCTGCAGCGCCTGCAGTCATGTTTGTGGTGGTCACCTTGGATTCGTCGGCCACCAGTGGATACGCAGTGATCCACCGGCGAACTCTTGCGAATAAGGTAACCTTACCATATCTACCTTAGTTTTCAGAAGTTATCAGATAGTTAAGCTGATGAAGGTGCTAGCATTGACTTTCCGCGACCATCGGCGTACAGATCAAAACCTACGAAGTTCTCCCAGCACGGCTAGTAATACGGTGCGGTCAGTCCCTTGATGGTGTTGGAGATGACTTTCAGTAGTCAAACTGTGGCTAACTACAGAACACCATGAAAATTTATTGAGTTCGGTCAATAACTAATACCGCCCCGAAGTTCAACTGTTAGGCCATTCCTTTTTGTGTCGGTAAAGTTCTGTCCTAATGTCCTTGGTATTCTGAAGAGTCGAGCTTACAACGGCGCTAGAGGTGGTATTTGTATTCATCGTTGTGTAGACCAGGCTTAGTAACATCTAATACTAACTAGCCACATACATGTCTCTGAGGTATGTCTAACGTATGCTGTGGACCACCAGGTACAGTTTTGCATTCCCTGTGAGCATCAGTTGCTTCGTCGTGTCTACCGCTCTCTCTAACCTAAGGAGAGCGTAGGTGATTTACAACGGAGAGGCTTTGGTTTGCTTATTAAGCTGAGCGCTGCTTTTAGTCACTATTCAGGATCTGCTTTAAGTGCGTTATATTCTATTGCATTGTGTTGTTTTGACTTAATCTACCATTATCTCTTCCATATTGGTGTACTTCGTGTATCCATCTGCAAGAAACGATCGCTACCACTTTGGATATTCCCTACGGTTACAGACGTCTTTTTCTAGAATTTACTGAATAGTGTCTGCACTAGGCAACCACTAGGCGCCTTTTGAGTGGTTTGGTAGAGTCTATCTGTTTGCCCTGGGTTGAGGCTCAAGTGTTCAGTAGTACCCTTTTCAACTGAAGATGGGCATGTTGACATTTTGTTCATCTTGTTCATCTTCCGATTTCACCCCCTCGAGTTTACGCCGGGTATAGGGCGCTCAGATGGATGCAATTGCAGCTCAGCGTAAACCTTGTGTGCTATATCCGATTGTGTGCGACTGTTTTTCGGCTGAGTTCAACGTGACGGGCAAATTTAGGGGTCGATACCAGCTCAAAATAAGCTTGAGAACTTAAGTGATATGAGAAGGTTCCGCAGGACCTACGAATGAATCCCTAAGAAGTGGCTGAAGAACAGACTTGTACAAATGAATTCAAAACCCTGTCACATAACTGACCTGATCTCACTCGTTGAACGATGTCGTTCGCATGCATCAGGATTTCGATTTGATAGGTTGAAACGATAACCGTGACGTCCAAGTAGAGATTACTTCACGGAACGTTTATTTTACAAAACTTCCACAACTGCTCTTTGCTACCATCAAGGGAATCTGACCAAGTGTTTCTACATACGGTGCTTCTATCTCGGAAGTTACTCTGTTACGGAGACCGTCATTTCTGATAGTAGGAGACCCCCTTCCGGATCTGCATTCAGTAAGTTCATTCAAGTCGCCTGGCACGAATGGCCCAAACAAACTGAGTGCCGACGCATCCGTATTAAAGTTACCGTTGATCGCCTTCAGCGCTCTACTCCCAGTCAGATGGGACGACTTCCTCTCCGACTGAGCTTCTCAGTCGGATAGCCCAAATCTACCATAAAGCTAGTTGATGGATGTGCCATAAATGACATTGTTCACACCAGGAAGTATCAGTTTAACCAACTACTGCGAACACTACTGAAAACAGACCGAAAATCTTTGCGTCGCGTTACACGGTTAACACTATGTCTATACGCACATTGCTCACTATCCCGCTCATCAATGTCCAATCTAGGGATAAGGAGAGCTGATCAAAACAGAACAGACTTAGGTTCAGTAGTCTCGGTAAGCATAAGTAATAGACCCACACGAAAATCATACATATTACTTTCTTAAACCACAGTAAGCTGTCAACGCAGCAGCTTGGTCAATAAAACAACTTCATCAGACAGCCGGTAATCCATTCTCCCTCAGTTAGGTTGGCGGCGAATATACCTGAGACCCGAAAGAATATGAATTCTCCCGTCATCTCCCTTCATCCCTGTATCTTATGGTTGCTTTGGGGGTGGATAAAAAATCTCAGTTGGCCAGTGACAAAAGTAACTTCTGGGCGTGATCTGCGCAACTTTGCACATAGATAGATAGATAGATAGATAGATAAAGAGGTCGACAAATACCCAACTCGATTTTGTCGTTGACGAGGATTTGCGCTCGCTGCAGCAACAGATAGGTTATTTTGTGTTTTAGCAACTGTTATTTACTTAGTGTGAACATTTCAACCAATTAATTCGTTGTGTGTGGGTTTTAACACCCCAGATGTGTTTTTGTCTATCAACCATTTCCAGGAGAAGACGTGCTACATCTCTGTACGTTTTACATGGAAATGTAATTGCCTCCACATACATACCACAAGCGTATACACCTAGCATAAAATTAGTACATATTCATGCTGATTGTTTGATTACACGGATGCGATTTGGTTGATCGAACTTTCCTCTGCCAGTCCACCGTAACGCGCACGCACAACCAGCAGCACATTCGCCCTCATCAACTCGCTTCAGCCAAACGCCACACAAGAGAGCCAGAAACATCATGAACGAAAGAATTAGGTGAAATTCAGTTGAGTATTCCGTTAAAACCAAACTGATGTGCAAATAAGTGTACTTCGCGAACTGCTTGAAATTTGGGTTTTAGGATAGCATAAGACTGGCCGAAAGAAAACCCTGGGATGAAACTCTTGGATAAGAACTCTGATAAACCCTGAACAGGGCGCAACCGGTTCAACAGTTTTCAGAAGCCTTATGAGTTATGTTCCCCTTGGAACATCTTTGGTCATCATTCCGATCAACCGTCGAATTGATCCGATAGCTGGTTCTTTGCTGCCTAATCAGGAATTCACATTGTGTCAGAACCCCGAAATTAGCTTTCGAACTGTTTCTGTTACTCACATTCACTGCTTTACTATATTAAACAGTGAGCATCTCATTGGAGCCCCTCAAAACGCCAAAGACAAACAAGTTTCCATCTTTCTTCAAATTAGACTTTTTTCTTGTCATCATCCTCCTACAATCCTTTGAAGATCGGTTATTAGATAGTTTTTTTCAGGACCCTCACTACAACTGTTCCAAGTAGATTTTAACATATTTTAACTTCCATCCACAACGCAATGACAGAGTGACACCAATCAGCAATGAAGTATTTCTCTGTGCGCTCGTCCAGCTCTCTGAATAAGTCAACCTCCAAAAATTGATAACATAACGGGGAAATTATGAATATCTCATAAAGCAGCTGATTCTTCGTGAGCCGACAAAACTCCTTGTTTAGTTGGGTTAGTCCAGTCATGTGAGTTGCCTTTAGCAACGGAATGCGTCATCGACCGAGTTCCCAATGATGCGTAAGACTGGAGTTTTGTGCTTCTTTGTTTAACCAATAAGACCGAAAGAAAGCAGTAGCACGCAGTAACCGATTGCAGTTGATTTGTAAAGCAAATGCCTGCACTTTTGTGATTGTTTTGGTACACTGCTATTTTCACGCGAATTACCCAGTATGCTTGCAGGTTCCACATAAATCTGCGTATTCATGTGTGCATCAATAGCCTGCGTGAATACTCTGAGTATGTCATATCAGAAGTGTGCGCGTGTGTGTACGCTTGTGCGATCTTACCCCACACTGGCTGTGTGCATGCTCACTTAAAATCTATCAATTGTCACCAACCATATCGATTACCAGACGGTATTCGACGAAGCTAGTAATGGACTTCATTATCGTATACCTAGACGGGCTATTGACACTTGCAAACGTAGCTGTTCGCACAACATCCTGGGAATTAGAGCTATTCTCACTTTGGTAGAAGATGGGTAGACCATCCAGTGGAGGGAAATCACGCTGTTTGAGTTGCTGTCCATGTGGATCGAAAAAGCCCACCATTAACCATGTGGATATTTCCAGTCCTTCAGCACCCAGACCGATTGGCAATGCTGGTCCAGCCACATCCAATTCCCACCATGTTAACTTTGCGGGGGCCGGCAGTCTTCCGAAGCACACTTCAGTTTGCGATGAGCTATGGCAGCCGAAAGACCTGGGAGATGTGGCGATGAAGCTCAGAGTAAGTGCCTCGCCGTTTTAAAGTGTACGCCGTTTTTATTTGTAGTGAGTGAAATGTTCAATAAGGAACTCCCCCCCAGCGACTATCACATTAAGCTTCGTTTTAACATTCCGTCAAATTTGGTGTCGGTCCTTCGTAATTTCAAATAAACCCTAAAAACCACATGGTTCTGGTTTATTAGAGATATCAGTCAACCAGACTTTTGCATATTTGCATTTCCGAAATTGAGGAACGCTTGGTAGTTAGAATAAGAGTAGGAAAATTGTTTTTTTATTTAAAGGGATTGGATTGGATTCCAAAGCCCAGGTACTTTCAATCACAGTATTTTTCTCAAAACTGAATGCGTTATATCCTATTTAGCAGTTTCTGTAGCGCACAGATGTGATAAAGAACCGTTTCATACAGCTTCATCGATAGCAGCTTATGTCAGTCAGTCAAAAGATCTCTTGTAATGTGTATAAACAAGACGCGGTGTTGAGTAGAACTCACATAGATGCATGAACCAGGCCAGGCGTTATGCGATAATCGAAAAATGCTGGTGGCCTGTAGCAACTAATCGATAAGGCTTCAGCAAATTTCGGTTTTGCTAACCGATCGTATCTCATCAGAACGGAAAACATTGAGTTGGCCCAAACGAAACGACGTATTTATCACACCTGTGTAGATGTATTCGATTTAGAGTTGATACAGTTTGGATGCACTCCGTCGTTTAAGATTCACACTCCAACCAATTTCCGCCGACTTCCAAATCACGTTCCACGGTGCGCCATCATCTTTGTTCAACACGACCATCAAAAACTCCATCATAGAATAATCACAAGGTTCTCACCTAACGTGAACACACACACAGAAGATTTGTCTCCTAAAAACCAATTTTAAACTCAGTTTTTGTGCCAAGGACACACTGCTAATTAGGATGATGTTTGAGTGCATTTTTGACAATCTATTTGACCTTACGCCCTATTCAGTCCTCGGTCACTCATCCAACTGGAATGTTTCGCTCACCCACCCCTATGTGGCACTACAGAGAATTGGGAGATTTGAAAAGCATGTTGACCTACTCTGACGCATCAGAATTTAAAGCCCATCGACAATCTGGCAACTTCCGCCTGGAGGAACAACAAATTCCCCCATGAGTTGCTTGTTATGCTCTTTTCGGCCTACGTAAATTCCTCCTGCCATCCTAGACCTTAAGACGCCAGCGTTACTCAGACTTAGTTTCAAGAGTACATCCCTGTTTATCTCTTCCATTGAGGGGTACATCTCGTTCGTGTCCACTAGCCTACCGCTCAATGAGACACTTTACAACTTACCGGTCGGTGAGATCCACAGAGATTGGTGAACATAAAACCTTTGTTTTGGTTTCTAAGCTCAGAGGTGTGTGGTGAAACGAGGAGAAAAGGTAGGGCTTGTTTAAACACTGGCCTTATCTGCTACAGATGGAAAGATGCGGAGCAACTCTTGGACGTTTGCAAGTCACCTAATCGGAAAAATTGAGTTAATCTCTGCATATGTGTTCAAAAACAAACTAACTTCCCTAGATGTGCTACCAACACGATATGCCGGTGGATCCAAACTGGCTGAGCTTATAAGTGACCCATTTGGATCAGATGGTAACTTTACTTGTGCAGATTCACCGTGAATGGACGCAAAACTCATGCAAAAGATCAGAACGGTACATTGTGAGGCAAACTCAGAATACATCCTTGTTACTATGGCAGATGAGCTCAAATTGTTGCGAGGAACCTAAGAACAATATGACTATCCAGAGGCAGTTATTACGGTGTTATGGTAAACCGCATCTTTGGAAGAAACTCAAGCTTAAGGTGCTAGAGGCTACGACCTGTCGGAGGGTGTCATCAAGGTTAGTCCTATCACATTGCTAGAGGCCACGACCTGTCAGAGGGTGTCATCAAGGTTAATCCTATCACAAAATCGAAAAAGACAACTGGGAACCACTCTGAACAGGAATCATTACACAATTTAGTCCTCAGTGTTCTCTCACACATGTGCCACGCTACTGCAGGCAGACAAAGAAATTCAGAATATTTTTTACCGTGGTGAGTCTTATTTCGGGAACTTTTGTTGTCATAGCCGGGCAGTATCCCTCTTTGATTGATAAAAAGGGTCAGCGGCTAGAAAACACCGTCATCGATTACCGGATAGTTCTCAAAAATGACCATCTCGTTGACGTCAGCTAGATGTTCCCCGTTCTACCATGATGCGGTCCAGCATTAGAACAAGATTCATTTAGACCTGATTGGTTACCCACTACAAGCCGAAAATCTACATTCAGAATTGTTTGACGTTCACTGTTGCTCTTGCCTTGGTCCACGTGACAATGAATGTTACTCAGTATTTTGGGTTTAGCTGCGATTTATTGTTATTTATTTCGTCTTACAGTTGTCCGTCCTGCTTTTTGTCTTCCCTCTGTTCTGATTGGTCAGTTACCAATCACTTGATACCGGGAAATCAGCTGTGTAATGTCAGTTTCAGCTTGTGTACTTCACAATTACGGCAGTTTCTGGTATGCAGAGTAACTGTGCACAGCACATTGAAATTTCACCAGAAACTTCTCGAGACTACAGGTGACTGCTGTGCGCGTCATTGTTGCATTCACCAATGGGCTCACAAACACATCCTCCAACCAGAACAGTTTCAAGCGTGAATTTCGCCAAACGCTTAACTTAGCACTTACCTTTTACGGGTGTTCTATAGTAAATGTTTTGCCTGCTAGTTTGATATTTTATTATAGGGACGTCTGGGTTTTTCAAAAGGCAATTCGTTTTTTTTCACTGCCACATGTCCCCTAATTTTAATGCGTTCAACATGGGGCAGATAACTATATTTGGTTTGTTTTAGGTTATCCGCCAACCACTGCTTAGTAAATAAATGGATTATGTAAGCAATTAAAGAATATCCCATGAACCATGGACCGAACAGTACAGCTGTCCTCTCGGAAGTGACCACGCTGATAGTGTCAACAAAAATGGCTTCTTCTGACGTATGTTCCCTCTAAAAAGGGAACAATTGTTCTCGGAAAGCGAAGTACTGTAGTTGTGTGGGCACTGTCGCATGGAATACGATGACAAACATAACTGGGGCAACTGAAACCAACACGGATTATATTTGACGATGATGGCGGTTATGTAGGTACCACAAAGTGATTTGGTTCATTCCATACTTTGGTTGTGTGGAACGACCAAACCACATAACCACTGCCTTTGATGAAAGTCCTTCTCGAAAGCTTTTCCAAACCAGATGTAATTCTCGAAAAAATTGCACTGAAAGTGACCAAGACTTGCTAGATGTTCTTCTTCCTAACAAGCATCATAATGGTTATTGACAAATAGTATTTGCCTCCGCTTTTCCATCCCAGTTACAAGTGAGTTCCGACTGAGTGAAGATAACGAACTTCCTGGTACTAATATGCACACACTCATATGCACTGATGATTTTTGGACCCCTCTTTGGGTGCTTCTGAGATTTGCTCTTATTGGCACCATCCTGGCGTGATTAATGTGAGTAACCAAACGAGAATGTGGGTAGTAGAGTTACTCCCCCCATAGCATGCTTCCCTTTGTCTCATCCGGCTGTCTCTGCAGAGGGAAGTGAAATTTGCATTTACCGGGTCAGCTAGACACGAATACAAACTCGACCTTCATTGTTTAGCTTATTCGGTTTTGTTGTTTCACCTTCAAGGACGCCATGAGCCACGATAATACCTTGGTGTTGAGTATTCGGAACAAGGGGTCATTTTCGGATACGCAGCATCGCTGGATTCAGTTCAATTACACGTGGCTGTTTGTGCCCTTTCATGCAGTCGATACATGGGAGACGACTGGTTCAACCCACTGCCTGCTAGTCCCCAAGCCGGCGTCTAACGCATGTCTACAGTATGGTTGGCCATGTGTACCATACAGCGGTGAACACAATTGGCAATGACGATACTCGTGAGAGGTGTGCCGAAAATGTCAACAACTGCACATTAGTGCACGACATCAGCTTGGTGAAACCTTAATTTGAGGGATTATTTCGATTTTATCCGAACAGAAACATTTTCGTCGATCTGGCTTTTGGCCATCAAGCTTTTTCAGACTGTGGAGTGCGATAAATGTACATTTTAGGACCAAACCCCACCGATCTCGATAAGGACTTTAAAGGAGTTTAAAAGTCTTCAAACCGTTAGTCGGCGTTTATCTCATCTTAGACCGGTTTCATATTTGGACGGGCGAGGCTGCGGTTCACCATCATCCTAATGTGAGGCGATTAAGTTCATCATCTACATAGCCTCTCAGTGACCCAACACTATCGGTTTGAATTGACTGAAAGTCCCCGGAGAATCGAGGGGCATAATCCTAATATTGTTTATTTGGATGATGACTGGAAGAAGTTGAAAGAAGCTATGCCCATTGCTACTCAAACTGTCCGCCCGCGGTCGTTCCTGACCATCACTGGATCTCGTCACGATCGGCTAACCCCACTGATACCAGGAGAAATATGCAAGCGACAAACGAATCATGTCCTTTAAACGCCGGACAATGAGGAGTCCAAGCATTGACGAGGGCAGTAATGCATAGCGTGCACCAGATAAATGGAGGGAACGTTTGTAACGAAGCAACCTCGTCCTCCCTAAACTGATCCGATCAACTGGTCTGAGGAAAGCGGACAGTGGGTACTGAAGCGATCGTTAAAAGTATGGGACCTAAGTTTACCCAGAGAAACGTCTCCGACGATAGGCTGAAAGCCTTGTAGAACAGTTCAGCTAGCTCCACTCAGCCCACCCTCTGGAAGGAACATGTGCAATCGAATGGAACAGCAACACCGGCCGTCCATCAGCAATGGATGCCCAGTTTGTGAATCCCTTGTTTCGGTGCAGAAAGACGTCTTTTCAGACGTTTTGCATACTAAACTATCAGACGTGGTGGATCCTTTGTTCCCAACCTGACGACTTCACTTCATGATATCCGGTATGTGGACAGTATGTCGACGGAATGAAACACCCCGACTCGGATGCAAAAGGATATGAAAGCCAACATGCCATCATTCTGAAGGCCATTGCTTCCAAGATGCTTTCTAGCATTAGCGTACGCGGGTTGATGCATCATCGAGGGAGTCAAGTTCGCAAGAATCAAGAAGGGTTTTGACCGAGCTAAATTTGCATCACTTGCTAGAACTGCATTACTCTCTCCAACGACCAACAAAAATAGTTTTCTCGACCTCAAATCTGTTTTTGATTCCCGTGATCGTCAGAAACTTTGGCAGTGTCTGGCGGAAAAGTTTGTCCCTTCAAAATTCTTGTCTCTTTCGAGAGCTCTATGTGCCTCCTTCCGTGGACACGTACGTGTCTATGACAAATGCTCTCCTGTGTTCGTCAGATCCAATGGTGTCAGGCAAGAGCGTTCTCTCTCGTTCGAATCCTTATTTCCTGCTTCCCAGGACTCGGAGCCTTTACTCATAAACACGGAGTACGCCGGTGATGTTGCTCCTCTTGAATCAGACTCTTTAAAAATGCAAGACATTTAAAACAACCCAAGAAAGTCTATCGCACAGTTTAGCATTCATTTTCCACCTGAAAACTGTAAAGTGCTACTGCAAAACTGGGTGGAATTAAACCCAGACCTCATGCTTGCGAATGAACCGATCAAGTTCTTCTATATGTGGAGCTGCATATGTCACGGCAGACTGGTGAACTTGGAGAAAACCGTCGAATGGGGAAGACTAGAGCAGCGTGTACCAACCTTCGATACGTGTGGCATTAATGTAGCATGCGTTTGGCTGCTAAGGGTAGAGTGTACACTGCTGTACTTTGCTTTATCCTGCATGATGGTTCAGAGACATGGACGGCAAGTGCAGAATATTTTGGAAGACTTAGTATGTTTGAGCATGAGTATCTCAGGCGTATTGCGCAAATGTGGTGAGAATCGTAGATCAGAGGTACACGAGATGGTTTTCAGGAGAGCTGAATTCCCCCCGATAGATCAGTTTGTCACACTTCACAGGTTACCTCTGTTAGGACATGTACCTCGTATGCCAGATTACCGTCTGCGTAGCAGAACCCTAACTGTCCAGCCATGCGTCAGATGGAGGCGAACCAGTCAAATCAGTCACCCTGGTAACTGCACCGGAATGAAACAGCCTAGGTTTTAATCATCCTGACCGATATGGCTGTCATTCAACCAATGATGACCCGTATCAAAGCTATCGTAGCTCTCTCACGGACAAGCCGAACCACTTAACACAAACAAACTTGATGGGTCACCACATCCAAAGCTTGGCTTATTCCCTTATTCCCCTTACCTTGGTAAACCGTAGCAGCTAAAAACACCACATTTTGGTACACGGTTTGTAACTGAAAAACTGACTGATGGTTGATTAACTGATCGGTTGACTAATTTCTTTAGCCCGGCTATCAAAAGACCTTTTTTATTGGGTCGAGTGGAGCTCAGTGCCATGGGAATTAAACATACTGACGTTGTTTTCCACAACCAATTTGAGTCATCGTGCTTACCTCTGGTCACAACAAATCATTGTCCGTGTGAATATTTGCCGGTATGACACTATGGTTTTTCTGCTATTTGTAAAACGATATTTGGTTTGAAGTAGTCCAAAAAATCCTTTCCAAGCTATCATTCCAGTGAAGAAAACAACGCACGCAATAAACAGAACCAAAGTCGACGATTCCTATCGCCAGACACTCAACATGTTGATTCCAAACCAACTTGGTGCATATTTCGAATCAGTCCCAAGTTGAGCATAAGGTGGTGAACAGGAAATAACTGGGTAGTCATTTTCACATCCTTGAAATGAAAGTCTACTATAGACTGGTTACTCTATACAATTGCAAATGGATAGAGTAATATTTATTCTGGGGTTCTTACAACTTGTAAACAAAGAGTTCTGACTACATTGAGAGAAGTTTCACAAAACAATTTGGGAACAACTAGAGTTTCATGTAGGTTCTACACAAAGAAAGTGCAACCAATTTGGTCATTTTTCTAGGGTTATCACAGTTGTCTAAAGGGGTAATGCCACAAATATCAAGACTAGATGCGACCGAAGCATACGCTCCAAATACTCCAAGCGGGCTGATTCTTGAATCAAAGCATGAAGCTATTGTGTGTTGAGACCTCAACTATAATAAAGAACGGAACTGCCGCCCAAAGAACCTGTTTTCTGAAATGATCCTGTTCAATCCATTGTTCCCGTTGTGGTCAACGGGAACGCATGTTTCCTTGTAATTTCGAATTCAGCAACTGGCGTATTTTGTGGTTTGTGCTGATGGGTAAAAGTTGTGATGTTATCCATAAAGACGAATTAAAACAGACAAGTTTCTGTTCTCTTCGTGATCAATGGGAGCGCAAACAATTTCGGTTCGTATTCCTCGGTGTCCCAACCAAGGTGAACATTGACATATGAGTACGGTTGTGTGAGAACCTGTGTGTTTTGGACACTACCCACACGCTTATGTACTCTCTGGTAGTATCACAAGGGCAGAAAATCTGTGCCTAGGTTGGCTGATTATTTCGAAGCAGGTATCAGGCGACGTTCCGCTGAATACCATGCCTTGTGGAATTATCTGCAGTGACTGCACTCTTGACCGACCACGCACTCAGGCCTCTCCTAATTCGAAAAGCACGTTACGTAGTTTTTAGTGACGATCCGACTTGTTGGTTTTCCCTTACCAACGGAGGAAAGAAACGTGGCGATAGCAGGACCGACCTACTTTAAACACCGTGCAGCGGATGTGCAGCCCAAAATAACGTTGTCTCACTTTGACTGTGTAAACTAGTCTGCAAAACTTTATCCTATCAAAAAAGCAAACTTCTTTGCCTGTTGGACTTTTAAATAAATATAATTATCCAGCATGACCTTGTTGAAGTTTTTCGCAAGGAGCATCAATTCTCTTACAGGTACCTTTAACTAGCTGCATCATTTGATCTCGTCTAGCAGTTCCCTCTATAAGTTTTTATGAATTTTAAGAAAAATCGCAGTGCTTAACACCCCTTCAGAAACACTGAAAAACATAGCAGTCCCCAGAAACGGCCCGAGAGTCAATTGGGAGTTGAGGGTTAGGCAAGCTTGCACAGACTTACCATAGTTTGAGTTTTTCGGTCAGGTGTCATGGAAGGTATTCTTTAGTAATAAATCGGTAAAAGACCATTAGCATTTTCTCTTATTTTCCACTTTGAGGGAGGAGACATGTTTGCAGATTTGTTGGATTTGTGCGAGAAATTAAATTTCAAACGTAACCCCTGGTGCACATCCGCACGTCCGCATACTAGTCAGCATGCACCCGCACACACATACACGTACGATCCAGCTTTACGTAGAGCAGACCTGGAACAGACAGGTGAGTGTTCAGTAGCAAGTGTAGCGACGTAGGTGTGATCGATAAGATCCCATTTCATAAAATCTCGTCTTGAAAACCATTTAATTCTGATTAACTTGGCCTAACCAACCAACCAAAACTAACCTACACTGGCGACGGACATTACGTCTAAGGTAGACTAATGGGATCCCATCACAAGCTGCCGTTTACACTATTTCAAGTTTATCTAGCTGATTTGGCGTGGTATAAGCAGCCCAATGAGGATGCTGGTTGGTTTGCTACATAAACTTACAACACAATATATTGATAACTTGTTTATATGATAGCGTACTGCTGACCATGGAGATGCAAACATTTAATGAGTTTCGTTCGCTTGCAACTTACAACCCTGAGTAGTGTGCCGTTCCAAACCTACTGTGTCACCAGTATTCCCAACGCAGTTGTTAAGAACCCACAGAACTATGACAAGCATAAATAGGTTTACATTGTCAGAAATAGTCCGGTTGTTAATGACAGTACAAGGCCATCTCATACATCTAGTGTCATTTATCACTTCACTGGATTTTTTGAGCTTCCAATCAATAGTGGTACCTTTTCAGAGTTTAGAGGCGCCTAAGCAACAACAAATTCTTCAAAATGGCACTTCACACGCCTGTTGCGGGACCATATTAGTTGATGAAAAAACGTTTTGTCAATTCATAAGTGCATGAACTGCACATAAAAACCCAACTAACATTGGGTAAAAGTGTAATGGATAGATAAGCGATCTGTTCGCAAGAAATACATTACAAACTTGGCTTACTACGCCTGATTCTCTTGAGAGAATGAAGCGGTTCCATCGAATCGCAGCTGCCTGCTCTTGATCACTGGCATGCTCCGTACGGATTGCTCATCAGTCTTGTTGGTGACCTTCGTCATTAAAGACAGATTAAGTATCAGTATCTCCATTCTGTAGTTTACTGTTTAATGGCCTTCAGACAGTAACGCCATTCTCTACCCACGTGGAGCACCTTCCTGAACTCACCACTCGGTCTCTGCAGGACTCGTCAAAAACATTGCATACGATGCTGTTATGTGATGATGGCTAGTTGTGAAATATCACAACGATGTTAAAGTACTATGTTTAAAAAACTGCCAGTTCACTCCTTTTCCAGAACAAAGTTCAGATATCAATGACCACTGGCCTTTAAATTTCAGACAACACTGCGCACCGCAGTGGTGAGGTCTCGCATCCACATTGAAAGACAGGCCAAACGACGACGATGGATTACGGAAGTATTAAATTCGTCGTGGAGAGCGTGCAAGTAAAAAGGTTGCGGACGACCGACGTGGCCCAACACTAGGATTGTCAGCACATCGCCCTCGCCTTGTGAAAAAACATAACTCCGAAGTGCTCATGCTAATTTCTAGGGGTGTTTCCCAGGTAGGGTTTAACGTACAAACAACCTCGACATGAAACAAGACCATGAAAATTGTACTTTTCCGGCACATTGAAGCCAAAATCGGCTGTGTTAACTAAAAACACATTCCACTTAAAATACTGAGCTGTCAAACCGCTATACTGGGGCCTCCAGACATTCTGGGAGGCATATGGTTGCATGAACTGCCCCCCTGGCCATTAGGTCTTTATTCAATTGATTTCATACGTCTTAATATTGAACCACGCTCTGTACTGGTAAATGGTATATACATTGAACGCCAAGTCTTTCTTAAGATCACTGTGCTCTGTGCTGCTTACATGCATAAAATGGCTCTGTCATAGAAATCAGCCGCTTGTGGAATCACGTGTGTAGCAAATGATGTGAGCTGTTTTCTGGCACAAAGTGACGACCAATCATCGTGTCCCTGTCTGTTTTGGGTGAAGAATACCCAGCTCATTTCGGTTTATTTGGAAATCGTCCTAAGGTTTGACTTGTCCGTATGTTTTTTATTGTTTTTCTACCAAAAATTTGAGCTAAATGTGAAAAATGCTTCCTGTCCGGTTACTGGAAGGTGGAGACCCCTCTTTCTGGGCAGAAGCATGCTTTTCACAATGAAAATAAAACTTGGGTGCGGTCAGAACCACTAGTTCCTTTGGTGTGTCTCTTGAATTGATACCTGAGGTACTGCATTATTGTCACTTGGTCTCCACAGCAGCTGTGTCCAATCACAGCACTTCCAGCCGAGTATGAAATGAACAAATTGGTTGACAGACAGACGTACAGAGAGAAATGCACTGGCAATGGTTGCCGGACGATTGACCAAATACCAAAGCAATGTCCTGCTGTGATTGCCCCGATGTCCATTGATTTTTTACTCGGCTCAGCCTCACCGATCCAACACAACTAACCTACCCTGGCGACGGAAATCATGCTTGGCGTAGACTTGCTCTCAATGTCAAGTTCATCACGTGTTTGTAATGGCTTCATCACATTTAGGGACACCATTTTCACCATATGTCAGTGCTTATCGGTTAGCAACAGATTCAACAACAAAGAACTCCGATTTGTAAACCTAATACCTGGCTGTCATTTTCGACATATGTTTCTACATACGAAACCAGGGGTCACTGTACAACCGTGTTGCAACCATACCTTTGTTCTCAAAATTCGAAACAGCAAATGGATCATAACAGTTCTAAATGATGTTTTGCTTTCGCGAGAGCACTTTTACGGCCTCGCACAATCTTCGCATACGAAGAGAAACACGATGCAGTTCAACGTTCCGTTTCATTTTTTTCAGAAGTACGACAGTGTTCCAACTACATGACAGCCTGAACACAGTCACCTATTGGTTTACAAGACGGAACAGAGTAGGAATTTAATTGAGCGAACACTTTGCACCACGTGAATCCACACTATTCCTTTTATAGAAGTGCTTTGGCCTTTGCCAGTCGAGCTTGTTTTTTAATCGATTTCCCACATGTTTTGATATTAATCCCATGGTTGTGGCCAATATATGGAATCTATGTGTTCTCTGAAAATCTCTTATCTTGCTGTATATAATTTTTCGCAGAATGACGAAACCTTGTTTGAACGTCGTCAGAAGTACCAGTCCATGTTCAAAGATGCCCCTCTCTACCAGATGTACAATGAACGTGTTGCTCGAAGGGAACATGGTGAGTGACTAGTATAATTTATGTTGAGTTGGCAATTAGTAAACGATTAGGTTGAGAAAAGAATATGCATACTGTTGCTTCAGCATGCCATCCCGAAAGGATATGCAAACGAGTGCTTTAACTGATAATCGATCAGGTGGCTGTTGATCTGTTCGCTGAGCTTGGCAACTGATATACAGATGTTGACGGTAAGCATAAAGTGCCAGCTAGGACATTAACACCTGTGCTTTTTTACGTTAAGACCCCCGGAGTATTTTACAAAACGCCGAACTGAAATTCTAGACAGTAGGCTTAAGATGACCCGGCCTGAATTCAGCTCATTCGAGGGGATATTTAATCTGAAACGCGAAATCCAATGCAACGATTACACCCATCGGAATTAATTGGCTTCATATCGATCTATAAGATTTCTGGCAGAACAGTGAGGTGTGCGTCCGACCTCCATGGAAATCTTATGCAGATATCTTCTGGTAAACAACTGGATTCCTTTACGTTCAAAGACCATCGGTTATAGTCATTATCTGGTGCATCTATGGGATTGAATGAGCAGCGAGTCAATCTTTGGTCACCAGATGTAGGTTTGGGCGAGATGGCCCAGGTGGTTAGAGCGCGAATTTACTAACCGGAAGGTCCGTAGTCCAAATCCGACCCCTGCTTCTCGACTTCCCCTGTCTAGGCTTGGGCAACCTGGCAGTATCCCAGCCCTCGTGCTTCCTTCGGGTGGCATGACAGCCAGGCACCGGAAGAATGCTGCAGCTGAACAAAATATCAACTTATTCGTAATGGACTACTGATAAGGTTGCTGAAAACTCTTCGACAGCCCACGACCGGTTTCGCACTTCTTGGGGCTCATCAGGTAGGCGCAGTCCCCGAGTTTCCGTCAACCTTATGTTCTACTTGAACCCAAATTGGACTGTTTTTCGAGAAATACACTCATTTGCATACCAATTTGGTTTTTGCGAGAGACTCACCTGAAACCCAGCTGAATCTCCCGTTTGTGATGTTTCCAGGCAACTGAATGTGCTGCACCAGGCCGCCTCATGTTCCAGTTGCTACGATATTCGAGATATCGCGATACATGTATATTCGTAATGGACTACTCATAAGGTTGCTGAAAACTCTTTGGTTTTCAGAGCCATAGAGTTGGTTTTATACCAGAGTGCCTGAAGTAATCTGTTGATAGAAATTAATGAGCTGCACAAGTTCTGTGTAGTTAAGTGGATGCCTTCAACAGCATGACTGTTGACCAACACGGGTCCCGCTTCCACTTATCTTGCATACAACTTACTCACGGGACTAATGTAGGCATACCACCTGAGACAGCATAGGTGGGGACATCATATATAGGACGGATACTACATTTAATTAACGCATTTCCTTATCCATTAAGACTATGAATGACATTGATGAGAGGCATAAATCTAGAGTTTTCCTTCTGAAAATCGCTTCCATGTAATTAATAGCGGTCTAAAAATTTGACCAAAATTATTTGCTAACTGTGAAGTTTCATCAAACAAAGTTGGATACCGTCGGTCACGAGAGGTCAGCATCTGTCCCGGTTTTTCAAGCAGCCGGCGCATCCGTTAATCCTATTTCGACGAGCAAAACGCTTTGAGTAGTCCACCTAAATCGAGGCACAAAATCTAAACCTACATGCCGTACTAGAATGAGATAACTAAGACGTCCCTCATTTCTTCTGCCTGGGCAACAACTGCGAGCTACATACTGCTCCGATGAAAAACCGACTGAATCAAGAACAAGAAATTTGTGTTTCGTGAAAGCGGATTTATTGCTCGCCAACGTTTCGCTATTGGCAAGGTATTTTAATCAGGTCAGGTGAGTAACAGATCGGTCGAGATTTAGGGCAGCCGAAGACGTTGATGAGATGAGATTTCCGTCGACTAGTATCGGCACATCCCTCACGGACAGCAATAGACCAGTTGTGGGAACTGTGCTCAACTGCTATACAACAATGAAGGGAAAAGACTGGAAACGAGGGGGAATAATGAGGACTTATGCTTAAAGCCCGTATATTTCCAGAGCAAAAAAACATCAGAGAGCGGAACGCCTAAAAAACCTAAACCAGTGAGTATCAAGTTGAATGAAGATGCCATCAATGTAATTCGCCCAAAGTCCTCGGCGAACTTCACCCAAAACAAAACCAGTAAACAACGACAGACGCGTTAGCTGGGTGATTGGTAGCAAACTGGGATTTGCTACGCATCACGTCCTGTAGGGTTTTAAACCAGACGCAAGAAGGATCATGTGAATCTCATTCAGAAAGGCGCGAAGGTCCCACAGCGCTCACAGCGTAGCCGCTTTTATCCCAAGTTACCATTTCATCGTCTGTCCTTCGCGAACCTTCCATCAACAAGGGTTTTGGGTGAAAACACGGTTTTATCTGGTAGACGGTGATCAGGTATACGTGGTATATGCTTCAAGCAACTTCAATTTCCTCGTTTCATCTGCTGCTCTAGTAATTCCGTTTCACTGTCTGTTACTGCTTACGCAGTGGTTTAATGCTTATATGCTGCAGCCAGTTTATGTCTGCCCAACTAAGGAAATGCCAGTGCTCGAATACTCGAAATTTGAGGTCTTCAGACGGGGTCTAATTTCACACCCATAAAGTAGGATTGTGGTCGTTTTTGAATCCCAAAGTGATTCAAGTTGGTAAAAATGTCGCCTGCCCCCTGATGATGCGTACACGGACTTCATCTGTCACAGTGCTGTCACAGCTTATGCCTTTGCAAAGGTACGCAAACTCAATAACCAACTCATGATTCTCATTATGGAGCTTTAGCTAGCGTCAAGCAAGTGAGAACTCCTGACCTTCCATTTTAGGGATGCAAACTTCACTTCGAAACAGGTGATGAGTTCGGATATGCTGTTCTAGAATATACCTGTTCTAGATATCTAATCGTCAGTGTCATCCGCATAATAAATTCTGGCAATCTGTCACCGAATTCCAATTCAGCATCCAGATTCTTGGCCCCTTAGTGAGGGCTTTCCCCAGTGGTGTCAGTGAAAGAAACTGACCTGGGGTGGAAACATCCCTAGTGAACCTCAGTAATGATAGGAACTCTTTTGGATAGCTCATTTTAAACCCTAACGAGTTCGGACGAATTGAAATGAATGACAACAAAAATATTAGCAAAACTCGAGGGTATTCCTCGTTGGCCAATAATATGCCAAAGAGCCAACCAATCCACTACGTCGAAGGCTTCTTTTAAGTGAATGAAACCTGTCAGTACTGGTCAGAGGTATATGTGAACGTGATCACTCATCTGACCCCCCTAAATTGGCGAAATCCCGTCCGGTAATGTCGAACTTACGTCTCGCGTGACGCCGTCAAACGCCTCAGTATTTTTAAGGCAGCGGTCGTTTTACAAAGGGGGTAACTCTTATATCCCGATGCTTGAAATAGTCTCTACTGGTGGCTTTCCTAAATAAAATTACAATGATGGATTGAATCAAGATCCTGGATCGCATCGTTTTTTTGTGTGCAGGTCATGGCTGTACGTGGGCTAGGATATTTTCAGGGCGCCCACACCTAGACAGGATCGTGATCGACGAACTAATGAGACGAAAGCTGGAAGGTCTTCAAAACCCCGGTGTTCAAATAACCTGTGAAGAAAACCTTGTTGATCTGGAATATGCAGATGACATCGTTCTCATCTTTGAAGAGGAGGAGAAGGCGCAGGTGTTTTTGGATGAACTGACCAAAGTCATCCCGTCCTTTGGTATGCACTCTGCACCCAAAAAGTGTAAGGTCATGCTCCTGGACATGCAGTCACTGAACACGCCACTTGTCAATCCAGGGAGAGGCACTGGAAGTTGTGGTGCGTTTTACATATCTTGGAAGTTGTATTAGTTCTGATTGTAGTGTGACAGATGAGGTAAATGCACGAATCTGCAAGGCTCGGGTCGCGTTTGCTAATTTGAGACACCTATGGCGTCAAAGTGGTGTGTCCCTGAATCTCAAGCGACGCGTTTATCAAGCTACAGTGCGGGCTGTTTTGTTGTATGGCTATGAGACTTTGCCTGTTCGAGCAGCGGAACTGAGACGTCTTCAGGTGCTCGACAATCGTTGTCTCAGAACCATAGCTCGTGTGGGATGGTGTCGGCGAGTCCGTAACGAGGCAGTTAAAAGGCGAGTTTTGGATGGTGCAACGGGTACTTCCATTGAAGAATGTGTCCAGCACCAGAAGCTGCGTTGGTTGGGACATGTGTTGCGCATGCCTAACCATCGTTTGCCGAAGGCAGTGCTGTTTTCCGTGTCCAATTCAGAGTGGTGGAAGCAGAGAGGTGGCCACCCCTTGACCTGGCAGAAGGGTATGAAAGAAATCACGAAACGTTTGGGTGCTGTCGGTGCTACTCGCCTTCCAGGATGGGGACCGCGTGATCCTCACTACGCCTGGTTGGGACGCTGCAAGATATGGCTGCCAGCCGATGTCAGTGGCGATCTTGCTGTCAGTTTCTATACAGATTACCTGAATGAGTGTTTCGAGGTGTAGGCACCTCGGAATGATTGAAGTAAGGCAGCAATAAGTCCCCTCCCCGTCCGTCTTTATTTTTTTTCTTCACAATAAGTCTTTCAAATAAATCGTGGTTGTACGGCAGTGAAGCATCGGTGTTCAACACTGATGTCATGCTGTCGATGATGATGATGATGAATGATGATGATGATCGCATCGTTGTCCTCAAATTGGTTTAAACAACACAGCTGAGGTAAACCGCAACTACTCACCAACGTCTTCGGACATTACAGGTTGGACTTCATCCGACCCAGTGACCCGATCGTGCTTTAAGACGGAAAGAAACATTTGAACTTCAGAAAATTGTGCCGCATCTAAACTCACAGAACGCAGCTCGAGTTGAGCAAGTCGAATGAAAAACATGGTTACAGGGTCAGGCGAACAACTAAACTATCCTCCAAAATATTCAGCTTATCGGTCAAAACGCTGCTTCTTCTTATAGCTCAGATTTCCGGTATTATCCTTGGTGACCTTGCTGATTGCAGGTCTTTTGATCCCGTTTTGCTTACCAGATGAAATATATCTTCGGATATTCCTAGTTTCTCTGGATTCCTCCATCTTCAAATCTCTTTGATCCCACCGTTCTTCTCCATTTGTACACAGACTCTGTTTGAGTTGACGTCAAACAGCCCATCTGGCTGACTATTGTTCATCGTTGGAAAAGATACGACGTCTGGCTTCGTGGAATGAAATCTGGAATCCGGTGCGCATTTAGTGAACCTTTAGAAACACCACTTGTCGAGCTCCCTGTCTCATGGATGACAGTGGTTATCTTGTCCCAGTTACAATTAGCCTATTCTGAGGACGTGGCTCTTACAGCTTCACACCGACTACTTTGAAAAGTGCTTAAGTTGTAGATCTGAAAGTTTTTCGGACTGCAGTTCTTAGGTCTACCCGGAAAATATACTGAAAATTTGTACTGCAAAAGATCGTGATCTAAATCGATGCAAGCGGTCCGCGAAGACCAATAGTCAAGAATATTAACTCGCCTGATCATGAGATCATTCTGGCTGTACGGTTATCAATCAGTACGGACACACCATGTATCCAGTTCGGTGAGGAAGCCTCAAAGGCTGAGTGCTGTGACATTGTCGATGCAACTCACTGCAGCAGACTTATAGTCAATTTTAGATGCCGAGGGTGTCGAAAATTTATTATTTTGTTTGAATCTTTTGTTCGAATTTTGAAAAGGCGGTAAATGTTTGTTGAAAAATTGTCAAGCGAGCAGCTTGCTGGGTAACTTACCCTCACAGGTTGTACATTAAAAGTCGCGTAAAACAGTGGAGCAAGATTTGGGAAGCGGGAGCGAAGCGACAAAGTTCATCTGTGGTATGGTATTTGTGGATTCTATTTTCTGGGCGTCGCCTTACCTATGAAACCATGCGGAGCTATGCAGGGAGAGCCACATTGTAGGGGGAGGTGATCAGGTTGTCACACGTCCTCGCCGACAAAAAGTCTAGTTAAGCTTCTGTCAAACATGGTTTACAACACTCGTGAAAAGAATTCCGATTTAGATTTATTACCTGAAAAATTACATTGTACATGAGTAGAACTTTCTCATGGGACAGGACTCTGAAATATCATTTCAAACTCCTGGAATTTATCTGCAAAAACCTGCTGCAGGTAAACGACACAACTTCGGAAAAGTGCCGCCAGTCGCTTAGGAGCTTCCTTCCTGAGAACATTCTGTACAGTTTATCTAAGGGACCACTCTGCCAGACCCCGTCTGCTCGATACATACTGGAAGGATAGATTGACGGTGCACAGTTCCTTACTGTCCTCCTACCCCCTGGTTTGCAAACACTGCCCAAGCTATGTGATTGGAATGACTCGACGTCTTTTCCATAGAATAGCTGAGCATGTGTCGTTCTGCATTTGAAATAAAGCAGCTAGGCACGTGATCAATGCAGTTTCATGCCGTCTGATATACACGTATTACCTAGTCATTGTGTTCGGATCATCCACTGTGTTCTACCGAATGCCATCAGAGGCACTTACGGCCAGATTACATCATTAAGTCTTCAAAAAGGCACATGAAAGCGTTGTACTCAGTGTGGTCATGTGATAATCCTTCTGTAAATGGGACTGAAAGACTATTTAGTCGCCACAAACAAATTGATCTAACGTACTATCCTCTGAACCCTGCGAACAGCTTACAAATGACGTGGGATGATTGGATTTTATAGAAAACACTACTTACAGCCACTAAACTCTGATGCATGAGTGTCATGTCCAGACTGAGCAACTGCCATCATCCGGAGCACACCACTGCCTGTAGTTGTCCGCTTGTAGTTTACTCGAATAAATGCGACATGCTGCATCAACTGACAGAAATCCATGGTACTACCTCATCCATTCGCTTCTCTTTACTGATGCCCCAAGTGACCAAAATCCAGTAGGATGCCGGTACAACTGTCCCAGATCTCTTTAGGTTCACCGCTGTCTTACTGAGAATATTTGACGATCGGTATACCACTACGCTCTCATACTTCCACGTTAGTTTACTGTTCATGGCCGGCACTACAGGTTAAAGTAAACTGGCCACGTATCGCGGATACTCAGTTACAGTTTATCGAGAAGGATGTTTTCCGTGCCCAATACGGAGTGGCAAAAATCTCGGGTTGGAAACAATATGACATGACAGAAGGGAATTGAGAACGTTTTAGCTCTGTTGATGCTATTCGCCCTCCAGAACGGGGTCAACACGATCATCAATGCGGCTGGTTGGAGACGCTGCAAGATATGGCTGCTAATCGATGTCAATGGGGTTCTTGTTGTCAGTTTCTACCCAGGTTGCCCGAGTGTGTGTTTGGAGGTGTAGGCACATCGGAATGATTGTAGTAAGGTAGCACAAAGTCCATTTCCTGTCTACCTCTATTCTTTTCTTCACAATAAGTCTTTCAAATAAATCATGGTTGTATGGCAGCGAAGCATCAGTGTTAAACGCTGATGTCATGACGTCCATGATGATGATGAAGTTTGAGCTCAGTCACTTGTTAGGAGCACAGCTTCTTGGCTGGTAAACCAGCCCAGTGGCTCAGATCCTTGGATTGGCATACCACGCGCAAAGAAGATGCCGTCGTTCTTCGAATGGGAAATGGAGTTATTTTCCCTATGGTTGGATTCGGTTCAGCTTCGGGGATGGGACAAGTGATTACTGGTTAAGCATCACTACTTTAACGTAAAGAAAGATCTAAGGACGACCAATCAAACTGCTCAGATGAGAGTAAAACAGGATAGGACAGGTAAGGCAGGCAGACTGATTTTAGGACTACTCAACACTTTACGAACTACCGGTTTATGTAACGATATTTTGAAAACAAATTTTGCATTTAGCGCCTTCGTAGCACTACTTTCTGTATGAGAATTACATTGCAAATGGAATCAGCTGGAAAGATTAGCGTAGAATATTGACCAAGAACAGAATTTTAGTTGAGGATATGTTGGTGCATCTGATGTTTGGTCGTTTGGAGTAGGGACCTCCTAGAAGAAACCATTCTGATCATGTCCCGCGGCTGGTTCCTATTGAAGGGTCATCGTACATCGTACACTCCCGGTAAATCCAACCGGGTAAATGCGGTCGATGAGCTGTCCGTATCAGTGTGTCTGGCAGTGTTTGACTGCAAAAACATTCCAGTAACAACGGTGTCAACTCATGTGTGAAGCATGGTCTACTTGCTGACACGCATGTGAGGGGAGTGTTGACTGTTGCTGGCTTTCTGAATCCTTTCTACCCCATGTAGTTTGCGCCTATCCAGCCTCCCAGTTGGGTACCTGCGCCAAATGAATTCCATGAAAATCCATGTGGTGAATGTTTTTAATGGCAAAAGTCACTTGCCGAATCTCATTTTCTTCATCCCTCCCCGTTTAGGAGCGAAAACAAGTGTCAGGGTTAGTTCTGATGATATGAGTCAAACCAATAGTCTCGAATTTCAGGACACCAACTTTACTCCTATTGACGATGAGGACCATATTGTGCATCCCGGCGGTAAACCCGACATCGAATTGCTGGCTAGTGCTGCTTTTGACTTATGGAGGCAACGGGCGTCAGCAGCAGCAGCGGCTTCGGCAGCAGCCGCGGCTTCGACAGCAGCAGCAGCAGCAGCATTAAAACCACCCTTATCTTCGCCAAAACGTGAAAGATCCAAAAGTCCGGAGCTCAAGATTACGGACAATCGCGCGCGTTCCAGATCACCCGAAGCCCGATCTCCAACCCCAAATTCAATGGTCAAACGAACACCGAGTGAGCCGGTTGAAATGCAGCGTTTCGCTGCACAAATTGCCGGTACAGGGCCGAAGCGTGTGTCTTGGTCTAACATGCCTCAAGTAGTCGAGAACCGTTTGGCCGAAAACCTATCTTCAGTGCAAAGAAAACTTCAAGAGGTTTGTCTGCTTTGTTCTATATTTATACTATGTATTCACAACAGTTGTTTAGCCTGATATTCGATGAGACTCCGTGTATTCGATATATTACCGTAGTTTGGGACAGGTCTTATTAAGTATCTTCGTTTTCTTCGCCTTCTGTTCTACCATTGGTTAGAGATGTGGACAGCTCTCCTGGAAATGTGTACAATTACACAGCCAAGCTCAGAAAGTGCTTCCAAGTCAGTTGAGAGGGATCCCCTTTATCGTTTGGGGCTGGTGCAAACGATTGTGTTGCAAAACTAAGGTAATATCTCGCAGAGAAACCTTTAATACGACACCCAGCTGTGTGCTTTACGCTAACTAATTGGCAGTTCTCTTTCAATGACCAGGTTAAATGATACTGAACGCAATGAAAGATCACAGTACTTCCAAAAATATGATATATCACCTGAACTGTTTTGTGGGTAATTCCTTTGGTCAGACTTCTGACTTTCAGTAAAACTCGAACGGATCGGGAGCTGTATCAATCTCAACAGAGGCAGTCTTTTGGGATAATGTGGGACAAGTGAGAAGCCAACCTGCTTTCCAAATAACTCTCCACAAAGATGGTGCTATAATGATTCTTTGAATGTTCAGTCACGAACACGTGAGAGCACGTGTTTAACAAGTGGACGGGGGTCAAATCTCTCACATACAGTTAGGTGGAAATAAAACTCGTGTACTTTACGTTCTGCTGCATCAAACGCTTTCTTTCACGTCTTTTTACAGTCCCTTTTTGAAATAATGACTTCGGAGGCTTCCTACTTCCGTAGCCTCAACGTCCTCATTGAGGTATTCTACCGCGCCCCCTGCATGCAAGCTGGGACAGAGGGAGCCTTGGTCACCCACACCGAAAAACATCACCTGTTCTCAAACATTTTGGAAATAATCATGACAAGTGAGAGGTAAATGGTGGTTAGCTTCATGCAGGCTGTTTAAAACATTTATGACCTTGTTGCCCTAGATCGATTTTCTGTAAAGACGAAGTGACACACAATGACCGGTACACTTGGCATAGGGCTGTTGCCTAGCAAGTCCTTCTTGGCATTCCCAGAGAGCATCCTACGAACGGATCCGTGTAATACGGGTATCACTTGATTTGACAAACGAACCAAGCACCGAGATGTAATGAACCCATGGTAGAACAGACAACGGACATCAACGGAACAGCTTACACCGATTTACCACAGTCAGAACATTTTAAAGTTAAAACATCTCAATGGGGAACAATCACCGGTTGGGGTAAAAAAAGCCTCGGAGTAAGGAGTGACCCTTCCGTAGTTGGTTGTAGAACTACGTCGAGCAGTCTGAGAATACTCAGTTTGGTTATTCGAAAGTGTTGAATTTTCTTAGTAACTTTCGAGTCAAGGCTTCATAACTTCTGGTGGTACATATGGCGCAGGCCAGTTGGAAAATTCCCGAGAACTTTATTGAACGCAATCATTTTAACGAATTACTTTCCCAACAAGTGTCACAGCCACTTCACCGCACAACAGTTCATTGTATAGTTTAGGATGGAACTCGAATCCTGCTATTGTTTGGTAGATTGATATATTTCGTCATTTCACGTTCCAACAACGTGGATAGACAGAATCCTCCCCCAGAGTAAGAGGACCATCTTGAGGTCGAAGTACTCACGTTTGCAAACATCTTTGTATCTTTCCAAACTCCATACTGCCAAAGACGAAATTCGGTTGGACATGTAGTGCACAATACGACACTCTTCGCCTGAGAGTGCCTTCGAAGTTTTCCTAATGTAGAATCGATTCTTTGCAGCAGCCTGACTTTGGAATCGTACACCTTTTCCGGATGCTATTCATTTTGGAGTCTTGAGTTTTCAATGATAGTTGTTTGGTCTCCAGTCAGAGCTCAGCGTTCTACTCGCTACTTGAACTGAGTTTCCACCATCTGGCTTCATAGATATGCGAATACCTAAGGATAAGTCACAAAAAATCAGTGGGACAAAGTTTACTTTTAGTCACTTGTGCAGGGCATCGCACTGGAGGTAGTTATTTTGTACAGATTTCCAAAAAAACTATCCTTCGGAATGGAGGGTATGTTGACGCTTTCAACTATGCATATGTCTAGAAAGGTCTTCTATCTGCAGTTTTCGGAATAAGGATATGTGTGTCCGATGTCGTACCTTCGTTCAGCTCTACGCTTTCACGCCAAAGTCTCATGGCTTCTAGATTAGTCGGTTCTACCGAAGTAAGGTACTATATCTATTTGTCTAGTCGGAAAATACACAAGCTGTTTTCGAAAAGCCCCGTTTGTTATCACATGTTCGCTCTTCGGTCGATGCGAGGGGATAGGATCGAAGATCGAATGGTCACCAGGGCAACCAACTCCTGTAACAGCAACAGCACAGTTAGATTCAATTATGTATGAGAAATTTGAAGCAGTGGTTTGCACCGCTCGTTATTTGCACACAGGAAGCACTCATATGGACAACGAGGAATAGCCGCTGCGAAGCTCGAGTTGTGTGATGGTGGTCACGGAATTTCACTTCTGATACTGTCGCAAACTGTGCATAAGGAGAAGAAGAAAGACATATCCAGCCGCCTAGTTTTCGAACAGTTTAGGGTATCTTTCGAGAACTGCAGTAGTCTTCAGCATAAATAGTCCAAGGCTGGCCTACTGTGTTCAACCATTGAAACATTTGATTGCATCTATAGTAGGCAACCCAAGGAAAGTCATCCGAGAGCCACCAGAAACTCGGTATGCTCGGATAAGTGTTTCGCAAGTCCAAATGGTAACAACTTACCGGTGCCCGCTCTGTTGGATATGTGGTCTGTATTGTCGCTGAGCCAACAGGAATGCTGGTTTGGTGTAACTCACTACTGACAAGGTTGCTGAAAACGCTTGGACAGCCCAGTGGCTGTTCGTCTTTCTTGAGGCTTATCAGGTAGATCCGGAGATATAGTCAATCGATTGTTCTTTTAAAACACCAAATTGTACGAAGTTCTCGACACACATCCATTCTTCAGGTGAATGTGCTGAATACAGGCCGCCTCATATTCCAACTGACAGGCTAGTCGAAGTATATTTTCTTGTCCGATCACCACTCATAAGCTGTCTGAAAGTTCTTTGACAGCCCAACACCGGTTTCCTCTTTTTCGGGGCTCATTGGGCAGATGTGGTCTGTACCTAATTTATCAGGCTCTGATAGTTACTTCCGACCACAGCACACTCCATAGTCCGACGAATCACTCATCCTTAGTCACTATGAAGCCCGCATTCCATAGTGTATGGTATTGCATTCTACCTAGCTCGGTTGCCTTCCGCTAATCATATATACGTCGTGGTCCGATATTGCTGGGGTTATCTGTAGCTGTTCCACCATTTATCATCTAAGTAACGGAACCGGTGCATGAAGTGAAGTTTGCCTTTTCGGTGTTAGCCGTCAACCGGCAAGCGTGGCTGTGTGCCTGATACATCAGTGATATGAGCCGAGAAGCAACATAGTTAAACCCCACTGTGTTTGGAAGATGTACTGGTACCGGAGCAGAACGCGTTTGTCATCGAGTATTTGTGTGTGTGCGTGTGTCTGTCTGGAATGTGAATCGATGATATGGGATTCCCATGGATTGAGATAAAATCATTTCATACAATTGTGACTGAGTAAAGATGGTGGAATCATGGAAAATCATGCTTGTGGGTTCCAAACGATGCGCAATGGCTATTAACTGTCCTTCAAACGAAAACATAGATAAGAATTTCTGATTGACATTCAAATGTGTGAGCTACGCTTGCTCACTCAAGTGACATAGTGATACGGTTTTGCTCAACTAGCCGGAAGCTTAGCTTCGTTTGTAGAAACATCGAATTCACTTTACTGTAAGCCGGTGGCGCTCACGGTGGTGTGAAAAGCTAGCTGGAGAGAAGCCTGTGGTCAGTTGTTTGGCAACAAATAGTTCAGATGGAAATTTAACCAAGAAAAGTACTTTGGAGAATTTGTAACTGAGATAATAAAGCAATGTTTTTCACAGTAAGATTGCCCTATCTTAGTTTTGAAATATTATACAGGATCGTTTTGTGACGCAACATTGATTGAGACCTCGAATTATTACTAAGAGCTGGTCAGATCCAGCAAACTCAGGTCTATGAGTGTTACCTTCCCTTGACTGAATCAGTCCTTCAGATACACCAGATTTTACATGCTCAGATGGATTTCTATGAGAGTTTATTCATCAGACGTATTATAGAGTGAAAAGTGCCCTACGTTCCGGTAATCCACATCTTCGTCCCCATCAGAGACAGCAACATCAGTGTTGACACTGATGCTTTCCTGCCGTACAGTCACAAGGAGCAGAAGAGCAGATTGAAGAATAGGGAAGAGCAGAGAAGAGTAGGTGAGGAAGTGGACCTGGTCCTGAACTTTCACAAACATTTTGAAGCGTATAGACCACCAAGCGGTCAATCAGACAACCCGGAAAGAAACTCACTGCACGAACGCTGCTGACATCGATTGGCCACCATTTCTTGTGGTGTCTCCAGCCAAATTCTGAGAGGGCCACAGGGACCCCATACTAGAAGACGTACCACACCAACAACACCCAACAACATTTGGTCTGTCATTACAGACTTACAAGACTATTTCCAGCGTTTAACTTTCACTGGTCGGCACTCTGTGTAGCCATTTTTCTCATCGAAATGGAGCGCATGTTACTGTTCAGATCTTCGTCAACTGGACTGCTGATTTTGTGCTTCGTAGACTGGCTTTTTCCTGGTTGTAATGGTAGGCGCCTTTGTAAGGTGTTATCGTTTCTGGAAAGCTTTCTATGGATCAGTGGCCAAATTTGACAGAATATTGGCCCACCCGATAGCCGTTGTTGTTCACTGTATCGTCAAACGTGACCAGACTTCGTGAAAACTAAGTGAAAATCAGGAAAGGCTAAAATCGACTTGATTTCAGTATGTGGTGTTTTCGAACTGAAGTTTCAACTTTCGTTAGTAATCCCCGCAATTTCTCTATGAAGTGACCGTCGGTGGTTGACTGTATTTGCTTAGCCGTTGAACAACGGAGAAACAAAACCCAAGTGCCAAACTGCGTAGCATGGATGACTGAGGCGAACTAAATTCCTTACTGTATCAATTGCTAACAAGTGGCGAAAATTCAATCGCAACGCGATAGATCGATCCACTGATGTGTTTACCTGAGTAACTGCTTTTTTCACTGGTGTGTGTACCAAGTTTGGCTGGGACTTATAAGCCCCGTGCAGTAAAGGGTTTGACAGACAAACCAGTGAGTTTATAACTAGTTAGATCAAGTATCAATAAAGGAGAGGATTGGTACCTGTAGAGAGTCTGAAAAAAGGAATGGACTTCTCTTATCCCGCTTAAACCAAGGACGTCCGAAATCAATCGAAGGATCCAAAACACGGCTGACGTGAGATTAAATTCCCAGAAGAATATTCCGTACATTGCACTGATGCATGCGAAGGATCTCCTCGTTATCGATGGAGCCAATGATCACGTTTACAAAACCAAAAGTAACACCTGCAATAATATCTGCGTTGGACAGATGACTAGAGAATCCCACACCAGCATCGACGAGCAGGATAGGAGAATAAACAGACTGCCAAGAAATGCAAATAACAGCTAGCGAAAGACTCAGCAAAAGCGGGACTTGCGCTAAACACATGACGCATAATAGATCCAGTAAATGTTCTTCAAGCAACAATACTCATTATGGTTCTGAAAGCTCTTCGCAACAAAAGAACGATTTCGCCCTTTTTGGGATCGGCCACCGAGTCTCCGTCAACCCTATGCTCAACTTGAACCTGACTTGTACGAAATTTGCGAAGTACACCCATTTGCACACCACTTGGGTCTTCAGCGGTGTTCTGTCAACAAAATAGAATGTAACATCTCTGATATCTTACCAGCTGAAACATGAGACAAACTTAGTGCATTACATTCAGTTGTAGAATATCATAGTGAAGAAATTCACCTGGAATTCAACTGTAGCTCCCCTTGGAACGAAATTGGTGTGCAAATGGGTTTCGCGAGATTTAGAGAATGTGAGATCTTTTGTGGTGGTGACTCTGACTGGCAGCAGAGCGACTGTAAGTCGAGACATCGCCAAACATTCTAGTGTGAGTGGAATAAATGGTGTAGATTTGGAAAGTGCGTGGCAAACGGTTTTGGATTACTCAAGCTTTCACCTGGCAGTTTGCAGTTATCAGTGAACAGGAATCATCAATAGGCATTGCTTGGATCTGAAGTATGAAGCTCCAAGTAGACAAAAGTCCACACATTCTCATCTCCTAACCGTAAAACTTTTGAACCCACAGAACGATAAAATTCGTAAATGATATTCAAGAGGAATCATCAGTTGAAGTCCCCTGAACTGAAAGAACAGGGATCCAAACTCGATCTGAATCATTTTAGCCTCCTCTTAACCTGCTGGCTGTGAAAAATAGGTTCCTGAATTAACCGAAAAGCTAATGTGGTGATTGTGGCCAATATTGCTGATTGGTTCTGCGTTTGCCTCAAAACCTGGCCAAAGTAGTAACCTATTCACTGCTCTGACAAAGCTTCTGTGTCAACAACTGAAAGGTTTCCAACTATGGAACCACTGGTTGTCTGTCAAACTTTTCTCAAGCAATGATTTCAGAGTCGGTTCCAATTTGTTTACAACCAACCAAACTTATGAGGGCTTTTCATCTCTCTAGCATCCTGACTTGTCTTAGTGACACGTATCTTCATTATTCCGACAAATTCGATATACTATACAGAGGTCAGGTGCCTTTGGTCCAGATAGCAGGTCAGCTGGTCATTTGAGCTCGATGCCCACATCCCCCTGGTACAGCTGTTGAGTAGGCTACCTCATCGATCCTTCTCGTTGCGGACAACATGTGGGACTTCGCTTTCTGGACAGTGTTCCATTAAGTGAAACAGTGTCTCTCGCAAAACCAAATTTGTTGTTTTCAAATGAGTGTATTTCGCAACTTTTGTGCGATTTGGCTTCAAGTAGAACATAAGGTTGACAGAACCTCGGGGACTGCGCCTACCTGATGAGCCCCAAGAAGTGCGAAACCGGTCGTGGGCTGTCGAAGAGTTTTCAGCAACCTTATGAATAGTGCATTACGTATATACATGTATCGCGATATCTCGAATATCGTAGCAACTGGAACATGAGGCGGCCTGGTGCAGCACATTCAGTTGCCTGGATACATCACAAACGAGAGATTCAGCTGGGTTCCAGGTGAGTCTCTCGCAAAACCAAATTTGTTTGCAAATGAGTGTATTTCGCTAATTTCTTTACGAACCCACAGCACACAAGCGCCCTAAGAAGAACGAATTAGCCGCCAATTGGAACGGTAATAAAGAGCCTGCTGGGACTGTCGTGCGGATCGCAGTTGACATCAGGGTGCCAATGACAAGCGAGTATTCTCAAAGAGTAAAGATTCTCCTATGGTTACTCTCTGTGGAAATGAGAAATCGTTAATCCGCTAGGATAAGAGAACGTATAGAATAGAACCAGTATAATTATAGCTGCCCATATATTTCGGATCGTTCTTTCTTTTCACTTTATCTGAAATGTAGTTGTATTTCTAAGTGAACTAGGCTGCTCTTTTACCATTGTAACTTTCCAGTTTTCTCCGTGCCATGGAGGGCTGTTTCCGTAAAGATCCGTGGTTGATCAACCTCCTTGAAATCGTCTACAAATATTCTGAGGCAGACTTCCAGGCTTATGTAACATACGTGCAGAATCAGACCTACCAGAATCGCACACTGTGTAAATTAAGGTAAGACGTTTTTTAATGTTCATGCCTTTTCTCACATTGCATGTTGCCCCAATTGAGATTGTTACATGCAAAAAAGTCATTTGGCCTCTTCTGTGAGGTCGCTCGGATTCGGAATGACATGAGGTCGTAACATTCAGAGTAATTTGTTGCGAACTGTGTGGGGATTGAACACGTTTCAGATAAGTATCAATATGGGGATATTTTTTAAGTAAAACTGAAGACGAGCTCCCTGTTTGCAGCAATTCCTCAGAGATTTGAGAAATTCCGCCTATCAAATGTACCAGATGTGTTAACTAGCTAATCTAGTTCTCATTCGTGCTAGCTGCACAAAGTGCGTCCGTCCACGTGGGCTAGGCACTGAGGTTGGCGAAATAGGCTTGGTCAAGCCTGGCGATTTACTCACATGATTGCTTTAAACTGCTCCTTCCTGGTGGATGCCCTTCAAGGCACGGACTTTCTCAGTTTCACCTCTCATCCGTTTTCCCTACTCGCCATGTCGTTCTTCCTGCACGTGTGTTTGGCGCCACCAGTTTGCCGCATAACTGCCTGTGACGACAAGGATGATGTGATTCTGATGGCGATGGTGGTGAGAATGGTGGTGATATGCTGAGACTCCACTAGTTTTGTCACATTTCGGTCTCTGCTATAAGCAGCAGAGTAAATTTTTCTTGGACTTGATTTAAACTCGCATTAGAGTGTAGAGTTTGACTGCTGGTATCCCCTGTTCGTTGTTCCAACCTCATTCCTTGAACAGTATGTTGTAGCTATCGCCTAATCTGTTAGCTCACTTTTGAAGGCTTTGGATGATTGGATATGATCCTACTACGACGTGCACCAACGGTGACTGCTATTATTGCCAGTTGCAACCACTTGCACGCACTGTTGGAACACCCACATACAATTCTAGATTTTATCCGTTCCGTGGAATGTGGGTCAGGAGACTAAAGTTTCTGTACCAGCAAACTATGCTGCACTGCTGTCTCCGAGGCCACCTAAGAGAATGATGCATCCGGTATGTGTGGCCCGGGAACGCTAGTTTGCGTGCCAGGTCACCAGGGAAGAACCGTATGGCAGGTGTTGCAGTGGAACTATTTTACGAATGTTCGCAGGCACAGGTGATGCAAAGTACGAAGCCAGTCAGCCCCTGTTTATATGGGTCATAACAGTGTTATTTATACATTGGGGCATTCGCTGAAATCCTGTTGCCTGCCGAACTCAAAATATTTTAAATAATTCGGTGAACGGAGGGCCTAAATCTGCTCCAGCTGAGTGCACCCTAGACATCAGGTGACCGAGGAAGACAGAGGTGAGATTATTGAGACCAGGTATCATTAATTCATGTGATTGATTTCAGTGGAAAACCGTTTTTAGGTTTTTGTTTCACGCGCAAACTAAGAGTGGAATGACCCTAATTCCTCGGAAGCGAAACAAGAAGACCACAATTAAGTATCGTGCTCTATTGCCGCCCAATCACGAATTGTTCCGAATGATTCTGCATCAGCTAACCGGGCCAAACCAGCAACACAATGTACAGCACCAGTGAACACTTATTTTTATCTAGTAGGTTTTGTCTTCTTGCTTGGTCTCTTTTTGCTTATGCTTTACTACCATTTATTATTAGATAAGACCAATATTGATCAATACTGACTGAGAATTTTGGTTGCTGACGCGTTAGTGAGGTGACCTAAAATTTCGCAATGATAATTCGATCACAACTCAGGACTCACGTCTACAAACCATTCAAGTAGTCTTAAGCGGAATGACAGTCGTTCGGGTGACTCTGTCCTACAACAAGAGTTGATGAGACCAGTTATTGCAAAATAAAACACCTCACGTGATCAGCGTGCCACCGATAAATGGTTGATCGTTAACTGGAGTCATGTGATAACTGATTCAGTAGGACGCTTGACACGGAATAAATTAGATGCATAGCTGTGTGTTGTCTGTGTGTTGCGACGATATTTTACAATGTGGATCAGCTGTCAATAGGCGTATTATATGGATCGTAAAAAATTTCGTTACATCTTATCGACAGTTCCATGAAAAACAATGTTCAGTTCATTTACAATGATTTCCCGTTGCAGAGAAAAATCTACGAAGTCGATCCAAATCGTCCGCACTTGCGAAAAATTCTATCTAAGACGATTTTGATCTTCTTGGCTGCCAATAAATCTAAAACAGCAATCAATATGCTCACGGAGTATTCACCATCAGTTCGTTTTTTAAATAGTTTAATCAATTGGGATTGTTCATCCTTGGTCGACTTGGTCGATGTCACACAAACCCTGTCGCTCCTATCATAAATGTTGCTGTAATGTGGAATGTCCATCCTGCTAGCTAAGGAGGGGAAAAGCCAGACTAAACTGGGCACGTGATGCGCGTTTGAATAAGTCTCAGAGCATGACCCAGTATGTACCATGTAAACGAAGAAGCTTGATGACCAGTAGTTCATTGGCATTGTTGCGGATTGTTGGTAGCTCTCGTGGACTCATTGGTTGTTGGCTTGTCAGTTGGGCCCTGGCAAAAGCAAGGAGAGGTGAGCTAATGGAGGTTTGGTAATCCAGCCGAAATCGGGTAGAGAACCGGCCCAGTCTATCAAACAGTACGGTCAAAGGAATTGCACTGGCTCCACGCATGAAACGTATAACTCAAACAAAGAACTAGTAGGAGACCGAAAGAGGCCGAAATGAGTGGACGAAACAAAATTGTTTCCATCAGAAGGCCTCAGCAACCAGCCAAGACTCCCCGTATATTACTAAAAACCAGTAAATAATGCAATAATGCAATGACCAAGACTCCCCGTATATTACTGAAAACCAGTAAATAATGCAATAATGCAATGCATAATGCAATATATCGAAAGAAACAATCAATCGGGACGAATGGTTTTCATGTTGCAATACATCGAATACATCAGATGGTGCATTGGGAGTGCGCCAATTACCGTTAGTGACAGCCAATCAAATCAAAGTATCTACAAAACCAACACGCATCACAAGTGCTAGGAAGACCAAGCAGAAGAAATTGTGGAAACTGCAAAAAAGTCAGCTTCCGGCAAACCGACAGAATCAGGCGAACTCAGAACACAATGCAGTGGTGATCTAGAACGAATCAGGAGGCAATCAGTAGACCGAAATCACTCTTAGCCAGTCACACTATAGGTATCAAGCGTACTTAGCTAACACATGTAGGCCCACACATGAAAAGATGACATACCACTTAAAGCTAACTGAAGACGTCTCCGCGCATGGTGACGAAACGGCACAAATCAGTTCCCAAGCTCAGTGAATAAGCTGAAGGCGACAATCGTATCGGACAAGTTCAGTTGCTGGCGTATGGTGTGGGCCAACCGACAAACATCAAAAGAAATGAACACATACGCACACAAAATCTGGTCACACCAGAGAGAATGACCTCAGTTCGTCTCTAAAACCACTTTGTTCCAAACTGAATGATGAACGTATGATAGCCTTAGACTCGTAAAAGTGAACCCATTTTACAGCTGAGGAGGTGAGGTTGTCATAGCGAACATGCGAAGACAGAAATGGTGGAACGGGTGCATGAGTTTGACATTTAAAGTTAATTCCACTATTCCGTAAATCCACCTTCCTGACGAGAAGCCTGTTTTAATGAGCAAAGCTTGAGTACGCGCAACTGGACGAGTACCAAGTGATGCTAGCATATCCATGTCTTTCCATCTCAAATCGGTGTGTCCTTCTCCCAGCATGACTTTGCCGCGCTGAAAGTCCTCAAATCAATACAGTTTTTGTGATGTTTTCCCTTTTTAAGTCTTTAATTTTCTTCTGTTTTATCTGCTCAGCCAAGTAAAAGTTTGGGTTACTCTTCGGATTCCAGCCAACTATACACTTTCTGCTTCATTTACAGGCAACACCCCGCATTTTTAGAAGCAATAAAACAACTTCAAACACATCCAGAGTGCGCCTTTCTTGATTTGAACTCATTCCTACTTCTTCCAATGCAAAGAGTGATGCGATTGCGTCTCCTAACATCAACAGTACTGCATTACGCTCCTAAGAACTCTGCTGTCTACCGAAGCGGTTTGGTTGCCTTGGCTTCGCTTGAACTGGTGAGTTGAAGTCGTTGTGATTATCCCAAGCTCACTGGGGCTATTCCAGTTTTTTTTAAAAAAGCGAACCTCCTGGACACATTCTCAGGGTCTTACAACAACAGCTGTCCCAAGCTCACTGGGGCCATTACAGTTTTTTTAAAAAAAGCGAACCTCCAGGACACATTCTCAGGGTCTTACAACAACAGAGAAATTTACTCAAGTGAAGAACTATTCCTACTCATTTTGCTGTGTGCACGTGACATTTTACTCTCCAAAACGGATATTCTTCATAATTCAGTTTAATGAACAAAAGAATGTGTGGCGCCCCCAGTTGCTATATAACTGTGCATAAACTATCGGAGGTTCAATTTCCGTAAGTTGATACAGCCAGGCGAATGTGATGACTATCAGACGATGTAGCTCCGTTTTGATCCAGACAGACAAACATACGCATGCTTGATGATTTACCCTGTTGTCGTGCTTCATTACTGATTCACCGAATAGTTCATTCGGTTGAGTGAGACGTGCTGAATGGTCAAAGCGTTTTTGTGATTTTTTCGACGGAACATACTACTGATCAGGTTGCTGAATAGTCTTCGACAGCCCGCGAACAGTTCCCTTCCATTTGGAGGTCCTCGAGTTTCCAGTAGCCCTGTGTTACTGTGACTAGTCTTTACCTGTAGGCAGTAAAGACATTCGTATACCGATGCTTCCCTCATCAACCAGACGGATTCCAAGGAAAACAAAAAGTAACCTTGGGGAATTCACCCTTCTGAGGACATATTTGAGGGGCCTGATTATACTGTGGTTAGGTAGTTGAAGTAGGACACCTTATTCAGCGAAATCTACTTGCTACTGGGGCTGAACACCAGACTGCATACATTTAGGCTTGCAAAATTTGTGTGGGTGACACTCTCATATCAAATGACTCAGTTCAGTGCTGCCATTGCGTGTCTTACTCGTGAATGGTACTCGTTAAGCACTAATCCACCAATCGATTTTACAGTTAGCTGGAATGCACCAACTTCTGTATTGCATCCGTTCGGCTTCGTGGTCAACAAAATATAGATGATTGGGCAATGAGTGATCACTAATCTGGGTGCGGGTAGTGAGGGTTAGCACACCAAATAGTATCGCAACAAGAAGTTGTTTTGCCGTGCCGGAAGGTGGTGCCTTCTTTGTATACATCGGGTGTGACGAAGCACCGGCCTGCTCAATTTATGTGGACTAAAGACTCTGTGATGCAAAGCTGCAACTGACAAGATTGATAGTCTAGCCGATGAATACGTCGGTTACCAATCTTCCAACCGATGACGACACGCAGTCGTCTGAAGTCATTTGTAGCTGTAAAATGTTGCCCATAAATCATCGCATGGAATTCGGCTCTTGGAAGAATTTTTTTTGCAGTCAACGTTGATATCCTGGTTGCATCCGTGGTCGTTTTTCGTAACCCGTCTAAATAGAAGCTCTAAATGATTTCTTCAGAAACACACTGCGAATAATTACATCAATCACCGTATTGATTTTACGGTCAAACGAACTGAGCAAAGATCCATACTGTCTCAAGACCAGGCCAACAAATTGGGAATCGGGACTACTAAAGACATCCTGAGAATTGTCCACTGAGGAGCTTCAGAATTGAGTATGGACGACTGGAGAGACCTATGAGAGCGAAAACTTAACAGGACTGGCCTTTCATTTGTCGAGATTAGGTCGTCCCTCAGGTTTGATCAGGGATGTAGGCTGTGTGTGGGGGGGGAACATTCACTTTTGCCACGAATCGGTCGGAGCACTTTATGGAGACGACCACACAACCCCCATGAATCATAACTGTTGCGATAAGGTTTTCTATGAAAGCCGCCGATTTGTTGAACTATAGCTGGGTCCGTCGTAACTCCAGTGAGTAGACGTTTAGATTGGTCTGAACGATGATGTGTAGACGGCCATTTCTGATCTTGTGTCGGTTCACTATGGAACTTCGTAGCAGGCAAATCCAAGTTGACAAGGTAGTCATCGTGGTCAAATATGTTAAACAAATCATTAGGGGCAGAGAATGAGTACTGGTGAATCTTCTGAGCGAGATTAAGTCAGCAGGCAATTGAAATGACCCATGTGACATACTTCACAAAGAGGAGAGATAGCACCACCGACGACAAATGGTTAGATGCTGAGAGAATTTCTACTGCTTCTAACCCTTAACTAATGAATCTATAGGATAGAATTTAGTACTAGGTTTCAGGTAAGTTACGCTTGAGGTGAGTGCACAACCAAGGGGGTTGTCCAAAATATCACGGTAATCCTTGGGCAACCTTTCCATAAGTAGGTCAGTGATTGCCGAACCTAAAGAACACGATTTCGGCAGGCTTTGCGGGGCTATTTCCAAAAGGAACTACTGCAGTGGCATGGTTCATCCGGTAGTATGCTTCATCTTGGCACCACCTGAATGCAGGCTCAATCTTCATAGACAAGTCGAAACCGGTAGATACCGGAGATCCGAAAGGTGCTTCTGTTCCCGATCCCATGTTCTCAAAACATTTCCGCCAAAAACTTGGCATCCCGAAGCAGAACTGGAGTTGTGGTTGCTAAGCTGTGGGGCTAAGTTGCTTCTTGTGCTCATTTTCACGGCGACCAGTGTCTCAGAGCTATCGTTCTGACCTGTTCGACAGGTTAATGGTTAAGAGTTACTCTGGCGACCAGTTATTCCGCTACATAACCTCGTCACGTGGCCACAAATTAGAATGGTTTCAGTTATATTCTTCTCACTGGAGGTTGGATGATTAGAGAACAGAAATTCATACATCATTGTATTCTTCTAAATAAACTATTCTATCATGATTTACAGCTCCTAGCGGAATGTGACAGCAAGAAGTTGTACATGGAACAAAAGGAGCGACTGATGGAGCTTACCATTCGGTTCGAATACAAGTTGGATGCTAAGGTAATCGAATTAACTGGTTTAACACACTTTCGAGTAAAAACTTGTGTTTTGACCGATACCACTCATTTCTAACCGTAATGGTTTTCCCCTGTATTCCACCTACAACTGGTTGAAACCATCTGCTCCTTGAGAGCAAAATGTACCCGCAATAGTATTCGTTGTATCGTATTGTGTTAACTACATTGCAGTCTATTTTTACGGTTTTTCTCCCAGTCAGTGGCCACTGAAAGTCGTCGGCTGGTCAAAGAAGGGGAGTTGCGGCTGGTCACGGTCACCAAGCAGACTAGTAGTGCATTTCAACGAAGGCTTTCTGGAATCCGAAGACAGAAGGTTGTAAGCGCTAGTCTGTTTCTCTTCAACGATTTGCTCATCATAGCAAAACAACGCAGGTTCGTTCATTTTGATAGATTGAAGCTTGTACATTAAGTTTTACACCGAACTATGCAACGCTAGGTGCGTGTCCTAGTGGTGTGAAGGTATGGGAGATATGCAAAAAAAGTTTCCCGCCACGAACCTGAATTAAAAAAGACAGATGCCACAGGTATGGGTATCCAGCCAACTGTGATTTGTAAAGAAAATATCCTTTTTTCACATCTGCTTTCATGATAACGCACATACTTCGGGAGCGGAATAGTTTTAGTCAATAGTTTTGGTCAATCGACTGGTCCTTGTCGACTGGGATAACCATCATCTCCATTATTCTACTATTGCCAACATTGTCAGTAGTGCATTTTCCTAATCGTTTTTGGCAGACACGACTGGCATTCTATCATATTCGTCCAGCTGCCTGTTCTGCTGACGGCTAGTTCAGATCAGAGAGCCAATATTCAGCCATTATCCAGTGTGGGTGTCTTGGCAAGTTCTTAGGTCATGCTCTGCAGTAATACCATTATTTGAGGCGCTAGAATGGGGTTCGTAGTGCTGCGATGACGATCAGCCCTTCAAGAGGCTTCCCTTCAGGCTTTCAAGATGCCTGATTTATGACGAAATCCAGCAATCGAATTTTCTATGTGTGAAACCTATTATTGGATGCATAGAACCTCTCAGAGTTTCAACCCACTAACCAAATTATGGAATTGCAAAACCCGTTGTGTGGTTGTTCGTCATCATCATCATCACAGGCAGCATAACATCAGTATCTAAAACTGATGCTTCGCTGCCTTACCGATGTGACATGAGTTTATTTGTATATGTGCAATCCATGGTTGTACGTGGGTTTGGATACTGCCATGGCGTCTAGATTTGGACAGGGAGACGATTAGGGTCCTCGACAAAAGCCTGACCACAAGGCAGCGGTGTTTGCCGAAAAATGTAGGTAAATTAAATGTTTTACGGAACAAGTCGTCACACATGTTCCAACCCCCAGTCTGGAGGGCTAGGAGACTATGTTGGTCAGAACTCTAACCATTACTCGAACTGGTACAGACACCCCCAGCAGTATAGCTCAGTGGGTCGCGGAGACACACAAACCGTCACACTAAGTTAAGGTCCAGTCTTTGCGACGGCTGTGGTTGTACACTTTGCTAACGACTAGAGTCAGGTATTCAATTGTTTTGTACGCAAACGCCCATTGTTTTGGCGCCGATGGGAATT
Organism: Clonorchis sinensis; assembly: GCA_003604175.2. Taxonomy (NCBI): domain Eukaryota; kingdom Metazoa; phylum Platyhelminthes; class Trematoda; order Opisthorchiida; family Opisthorchiidae; genus Clonorchis; species Clonorchis sinensis. The sequence continues at coordinate 29,782,049 of CM030369.1, read as the reverse complement.
TATTGTGATCTGTTCCATTTCGCCATGGATCACCCTTGCGTGTCGTTTCACCTTTTCAGCAATAAAAAGCTGATGGTCGACGATAGCTGTCCACTCACTGCAATCACAACGCAAACGAACGGTACCCCCGCAGGAGCTGTGATAACCAGATATTATGACTCGCGACAGTCAAAAGAAAACAAAGATTTCTCAAGTTTCCCAACTTTGACTGACCGAAAAGATTCTCTATATCAAAGTTCTCCCGATATGGAAGGTTTCGCCGTCTATCCCTTCAGCCTATTTATCGAGAGCCCAGATCATCCGAAAGCCGAATATAAGCTGCAAGCCAAAAGCTTGTGAGTTGGACTTGTTATCTGTGTTGTTCAGACGTTTGTAACCATTGATTTTTCATGTTTAGTGCCTGATTAGTATGCTTAACAAATCTACCCCTGGTTTTGGTTTTCTAACGCATGCATGCACACATACACTGGAAACTCTGAAACCAGTCGTTTATCAACGCCAATGGAATGGCAATTAGTTTGGGCATGCTATTGGTATGATGCGAGCTTCAGGTCGACTTTCAAGTGTCATTCCATAAACAGTTTCGATTAATCAAACTCCGGCACTTGTAGTTAATAGTAGCAGTTGTAAACCAACACTCTGCCGTCGTGAGCTCTTAGCACTATAATGATGAACGAACAAAAGGTCATCCCTCTCCAGCTCAGCGGCCACATGACTTTGCCGGGTTTTGTCTAGGAATCTAATGAGGAACGCTGTCTGGAAGCATCACAAACGAGAGATTTAGCTGGGTTCCAGCTGAGTCTCTTGCAAAACCAAATTTGTTTGCAAATGAGTGTATTTGTCGAAATCAGTCCAATTTGGGCTCCAGTAGAACATAAGGTTGACGGAAACTCGGGGACTGCGCCTACCTGATGAGCCCCAAGAAGGGCGAAAACGGTCGTGGGCTGTCGAAGATTTTTCAGCAACCTTATCAGTAGTGCATCACGTATATAGGAGGATAGACTGTTTCAAAAAAAGCTAGTACATATTCTGCACTTGGATTCCGTTTCGTGAGGTTATACTATACGTACTCATTATATATGGCCACTTTGCTTTTTATTATTACGGTATTTTTTTCAAAGTAGAAACGTTAAACTATTGGACTTGCCTCTCATCAAAATCATCATCCACGGCAGCATCAGCGAGAACCATGATGCTCCGCCGCCGCACATCTCTGTCACTTGGTTTCAATAAAGGCTTATAATGGGGAAAAACAAAGTGGTCGAAAGAATGAATATTGTATGCGGACGTCTTGGTGCCTGGCTGCACATTCATCCATCCTTGTTCGGCTCCAACAAATTGAAAATTTTAAACCGGATTATAGTTTGCTTGAAATTGCCCGTCCACAGACTTTTGACAGTTTCCACTTTGGAAGTTGGCGGTATCGTCGGCCTAGTTCTTTCGTAGGACGTGAACAGCCTGAGCCACCAGTAATCCCACCCACCACTAGATGAGTTGGCCAACCATCACACAAACTCTAGCTACACTTTTGGACATTGGCAGAATTACCCACAGATTACCACTCCAATACATCCATCAGATCGAATTCAGTACAAATTACTAGAGGGATACTCTGAAATGGTTCTACAACACTATGACCTTTGACCGCAAGGGATTTACCCATCCGTAAGAACACCAGGGCACTATAGCATGAGTACTAACAAGTATAGTGGGATTTTCATTTGAAGGACACTTACGAGAGGCTGCAAAGCACGGAAGAGGGGCCGGAAAACTCAGAACCTTTCAGCTATAATTTTAGGACCACAGATCAAATTTCCGTGTCCAGTTTTCCGGTGACTGCGAGGTCATTTCGGTAGCCTGCACACAAAAATGTTCCTCTTTGTCCAGAAAGCACGTGTGTTGCTGCTTTGTTATAGAGGTGATATCACTAGGGTTCTGAAGGCTTTTGTGCTTGGAGCATAGTGCAACCCACGTTCGAACCGGGAATCGTTTCGAAAAAGTTTCGTTAATTACCAGTGGAAAATATTTTTCTGCTCCTAAGAACGTGACAGACTCCTCTAGTTTATTCCTGCCGTTATTTTGAAATGTCGTCAGTGGTCTCCTAAATTATCCTTTTCCAGCTTGTTATAACAAGCCAAAATAGGTATGCATTCCATTCACACACCTCTCAGGTCCGAACGAGAGCGGTGGCTCGATGCGCTATGTCCGACCCAGTTTGGTACCTCCGATGAAGCTTTGATTCGAGGTAAGATTTATTTTAACGCACCTGTAACGCATTTTCTATTATCCACATTGGTTGTTTGCGCCTACGGAGATTTGACTGGCTCGGGCGCTTTGAATACGATTGGATGGTCAATTCTCCATGTGCATCAATATTAATGTGCACATTAGAACTTGCATCTTTGGTCAAATATCATCACTTCATACTTCGTTAATCTGTGCAGTGGAATCAGAGACCATGTACACCAATTTGACGGATATTCTGCAAACATAGCACTTTGGTTGCAGCAAGCTGATAAAGCACGCGTTAACATACGAAAGGGTGTATTTTTATGATGTCATTTCTCAACTCAGCTCCCCCAAAAATACGCGGATTCAGAATATTGTGTAAAATTTAGCTACTAATAAAGTTCAAGTAGTTTCAACCGTACTACGTAACCTAAAGCGGACTGAGTCTGTTGTCATCAGCGAACAGGTCGAATGGACGGAACAGACGTTACGACCAGACTGCCCAGCATCATCCAAGAAGGAGACTGCAACATCATTGTTGATACTTCATAGTCATACAACTATAAAGTTAATGATATTTTAAACCTTAAAGTGTGAAGAGAGGAAAGATGAAGGACGGAACTAGCTCGCCGCAAGCAATCTTAGGTGTCTGTACCACCGAGCACTCGATTAGAAAAGCTGGATAGAAGCTGAGAGTAATGATGCTAATGACATCGATAAGCCATCATTTCCTGCAGTGTCTGCAACCACACATATGGAAGGTCACGAGGACCCCGCTCTGGAAGGCATACGGCACCAAAAATACCCAAACTATTCTCAGGCTTTTACACCCTTCTGCTAAGTCGCCTCAAAGATTGCGCCATTATGATGAAGGCACGAAGAACAACATTTGTCAAGGAAGACGCTGTTTCGACATGCGTAGCACATGGCCGACCCACCGCACTTGACAGTGCTAGATTTAAGTGATTTAAGTACCTGCCGAACAACCAGACACCCATCCCACTTATAGGACTTGCCCTGAATAGGCACAATAACTTCCCACGTCTGACAATCCACAACCCACTAAGGCGTGCTGTCTGGGCTATAGGAGCGGAAATCCCTGAAACTCTGCTCAACCACTAATTTGTACTTTTGTCGATCAGGAATGTGAACAAGCGTGAGATTGTTTGAAATAGTCCCTGTTTGATAATACGTTGAGATTTATTATCACCTGAAGGACACCGAAGTTCAGTTGATCATCCGAGACCACCGTACTCTAGTCTTGTTTTACACGAAATCTGGATTGTCAAAATACTAGAAGAATGTAATCTCTGCTGAGAAGGAAACAGTACGCTTACTGCCGCGTTAACTTATCTCGTGAGAGGTGTTCACCCCAAATAATATTCCCTTAATTCATGATTTAACTGACTGGACGTACCACGCACTAAGCTTACTGACCTATGTGGCTGCTCCTCAGTGGGTGGGATAGGACGACTTATTTTTCGCGGATTACCTTAGAAGCGACTTGTCACATTTTCGACGACATTCACTCAGATACGTGTGGGAGCAAGAATGTCTTACCAACCAACCAGGCTTTCTTCAACTGGCTGTCTATGTTTGGTCCACAAATACTTAGCTTTTTACGCTCCGCAGTTCGTTAGGACGTTCAGCTTTGTTATATAAACTGTTGGTTCTATTTTCAGACTGTCCCCAACTGCTGGCAAAACGTTCATATCCGGCCACAGCCGGGGACGAACTTGAATTAAGGGAGGGCGATACAGCATACCTGCTGGTTCGGCTCAGTGATGGTACGTTGTCACGCAAATAAACAGTTCCTGTCGTCAGTTTCACTTTTTTTACGAAAAAGAACACTTAAAATCTCCGGATTGCATTCTTTGGCAGACTGGTCACTTTGAAGTGTTGAGGGATAAGGCGTCATTTAGCTATCGATTAACGATTGTTACGTGTTGGTAGGCTGATGTTGAACCAATCAGCTAAGCCGCTATTGGGACAGGTTTGCATATCCGACACCGAATTTGCATTAACTCATAGGAGAGATGAATATAATCTGTCACCTCCTTTTATGAGTTGGGTACATTTGCATACGAAACTACTGGACGCCGCAAAAGTGTGGAGGACTCCCCGAATGCTCCCATTCGCGTCTTTTTCTGCTTGTCCAGTGGTATCTGCAATGTACTGGCAAACCGTTTCTTTTTAAATGAGAAATTTACAGCCAGTTTTTCAGCTTAAAATCATGATGGCTTGACAGTCAGTGGTCCGATTGGGAACAACTTCAAACGTGACCACTGTGTTGAAATTCCTCTCGAATATGCGTGATTCTACTGATAGTTTGTTTTGTTTTTCTGGACGAGTCACTACTTTTGAGGTCACTGAAAACTCTGTGAATCGCCCGCTGCTGGTTTCACCTTTATTTGGGTCTAATCAGCTTAATGGAGGCTTTGAAACTCTACCTACCTGATGAGCAGCAAGGAAGGCGAAACCGGTCGTGGGATGTCGGAAAGTTATCACCAACCTAATGAGTAGTGTTCTCTCAAGAGAATCCACTGCAATGTCCCGAATATCGTACGAAGTATATAATGAGGCGGCCTTTCTGAAGCGCCTTCAGTTGTACAACAGAAAAAAGAAAAATTCAGCTGGAATTCGGTTGATTAGTCCGTTACAACCAATCTAGTGTGCAAATGAGTGTATTTTGTGAATTCGCCTTGTTTGCTTATTCATGCTAACTTATTGGAATACGGCAAACGGGATCCGAGTAGCAGTTTACTACGTTACTTTTGATTTCATGAACCAGCGTCACCTTGGGCTTCTGAACACTATCATTGAACAGTTTAAAACCGATCGAAGCTCCATCAATTCCATCATCAGGAGCAACAATAGCAGTGTTGGGACTTGTGCAACTCTGCTTTCTGTGTTCGACAGGATCTTCCGCACCAGATTATTGTACTGAACCATTGTGTCACCTCTGTATAGATCAGTCGTTTCTCTAATCAGAAAAGCATCAATGCCATCATGATTCAGTGGAGTAAACAACTCCAACTTCTCTGTCAAGTAATGCTATCTCACCGATGATACACCCCGACATAACTATGGTTATTTCAGACCTTTTTTCAATACCAATAGTTTGATCGATGAGCTTAGCCCGCTCATTGTGTGTGGTCATTCACGTTGTTCTTTCACGACTTCCTAAATATTCGTTTATTGAGCTCTGGAAGACCGCTCGAGATAGATCAACGGCTAAGACGTGAACCGGACAGTCCGCGGTCCAAATCCAATCCCGGTATCTCGGCTGCTGCTGTCTAAGCTTGGGCAGCTTGGTAGTATCTTGGCCCTCGTGCTTAATTCAGGTCGCATGATAAGTTACGAAAGGATGTTGCGGCCAAACGATTAGTTGTGGTAGCCGTGCCATAAGCCTTCAATCTGTTCTCGTACCCATGACGCATTCATCGGTGGTTCCAAGACGTTACCATCAGTATACTGTTTTATCTCGGCCACCAGCAACGTTCAATGAGTTCGCCTGACATGACGCTGGTGTCGACTGCTAGTCGAGCCTCAGCTATTTTATTCAGTTGATCCCATCGCTGTTGGTAAGCTTCAACTGAACGCCATGAAAATAGGATTTATCTGTTCGTTTGAAATTAAACTTAGGATACTGAAGCATTTGCTCTGAGCGAACATTATCCTTAAGGCCGATGAAAACCCTTTGAGAACTGGTAATCGATTTCACGCGTTTTTTTATAGAATCATCAGACAAGCGAAGTTCCCGTATTTACATTAACCTCATTTTCTATTTTAAAACCAGAATGAAAGTGTGTGCAAATTATAAATTCGGGAACGAGCAGAAGGTAGCACTTCATTAACATAATTTGTTCAGACATAGTAGCTCTGTCAAGAGCGCAAATGAGCCATTTTTGTCAATGTCTCGAAACACTGGCTTGTCATTGAGAACTTTTTGTCTTCTGTTGAACTCAATGAAATGTTTTGAATAATACAAACAAAACTACAGTGTCGTGCACTCTATCAAGGATGGAAATCATAAATGTCGTTGGTTAGTAAAGCCGCTGCTGCTCTCTCTCCAAAAGGGGCAGCCTCGTCTCTAACTGGGATAATGGACTTACTTCATCCACCCAGGTAAACAGATTTTTGGCGACGTAGGTTGGCGTATGTGCAAGCTTAGGATTCTGGCCCCCGCTCTATACTTTGTAGGTGTGACCGGCAACTTAAATTATACAGCTGAGTTATTCAAGTTTAGTTCGCATCTTGGTGAGGTTCGATCCAAGTAGAGCCATACAGTCAGCCTATTCACTATCTACAGTAGGACGCCTTTGGGGCATTTTAATCCCGCAGAAGTTGCTTTAACGACATACCGACAACAGGGTGAGGGAGGACACTTATGCATGATACCGCGGTATGTAGAAAGTGGTGTTCCACCCAAAAGATTACAGTAGTAATAACAATATTTGTGGGCGAGTGTACCTAGGAAGATAGTGACTGACCGACTGTTCACCCTTGTCCGTCGAGTATAAGCAAATGTTTCATCTACTCTTAAACTTCCTGTCCAATCAGGTTGGTGCAAAGGCATGCTTCCAGATGGACGAAAAGGCTGGTTCCCAACTAGCGTATGCGATGAAATGAATGACGCCACAATCAAGCGTGAGAATATGAAGAACTGTTTGCTCATGGAGGAGGCACGGAATGCATACAAACGCAGAAAAGCCAAAGAAAACTTCATCGAATTCCCCAAAACTAAGGTTGTGAAGTGAGCATCTTGCCAACCCATCCGACCCCACCTATGAGACATTCCAAAAGAGAAACAGTTTATGCGTTCAAATCCAATGGCTGTGTTTTTACCGGTTGATTATTATTATTATTACTATTGTTACCATTATTATTTTTCAATCACACCAAACACGCTTTTATAATGATTCGCTTTATGCCGCCCATCTATCTATCTATCTATCCCAAACGCAAGCCAACTGTAAAATTCCCGTGAAACGCTGCATTCCACCCCATTCCACCCCAATGAGATGTACTATGAATTCTGTGTTTGACTCTGGTGCTAAAAGTTGTGTTAAAAGATTGTCCGAAACCTCGGATGATATTTTTTGTCACGTAAAATTTGACTACGTGGGAACGATGATCCGTTGTCGGAGATATCTTGCTTAAAAGTTCACTAAAACCCAGGCGGTGTAAAAACGCCAGCTGCATGTTAATGTGAGCCTTTGAAATTTGGGGATGAAAAAGGGAGAATACAGGGGGTTTCGACGAGTTCTAAAGCCTGAAGTCTCGGGGTTGAAGGAGGACGCGTTACGCATTACCGCAACAATGAGAAACATTGACATGTTGTGGGTGGTTTGAAGGATGGCGACCAGTTGCGTGACTTGAAAGTTAAAGGAGCAGGACAATAGGAGCCACAAAAGAAAAGCATCTCTTGCAGCAGTTGTGGTAAGTTAAGGGCAGACAAACCGTATTTGGATGAGAGAATGGGATATAAAGCTTATCGGTAAGGGATCTAGTGGCACTAAGATAAACAGTTGGTAACAAGGTCGGGATCAATAGAGGACCAAAACAAACAGGATGGAGAGATGGAGAAATATGGGAAGCTTCAGAAACTTTCAGCGCAGCAATTTTGCACGACCGATTTTCGAACTTTGCGCCTGTGTACCCAGTCTTCACGAATCCGTCGGGATAGGGAACACTCGAACGGCTGAACACAGAAATGGTATAAATACTGGAGAAAATCGTTGCCATAAAGTAAAGCCAACGTGGGTGGGATTGTCCTTGAAGGCTTGTCGTGGTGAAAATTGGACGCTAGACAGAAGATCAGCCGGAAGCAGTTGGCGCACAAAACACTTGAGGGAGCCATCGATTCGGTTTCACTGTTGGCTATCCATCAGAAGCCTGAAAAATAGTTCGAGATATAAAATAACAGGAAAAGCAGGAACTGAGGGCGGACGACCATTTGTGTGATCCACACGCTAGTAGAGCATCCGTGGAGCACTTGAGCGTAAAACAACCATTGTGCTAACTCGTTAGCGTAAGATACATCTTACAAAGTTTGATCCGCTACTGAGGAGATCATTTGCAGATGGCTTTTGTCGTGTTCGATGAGCTGGTTGCAAAGGTTTCGTCACCAACCGAGCTGACATCATCAGTGCGTGGAAGATTAGCGGTGCCTCGTCGTGCGTCGGTGCACAGACGTCGAGAATTGCTTTGCTTGTGTCTGTGCTTGTTTTCGTATGTGTCTCATGACCCTCGGGAGAGGGGGATAACCTCTGGTTATGATTTTTCGTTTGAATGTTCGGTTGTCTGAGCCGGATGATTGCTCGGCGGCTGATGAGCCTTGACTTTTGCCTCTCCGACTCATCGCCAATATCCTTTGGCCTGTCAATTCCACGATTGTTATTGTTGTCACCTCGTCCGTCCATCAGATGGTCAAGTCCGTTTGTGTCATCCGACTACGTTGTTGATACATTGCTTGTCGCTTTCTACATGTCAGTTGGTTGAGTTCTTGCAGGAATGTCATGCTTATAGGATTTCCCTTGCTTTTGTCGTTTCTGTGTGCCAAGGTAAGAATAAAAGCGGTAATGAAGTCTTCTTCAGGATACATATTGCAGGATGTGTAGCAGAAGCCTGTAATAATGAAGATTCGCTACTCATATAGTGGCGCAATTCCAGACGCTTGTTATGAGGACACGTAGCCCAGTCCCGGATCTTGGAGTGGCTCTCATAGGTTGTGTGGTGGTACTTCCCTATACGACCGTGGTTCTTGAGTCAAGGGTGTAGCTTGGTTGAGGACCAATCGGTCAAGCTAGTATTTACGACAGAGGCCCCTTCCATTCAGCATAAAAAAAGTCGGCGCACCGCGTTTTATAACAAAGTATATGCACTGCAACTCACGTCGTCACACATCAAACATGAAGCGATTGACTAACTGATCAGCTGACCCACGTAGCCTGTGAGCGTCAGTTGACTACTGATTCATTGGCTGTCTGAGCAAAGAAATGATTCAGCATAACGGCATCGGCGGCACACAAGATGTTGTTGATGGCTCACAGCTGTCGCTCTTAAAGGACGCGTATCCAGATTACTGGATTTCTGCTAACCATTGTGTGTTATGAAAAAGCGCACTTCAATGTGCTCGTCTCAACCACATAATCCCCAAAATCGAAGAATTACTCGGATAGGTGACTAATATTTCCCATGTAAATTCGCTGTTTATTGTGTCCATACGCTACAAATTTGAAATGCGATTGTTGAGATCATCAAGGTCAATGAAAAAGTTTACAACTGACAGATTTTCCGTCAGCTACTTACGCACAGGATGGATTTGCCGCAAAATGGTTTGTCGTCCCTAAAATACCTTCACAGATTCGATAGCATGGAACCCTACTCATCGATAGGATGCTGATTGAGTTATCTCGGAAAGTTAAACGGCAACAGCGACTGCTACATCTGCAATGTTAGACCGTTAAAAACAATCCACGTGTTTGGCGGAATCGGTATGAATCGGTCACCAAACCACCAATCTGTCGATGAATTCGCCTAATCCGAAAGCCACACGGGTCAGTAAGTCGTAACATCCACAAGGAAATTTTACTGTACGCATGTTTAGCACCAAAGGACGTTTATTAGGATGGCCAATAGATGCGGTCAGGCAACCAACCGCAACTAAATGACTAGCAATAGGCCGGCTCAGCGGTGACCAATCGCCCGATCCGGTCAATCTGATCGACTGGCCAACTCATGTGACTAAAATAATGAATGAACCAATCACAGAGCTGGAACTCGTGTAGAATGGACCAATAAAGCGTGAAATAATAACGTGGACAATTGGCCAGGTGAAGTCCACACAAAACGATCAGTTGCAGTCTACGCACCGGATTTGCAAAAGCAGCAGTTGCTTAGTTTGCTAACCTGGGGAGCACAAAACACGGAATTCATTCTGCCAGTAGAGTCAACCTATGCTGAAAAATTGAGAACCATTGTACAGTTCCTTTACCCCGGCTACGAAATCATAAGTAGTGGGTGTTTCATGAGCATCTGAAGTAACTAGAATCTTGCCTTCACTTAAGATCAACTTAGCTATGAAGCATGTATCCCAAAATGGGACCTTTCACATCTCACCAAGAACTAAAGAAAACTACCAAAGATTCAATAAGACGTTTCAAAAATCCATTTCCTTCTCTCTGTACCCTAGTCATGAATGCCGTATTTTTTCCGCATAAGATACTTGTTTCCAGGCTATGTGTATATTAACCACAGGAATCGTGAACGATAGTGACCAGTAACTCAAACATTGGGTCCCCTACAAGACATAGACTTTCAAGTACCTTAAATTTGCGCACCATTGTGCAAGGGATTTCTGTAGTAATCCCCTAGAAAACAGAAGTAATTGTTCTTATGCGTCTTGGTCAGAAAACTCAATCCGAGACATTTTTATCAGAGTAACGCCCCTGTTTTTGAAGCTAAGCCTCAAGAGCTTGGAGTGAAACCAAGGAACTAAATTCGGCCGCACATCGCTTTGTCATAAACTGAACAAGTCAGACGAAAACACAGCGAAAGTCTCGGTTGCATCTCCCATTAGGCCGACCGCTTTGCTGGAATTTTATGTCGATCCCCAAGGCTTAGCAGTCATATTTTATTGTAGCATGATGTCTCGACCTTAGCTTGTGCCAATCGATAGCATGACTGGACACGCTACCGGCAGTTTCACATACCCACTGCCGCTCCCAGCCATTGATGTACCCAGCCGATAAAGTTGTAACAGCGATCGATCAGTTCGCGAAACAATTCATGTGCAAAGCTGAACACGTGTGTGTGTGTGTGTGATAACAAAAGAAATCGAATGTCTCATGAGACCATGGTGACGTTATTTCAAAACTGCCACACCCACTTAACTACCTAGCAGTGGGCTGATACCTGTCCAAACTCACAGGTGACCATAGTTTAACGTCTCCATGATCTTGTCAACGGTATCGATTATTTCAGTTGGCTGTTTGTACAACTTTTCACGAAGTTCAAATCTAGCATTTCATGGCGCCATAAAGTAGTCGAGGGCGACGGAATTGTGGTGTTTCATTGTTGGGGGCGGGTGCTGGACGACGTCATTTCAAAGCCGTTGATCAATCAGTCGAAGTCTACCGCCGGAATTCTTCTCAGTTGCTTTGAAGTGCCGCCAAGCGGAATAGTCATTGTTTAGGCCATGACAAGTACACAAACCCACAGAATCCGAAATGGCAAACGATGCTTGATTTTACTCCTCCGCGCTCCTTTGAGGGACGAGATGTAGCGCTCAGGAGATTCGACAGTGAAGTGCGTGGTCTATCGTAGACTAGAAACGGCCCCTCTGAATTTCCACTGTGACCAGTGGGCTTAGAATAGGAGAATAGGAGAACGCTTTTACTCCAGTCCTACATTAGTATCTGCTTGTACGGTGGCCACTTTGTTAGGAAACCTGACGGCTAGCGACAGACCTCCGCTTGTATAGTGCTCTTAGTTCCCCAGGACAGCACATTAATCCTCCCGAAAACTGTTTGTGCTTTTCTACCGTATTAGGTGTCTTACGCAATCATGACCGGCCTAAGCGCTTCCTAGCTGAAAGACTAGCAATTTGAATTAGCCTGAAGGACGCTGCTTTCAAGAAAGGAGCGGTCTGATCGATCGCGTTATTAAGTTCTCGTTATGCATGTGCCACTTCATGATTAAAAGAACAGCACTTAACACTAAGGTGAAGGGAGACTGGAAAGCAACAGTTATTTTCGTGAGAAATAATCTGTTTAGATGTTAACTTAAGTCCCTGAGTCAATCCGAGATGTTCACAAAGTGTAACTAGTATGACAGAAGTCATCCAACTCATGCAGCGAAAAAAAAGCACACTGGCGGAAGATTTTACACGAAACAAGTAGGCAGGTTTAAGGCGCAATCCTGCACCAAAATCGCTTTACCGCTCGCAGTTAGGGGCTGCCACGATCAAGAAGCCTAGCCGAGCTCTGATTGGCCGAAAGTGTGGGCCCAACAACCAATCATGACTTAGTGTCCGCCGAATGCTGGTTGTCAATGCCGCGTCCAAAAGGCGTCCGAATCTCCAGAATACTATTGTCTCATGCCCTTAAAATATGACGCACTGTACACGTGTTTTGACCTCCTTTTTGAAGTTTAGTTTGTTGTGCACCCTTGTTGGTTCATTTGCCGATGTTTCATACCAAAATGGGCTACATGTGAACCCATTCGGACCGCCTTTTCGAAATGCCAATTTACTAATCGGCCAAACAGTTGAATACTGTTGTTGAGAATGGTGACACCTGTTTGTAACCTGCGGTCTTTGAATGAGTTTCCTTCAGAGAATTGGATCCCGTACATCCACATCGCGAGCACTAACAGCTATAAACCCCGCAACGGTTGCACATTGGTTTTGGCTGTCCCAGTCCCAGTCTCAGCCAAAGTTAATCTTACTCATGAGTCCGCATAGGTTTGAAGATGATAGGTGGTATCCACGCTCAATAAGGAGTTCCCTTTAGCCAAACTTGTTTACATGGATGTACAGGATGTACACGGATGAGCAGAAATTCCCTGTACCGATAAATGACCCAATGACCTGCGTTCTCGGGGGATCAGGCGCTATTAGGTAAGTTGGAATCCTGAAACCCTACGTGGACGCACCTGCGATGATCTTGCTTTCTCATGGTAGTCTGTAAGAACGAGACTAGCAGCACACTTTTTTATTGAAATTGCAGTGACTACAGTGGTTCGAGCGCTCCTAAATTATTGGGAGTTTTATCTTCACAGTAATCGCAATAGTTGGACCACATAGTGTGTCAAGTTACTACCGTAGTTCCTACTCCCTTGTTCTACTCAATGCAAACTTAGATTGGTGAATTGTACTGCATACAGTTGCCAGAGTGCGCCTCACATTCGTCTCTAACATTGTTTTGTGTGTACGTTCTCCACTGTTCAAGCCCGTTTCCGTTAGAACTGAGTATCCTTGCGGGGAGAAGTTTGCAAAGCCTGTAATTAAATCTTGCCAGTCAGGATGGAATCTCAACGGGCTCCCTACTTGTCCACAGGCTACGTGATTAAGACCGCGCCTCTCAACACCCGTTCAAGGTCGTTTCAATCCTCGGGTAATTTTCTGAAGACCCATTTTTCCTTGTTCCTGGCTGTAGCGGATGGACTTAGGCTATATGGAGCGCTTTCTGAACGGTGGCGTTTTTAAGCGCGGTTGTTGACCAACCTTCATCTGTATTGTGCTCTGTCTGTCCAACCGGTAGTTTAGCAGTTGCTACCTCCTACGCTCCTTCTGTGTACCGTTCTCTTTGTTCTAGAGACAGCCACATGAAATGCGATGGTTGTCTTCTTCAACTCTCCGACTGGCTGCCCGTGTTTCTGTATTTTCACTGTACCTGAAATGACTGGTCTTAGAGCCAGACATGTGGTTCTCCAACGCTTTTTTGTTGATCTCGACTGTAAGCCGTCCAATAGGTGATTCGATCTTACAACGTGACTTAATCTTCCCTGAAACTTTTGTCTAGACGCTACATAACAACTGATCGCCACATGTATCTAACCGACAATCGTGGAAATAAAACTTCCCGACTTCCTAGACACTTTCACAAATGATTCTGCCCATGGAACAAAGTTCCGGTTAACGTGCAGTGAAAATGATAACGAAATTAACATCAGAATAGAATAGATTGACAAAGTCCAGTGCGGCGCTAAAGATAACAAGACGAATACGTGTGTGAGGTCAAACCTCAAATGTGACTTTACTGGCAAATTGGCAACAATACAAAAAGACGTAGGGTCGATAAAACAGACGGTCCGGTCATAAAAGCGCAAAACGGACCAATATAAACAAGACAACTTTTTTGGTCAGCCAAACTGTATGGGACTTCGCGATGAAAAAGAGAAACGAGAAGTAGACGTGTGGATCAGCGCGCCATTTTGGAGCGCACGGGCGGAACACACATCAAGGCGCTCGGTTCAAACACGTGTTTTACATTATTCCTATCCCGTCCTCTGAAATTTATTCGATAACGGATTGCTACATTTCCACTCTCTTGGTGGTGGACTCGACGAGCAGTGGAGTTATTTGGAGTTATTTTTCCACCTTTCAGACTGAAGTCCGAAAAGGTTTCTGACAAACCAAGCGTTCGGAGTGAACCAGTATTGACAGGGTTCCTAGTATGTTTCGAGTTCCCGCTTTTTCCGACGAATAATGGCTTCAATTTCCCGTCAGCGACACTGCGACAAAACGTGACAATCAACTTCTTCTTTGTTGAACTTGGAAATCACGGGAATAGTAGCCCAGTTTCTTCCTTGATGAACTTGGAAATCACGGGAATAGTAGCCCAGAGTCATCAAGATCTGAAATATCGTTAACTTCATAGCCTTTGTAGGGGCAGGTTATATGGACCAGCTTATGCGAAAATTCAGCCACTTGAACAGTCGATAACCCTACGAACTTTAGCTCGGGTCGTCTGACCGTTTTTATTCGTAAGAAGTTGAATAAGCTCACCCGCGAGCTAAATAGCCTTGCTGATAAACTGTCTTCCCAACCACGAATCCTCACACCGTCTATCCACTGCCGCTTACGAACCCACCTTTTCTGTGTCATACCTGAAAATAGTTAGCACCAAGCTTCTGGACACATCGTGATTACGTTCTTCGGTTTTACTTAACTAATCTGCTTGGATCTTCTCTCCAGGATATCGAAGTGATCATGACGGAGCCTTTTGAAGGCCCCTAAGTGTCCCAATAATTATGGCGTGTGATAAGAGTTAGACAACAGGTTAGAGCGAACATTATGACAGTTCCATGTGCGCCTGTACCGTAATAATATGTTCCAGTTGTGTGAGCCTAGCTACTGTCCCAGACTCACTCCCATTTCCGGCGCGTAACATTCACCTTATTCGCATACAGATGTTCCCCACTCCAAGGATATGCAGTGCTAATGAACTCCAAAAAGAAGGAAACTCGACTTCCTTGTTCCTTCCGTTTGGTGCGAACTCATTGGAATAATTGGGTCAGCAGAATTGAAATCACACCGCCCTATCCAGGGTACGATCATCAGCTTATCGTTCGAACCAATCACTACCAAAGGTTCAAACGGTAGCCTTTGGTTACGAGCACCTCCAGGCTGTCACGACAGTATCTACAGCGGAACATTGGCGTCGAGTCAGTAGTGGATCGAACGTCCTATAGGTCGGGACTGATCATGTTTGAATAGCCTCCCTCCTCCACGTTGGGTCTTTTCAAATCTGCACTGGTTGGTCATAAAATACTGAGGAAGCAGACAAATAGGGACAAAAAACACTCAAGCTAGGGCACTGAAAATTTTTAAATAATGCAAAGTTCCAAACTCCAGGGACATCCTCCTCTACGCCCTACGATAAACCTAATTTTATTGTGAACTGAATCAAGCTTCTGATATTATATTACTTATGAAGTTGCTGTATACCTTTGAAAAGCCCACCGACAGTTTTGTTGTGTTTTTTTATCTCATTAGATATGCTCATTCCCAAAATTATAATTTACCCTGTTTCATACTTGAACACAAATTCGGACATATTCAAACACCCGTGTAAAACTCGAGGTGGGTTTAAATGAGAGATCCGACTGAATCGTTCGTTCGTTCGAATTCGGTGACTGTAGCTATTTGGTTAGGCCCTCAAAGAACGGATCTGATGGTGAGCACACACAACAATCATGGCCATCTTCTACTTCCTGCCCTCCGTACTATCATCCTGCACCTCCCCACTGTCATCATCATCGTCGTCATCACCACCATCATCACCATGATCACCATCGGCACCATTATCATCCTCATCACCCGGGCCGCCCAAGGGGTAGCTCCAGCGCAGCATACAGTATTATAAGAGACAGAATTAACTCGGATTCACATGAGTCTTCCATGACCACGCGATAATTTTCAAATGAGTATTTACTTGCACATACCTCCAAATTGCTGTTCAAGTTCAAACTAAATACACGGGAATTCGGGAACTAGTCCCACTTGGTGAGCATCAAAATGGTTGCCCAGCAATTCCCATCAGCATTGAGAGCGGCATTAAATCAAAAAGCGACGTGATTTTGATAAACTAACTATTCTGGACTTGAAGGTAGATTCCCATCCCCGATTCTTCACAGATTTGGGCTATGTGGCTTGCCTCAATCCCACCTCTATCTTACACTGAATATGATTTTGAGGGTCGTCAATTTTTCCGGTGAAAATTTCAAATGTCTGGGGATGTCGTTGCAGTCCTCGAAGAACTTCGGTCCACCCTCACTAGTCAATCAAGCAGTTAATTAGTAAAAGACAGGGAGCTCAACAGGGCTGGGTGGTTAAGGTGGGAACACAGGGACCAGAAGGTCAATGGTTCGAAACCAACGCTGGCATCTCGACCACCTCTGTCTAACTTGGGCAACCTGGAAATAACTCAGTTCTCGTGCTTCCTCAGATGGTGTGGCAGCTAGGCGCCGAAAGGACGTTGCAACTGAACGATTATTATTGACACTATCATTATTATTATTATTCAAGAGGCGTGGAGAAAATGAGGCTCCAATACTTCCGTGCGAAGTGAATTTTTGCATACAGCATTTCCCACCAAGAAAATGTACCAGGAGGAAAGGTTATTCGGGGACATTCTGAAGATGCCCTCCTTTGGGAAGGGATTGTTCATCAAATATTGGCTAACTGAGAACTACCTCCTGGAGTAACGGCTTCTCAGCTGGAGGGTCACTCATCCCATGTTGGAATCCGCATGGGGATTCGTCGGGTTGGCACTACTGACGCTTCTCCGAGCTTTTCACCATTGATCGAACTCATTTTCTAGAAGAAACCTCCACTGAAATCCCAAAACATCAACAGTGCACAGATGGAAGAATAACATGACGAATGAACTGTCAATCTGGAACGTCGTTGCTTCAGGAGCCAAACACCATCCGACCGCGCAACCACTACGAGCTATCCAGTTGCGGAGCTCTCGTCTGAGGTTCCGTTCACATCCGGGATGTAAAAGTCCTCCTTAGATTCCTCAATAGTGTTCATTATTTATGGTCGGACATGTTTCAGGCCATCAGGACTCGAGTAGGTCTCGTTACGATCACCCGCCACAGTGAAAATCTGGTCAACTTATCGACACTAAGAACGTGAAATCTGTGCACGGGACCATATGTTTGTGAATTATTTACGACATGGTTCTGTCAAGTCGGTTACAAACCACAAGAGGCAGTGCACAGACGAATTGCGCATTTTCACATGTGACGCCCAATGTGAAAAATGTCTGGTTGGTTTTCCTTCGACTGAAATGTTGTGATTGTCTGTCTAAAGACCAGAACGTTGAAAATTCGTAGGTAATCCGTTGATGGGAGTAACCCACGGCCAACTCGGTACCTGTACGTGAAAACAGGTACACTATGCTTGTTATTTTAGGCCAGGCACTTCGTAAAATATTACACGATTATATGGTTCGAGCAGTAAAGTAACTGGATAAGCTAGTTTGTTAGTGGGGATAGCGATGAATTACTTGTCCGAAGCTGGTGGCTACGCCTTTCAGGCCACTTCTTCTGCAGCCTGTCCTCCATCTTGCGCAATCTTTGAGGTACTTTTGAGTCATGCGACACCCCCAGGACTCTCTAGCTATACTTGATAAGATTTATTTTAGATTGCCTCGAATCTCCTGCCACACAACCAAGGTACAGCAACAAAATCCGGTATGCAATTTTTTCACTGGTCCAAGTGGTTAGAGCGCGAATTTACTGACCGAAAGGTCCGTGATTCGAACCCGAACTCTGCCTCTCGACTTCCCCTGTCTAGTGCGCATCTCACGAATCTTGCGATCTCTTAGCCACCAGTGGCTGAATTCGTGCTTAAACAGAATCAAGTCAACCTCGTCCAATCACTGAGTTTATGTCTTTCGATCAACTGTTGCATGACCCATCAAGCGATGGTTTCTCAAATGATATGTAAAAGGTTTACCTTCTCCGTACAGTGACGTGCACCTACGCATTTTATCTAGCTAGATTATCATGACTACGGTATCTGTGAAGTCGCCCCATTTGATTTTAGAAAGCGCACATCCATCTAGAAAGGTCGACCCAGGCCAACACATGTGTCGAGATAATATATTGAACAGTTGGTTGTGTAACCAACACGGAATACGCTGCATAGCGTCAATGGACCAGGTCTTGACTGCTACGTCCTGTCTAAGTGAGAATTAATCACACTGCTGATCAGCCTCTCGTGGCCAAACGGTTAAGTGCCCGACCACTGGCCGGAAGGTCACACATTCAGGGATTTTCGTGGGACGCGAACGGCTGATGAGTCCCATGGAGGATGAAACAGCTGTACAGTGCGTCTCGTTCCCGTGGAATTGCTAGACTGTTTAAGAATGAAACTGAACTGAAACTGGTCTTCCCAGTTCTGAAGGCCAGGCTGGTCCTTTCTGTGAACAAGAGTTTACTCGAAACACCAAAGAGCTCATACAGCAGTTGTCCGTTTCGTAGAGTGCCGCCTAGTATAGTGTAGAGGTTCCATTGCACGCATTGGCGATTCATAGAAGAAAATGAATGACAGTACATGTCCCCAAAGCTAAAGCAGTCACTAAAAGTGACAGTCTGTCGTCCCGTTTGCACTGTCTAGTAGGCTCTACTCACATCGGAAATCGTACTACGCAAGAGTGAACTTGTTTGACCGACACCCAAAGCTCGACTGACATGGAAAAGGGAACAAGCAAATGCATGTTAAAACGAAGAGATAGCTAACAACGCTACTACAGTCTAGTGTTGTTGCATTTGTTGGCAAACGCAACTGCATAGCTTCCGAAAAACGCATATTTCTGCATTCTGACAGACGTGATCATCTGTTGGTTTGAACTTTAGCAAAACATCGGATTTGTCCTTGACAGTGTGTGCTACTCATAAGGCCGCTGAAAACAGTAAAAGTTGCACATTAGTCCGATAAAACACTACGATTTCTCTCGAATGTTGTGCCAACTGAAATATGAGGCGGCTTTTAGGTGACATATTCAGTTTGGAAATATCATTAACGTGAAATTCAGTTCACTCTCTCGATACAATCCAAACTTTCTGTGAATAAGTGCATTCTGCGGATAGCATTCTTTCGTTCCCATGATGACACTATTTGTGCGGGCATAAATCCCCATCACTTAGCATGGTAGAGCACATCCGGAAGACTGATCCCCAACCATAGTAGACACTTAGTCAGATTGATCCCACAATTTGGCCCCTGCATTGAAATCTGTCAGGAAATCAGACTACTTGAGAGTGGTCAGGTGTTACTCTCAACTCTCACGATTGTCGCGGAGGACCTGGTAGTTAACAAGCTAATACACTTGGACGTGCCAGACACAGAGCATGATAAAATTAATCCTAAAAGACAGTCCGTCACACAGTCCTAAGAAGGTGAATGTACTGAGATTGATCGTGTGCACCTTTAGTTGGCATTTTTAATAGTTTAACACAGCGCCGTGAGGGGTCACCAAGTACACTTGAGCGAATGGCAAGTACGAATCAGATTGGGTCTTTGGTTTAGTACAGACGCTGGACACCTTCAAATCCAGGCTCATGAGTTTGGTGAGGCCGTCCAAAAGGGTAGCGAAAAAGTTGTGAATAACCCCTGACTGCTCTTCATTTTGGTCACGCTCGTAAGTGGGATTAGTGGGTACACGTTTCTGGTGTGTAAACCAAAGTGGCACGTGACTGATCCCTGTGAATTTACGAGGCTGTCAAAGCCGTTATCCGCCTCATATCCTGGTGACTCTTCCTGCTTTGTGCCCCCTCATAAGACCGGTCCGGCTAGGGCGGTCTGCTGGTTCTCTAAACATCAGTGCTCTGTTCTTTTACTCACCACGAGACCTCACCTAGTTCGAACTGTCGTCCCCCGTCTTGTCCACGTCCCCACTGACGGAGTGGGACGGGAATGGAAATCGGTCGCAGTTAACTAATTTAGTATTCTTGGTACGCACACTTGTCGTAGCACACATGCACAGTTTTGGCGCACACGGAGGTAACTAAAACTTGAAATTTACTTTGGGAAAGGTAGAAACACCGAGCCTGTGACTTGGGGTAAAAAGGCACACAGTACCCTTGAATTCTACGTCCTGCAAGGGTGCACCCTCACGGTGGCAGTCAATCCTTATGCAGTATCCAGCAACTGTCCACCCGTATGAAATAAATCCATCCCGTATAACCGGTTACGCACGCCCACCTGGCGCACGGTACCCTGTCTTCAGACGCTGAAACCAGCCCAGGCAGTTCATATATCCATCGCCCAGCAATCAGAGCTGAACTGAATTAGGTGAAATAAGGTCAGAAGAAAATGGATTTTGACAGCGAGGTAAGGACGGATGTGGTAAGCAGTGGCAAACAGTTGGATTGTAAGCGCTCCGGCCGATCATTGAAGTCTGCATTTGGAGAACGATCTCTCATAGAAGCGGACGTCACGGTCACAGACACGGCTATCTCAAAGTCAGTTACTTCGTCCGAAACACTGTGCATCCTAGTTTACTTTTAGTAAGAACACGGTAGGTAAATCACAACTAGCCCAACAATAAAACGGCTAGCCAAAAGAAATCTCGACAAACCGCCGTGAACAAACCCACTTTTACTCACCTAACTTCAGAGTTAGTACAACTGTTCTAATGCGGGGCTTTGTTTGCCATTAAAAGCAGTTCCAAAGAGCAAAAATCCCGAAGCCATGCACTCTTGTCCATCTCTGGACTCCTCCTGAGAATGTATCTACCTGAAATGTATCTAAATCTACATTTATGTACTGCAAACATGCATTTTGACACTTCTGGCTCGATAATTATCCGTCTTAGTTTTTGCCTGACTGCGCCTGACTTATCCTCACAAGCCAGCAGTCGCCTAGCTGTGGTTTGCATTCTCTAAAGGAGTCGTATTCGCAGGCTAACTTGACTGTTTGGTCTTCCGAGGGCTCTCGAACACCAGTCATCGGATTCATCTAATACACTCCATCAGCCCGGTTACAAGGATATCAAGGTTACTGGAAAACTGCTTACCGAAACAACGTCTTTGATAATAAATTCACAAGTTCAACCACAACCACCGAAAAATTTTGAAGCATGTTTGACAAAATGTCGAATTAGGTCCCTTAGCAAAGTAGGTTCAAGTAAATACACTCATTTGCAAATCAATTTGGTTGTGCTAGAGACTCACCTGGAACCAAGCTGAATCTCCCATTTGTGATGTTTCCAGGCAAGTGAATGTGCTGTATCAGGCCGTCTGGAAACATCACAAACGGGAGATTCAGCTGGGTTCCAGGTGAGTCTCTCGCAAAACCAAATTGATTTGCAAATGAGTGTATTTATCGAAATCAGTCTAGGTTCAAGGAGAACATAAGATTGACGGAAACTCGGAAACTGCGCCTACCTGATGAGCCCCAAGAAGGGCGAAAACGGGTCGTGGGCTGTCGAAGAATTTTCAGCAGCCTTATGAGTAGTGCATTACGCATATATAGGTTCAAGTGAGTTCTGACAATTCATGACTGCGGTGTGATTGTCCACATAGTTGTCAGCGGCGCGAGATTCACCGCACATGCCAAAAGAGAAAGCCGCATTTGGCGAGCCTACAGAGAGCACTAATCTCCACGAGCACACCCATTCATCAGAACAAACAAAGGAACAAAGCTGGCATCATGCACTCATGAAATTAGGATAAAAATTAACCATTGCACATCGGGCGGTTAAACAGTAGGAGACAGTCAACAAGTTGAGTGTCAAACACGGATAGGTTTGAAGAAACATCGTCATGTGACCTAAACGTAGTTCGACATACGCATCGAACTGAAATTAAATACGGCTGTGTTTGTGGGGGGGGGGGGGTTTGCCCAATCTATGAGTTAAATAAATGTAAAAATCCGAGTGACATTGGCGATCAACCAGAAGTGAAAATTTATCGACCGGTCGATCGGTTGTCAAATAAGAGGGGCAAAACTGACCGGGGCTAGACATGAAAAAACGATCGAACGGATGACAACAGCAACTCGGTAAACATAAACTGTCGTTGTCGGATGGAAGGAAGGAACGAAGCAAATGCACAGACGTCACGTAGGACCCAAAAATGCAGAGACAATCGGTTCACTGATACGAAAACAATTGCGGGAAGCATAAATTTACCTTGCAAAAAATGCCCAGATGATCAACCTAAACAAACTGTCTATGTAGCAATAATGGTGTGATATATATAAAAAAAAGCAAAGTGGGACCAGTCGGATGTACAAAAAGATGAAATTTAGCAATATGTGGATGTATTGTTGAGTAGATGGGTAAGAACTGGAAAAATTCGAGTCTACTAAATCCCGATGGGGGGCAGGTCGAAAAGCGTTGAATGATACAAGTCTGGATTAGCTATGAGTGAACGGGAAGGGAGAAGGCCTGAGGTTCCACTAAACCTGACGACAGGTTCATACCGCATTATTGGTATTCAGCGTGAACCTGCCTACTTCGAGTGGTTCGAGGACCTCTTCAATCAACCGGATCAGGGGTAGACGGCGAACGGTACAGAGCAGTGATATATCATTGCCGCGTCTTAGCTGGAAGATTGCACCATCAGCGAGACTGCGTGATAAAGCGCGATCGGCTACAATGCTCCAAGACTGCTGACCTCCAGGATGCACACGTTTCGGCAATAAGGGACCAGTGTCCAGTACACCACCCGCAGTTGGTGTTTGTTGTTGCAGCTGTTGCTGGTTTGTTAGGCGTTGCTTTCGATCGCGCTTGGCTGTCATTATGGACGTGGCAGCAGCTGCAGCATCCATCTGCGGAGTGGCTGCCAACGGGTTGAAACGTTCGAGAAATGCTTGTGGGGATAGTCCGTAGGCCAGACACAAGGCCAGATGATCGATCACCATGTCTACCGGATGGCGCGCTTGTTGACGTGTGACACGCATGTACTTTTGCAATGGTCGGATGAGGGTGGGGAAAACAGCCTGGGCAGCTTCGTACGGATCTAAAGATTTCTCGGTGGTTTGTTTACCTTTAAATGCGAGTCCATTGCCTGAAATTGGAGGAGAAATTGAGTGTCAGTGAGAGAGCGGAAGATCGTAAGGGTGGAAAGGATTTTTGAGCAATAGTGGAATAGTGAGTTGGATGAACGGCAAACCGGAGAGCCAGGTTGTGGAGACGAACAACGAACTCCAATTACATGCGATAGTCGGTTGGCGAGCTAACTAAATACGCACTAGGATTGTCACTGATGGACACGACAAAGGGACAGTCAACATTCAACATTTATTTCAAAATAACAGAAAATTTCGTCACCGGCATCAGTGAACCGACCATTCACCACAAATTATTCACATAGACTACGTTTGACAAGTATATTCGTCTAAAATATTCCCGTCGAAACCTCATGACAAGTTGTGTTGGAACGTCGATTCTGGTGAAATCATTGTTGTCAAAATTTTATTTTGATGAAAAGCATATTCAAAGAGTGCGACCTCAAGCCAACACGGTAATTTCTAGGTACTGAAAAGCTGTGAGGGTTTGCATCGAAATTTCATCCTGCGAATGAAAATGCCGAAAAGGGCAGAATTATACGACCATTATATAATCACAGAACTTATGTTATCTATGGGATGAGGACAGCCAGCTACAACCGGATCGGAGGATATGAACTGTGTGATTGAAGGATCTATGTCCTGTCTGAGTCGAGTTAAACCTACCGCTAATCAGCCATTCGTGACCAAATCTTAGTGGGTTTAATCACCAGAGTTGGAAGTGCCCAAGGAATTCACTAGACGAGCATTGAAAATAAGTCTCAGTAGGAATGAAACGGCTGTACAGTGCTCGGTTTTTCAACATAGATTGGTTTCACTTACAGGACAAAACCCCCTACTGAAAAAAAACATTTCTCGTTTCTGAAATACATCATCGGTAATGTCAAATTCCAGGAAAGAAGTTAGGCGCTTGGTATCAATTTCTATCAAGAACCGAATTGCGGATTTAACCTCGTTATCCGGACCCACCCCTGTTAGCAACCGTCTACACTGGAGTAGTCATATGATTTGCCGGCTCCTACGGTACTTTAAGACTACGTGGTAGCCTGCGCAGAAAAAGTGCACTTCTCCCTTAAAAATTAACATCACAGACTACTGTGGTGTTTTTAAGTTCCTAGCGGCTGTCATAAAAAATACGCCGTGTAAAAGTTAGCGATGAGATTATGGCTCAGAACTGTCAGCTGGGCGAGAATTTGCCAGGCAGAAAGACAGTGCAACATGGTGCAAATTCTTTAAAAATGTCGTGGTAACTATGTTAGTTGGTTGACAAACTTGGGGTCCTCGTGGCGGCCTAACGCTCCGGTTCAACATTCACATTCTTTGTCACAAAAGACCTGTGCACGTCCACGTGCCGATCTCATTCCCTCGGGTCTGCATCGACTCCAAGGACAGTGTCGCATCTGGTTCCGTGCAAACCGTCTATGACTCTTCAGTTATGCGCAGGCGCCCAGTGATATTCGATCGGGCGCCAGTCCTTTGTTGCTTAATCAAGTCTGGTCAATAGAGACTTTCTGCTCCCAGAGAGAAATTTTCAAGCCTCGCAACGGTAGCACCCATAAAGTAGTAGAATACTGTACAAACCTAAGAATACGTCCAGGACTTTCATCGGTAAGTTTTTGAAGCAACAGGATGTAAAACTTGAGCACAACCCAGTCAAAAATTCAGTGAGGGGAACGTATGGAAGATAACAGTTAGGCGGATATAAGAGGCGAATTTGGCACTGTCCAGTGTTACCAAAATAAAAGTACGGTTATCAAACATAAATGGCTGGATAAAACTGGAACAGTCATCAAATCGCTCTCTGATTAAGAATGCGATCGAGACGTTCCTTGAGAGCACGCATCAATTTGGGGCTTGTATCCAGGACCTGATACTGGTAGAACTGACCGCTAAATTTTCGTACAATGGTCGATGTTCATATGCGTGACCTGCTCGGACTTAGTCTCGTTGCTCAAGCGACGCTAATTCTCTACAGTGTGGAAGCAACATCCTACATGTGATTGGTCAACGGAGAGGCGACGGCACGTGTCCAGAGAACACAGTGCAGCCACCGAGTATATGCCGCTTGGTGGTGGCGTGAGATAGGGGTTACACAATGTGTCGATATGTTGGCAGCTCGGGTGCGTTTATTGGTTGTTGATCTATTCGCCGAGTTTGGCGCTTAAACTGCGAACGTTTATTCACTAAACGAGCAGACATCTTCAGCGACCCACCCAACCGCGCAATGATAATGTCTTCGCGTTTGACGACGAAACATTTGCAAGGTAATTGCCAAGTGCGGTGAACAGATCAACAGCCAAGGGACTAGACAGTTGGAATGTCGCGTTACACATAACATTCGCACTTTAAGCAGATAGTCGGCTAAAGGCGTGGACCACGATTTCGGGAACCTATATCGCCACTTCCAAATAAGTTGAGGAGCACGTCTTGTTGTTTCGGGAGTGGGCCTAAAATGATAATTTCAACTTTTAGACCCTTTCTTTCTTCCGCGGGCATATTGGTACAGACTAAACCGTTTTTGATACAAACTAGCTTGCGGTCGCTAACCGTCGAGGAAGGAGGCATAGCCAACAACATACTGGCGATATTGCCTCAACTAGTGAAGAAATGCACGCAATCGAGGTCGCAAACCCGACTTAAAAGCCAATAATCCTGGCCCACAACCCAACTCACATCATCTCCTACCAAAATCCAGCAATCATGCAGAGGTCCCGAACAGTTAGGACGACGGTGACGATCCTCACAAGTTGTGCAATCACAGTTTTCGAAACCCGGATTCATTCCCATTCTCAATACAGCATCCACGATAAGTTTGACGTGAAACAGAAACCAACTCTTGTGTGACTAAACCGCTTTCTATGAAGTTGATCAACCGATAAACACCAATAAAAAAGGATCTTTGCACATTCACTCAGTGGCCACCCACAAACTAAGCCAGCAATAGTCACGGCATGTCAACATGAATACTCACGTGATAACCAGCTGTGGGGTCGTACACACTTGTTGCAGGGCTTTGAAGCTCTTATGTTTTCCACGACTGAAAGGCCGCCAATAAAATGGTAGAAATTGCTGCCAACAGGGACGATGAGTATACCGTTGCTATGTAACGGGGATGGTGATGGTGATGCTGTCAAGAACCTGCTGATGGTTTATGAAATGCCCAATAAACGAAAGATGAAAACAGGTGGGCCATGCGGGGCCCAAGTCTCGACTCACAAAAAAATGTTATCCGCTATAATCATCACCATGGATAATTAAAAAGAATACCTTACTCACTTTGGGGGAGGAGAGGGACGGTAGACTGCCCAGGATTAGAAGCAGCATAGTTCTCCGTCGCCAGACGGCGAACGTGGGTAAATGCCTCTTCCACGGCCAGCAACAAACGCATCCGTCGCTTGCGAGTTCGCTTTTCCAGCTCAAGTTCTTCGAACAAACGTGCTGAAGCACTGGGTGCATTCCCAGTATTGTTGGTGTTCGAATGACCACCACCAATGGTGTAGCCAGGCGCTGATTTTTCCAAACCACCACCGTCGACATCGTAAAACTTGTACTTGGACCCACCACCACCATTGGCTCCGGGTCCTGAGTCGTTCGAAGCCCCTCCGCGGCGCCCACGCTTTCCACCACCGGCGTTACCACCATTTGACTGTCCCGGTGTGTAAGCCTAGATGGACAGGGTAAAGACAATAAATGAACTCGATACAACAAGAAGACTTAGTAATCATCTAAACGGTACTCTGCAAACCTCGATGGACACAATCAGCACTTCCCGTTCAACCGGTGGCACAAAACTTGGCAGAATTATACAGAACACGATTGAAGTGTTATGAACCAAATGAAAAATGATGCAAAAACAGACAAACAGGCGACGAGGATTTAAATTCTAAAACAGAAATAAAAGAAGTCAGGACAAAACCGCAATTCAAATACAAACACCTGGTTAGCACCGACGCGTTCGTAAGGGCGGAACTAGCGTAAAACAGTCGTTTTTTCATGACGTGGTGACGAAATACGGACTAGTTAACTAAAATCCAGGTGGAGTTAGCAAACTTCGCATCCGGGGATGAGAAACTAGAGAGACGACACGACACAACAGGACACAGTCACGCATATTTAGACAGACAAAACGTTCACATCCAAAACGTGCCTGTGCAAAGCCTCACTCTATTTGAACAGTTGAAAAAGCTCAACATAGCAAACTTG
Source organism: Clonorchis sinensis (assembly GCA_003604175.2). Lineage (NCBI taxonomy): Eukaryota > Metazoa > Platyhelminthes > Trematoda > Opisthorchiida > Opisthorchiidae > Clonorchis > Clonorchis sinensis. The sequence goes on along the minus strand of CM030369.1, from coordinate 29,754,580 downwards.
TTCGGTCGGTGACTCCAGCACCTTTCCTATCCGTGCTATTCTCCGTGAATGAAACCGTAACGACAGGGACCAACTTGGTTTGTAGTCGTGACCGACTGATAAAACCACACTCCGTAATGCAGAAAAGGAATACAGGACAAACACAGGCTTAAAGCAAGGGTGACAGAGGGGAATTCGGTCTGGATTTGTCAGGACAATCCAACTGTCTTCTCTAAAAGGCACCAAACGATATTCCATCCGCAGAAATAGAACACCGGAAACTTGGTGTCGACACTTGTCGGTAACTACGTGCAGTCGCAATTAAGAAAGGTGCATACATTTAATCACGTCCATTTATCAGCTATAAACCATGTAACATTGGTACGTTGGTTCCCGCCGCTACAGTTTCGATCACAGGAAAACGGAACAGCGTGGGATATACAGCCAAGCATTGGGGGCGATGATATGTCCACTTAGTTCGGGGACTGAGTAGCTACGGACTGGAGGCGACAGCTTCGCTGCAAGAGCACCAGCGACCGCGCGATTAGGCTATTTCTGTCAGTGACATTAACCATTCGTGAGTTGAGCCCCGGAGTCCCCATCTAAGGAGGCGGTAGTTGTCGACCCGATTCAGTTTACTGGTTAATATTTTCATACTTTGTTGTGAGATAGTATGCTTTCCACCTCTCGGTTGCTTCCACTCAGCACAAGGCTGGGCGAAAAGAGCTTTGTGTGGCAGACGGCTTTCTGGCATGCAAAGTACATGTGTTAACCGCGAAATTACTGACCGAAAGGTCCGTGGTTCGAACCAAACCTTTGCCTCTCGACTTCTCCTGCTCAGGCTTGAGCAACTTGGCAGTATCCCAGCCCTCGTGCTTCCCTCGGGTGGCTTGGCAGCTAGGCACCGAAAGGGTGTTACTGCTAAACAGTTTAACCGATGTAACCCATGACATGTGAGTAATTCATTTATTGTGGGAGAGTTCCTTCTTCCGAAAACCATCTGGCGTACCTCAGTATTGCTAATCTGATGTTCCCACCAAACCTGACCTATGCTTCCGAGACACCGAAGATCGAACAGTGACAGCCTTCGTTTGTCCTATGCGCGTTTCTGATCCATCAAGTATTACGGATAGCGCTGCTGCAGTGTATACTCTACCCTCAACAGACAAACTGATGTCACGTAGGCGCCATGGGTGTCAAAGGTTGGCAAGAGCTGTCCTGGTCTTCTCGATTAGAGAAATAATCTCGTCTCCAGTTAGTCCACTGGGACTTGTACAAATGCACTGGTAAACACATCCATCTACTACGTCGATTCGTTCGCCTGCAAGCATGGGGCATGGGTTTCATCCAACCCAGGCTTGTAGCAGAACTTTACACTTTGCACGTGCGGTGGAATTATTTAGGTTATTTAAAATGGTCTGAACCAAGGAGAGCAATATCGTCTGCACACTCAATATCTGTGAGCAAACGTCCCAGGAGCATTTCGACCCCCGACGTTTCGCAGGCAGGCAGAGAAATTTCAAGCAGCTCACCAATAACAAAGTTGAAGAGGAAAGGTGAGAGAGAGCAGCCTTGTGTTACACCGCTGGACGTCGTGAACTCAGGCGCAAGCTTCCCGTATACTCGTACGGGTCCACAAGAGTTCGCATACAGTGTCCTCATAATGGATATAAACCTGGAAGAGATACCTTTGATCGCCAGATAACGCCAAAGTTCCTGACTGTCCACAGAGTGAAACGTAGATTTCAGAACAAGAAAAACGACCAAAGTTGGATGACTGAAAGGGTGAGAATGTTCAAGAACCCGTCTCAATGTAATGGTACGACCGATGCATTCCCGGTCATGGCGAAACCAAGCGTGGTTCTCACAAACTTCTCTCGCCCCATAATCTACCAGTCTGCGCAAAACAATGCCAGAGAGCATCTTAGATGCGACGGATACCAGGCTGACGCCATGATTGTTTTCGCATGACGTTCTTGTGCTATTTTTGAAAACTGGGATGACGGTCGAGGAGCTCCACTCGATTGGTATTCTGTTTTCGTTTTAAATGTTCTGCAGTATGGCAGTCAAACCGTTCACCAGGACCTCATCACCCTCTTTGAAAAGTGTAGGGTACAGACCATCCCGGCCAAGTAACTTGTCGCGAGGATGTCATATCTCACGGCGAGCTGGTGCCGATATTCCATTCAGGTCCCCTGGGCTCTTCCAGAGGTTGTGTTGAAGTGTTGAAGTGTTCAGCCAATCGCTCAAGACGACAGTTTTGTGAGTGAATCGCCGCTCTATTTTTTCGCATGTCGTTTCGCTGACACTTGTCTTATTTTGACAGGTAGATCGAATCAGCTGAAATAGGGCGCAGCTGCTGCCTGCAGCGAAAGCCTTCTCCACCACCTGTGCCTTCGAAATCCACCAGTGCTCTCTGTCATTCTTCAAGATCCTGATTATCCGGTGTTTGGGCGATCTGCGTGCGTCATCATACCCGCTCGTTGCTGGCATGGCCTTCCTGGCAGCAATATTATCCGCTGATCTCGACGATATCCCGTGTTCCTCTACTCGAGTCGGGTGGCTTGGATAGACAGTTCAGAATCCTGACAGCATAGCTTCTTTAACTCGCTTCCATTCGACTTCCAATCAATCTTCGTCATGACAGTGCGTCTCCAGTAGCTTTCTAGCCAGACCAGCTCGATGGCTCGGTGGTTAGAGCGCCAATTTACTGACCCGAAAGTCCGTGGTTCGAACCCGACCTCTTCCTCTCGACTTCCCGTGTCTATGCTTGGGCAACTTGACAGTATCCCAGCCATCGTGCTTTCTTCTGGTGGCATGGCAGTTAGGCACTGAGAAGGTGCTACAGCTGAACGATTTTTTTAGATCAGCTCGATAGTCTTCAACTACTGAAACTTGTCGAAGTTGATGAGCGGAGCTGCTCTCTTTTGGTAAGCGTAATGCTGACGGAAAGTCCAGCGCTAACCGGGCCCGCACGATGGCATGATCAGGGTCAAGTTGCGAATCCCAGAAAGAATGACAATACTTAACTGAGGCTGTCTATCGGTAGCTGATAGCCATATGATCCAACTGAGTCCACGACTGTCTTGTGGTAGGTGGCCTCCAAGTAACTCGATGTGAGCATTTGTGCTGGAACATTGTACTGACCAGGAAAAGGCGGTGATCAGCACACAGCCGAAGTAGTTGCTCTCCATTGTCCATGGCACTTCTCGGGAAATAAAGTCCGACATCGAAATAGGATAACTGAAAATCATTCGGTGTGTTCAGGAGCGAGTCCCACACCAGAGGTACATAAAGTATTTGCAACAATCTGAAAAAAAAACGTTTACCGACATTTCAGTGCCCCGACGGTCAGTATCATCACCATTGGCAGTAATACCAGATGGGGACATCGGCACCTGACTGTTGTACAACCACATGAATTTATTTAGACAAAGCCTTATGATGAAGAAATGGTGCGGGTGGAGATCTAGGGTTAGCTTACCACAAACAGTTGAGCTGCCTACAAGCCCAACACTCAGTCACACAAACTTGGTAGAAACTAACAACATGAACGCCACTGAGGTCGGTTGGCCGTCAAATCATTCAGTGTCTCCAAACAGGCAAAGGGAATGTGATGTGGACCCCATTCTGGAAGACGAGTAGCATCAACAGCATCCATACTTTTCGTAACATTCTTCATTCCCTTCTACTATTTCATATTCTGTCCAACTCTAGGCCCCCTCAGGTTCGAAAAACGGTAACTCAGCATGCGCGACACATGGCCCAGCCGCCTTAGCTTGCAGTGCTGGATGCACTCCAAATTGCTGCTTGATTACAAAATCAGGCAAGTGCGAGGTGAAGCTTGGATGTTTAGCGACAATAAAATTAGGAATGTTTACAGAAAATCGGCTCCCCTAGGGTTCATATGTATTACAAACAGACCAGTCTCTGATGACCGATGTGCAGAATTAAAGCTACGCGGTGGTCAACTCCACTCTCGCCTCGTACTCACCAGTCCGTGTGAGAACTGTCGTCGGAACGACACGTTTCATACGACGTGGGTGTTTGCTGGGCAACCCAACCACGTTACTTCAACAATATGACAGTTTCCTTAGCTGGTGTGATGCAACAGTGGTGACTATTGTAGCTGCTTATGATCAATTATCACATTTTGCTCTGTTTATTAGAGCTCAGATTCAAGGTGATACGTGCACATAGTCCACATAATCACTACTGAGTTTTCATGCAGGACATCGGCCACAAGCAGCTTGGCTTAATGTGATGGACCAGTGGATGGTAGTTTTTCAATGTGCGTAGACAAACGAGGATGGTTTACGTTCATTCGTTGCCAGCGCCTTCATCCCACCCGCACATAACTCTCGTCGTTCAGTAGCGGCTCCGCCTTGACAAGACCTTAACGACTGTTCAATCAAAATGGAAGTGACTTTTTATGTTGTGCAACCAACCGGCCTAACAGCGAACACTGTTCACACTATCCGTACACTACTGCATTGATTTAGCCCAGCGTACCCGCTGATGTGCCAACAGTTCCCCACTTGGTGAATTATCAAAAACAAATATGAAGTCAAAAGTAAAGATTCGACCAAAACGCTGTTCAATCAAGGACCGAGTATCCCAGTTTCCAGGGGACACGTCTACTTGATGAGCCTCAAACAGGACGAAACCAGTAGTGAGCAATCGTTCCATACTATTCATTTTAAAAACAGTAGACAGCCTTCTCTTCATCGCTTATCTTGGTGAGTTCAACCAGCGGCACACTTAGTTCACGTCAGGTTTTCGAAGAGTTTTGTACCCTAGAACTGTCGAATGTTAAAAAATTCTCAATGCTCATAACCGATGAATTGAAGGAGAACGTCATCATCACCATCCGTAGCGTCAATAAACCGACCATCTCGCTAAATTACCTTCAGTTTCGGGGAAATGTAAACAGAATTCAGCGCCAGCAGGGGATCAGATTCACTCATAACGATGTATTAATTCCAGTGGTTCAACCAAAGATGGAATTTTTCCTGATGCTAACCTGCAACAGGTCACCGAGAGTTGAAGTGCACTTCGTACCATTACAGATCTGATCAGTTCAAGCAGATTAAAAAAATAGTGTTTAACAACCGATACTGCTGGAGAATCGCTGCCTTTGGGTGCGAACAACCACTCGGTAGTAGTGAAAGAGGACGCACAAACATGAGACTCCACAAATTACGGTCGATCTAGCACCAAATACCAAACTACCGTCTGCCCCACACAGTCAGTCACTCGTTTAATCATGCATGGAGTGGAGACGGTCTAAAGGAGACTAGATCGTGATTTTGAAATGAAGTAGGGATATCATAACCAGAGAACTCAATCAGGTTGGTAGTTTTCAAGCACTATGCCGATAATGTCGTTTCTAGAACTCCATTAGTCCTCACGAAAACAGCCCTTGGGTACAAGAAACTGGCCCCCGTGACCCGACCGCATACCACTCCTCTTCATGCCTTATCAGGCAAGGTCCAGCTATGCAAAAGTTTAACCCTCAAACCTCCTTCTACGATCAAATCACGAGTTGACGGACGTTGGGAATCCTAAATTTGTTTTTATTCAGTGTTGTCTTCGTGTTTTGAATTTCTGTACTTCAAAGGGGTCTCCTGACTTTAGAGCTCACCCTTCTTCGTAATCACGTGTTTCCTAGTGGTGAAAACGTCTAAAAAAAATCATTCAGCTGTAACACCCTTTCGGTGCTTAGCTGTTATGCCACCCAAAGGAAGCACGAGGGCTGGGATACTGCCAGGCTGCCCAAGCCTAGACAGGGGAAATCGAGAGGCAGAGTTCGGGTTCGAGCCACGGACCTTCCAGTCAGTAGATTCGCACTCCAACCACTTGAGCCATCTCGCTTGTCTACTGAGAATAAAGCTGATAACTCAACTGGCCATACAATTCTGTAGGCTGAAAAGGGTAAGGGTCGTTTTCAGAAGTTTGTCTGGGTCTTGTTTGTCTAAGTCTTGACACTGAACCACTAAACATTAGGCAAATGTTTATCAATTGCTCTTTTGTGTTGACGGCACTGTTACCAAATCGATCGCTTTTAGCCTGAAAGGTAGCGCGAAAACGAAACCCGGTAACCATGGTTTGTTTGTTGTTAGGATCTCTCAAGGGATGAAGCAGGCTGCGACGCCCGCTGGGGTGATCCATCTCAAGATTGTGTAACGAATGAAAAGATCTGTGCCATCGAATTTCTTGCATCAAGCGTTTTGGGCAATTAATCCATCATTTGTATGCTCGTGCCGAGCATCATACGCTGTGTGTACGACAATGCATTTGTCGAAGAGAATGCGAGAACACAATCCCATATCTCTGAGTGGTAGTTGGAAGAAACGAGGCTCATGTGCGACTGCATCACATTTGGCCGAAACCAGTCAAAGAGCAAGCCTTCACTATCATATACCGAGTACCTCTGAACCGAACATGACCCTTACGATCCAGACTAATATGGGTCGTAGAGGCGATTGGAATCGGACTGCTGGATCCACAACTTTGCATCCAAAAGGAACTTGTGCGACCGCTGAACTTGAACTAACCTACGAAAAATCCGGTCCCACAAGCCGGTCTGACATTGGCGTAATTACCTGATTCCGTGACCCATTGAGTGATCCCTCATTCAATCCCACTTCCTTTGATTTCTATTTCTCTAAAGTGTTATAACCAGGTTATAACCTGGATTTTAACCTTTTTCACGTGAGTTCTGGTAGCATATAAATTTGTGATGTATTAGCCAAGGGGAACAATAACAGAAAACAAGCTACCTTCATTGTTCTCATAGTCCGAGAACGTCGACTCCGATGATTTTGCTAGGTCAGCCCTTGTATGCCTGGGTATACGGCCGACACTACTGGACCAAGCTCAGCGAAAGCCTTATTACAGACAATAGCTGTTCGATACACCTACGAAGTCAGTTGTTAAAGCAATGTTAAGTTCGCTCTTGGTTGGGAGCTTCAGTTCGGAATCCGTCGAAATGATAGCTCTAACAGCATTTGACCCGCACTGGCACTTCGTCACCAAATAAAGTAATAAACCTTCAGCCATAACATCTTCATCGGAGACAGTAAAATAAGTGTTGACACTGATGCTCCATTGTCGGGGGCGAGATGGCCAAAGTGGTTAGAGCGCGAATTTACTGACCGGAAGGTCCGTGGTTCGAATCCGACCTCTGCCTCTCGACTTCCCCTGTCTAGGCTTGGGCAACCTGACAGTATCCCAGCCCTCGTGCCTCCTTCGGGTGGCATGGCAGTTAGGCGCCGAAAGGGTGCTACAGCTGGACGATTTATGCTCCACTGTCATGCAACCATAACAGCCTTTCGGTTCCTAGCTGCCATGCCACCCGAAGGAAGCACGAGGGCAGAGATACTGTCCAAGTCTAGACGGGAGCAGTCAAGATGCTGAAGTCGGGTTCGAACCAAAGGCCTTTCACTTCACCACTGCTGCAATCGGTAAAAACGAAAGAGACGAAACAGGTGTTGTAGAAAAACTTACCGTGAATTCAACCATGTAAAACTGCAGTACTTCAATCGCAGCCCGTTGCAGTGACATCTCACCGCACTTCATTGTCTTTGACATGCCATCTGGCGATCGGACAATATGGACAGCGTAGCGATGTCGCCCTTTCCGTAATTCCATCAGGCCAATGCCTGCATAGTGCAAGAACAATAGAGTATCTGTCAAACTGTCCGCGAATAAAACGATGGATAAAAATTCCCTTTCGCGTGGTTGAAGAATTCTCACAGTATAGAAAAGCCAGAACGCGAATAATACGACGAATACCAGACATAGAAACAATGTACGACACAGCCGAACGCGAGGAAGAATCGCAGATCCACCGGCACATAACGGACGACAGGGAGAACTGATCACCCATGTGGCCAGAGAGAGAAGAGCCAGTTTAACCGAAATCCCAACCAGATGACCTTCACAAGTCGGCCTGCAGGATTCTGTGCCCCAACCGATTGCAAAAGGGAAGTATGGCAGAAGAAGCATCAACACCGGTGACAACAAAGCACCCAATGCCACACAGGAGGAGGCGAGCACTCCAAGGACGCGTGAACATGTGAGGACATTGATGTCGTCTGCCTCTGTGCGTATCAAAGCGGCTGCAGCGCCACTGACACCATAGCCGCCTCCGCCCCCTGGTTGCAGACCTAGAGAGGCAGCAAGTCCAAATCGTGCACCGAAGCGGGACATATTGTCTCCGCCACTCAAACCGGTCTCACTAGTGGCTCCAGTCACGGCAGTGGCATCTTCTACCCAAGCTGTATCATCCTGATTACCAAGATGCGATTCAAACTGTTCGGCACGATAGGACTCAGATCGTTGGGATTGTGTGTTACCCGTTCCAGATTGAGCAGTTGAACCATGATTTGTCAAAGATGGTAACACAGTCGGCTGCTGATTCATGGGGATGAAGTTCGTAGGCTGTTGCATCGTCTGAACCTGTTGCATTGGTTGCGGTCCCTGTTGCTGAAGAGACACCGGTAAGGTAGTCCCATTGAAAGGAGGAGAGCTGAGCTGCTGGGGGTATCCAGTGGGTATCATCTGATTAGGCCATCCCATTGTTGTATATGGTGTGGGTTGCGGATAATTCGGATAACTAGGACAGGGAGGTGGAGGAGCCCAGTTGTACATGGTGTAAGGGGTTTGCTGTCTAGGCTGCAAGCAGGGCTGTTGAGCGGACGGGGCGAGAACGTTCGGTGTGTATGAACGGAGCGCAGAATCCATGGGTGTTCCAATAGGTTGGCCTTGATTACTATGAGGGATTTGGGTTCTTTGGGTGAGTTTGAATTGTTCGTCTGATGTTAACTGATGACCACCAAGAGCGCCATGGTTGACCATCTGTACACGTTTGGACTTTCGGGATCTGTCACTTTTCTCACTCCGACCACTCCGGAGGCTTTCAACATCCATAGCTGCATGGGTGTCTTAGACCATGTGAAATGGCTGAAACAAAAAAGTGGAATTAATGTGATCCAGTACAGAAGAAAAACGAAGCGGACAACAATACAAGTGGTTCGAGGTGCCTTCACCGCCAGTCGTCCTACAATAATTTAGGTTGAGAAAGGTTTCGTCCGTAACCGTTCCAGCATCGAGGTTTTAAAGACTCCGGCGTCCACCTAATTATCTCGTTAGTGAGGATGGCGAACAGGGTTAGGAAGGGTGTGTTTCCTTGGGAGTACCGGACTGAAGTCACCAATCAGCTGAGATTTTATATTCGGTGACATGAAATAATAATTTGCTGAACATGGCTGGTAGCCTAGATTATGGGAGCGGAGCACGTTAAACTGATACTCTGATTAGAAATGTTCTAATTGACTGCCGTTAGCTAGAGCCTTGACTCCACCAGCTGTGTCGAGCGTCCTTCAGCCGGCTGGTGGAATCGGAAGCAGCATCAGCTGCTTCGTATCTGGTTCGTATCCTATTCCAGATTTTCGGCAACACAGACAACGCTGTTCAATACCCGGTATCGGTGTCCTAAATTGGTGAAGAAAGACGTTAATGATTTTATCATTCGTGCCAGCGTCTTCAACAAATAATGTCAAAATTCGCACGCAACTTCTCATAATCTTCGAGCAAGATCTGTCAATCACCTTCCGAGCAGTTACCAGTGGACGTCAATGGGTGCTGGACCTGAAGTATGGTATTGCTACGGTGCAAATTGGGGCCATGACGTTTCCCAAGTGCGTGCGGTACAGAACTCTACTGCAGACGTTGGGCCATTACGTCCTGGTCCACTTCGACCCGGTCTATCACGTCCTGACTTACGTCCGAACCAGATGCTGCCAAGAAGCTTCGAAGACCTGCCGTTACTGCAGAGCCGGATATCTCAAACAGAATCGCCACCGCCAATGCAAACGGATTGGTCCCAAGGACAGACATTGTCAAACAAGGGAGAACGGCCACTCCCTATTACAAACGGTTAGCGGATATCCGCCGTGAAAACCTGTTGGTCGTCCGAATGGGTTCCTTGCTACGTCTAAACTGGATTTCCAATCCACAAGGAAATTGGTACTGATCAAAAGGTGGTCGATCCGGTTGAAGTTGAACATTGCGTTGGATATCACCTCCCGCCGAACTTAGCCATCTTATGCTGGAACCGAGGAAACACGTGGCAACACCCTCTGTCAGGAAGCATGACTTCATTGCTGTGTGGCATTCAGCGGCAATTCGGTTTCTGGCGCGTGCTACCTGTCGGGACCCAGGGCCAACTTCCTTGGTCCTGACTGACTGTAGCTACTTGGCTTGGCTAAATTTCCGGTCAAAAACATATGCAATCGCATCCAGACCAATCCAATTCTGCTATAATCCAGAAACCACTTGGTACACAGGACGTCGAACATTTTGACTCGGTCTTTAAGGACGGTCTCAGGCCAAAAGCTACTCACAGTATCGGAACCAGTGACAAACCCGTGTTCTATCCAAAAAGGCTTGCACCCTATACCTGTCAGGAAAGGGCTGGACTTTACTGTGGTGTGACAGTTTGCACACCTGCACAATCCACTGAACTATACTGTGCAGTGTACATGTGTCACTCACAGAGCCTCTCATACCAGGCTGGTCAATCGGTAGAGGTCTGACTAACAAAGTCTCCTGATCCTCCGGGTTGGGGCTTGGAACATATCTGTCGACCTGATCCTTAAAAACGTAGACTGCTTTTTGGCGACGTGTTTTATAAAAACGGTGATGCGCGTGCATGTCAATGCAGGCTAAACACAGCTGTCCCGCGATCAGGATTTTGAGCCAATGGCACTGGTCGAGAACCCTAATCGTCCTTCTACCTAAGTCTGGGCAGCACCCAAGCACACGCACAACCATGATACAACTAAAAATACTCTCACGCCGCATCGGCCATGGCAGGTGGCCATCGGCCGGGTTGCCTTACTTTCTGTATACAGCAAGGCAGGTAGATGAAAACAAGCTACTGCAGACGCTTCCTTTCTTGCTCTTGCACTTACATTTTCATTCCCTTCACCCGCCCCATTAGTAACTCTCTCTTTGTAGGCCCATCAGGACTCCGTTCTTCCTGCATCGGTTTCGGCGGCAACACTCGTGCATCATTCGTTGCTGACATCCTCATACAGCTCGAAATCAATCTTCAAGCCTCGGTGCCCAGTCTACCCGCAGTCTGAAGCAAGCTGGACAACAAGCTGATCTTGCTCTCACGTTAGACTCACTTGCCACTGATATGTGCTGTGTATCACTCTCCACTTGCTTCTGCCTGCACACCTCTGCCGATTCAGAAGCCGCTGTGGCAAGATGTGCATGGATTGGTATCGTTCTAAATCACCAAGAGGAAGGATTCCTTACTGAATATCCGCTGATGGTGGCTTCTGTGCAGTTCGTCTGGCAACGTCTGAGTCTCACAAGCGAGAAGCTTATCGTTGTCTGTTATCATGTTAGCTTACACCTCAACCGACTGTAGAACTGACATCGCCAAGGACAGGTTTTATGATGTTTTGGATTCCCTGTTGCGTCAAGCCTGAATCTCACATATCGTGGCGGTTGCTGAAGATCTGAATGAACAAGTGGATGCGCTTGGCGCATCTGGGAGTCAATTAGGTGGTCGACATGGGACTAGGTACGTACAGACAACGGCGAACGATCGTTTCAGCTATGTGCTCATCGCAGGCGAGATGGCTCAAGTGGTTAGAGCGCGAATTTACTGACCGAACGGTCCGTGGTTCGAACCCGACCTCTGCCTCTCGACTTCCCCTGTCTAGGCTTGGGCAACCTGGCAGTATCCCAGCCCTCGTGCTTCCCTCGAGTAGCATGGCAGTTAGGCACCGAAAGGGTGTTACAGCTGAACAGTTTTTTTTCATCGCAGGCTGTTTCTATGCAGTACCAACTTCCGAAATTGCCCGATCCAACGACTGCTGCAGGCTGGCGAAGAACACGGTCGGGCCGAATCCATGTCCCATCCTGGCCGTCTTGAACTGCCTTATAGCCTCCTGGCGGTCGGCCGGTGTGTCGAAATCCGCTGCAAGAGCTTCCTTCCCGGCGGCCCAGTCAATCATTTGAGGGTCCCTTCTGGCCACACCCAGAGCCGCCTTCGCCCAGCCTCTGAGGCGGTCCTCAGTTTCGCCAACTTAGCCCAGTCGGTCTCCAGTCCAGCCGCCTCCGCAACCTCCTCGAAATCCTCCAGGAAGTTCCGCGCATCTCCATCTTCAAAAGGTTGTGGCCACGGGATCCTCGTCCGTATCCTGGTCACGCACCAAATGAAAGGAGGGAAGCCCTTCGCTGTGGTGTTGTTAATTAGAAAACACTAACTGAACAGTTACAGACTATTGGACAGGAAAGCAAAACTCTCATATGCACCCTGTTTTTTTCAAAACCGAATATCCCTCTTCTTCTTGAACGTGTCTCCTTGAACTTTCCTGGATATTCATTGACTATCAAGCAAATGTAAACGAATGCTACAAAGCAATTCCACAAATTTCGTAGTGAACCCCACCTTCCATTAGATCAAGGCGGAGTCCGAGAAACCACATACTATTCGCATGCCTCACCAGTAGTATCCACCGTTACGCCGGTAGCGAAACCCAACACGGAATGGATTGGGGCTGCTTCTATCCCATATAAACCAGGGATATCGGAGGTCATTCGAAAGATTCTAAACACAGCTAACATAAGAGTAGCTTTCCAAAGAGGAAACACTCTGCACTGGTGACATTGAAGGATCGCCTCCAGGCAAACAGAACCAGGGACCGTGTCTACAAAATTAAGTATAACGACTGCACTAAGGTCTATATAGGACAGACTGTCAGGGGACTTCACACCAGAATCGGAGAGCGTAAGATGAAAATAAACAGGCCGCCGAGAAACGCAGATGAATATCGAGCGTTACTGAAAGACTCGGCAATTGCGGAGCATGCACTGGACATGGGACACAAAGTGTTGAGGTTTTGCGGCGAGGACCACGGTCCACGTCACAGAGACTGATGGCCGAGGTGGTAGAAATCGCCAAGCATCCAAGTGTTAACAGAATAGGGAGCGTGGAACTGGCAAGCATGTGCAGAACGGTTTTGAATCAGTCGAGCTGGTACGTGTTGGTGTCCAGTCATCAGGAGGAGTACTCATCATCTGAATTATGCACTGGACATGGGACACAAAGTGTTGAGGTTTTGCGGCGAGGACCACGGTCCACGTCACAGAGACTGATGGCCGAGGTGGTAGAAATCGCCAAGCATCCAAGTGTTAACAGAATAGGGAGCGTGGAACTGGCAAGCATGTGCAGAACGGTTTTGAATCAGTCGAGCTGGTACGTGTTGGTGTCCAGTCATCAGGAGGAGTACTCATCATCTGAATTACACTTAACCTCAACTAAATTATCGGGGCACTCACAAACCCAACGAAATCTATCAGCGGCAACCGCGGTGAATCATCAATTGAAGCACATCGAAGTGGAAGATTAAGGAACCAAACCCGATCAGAACTAATTTAAAATTCCCCCAACCCATCGATGCAAGATTTCGACAACCACACTAACCGAAAAGGGCCGTTAATTGACACTCAACACTGATCTAGTGCGCTAATATCTTGGTTCTCCGTCTGCCTTAAAACCTGGCCAACTTGGTGACCTGTTCACTTGGCCTGATGAGGTTTTTGTGTCAAAAGCGAAACGTTGCCCAACTAAAATCTACCGATTGTTTATCAAGCCCTTCTGGAACGATGGCTTCTCAATCAGTTCCAAACTTTCTCCAATTGATTATTATTATTATTCTTTGACTAGACTACCAACCCAACATTCAGGCATGTTCTACACTATCAAATCACAGATACGGAGCCACTTGACGACCAACCTGAGAATCTGCCAAACAAAGACTTCCAACAGAACGGAACGAAGCGGGTTCGCGGTATCTCCATTGGATTGGTGGCACGATCCATGCCCAACAAACAACGGCAACGTATGACATTTGGACACGCCACCGGAAGTAAATGGATAAGCGCTTGAAGGGAGGCTTGAATATCCAACAGAAAAAACCATAGACCATGCTGATCGTCCCCGTTCAACGTGAGCTGTTGCCGGCTGACAGACAGAATACGATGCAGTTTTGTTCACTTCGGGGGAAAACTCCAGCGTCAAGGTTAACCTTGGCGACTCAAACGGGAGATATTAGGCGAGGTGGAAACCATCTTCCTCAACAAATTTTCACGTACATCATATAGTTCCCGTCTTTGCAAGTAAAGAAGAGCGTTGAGGCAGTAAGGCGAGAACCACAGAAGTCGGATGTTGAAAATTCCAGAAGCGTGTGATGCTGGTGGTCGGTATTCAGTGCTGCAGTGGTTTGATGGGCTATACAGGCTGGAACTCAGTTGTTTGAGATCAAACCATGCCAGGACGGCCAAAGTGGAGCAGTCGGATGGCGAATCCCAGTAGCGTGAGAAATCTTATTGCGGAGGGGAGGGGGGTAAAATGAAGGCGCACTGTTGGCTCCAAACATCATCAGCAGCAGCAGCTGTAAAAAAACCGCGCGTTTGCCGTACAGTGGCTGTAGTTGCCACAGTTTTGTTCACCGATGATTTGGAGAGATGAGTTAGATAACCGCGCATTGGAGGCGGTAGTTGGTATGATTGAAGTGTAAATGCAGGGTTGTCAGTGAACTTTTCACCTGTGAGATGGGGAGGGGAGCTATGCATTGAAGGAAATAGCTTGAATGCACGAGCGCCATTGAGGACGCGACTGAGTCATGACTGACGATGCCCCTAACCACTGATATATCCCGTGGTCCCCATCCGGGGAGACGGCAACGAACAGCGCAGCTCAGTTTGCTGGTAGTGGCTTTCATACTTCGTTGCCAAGCCATTGTTTGACCTTCCCTGGCTCGTTTCCACACTTCATGTGGTTTGGCGAAAAGAGCCCTTCGAGTAAATCGGTCGAATGGCATACGGAGCACGTGGCCAATCCAGCGCAACCTATAGAGTGTGATCAGTTGATCAATCGTTTACTAGTTAACTCTACCGAAGACCATTCGACGTACTTCAGTATCACTGTTCCGGTGTTTCCACCAGACTAAGGCAATGCTCTGAAGACAGCGATGGACAAACACTGAAAGTTTTTTGACGTCCCCGAGGCGCAGCGGCCCGTGTAATAGTATGGAGCGCATCGTAGCATTGGAAGCTCGACGCTTGGTGTCAAGCCTCCAATCCAATCGAAAATCGTTCAGCTGTAGCATCCTATCGATGCCTAACTGCCAGCAGGTGGCACGAAGGTTGGGGTACTGCAAGGTCGCCAAGCCTAGACAAGGGGAGTCGAGAGGCAGAGGTCGGATTTCGACCCCTGAGGTTCCAAAGACTCGCGGGGAACTTCAAGCAGCACAGACGAAAGGTGATAAAGGATAGCTTTGTCTTGCACCACTGGACGCGGTGAACTCAATCGAAAGCTTGCCGTATATTCGTACGCGCCCACAGGAGTTCGCACATAGTGCCCTCGTAAGGGATATAGATTTGCAAGGGAGACCCTTGATCGTCGGATACCGCCACTTTCTGACGGAGTCAAAAGCAGCTTTCGGACCAATAAGAGTGGCCAAAGTGGACGTCTCAAGAAGTGCCGCTGTTCAAGGACTTGTCTGAAGGTAAATATATCGTCGATTTGTCCTCGGCCAGGGCGCAACCACGAGTCTATCTCTCCCGGCAATCGACCGACCTGCGCAAAATAATGCCAGAGGGCAACTTAGATTCGACAGATACCAGGCTGACGCGACAGTGGTTTTCCCATGACGTCCTTGTGCCCGTTTGAAAACTGAGATGGCGGTCGAGGACTCTATTCGGCCGGTGTTCTGTTTTCGTTCCAAATATTCTGCAGTGTGGATGTCAGACTGTTCACTAGCACGTAGTCATCTTTGGAGACTGCAGGGTACAGACTATCAGCGCCAAATGCCATGTCGCATTAGAAGATGGCTCAGTGGTTAGAGGGCGAGATGGTCCAAGTGGTTAGAGCGCGAATTTACTAACCGGAAGGTCCGTGGTTCGAACCCGACCTCTGCCTCTCGAATTCCCTTGACTAGGCTTGGACAACCTGGCAATATCCCAGCCCTCGTGCCTCCTTTGGGTGGCATGGCAGCTAGGCACCGAAAGGGTGCTACAGCTGAACGGTCTTTTTAAATCTTTTATCAGTGGTTAGAACACGAATTTAATGACCGGAAGGTACGGTGTCAAGCCTACGTTACAGGTGATGCAGGTTCTCAACCGTCCGGTCTTGGTGCCCTCACACGTTTCAGTACAGATAGTTCGTACTTTACTTATTCCGACGGGCGACTAAGGTTTACATTCCATTCACCCGTATGCACTATTTCCAGAGGTTGTGTTGCAGAAGGCCAGCTAAACTTCTCTTCGAACTGCTCAGTCCATATTTCCAGTCGACGTTTTTGCTTTCCCAGGGCCAGTCGGTCGTATTAGTCGATATAGAGCATGGCTGTTTCCGATAGCAAAAGCCTTCTCCTTCTCCCGAGTTTTCGAAGTCCACCAGAGCTCTCGGTCTTTCCTTAGGCTCTTCACTATTTGGCGTTTAAAGGATTTGCGTAGGCCGTCGTACTCGTCGCTTGCCAGTATGAATTTCCTGGTATCAATTAAGACTAACGACATCGACGACATCCAGTGGCCATTTGATTGTACCGGAGAAGTCGGACAGACAGCACTGAACGCCACTAGCATAGCTCCTCCCACATTTTGCCATGCCTCATCCACGTGCTCGCTACCAGTACAGTATTGGTTTACTGTAGAGAGTAGTCGGGCTAGCTCAATTCGATACTGCTGGGCTATGGTAATCCTTCGAAGACAGCAGTTTGGAATATTTCCCGCTGACTTGCGAGGGCCTGAAGAAAAACGTATTGTCAGGCGTGCTTGCACCATGGCGTGATCCGAATCAAGTTATGTGCCCCAGAAGGAACGGCAGACGGCAGTCTTGAACTGGGGCTTTCCACCAGTGGTTAATGGACACCTAATCCAACTGGGTCCCAGTTTACTTGCACTTTGTTAGCCTCCATGGTATGTGATGCGAACGTTTATGCTGAAAGTTCGTACTGGCCAGAAACAGTTGATGATCGGCACACAACTGGAAAAATCTCTGTCCGTTGTCTGTGTGACGATCATCGACTCCAAATCGACTGCGGAGATGTGATTCCAAGGAGCTCAGAGGACCAACTGGAACATTCACATCATCTGCAAAGATCACAGTGTCAGTGGTTCTTGCTCGACGACTGAATCAGGATAACTCGTGAAAAATAGTATTCTTCTCAGCACCAAAACTGCAGTTCGTTGGGACATAGGTCCGTACTACAAACAGACACCTCTTTTTATATTGATGCACTTGTTTTATTGAGCTGGGAAACCGGACGGCTCGAAGATAACTGTTCACTGAGATCCAATCCAACAAATCGCGTTCAGCTCTGGAGCTGAGTATAACTCCCAAGCCATATATTCCTCAAATCATCGCTTGTGGATAACCGGAGAGGAAAATGCGAAAGGCGTTTTGAGAGGCACAACCACGCTCTGGTGTTGTATGCGCTTAAGGGTGTATAAGGTTTCAGCGAGCATTGTCTGTTTTCCAATTTGACATGCAGTACGGACGTTGGAAGGTCCTAGGTAGAAATGATCTCGTGGATTTAGCAAGGTGTTATTATAAGCGGTGTTGTTAATAGGCAGCGGGGCGCAGAACGCCCATCGGTCAGGTAACTGACAGTCCAATGTCCCAGCAACATTTGGTTGTGTGTTAAGAAGAGGTTGGGGAGGGATATTGGTGGACAAAGAACTGTGCGGGAAGATGATACCTCCCGGTTGCACAGGTCGAGGAAAGAGTTTGGTTGAGGTACCCCACCTTGAGTCTTTGACTCAAAAGTCTGACCAACAAGGCAGCGGGCTGTTTTTATTTGGAGACTCTGCCCGGACCAAAGACTCAACAGCCTGCTCGGCTGCATGGGGCTGGCCTAACCCGAGGACAAGGGAAGTATGTCCTTACTCCTTCACTCCTGATGCGGCTACGCACAGGTGCCTTTTGATCAGCACCACTCTTTGATTTTAAAAGTATTTCGACCGTATTGAATAATGCGCCAGCAGTCTGGGTCAATCGTTGGACGACCGAAAGTTGGTTTTTAGAGTTGACCTTTTCTAACCCGTCTTTCCTCGTGGAAGGCAGCTTGCTACTTCCATGAACATGGACTTGCTGTTTGTCTGCGGGAAATACCCCACTGACTCCACACTCCTATCGCAGAACACAGTACTACTTTATCCCCAGATCCCCTCACACTAAGACTAGTCGTAGTAAATGGTCTCGCTGCTCTTGGTCTAACTGCTCCCCTTTGGCCTTCCTGACATGGTTGCACCCTGTGGAACGAAGTTCCAGCCAACGAAGCCCACGGCATCATCGCAGAACCGAAGCCCGATCACCACGCCAATGTGACAGCTTTACGTTGATACAAGTTTGAAGAGAGTAAAGCACTTCATCTTCTGAAAGCAGCACCTCCATACTTACGGAAACAGTGATGCTGCCTTCCACCGAGGAACAGATTGAAAAAGTTCGAACTTTTCAAACTTATCCTGACGTCGGCACTAACAACCTACTCGTCATTACCTTCCGGGTAAATAGTGCAATATCCAGACGAACAGGCAACATCGGTTCGAACGGATCCAGTTAATGACCCCCGTGTGAAACAATTACCTCTGAGTACTACGTGTTAAGTTCCCCAGAGAATTCGACCCGAAGAGGGGCCCGGGAAAAACAAAAATCAAGTACTGAAGTCGTTGTCTGTAAGGCAAATTGCAGGGGGGTAAACCCACCCATCACTGAAACAAGGGAAATATATGTGTTAGTCATTCTCATTCGCATCCCACATCCTTCAGGAAAACCGGCACTCAGCACTGACACAAATTACTGATGCATGTGAAAGAGCTTATCGTGTGAGACTTGGTCAAATTTCCTACTGAAGTCAACCAAAACATCGGAACGACCATCGGTGTCTATGCAGTCCGATCATTTTCTTCAGTAACCAATGAGCTGCGGATGCAAGTGACTTTCTTGAAAGCAGTGCTGCATAGATGACACAACTCTAGTCCCTCTGTCCCTGGATACAGCCGTAGTACCCATCTGATAAATCCCCTCGATTTCACTTAGGAAGGATAATTAGCGCACAGCACTGTAGTTAGTTTGGCCATAGCACTCGTCTCGTTTACATGTGACAGCCACTAGACAAAGAGCTCCAAGCCCCAGGGGAAAGTTCGAATATAGAACAGGCTTATGCTGCAATGTACTCAGGGAGGCCTTGCAAGAACGAAGCGTGCAGGTGGACAGGACAAAGACATCAACTGGGATTGAGGTTTTCAGGAGGCGGGAATACAGTGAATCAAAAAGGTACTCACTTCAAGTCTAGTAATCAGCTAAGTGTTGAGGAAAATGGATGCTTTGTCCGGGACGACTGATGGAAAGAGTTAGGTTGGCGGTAGGGGTATCTTGAGTAGATACGGGTGCTGGTGGGCTTGCAAGACTGCTGCATGTGGTCGTATATGCTTCTCTGAAGGCAGGCTTCAGACGATCAATGGAGACTATCATGCTTTTCGGTTCTCTCTAAAACGAAGTATATGGAGTGGCGTTCGATGGCCTTGAAGAGGCCATCATAACAGGGTTGAAGGAGTTTCTTTGTTGCGTCATGTCGGATAATTAAAAATGGTGTAGAAGAGAGATCAGTTGAGATGTGCTCTTTTTGTGTTGATCGTCTTTTCGGCATCTCATACCCATACCCAAAAATCGACGAGAGCCTCGGGTTGATTGAGGAAGGAGATAGTCCGAAATGATAGTGGTTTTATCTGGTAGCGGCCGGATCCCTTCGGAGTTAATACGATGGCCATCGTATTGGGTATGGTCAACTACTACGGCAGATTCATTCCACGCTGCTCAGAGATCTTAGCACCGCTAACCGACTTGCTCAAAGCAAACACCAAACAGTTGCAATTCACTGACGAAGCTATCACCGCTTTCAACTCTATCAAAGCCGCCCTTTTGAAAGTCACCATCATGGGCCATTCGAACCCCAATTCTGACTGTCACCTCATATTAAAGTCAGACGCATCACAGACCGCTGTCGGTGCGGTTCTTCAACAGGTAGTCAACAACAACACTCAAACTGTTTCTTTTCTCGCAAACTGCAACTAACACAAACCCGTTACAGCACCTTTAGTAGAGAGCTCCTAGCGACCTACTTAGCTGTCAAACATTTTCGACACATCCTAGAGGGAAGAAAATGCACCATCTATACGGATCACAAACCTCTCGTTTTTGCCTTGAGAACATCTCCACAAAAACACTCACCGAGAGAGAACCGACACTTGGATTTCACTTCTCAGATTACAGCTGACATACGCTACATTTAAGGTTCGCACAATGCCGTTGCAGATGTCCTCTCCCGCATTGAGGTAAACCAGATAGCAGCGACCCCTAGTGATCTACCAGCCATTGCCTTCGCTCAGCAGTCGGAACCCGAATTTTTCCAGCCTTACGTCTCTCGAATCCGTCAAATTACCGCTTCTCAACACTGACAGTCTTATCGTTTGTGACATATCCACAGGACGCCCAAGGCTTTTTGTTCCTGAAAAATATAAACGCTCCGTATTTGACCACTTTCATGCACTCTCTCATCCGAGCATACGGGTGGCTGCCAAACTCGTGTCACAAAGATATGTTTGACCAAACATGCAAAAGGAGATCCGCATTTGGGCTAAGCAGTGTCTCGACTGTCAGAAGAGCAAGATTCACCGGCATACCATCTCTCCACCTGGCGTTTTCAGCTGCCTGATTCGCGTTTTCGAAATGTCCACATCGACCTTGTTGGATCGTTGCCACCGTCCAGAGGTTTCATGCATATCCTCACCTGTGTCGACCGTTTCACACGCTGGCCCATGGCCATTCCGATCAACGACACATCTGCTGAAAATGTTGCTAGAGCCTTTGTCAACAACTGGATCGCTACATTCGGTGTACCCGCTACCATAACCACTGACCGAGGTCCACAATTCACATCAACTCTTTTTTGCGACCTCAAACGGATACTAGGTACGGATCACTTCCGGACCATCGCATACCATCCAGATGCCAAAGCATGGTTGAACACTTCCCTCGACAACTCAAGGCGTCGCTGATCGCCTCCTCTAGCATACACTAGTCGGAGCGTCTCCCGCTCATTCTTCTCAGTATACGCAATACTGTTAAAGAAGACTTAGGTTGCACAACCTCCGAACTCGTCTTCATTT
Source organism: Clonorchis sinensis (assembly GCA_003604175.2). Lineage (NCBI taxonomy): Eukaryota > Metazoa > Platyhelminthes > Trematoda > Opisthorchiida > Opisthorchiidae > Clonorchis > Clonorchis sinensis. Next base: position 29,733,343 of record CM030369.1, on the reverse strand, counting down.
TACTCGTTGCCCAGTGGCTGTACCCATTTTGAATACTTCAGGTGGAACGGTAGCCTTTTCGTTTTTGCAGCATTGGGTGGGTAACTTTGGCGTACCTTCCTCCGTTACTAACGATCGCGTTTCACTATTTCAGTGTAACCCTTTCCGTGAGTTTTCTATACTATTCGATTTTCATCACATTTCGACATCTTATCACCCCTGTTCCAACGGTCCGGTTGAACGTTTCCATGGCTACCTCAAAACTACATTGACTGCCCAAATGAACCCATCTTCATGGTCTTCTTCTTTATCCCTCACTTTGGTTGCTATTTGGTTGTTATTGGTTCCACTATTAAGTAGGATCTTCACTGGTCACCAGCTGAACCAGTATATGGTACAAGTTTAAGTTTACCTGGTAAACTGGTTTCCCCTCCTGTCGCAGAGCCCGAGTCACCCGTCACATTCGTCACCCGTCTGAAACAGCAAACTTCTGAACTTCGTGAGACGCCGAAAAGACGATCAACACAAAAAGAGCACATCTCAACTGATCTCTCTTCTACACCATTTTTAATTATCCGACATGACGCAACAAAGAAACTCCTTCAACCCTGTTATGATGGCCTCTTCAAGGCCATCGAACGCCACTCCATATACTTCGTTTTAGAGAGAACCGAAAAGCATGATAGTCTCCATTGATCGTCTGAAGCCTGCCTTCAGAGAAGCATATACGACCACATGCAGCAGTCTTGCAAGCCCACCAGCACCCGCATCTACTCAAGATACCCCTACCGCCAACCTAACTCTTTCCATCAGTCGTCCCGGACAAAGCATCCATTTTCCTCAACACTTAGCTGATTACTAAACTTGAAGTGAGTACCTTTTTAATTCATTACTTTCCTTGTTCGAGCGTGTTCCCCTTTTATGGTCAACGCATTACTGGGGGAGTGGCATGGTGTTTTGCACCTTTTTTGCTTCCATTATAACAGTCCGTATTTCGTCAATTGCATTAACGTTTTTTTGTTTGAATAAAGAATTACAAAAACGCGCAGTTGGACAATTACACGCAATACAAAGGTCGTTACGTGCTTCGACATCCTCTTCTGATTTCGCTCGCGCTTACAACGGTCATTCGCGAGTTTCATGTGCTAACTCTGGTATCAAAACGTTTCAGACTACCTTCGGAATTCATTGTGAGAACTGTTCAACCGAATACCCCTGGACAACCATGACTGGATTATTATTTGTTCCCTGACCTGGGCCAATGACGAAATTTTTTAAAGAGGACACATCTTGGTGAGTCTGTTCCATCTGACCTCCTTATTATTGTATACTCAGTCTAGAGTTATTATTTTTATTTCTTTGTCACACACCCCTGGTAAAATAGCTGTTTGGGTAGCCAGACCACTACAGTACACAAAGGACGCCACTTTTCACTTTCCTGAACCTACGTAAAATAAACCTATCTCTTGGGGCTCTTGGAAATTTCTTCACGAAACGTCCGATGCTTTTCGCGCTTTGCCGGAGTATCATGGTTTCATAGTTGCGGATTGTCGAGTTTTAAAACGGCTGGATTACGAGTTGACGAAGAGGACCACAAGGACAAACGCCGAATCCATGAACCCCATGCACATTTATAGAGGAAGAGAAGGGCCAACACGTCATAAGTTTTTCCAACGTCGGATGCGGACTGTCGTCAGGTAACATACAGTGCCCAGCAGTTTTTCCCCGCTCACTGGTAGACGCTGCGTAGGCCGATGGCTCGCATGCGAATGGTCAAAGAAGGGTGCATTTTGATCCGGCTTCAAGCCGAGCTCTGATTGGTCAAAAACGCGAGTATTGCAGCCATCACAATAGCTACAGGAAATGGGCCCGAATATTGATTCTCTGGCGTGTTCATTAGTGGCGACCTTTACTATGTTTCTGAACTTGGCAATGAGCTCACAAACGTTCTGTCACCAATCGAGAGTAGTTGGGGTTTCGCCATAATTGCGGCCCTGTTCACCTCAACTGACCCCTCCGATACTACTCTTGCACTCTTCTTGATGCACTGTGGGCTCAACTTCTGATGTGCAAGACAGACTCGCTTCTTCTCGGCGCCGTCACCTGTTACCTCAATTCCGCAGGAGGACGATCCGGAGGACAATCCCTTGAGCAACGCACTCCAGGCACCTCTTCAAGCATCTTTGCTGGTAGTTTATTTTACGCGCCAAGGACGCCCTGGACGGAGCTCCAGCGCATCATTCCGGTGGACATTTTATTCCGAATCTGACTAAAGTTGTCCAACAGAGGGATTGGATTCAGCATCTCATAGCACCCACCAGATATCGCGTAGACCAACTAACATCATTGCCGGATCTGTCTATCCCCAACGGAGGAAACTGTGTTAACCAAGCGCTAAATAAGGCTCTTCTGGAAAGTGAAAATTGTCTGCTGACCTCGGATTTCACCTTCTACTGGACCAGTAACCCGGAAGCCCAGATATGGACTGGAAATGTCTGCCGCGCAAACTTCTCAGCAATGCGTATGTTGATTTCTCCTGCGAATCAACAAGGGCCAGTGGTTATTTTTCTAGGTTACGCCCACTCATAAGTGGCCTGATATACGCACGTTTATTATAGCGCCGTTTCGCCCTCTTGCTGCTCGTTTCCCTGGTTTTCGACCCTGTCTAATGTCTGCTCATTTACTAGTAACTGATGTCAAAATTTGTTGCCTGTTCGCTTTCGTTTGCTCGTTCGTGTCAGTTCTACTTATTCGAGTGCCCAGCTCGACAGAAGAACGAAACGACCGGGGATCCAACCCAGAGCTCCTCGGGTAGTAAAAGAGTGCTTTATCGAGTTCACCCAAAGCCACCGGAGATCCCGTTTTAAGTATGACATGTATACCGCATTTGCCACATGGCCTTTGTTGACATTTGTTTTAAACGGCCCCAAGCGCGCAATCCGATTCGACACGTTGTAACGCATTTGAAACTTGACTGTTCCCGCTTACACATGTTTAACATATGGCCTTACGTGTACACCTCTCTCTCTCCCAATTACAGGTATACCGGACGAGTCACCACGGGCGCCGGACAGGGAGGAGTAGCCTGCTGGTACACCCCCCTGAGTGACCTTGACCTGTTTTTCTGTACTTCCCGTGACCTGTACCCGTTGTTTCGGTTTCGGTTCCGGTGTCGAATACACGTGTGTTTGCAACGCGGTCGTTCTGCTTTCCTATCCGTGCGTCGTGCTTGCTGTGCCTCCACGTGCTGTTGTGTCTGAACTAACCCGGTGTACCCGTTGCCTTACAGCGTATTGCGTCGACTCGCCCACGCTACAACGTGATTCACGGATTCACGGATTGACACACATTATCGAGGCTTTCGCAATCGTCGTATGAGGTTATTGGCTGCCCGGATCTTGCAGCCTATCTCCCTTAACCAGGTTGAGTAACACCACTGTCCGGATATTTCACGAAGTTGATGCGGCGTTCATCCAAAAAGAATGAGCAGGAGCCCGGGTGTTTCAGTGTTGAAGCCGGTTGATATGAACCAACACTGAAAACGGTTGTTGATATTAGCGGTATTGGAGAGCTGAGTTAACGTGCACTGCCGCCAAAAACTTAAACGGAAGTGATGAAGTGAAGAAACTTGCAGTGAGGATAAGAGGCGAATTGCGCATCAGAGTGCGTTGTACGCTGAAAATGGATAGGCTCACTAGTGCGGCCGTTGGGGGAGTCACATGTAAAAGTTCGTTGAGAGGGGTAGTGCTAGAGCACAAGACGAAAAGCATATGTAAATGGATTTGCTAAAGTTGTGAACAGAGAAGACCTAGATGTTTCAGGCAAAGTATTCAGCTTATTAGAACGAGCTCGTTCCAGAGGTGACTGGTGCCAAGCATGCACTTTGGTCGCAGTTGCAACTACAAGGACCAGAGAACGAGAGGGGGCATTTCAGAGTATGAAGATAATAGCTGTTGGTGTGGTGTCTAAATGGGAATGACAGTGTCGTTCCGTCATTGCACCGACCTGCTTCAGCTTCTGGACAGCCCTGTAAAGAACATCAAGGTTGTGGTAACCGTACTGTGGATTCGCATTTCTGTGGGCTGCAGGATTCGGGTTAGCCAAAGATATCAGCACAGGTGGAATCAGGCCGATTTAGAATCGCAAGTAATTTTCGTTCAGTTGACTATCCGTACGGATGCAACGCGGAGACCAGGTGGTGCGGATAGTGACCACATGGGGCACTTGGAGTAACCACTGTCGAAGATCGAAGCTGGGGGATAGGAGAGCATTGTGTGACATCGGTGAAGCCAGGTGGGCGTGGGGAAGTCTCAGATAGAACTGGGTTTATTGGAAGGTGGCAACTAGCAGTTAATTATATTTGGCTTATTAAAGCAAGTCGTCAAGTGACCCTAGGTAGGAGCAGTTATGTTTTGAGTGATCAAACAACCACAGACTGGCTAAGCTTGCCGGTATAATGCCAGTTGAGTAGAAGAATCGAAACACAAATTATTCTTTATGTTTCGGCTTGTAGACTATATATTTCACTTAGAAAGCTATTCAAGCGACCAGGAATTTTAACGAGTAGTTGCCCCGTGTTTTCACTGAGCGTCAGTCCACCAGCGGACACATGGCCATGGTAAGAGTTATTGCGTAATTCCGGCAGGGTGTGGAGTTAGCCAGGTTGGTAGCGAACAAGGGTGCTAGCCGTAGGGATGTTTGGCTGGATAATTACAGAGTGAGTTAGACATTGATTGTCGTTAACTTCTGGCTCTGCAAGAGCTCCACCAGCAGGACTGTTTTTGCAGAGCGGTGGTTAGCGTGGCAAGTGACAGTAGGCAAATAAGTGAGGAAAAAGATAGAACCGCAGAGGTGAAGAACGAAGGCTAATTTGGGGAGAGGAGAGTGCGTTCGTGTTATGTTTGGCTGATGATTGGGACTTGGTGCATGGCAAAATCAAGTGAGACGAGGGTGCCAATAGCTTTGCATACCGATGCAAGCCGTCAGCGTCACACAGTATCTTCAGGCTTCCCCGTGTACTTTCAACAGATGAACGGACAGTATTCGCTCGCCCGTATTTCACCACATTGCCAGAAAAATGACAAAACAGGGGCAACTCCAAACCAACAGATACAGTCAGGTAACACCGTTTTTCTTTTATGAATCGTCTGAATTTGAGGCCAGCCTCGGTACCATCACCGAAGGCCGAGGCACACGTGCTACCTGAAGGCTGGCAGGTTCGCGAAAGTAGCGTGGGGCAGCACAACAGGACGACTCTCCATCGTGGGGATCGCCAAACACCCCCCGATGTTTTCCTCCTCTACCAGATCCGCCAGGTAACACGTCATCAACACTCATAAGTGCGCCTTGTGCATTGACGAAAAAGGTCCAGCTACAAGGCGTTCTATCCGGACGGGAGGAAAGCCAATACAGTAAAACATCTCACTTAACCCGAGCAGTAAATATTGGGCATTAAACAGCGGTATTGGTGGACTCGTTGATGGGCAAATCGCACTATTTAGAAAATGGCTAACGTCGCTTCCGGTGGAGTTGGATACTTAGGGGCTTTGGACAGGAGGAGAAGGGGTACACGAAGGAGTGACTGGGCGTGTGTACGGAGTCTGCTGAAGTGTAGTTAAAACCCGTGGTAGATGAATAAATGGGGGGAAAGTTAGGTCTGGGCTTTACGGCGGAAGGTAAAATGTGAGACTTAGTGTAGACTAGGAAATGTCGTTAGAAGAAATGTGTATCTGATTGGAGGATGGTCAGGCCTGTAGTTTTTTTACATCATCAAGAAGTGCGACACGGTGCAGGGGTTGGTGGGTGGGAGATGGTTGGCACCGAAGAAGTGATCGGGTGGGACAAAAGTGGGTGAGCGCGGAGGTGGAAATATACAGGGGACAAAGCTAGCCACCGGTCGCTTAGCCTACGGGGTTTACCTAGCGCGTGGTACATGTGGTTTGACGTAGTTGTCGTGCGACTATGGTAGGTCGGAACAAAGTCGGGTTATCTTGCTAAGGAAAGGGGAGTATCAGGGTTTCGATAGAGGCACTAATTGACGAGCCATTAAAATATGAACTTGTGTCCGGAGTAGGATTATAGCCTGAGGTGTAACGTCGAGGGGTAACAAGCAAGAGGTTTTTTGACGTGAGCAGATGCCATGGGAGTCTAGTGCATTGTTGCGCTGGGTGGGAGATGTGCCAACTCTTCTACCTTCACGGAATGTCCTACAGGATTTTTGCAGACGTTCGTGGATGTTTTCGTTGGTAACATATGGTACCTATTTGTAGGAACGATAGAGGGCTCAGGATTTTGGGGGGGCAACGAGGATAGGAGTCAGTAAGTAGTCTAGTGCAATTTTAGTACCGCGAGCGATGACAGGGCACCGAGAGTTTGAGGATATCTTTGGAACCTCGGCGCACCTATTGGTTACTGATGGCACAATAGCGTATAGGACCTGGTTAAACGATCATTATCATGTTGTAGACATGCCCCGTGGTTCTGTCTTCTCTAACGTTGTGCTGTTGTCCTTTGTGTTATAATATTAGAGACCTGATTACAAATAAAGGGGTTCAGGGAGTTAAACTGACTGGTCGTCGGTTTGTTCGCTGAGCTACACAATTTGTTGTCTTGAAACTGGTTGTATTTCTATGGTGGCTGTCGGTTTACAATCGTGTTTACCGTGGCGATCTGCTTCTGGCACGCCGGTTCCTGAGTTTACATGAATTCCAAAACCTGAGGGAGAGCTGCAAACCTCGTTTGTTCTGCCCGTCGTCAAGTCGTGTTAGGGTTGGAATGGGGTTTGCATAAAAAGCTGTCTGGGGAATGCTGGTGCTGTGTTAATTTTTCTGTTGCACCCGAGGCTGACTACGAAATTTTGATGTGTAGGTAAATTTCCTATGATTTCTGTAAGATCAACAGCTACCAGTGGTCCAAGGTGATCAAATGAGGTCTTTTACCACATATAGCCAAGAAGTTTAAGTATTGCAATGATTACCGTGCCCAGAATTGGGTAATAGAGCTACCCAACCGTGAGATTGAACGTAGTAACTACTGTCAGTCGCGCGGACTACGAGAAGTTATTGTTGGGGTAGTAACAGGCTAAAACCATTTGCACCCGCTGAACGGTTGATAACGTATGTAAAGTGTGAGAAGTTGCTGGACACTTGCAGCAAAATTATACTGATTAGAGATCACGGGATATAAGAAACTGAGAAAAGTTGCCGGAAAATCAATTTGAACACCAGGGCAAAATTTAACAAAGACGGGTAGACGGATTTGGGCTGTGACATGGGCGAGGAACATCCTTCTTACGACGAACCCTTAGGAGAAATGGTTTTGGGTTTATGTGTACCTGTAGACGTTCTTGGCTCAGGGCTCGGGCTTGTGAAGTTTGTTTTGGAATAGGACTTTGGAAAATGACAATGGGTCTAGGATGTCATCACCTCCGCAGAGTTGAGTCAATTGCCTAAGTGATTAGCATCGCTGGAAACGGTAAAGGATGTAGCAAAGTACCCAACACTGAGACAAGGATGGTATGAATGTTGCGTCCAAGAACTCACCGGTTACATGGGCTTCAGAAATTGTTTGTAGCGTGATTCCGTGAAAGCTACCGATCCTTAGAATCACACCTCAAATTTTTCTGAAACAAAACTGTGAACAGGCACAAGGTTCCAGCGTTTGACGACATCCTTACTTAATCTAAAAATCCTCCTGAAGGTAGCATTTTTGATGAAATTTGTTCAGGTGTAGTCAGAGTCTATTTGAGGTACTCAGCATGTCCTCTCCATGAAGACTGTAGGAAATTTTGTGGAGAACATGGTTTCTTCACGTTTTTTCTCCATTATTGGGCTTGAAAAGATTTTGAGGGTTTACGTACAAAATTACTTCGTCTTCGCCTGCACAAACTATGTGCAACTATGTGCGACTTATATGGGAAAGTGTTTCCTACTATTGCAGCGGTGGCCCAGCCTGAATAATCCAACAAACTTGTCTCACATGGTTATTTTGATGGGTTTTTCTATGATAGCCAACACACACTGTCTTGAGCCCAAGGCAAGGTTTTATCATAACCATTATGCTGACTCCTTTAAAGTGCCATGGGAATAATTAGTGAGTATATGGGCAGCAACAGCAGACGGTACAGTAGGGTGGCCCGTACCTTGAAGTTCTGACAAAAATTCAGCGGACTGAGAAGGTCTTGTTGGCGCATACAGCACGCTCGGTAGGGAAATAGTAGCGATATGACGAAGTCGTATAGCGCAAGTCATCGGACGGTGCACTACAATCGCGGTACCTCTTTGGGACGTCATACTTGGGTCCATGGACGGCCTCACACACGCGTCTTGGGTTAGTGAGTTGGAGCCGCCAGGGTAGTTAGGAGCAGCCAAGGACTCAAGCGTGTTAAAACCGAAATGGACCAGGGATATTCTTGGGTCCATCAAAAGCTTAGTTTTGTTCACTGCTGCTGTTCAAATGGACAACAAGACATCTGTATCTAGATAAGAATGAAAATGAAGAAAGTACCACAGTGCCCTGTCAGAGGGTGCTAGTGTATAGGTCAGACTGCAATCAAAAATGGCAGGGAGCTGAGAATAATAACACCCGCTAACTACCCTAAACAAGCGGCACCGCCCGATTTGAAAAACGATAATCGAGATTAAGGTGGAAATAGTAGGGAATGGGCGTATGCAGTCAATGCGAGCGCGTGTAGTCATGCATGGATACAGGGGACGTGCATTAACCAAATATCATATCCGGTTGTGTAATCTTCCGTGAAGTTAGTGTAGGGAGACGGTTCCAAAAATCGCGGCTAAAGCGTACGTTACTTCGCAATTAGCCCCATAAAAGCTGGTTGGCTGACAAGCGTTTGTGCAGGCAGAATCTTTAAGTATTGAAGCATGCCAATGTTAGTGACAAACCGTGCAGTCATGGAGATGAAGGGTCACCGTTTACAATCGCATCACGCCATCATGCATGTCTGAAGTCACAACTAGCTGTGCGCATAGACACAGGTCTAGTAGCAAGTAAACAAAGTAAGAGACAAGGTGTACAGCCATCGTGATGAAAGGAAATTGTTGGCCTTAGTTTCTGCAAGTTTTGTTTCGCTGCATGACGTGCCCTAGCTTACTGACTCAAGCTTTACATTGTGAACTATAGTGATAATTCACATGCAGATACCTGAAGGTGCTGCCCTTTACCCTGACCAGCTGCGTATAACCAGGAATGGCGACCATTTACAGAGATGAAGATTCGCATCAGTTATGCTGTTGCATCAATCTGTCTTCGCTTATTATACTGTGCACAAGCTGAGCTTCCAAAACTTGTGTTTTACTGAAGCGCGATGTACAAGCTTATTTGATTTGTTGCGTCTGGCAAGCCTGACTGTTATACATTTTACTCATTTACCCATTTGGGCGTTATTTATGTGTGAAATTCTGCAAATGTTGTCCCCAATTTGAACAGCGCCGTGGATGCTTTGACTTCTTGCCATATCCCGTAAACTGGTAATCACAGAGAAATCCGCGGCGGTCGGTGACCTTGAAAGTTCGCCGAGAAAAAAAACGCTATGAGCAACATATCGCTGAACGTGCATCCAGAATACACTACTTTCGCGTGAAATCATTATCAACAAAATCCACATGGTTTGGGCGAAATTAATTTCACTTTGCTTCTCGAGACCAGAACAAGAAATTAGAAACTGCGAAAAGCCGGATACTAAAACTATGGGACCGATAAGACGTATGCACTTCTTGATACAAGCTTGAATTATTCAAACAATATGGAAATCGGCACCTTCAATGATGAGAAGGGACCAAAAGACGTTCGGCTGTCTAACCATATAAATATCAGGACCCAAGAAAGACGTGTGCAGCCAGGTGCTGCAAAATTGGTTGCCGGATTTGATCTGCTTATTCTGAAACGCGTCCTATGATGTTTGATGTCTTTTCCTTGGGGGTATCGTTGCTTCGGAGGAGACCTAGTACTTATTTATATCCTGTTTGAACAAGATGTGGCAAACAGTTTTTCAGAATTGACCCAGCTAATACATGGCAAGCGCATTGTAAGATTTTAAGACGAGAGCACACACCTTCATTAGGCAAAATATTATCTCGTTTTGGGTAGTCGGAAGGTGGAACGTCTTTCTCGCGACGGTTGTTCATGCTGCATTTTTACTATGGGCCAAAGCACCTTTACATGCTTTTCAATGCTTATCCTGAATCTGACCATCTCACTACACATTACGGAGGACTTCAAGAGCGATGCCACGCTCCCTTTTCAGCTGAACGGAAGCCGCTGAAGGAAAAGAACCAACCCGGCCCGAGATGTTCGAGCACAAGCCTCGACCCTTTGTATCATTTCGCGGATCCGTGAATCTGTGACTTGGTGACTTTTAACAGCACGCCGGTAGCCCTGGAAATCGTGAGTATCCCCGTAGGGATTCGGTTGGGGTATTGGGAGTTAGCAGCCCGCCTTTCAGAGTTGTGGTTACTAACAAGGCTTGATATGCTTGCTTGTTTCATTACAAGAAATGAGCCAGAGAGTGGGCGACGTGCTGCTGGAACCGAGGCTCCACCATAAGGAGCAATTGCTTTTGTGATAATACAAGCTGAATATGCAGCAAAACATTGAGATAAGACGTGAGATATTACCACAACCTCACAAAATATGAAATTGAAGTAGTGCATGAGTTCGTGAAAGTTGCAGTACAGGACGGCGTTTAGGTTTACCACGAACACGGTGGTAGAGTTAACCGATTATACTTTGGCCAAACAGGGGCACTTCCAACGATCGCCTGTAAAAATGTGTGTATAAATGCGTCTCACAGGGGTGCACCGATGGTTATGGAAGCCAGGTCCGCTAGCGTAACTCGAGAATCACGACGTGTCTTTGATGGAACTTTACAAATGCTAACGTGCATACGGACGTGAAGTAAATGAGCAACATCATACATGGAATTTTGCATAAAAAATAAATAATCGAAAAGTTGTGGTAACAATGATACTTCTGAGATAACTAAATCCGGGCAGAAGGTTCGGTGGGTAAGAACAACACTGCCCCTACGTAGCTGAGTGAAGACAGGCACTTTCTTCTTAGTTCAAAGTAAGGACCTAACAGGGCAAGCGATCATAATCGATGCCGTGTAGAAAATAGACGCAAATGTGCCATCTGACTGGGTAGAGCAGTACCATTCCACCTCTAAAGAGATACTTTGGTTTCCAGGCGGTCTCGTAACGAACGTTGCGGTTGAAGTGGTTGGACATAAAATCGAATACCTGAACTTTGGGCTGCCTAAGTGGGTCCACACTGGGAGGATTAAGCCAATGCAGAATCACAGGTAATCTAGGGCTCGCTGGCGACTGATTTGGGTTAGAAGCGGAAAACGTTTAGTGTAGATAACGACCAAACAATTTTTCGGATTTATGGTACGGCAAAGTCTTTAATCTCGACAACTGTTCACCGTCTTAAGGCTTGTGTTCCGGACATTTTATGTCAATAAATTCTTTTAACGACGTTGCCAAAAGCGCTAATCTCCTTTATTCTTCTAGCCCTTTACCTACCAAAACGGGCGCAACGGTATCGTTCCCGAAGACGACCTACCAGATTGCACACATGTATGCTTGTACAGCGACAAAGCATCAGTGCTTAAGACTTGTGTTATGCTGTCAGTGACGCTAAATTTGATGCTTTGCGTAAACGATAATATGGGGAAATCGAAAAGGCCGGATTGCTACGATAGGATGTGACGTGCGTGTAAACATGGACCAGGTAGATGCTGGTATCCATACTGTACTTATATCATTCCGTACTGTCTGGAAAGAGGTTGTTTTCCATGTTTAATTCGGACAGCAAATGGAAAGCCGGGATGGAAAGTGCCACCACAGGATATTGCTGTCCGCTTTCCGGAGTAAGGCAAACTGTGCCTGGCTAGAGACGCCGAAAGATATAATAATAATAATAATGTTTATTCCCAACTTGTGGGGGCATGCCGTCAGGCATGATCATAAGGTTACAGTCAGAATAAAGGTATGACTGGTGGGACTGTGAGTACAGGGGGTTTTGGGTGGGAAAAGAGGACAGCGCCATAGGCGGTGAGCTGTATCCAATGTAGACGTGGTCGTCACTAAACCGGCACGAGCAGGGAAGCTCTTTTGCCGAAGAGAACATCAAGCAAGGTCAGATCGTTAGGATTTGAAGGTGGCGGGCAAAAACAAAGCGAGGGAGGGCAAAACAAGAGGCTTCATGCCTGAAATATGACAAGAGAAATGTAAGCTGTGGAAAATCAGAAACCAGAACATCAGATCTGGTGAAGCAGCAAAGTTGGCATCATCCAGCCGATCAAATTGAACTGAAGCCAAAAACAACCGCTGAGGCCTCGCGGCCTTGGACTATTGGGCTCGTGGCCAGGGTCACAAAAGCGTAAGTGGGGATGATGAAATGGAGGGACCAGCAAAGCGGGTAAATGGTAGCAGGGATCTCATTTACCCGCTTTGCTGGTCCCTCCATTTCATAATCACCAATTGCCTAGCGTTCACGCTACATCCTTCCAGGTTTTTCTATTGAATGCTGAAGGGTTTGGCACATTGTATCTTGAATGATCCCTAGTTCGCTATTCCTTGTTCAGTTTACTCTATCGGGATGTCTTATAAATATTGTTTGACACATTTTTATGTCAGTATAGTACCGGTGATCTCTGGTGTTCCTGCCACTGATGCTGACATCCGTCAGCACTGTCGCATGAGTGTGGCTGGGTAGGCCAGTGAGCTGACGCTACTGTTTGACAAACACTAATAGTGCATCGACGGACACTGGTCAATTCTCTTTTCTTGTATCCTTTGTGATTCCGATTATTTTGCCTGTTATGGAGTTCTCCGCGGTAATAAGGACGTCTAGTTATAAAAAAACGCGGTTTTCGTTGTCTTTCCACCACTTATCAACCACACATAATAATGATGTTTATTCCCAACTAGTGGGTATCATACCGTGAGTTGTGATCACACGATTACTGTCAGAATAAAGCACGAGAATTTCGGAGATGGCTGCAACAACGTTTATCGGTGCAAGAGGTGCACCATCGACAATGCACTGCCCAACATGGTTGCGTGTTTCGCACCAAAGATGGCTCGAATCCCATGTCAAGGAGTCTGAGGGAAAAAGCCAATCCACCAAAATTCCACTTTAAGCCCAAGCGAGGGAGTTCTCTAACAACACATACGCAACATGGATCCAGGAGCTCTTCCACATTGGCTGCGACTAGTTACATTACAGAGTCCTAATTAGTGCTCCGACATCCAACACAGAAGAACGTCTGGTCCAACTTCGAACAAAAATCCATTAGGCCAGCTGTTATCTCAAGTTCAGAATGCCGATCTTCAACAAAACTATGAACCGTGGAAACAGTCTCCTCTAGTCTCAGAAATGTCCAGGCATATACCCCTACCCTTCCACAGGCTCTGTTCAAGGATGGCAGTGAATTGTTCGGTCGATGCCTGCCTAGCTCACTTGCGTCTTCCCTGGAAAAATATTCCCTTTTCGGACAACTAGATAGAGTCTTAATTGGTGCTTATTTCCAAAAACCATACCCGCAATGAGTGAATGAATAATAAGGCAAACGCCGGAGGATGCTCATAACACCGATGTTGAAATCTTGCTGATCTGGAGTGCGCAGGCGCTATTGTTCTCGTCGTTGAAGACGAGGGCGAAGCACAAGCCCTGTTGAATCAACTGACTACCATCATATCGTCTTTCGGCATGAGTCTTGCACTTTCAAATTACAAAGTCATGCTTAATTACTTGCGGGCTCTGTGCCCATTCGGTAGACTTTAAGCAGGATGGCTGGAATTTGTAGAAAATTTTACATACATCAGTAGGTGTATTAGCCCTGGCGGAAGTGTGTCTGATGAAGTCAGTGCAAGAATTTCAAAGGCTCGAATCACGAATTAGAAATGAGGCAATAAAAAACAGGAATATGTCCACGTGGTGGGTACTTCTGTTGCAGAAAGCATCCAACGTCATCGATCGACCATGTGCTACGCATGTCAAAACATCGTCAATCAATGCGAGTCTTGGTAATGTCTTGGACTAGCAAACCCTAAACTCTTCGTTGTCCCTTTCACGCGCTTCTTCCAACTCCTACGTTGTCTACGTCGCGGTTTGTGCCAAGAAGCTTGTCTCAGAAGGCGGTATTTTGGCGTACAGAACACATGACTGATCTATCGCAGTTAATGATGTTTGGCGTTGTTCACGAGTTTCCCGCAAGCGTGTTGAAGAGACCTAACCAGTTTGCAAGATCCAATGACCTCTTGAGGTCAAGAAACACCAAAATTGTACGGCGTTTATATTGTTAGTGCTCTATCGTAACGACGAGCGTAATTTCATAGATAGTCGAGTGGTTGCGTCAAAAAGACGTTGTCGTTTCAGGTCTTCCAAAAGGTTGAAATGAGTGAGAAAATCTGTGCCAATAATGGAATGCTGGACGTCAGCAATTACGAAGATCCACGGGAAACCGCGGCGCAGAATGCGCTGTCCGTGCGTTTTATTAAGAGGACCATTCGCGGCGTTTGGTGTAGAAGAAGAGGAGATATGTTTTTAGGAGGCTGCACTTACATGGTTAACGGTGATATCCGCTCCAGTGTCCACCAGAAAATTGAGGCCGGAGGAATTGTCGATGATCGTAGGGCGGCGAGTTGTATGATTGAGGCGTGGAATTTTACTTGATTCTATAGTTCGGCCCGTGAGTTTCCCGACGCTCAGTAAAGAGTTGGATGACTTGATCGGAAAGAGCATGGTTGTGAACATTTCCGTGCTTCATGTTCGAAGGTAATGTGCCAGCAACAGTATGCTTGTCCCCGGGAGAATGAAAGTGAACAAAAATTTGAACAGGAACGGAAGAGCGCGCTACGAAACGGCTGGGATCAGTTTATACGGACAGACGTGACCTGATTAGCTAACTGATCGAGCCGATCTTGAAGGGCGGATATAGGATCTGATGAATCTATGGAGGAAATACTGGTGGAACATGGTCGAATTTCGAGTACCCTGTCCGTAACGCTGGCAAGTCTAGCGAGGGAGCGGTATCAGTAATAGACGCTAGGATGATTTTTTGTACTTGAAGATGTGAGCGTTCCAGAAAGAGCTGTCTGAATAATGCATCATCAATTTTACGGTCTCCCATGATGCTATAAAGTCTCCGTAACAGTCGAGATGGACTGGAGCCACTGAGTGATTCTCCGGTGAGCAGCTGTCTCGGTCTCTTATGTTCTGATATGCTGCAGCGTTTAATGAATGTGTTGCGCAATTAAACGTCAGGTTTGTTGTCGTTCGGAGTCAGCAGTATATCGCGCGAGCCAACTGCTATCTCTGCGAAAAGCACGACTAGAACGTACTACTACATGGTTTGCTCTTGGGTGATTCCACGGAGGGCGAACTGAGCTCGGACCTGAGTGAACCATATTGCCAGATCATGATGCCAGAACGGTGAAAGATGAGCGGAGGCCGCAATAATGATGGGTGTGAATGTGGTTGTTGTTGAGGGAATGCCGTGATGGGGAGGAGATGACATGGCTTATTCAGTTGATCTTACCAATTGTTAGTGCTCTAGTTGTAACGAAATGAAGTTGGTTATCAGAAGCTAACAAGCACCAACAAGTTTCTGTTTCTACCAGAATGATTATGAATACAATAGTCAGGTTCACTTGATAAAAATTTACGACGCGAAAAGTAGAAAAAGCCAAAAAGTGATCTATCGTTTGAGGACAACGATTGAGAGTTCCCGAGGGAAGTTCCGGACGCGGGACGTGTCTTCTTTGCAGTGTTCCGTAGTTATCCGTGGAGACTTGTGGAGGCTGGTTGACTTCCTGTCCCGTGCGCGCTCATGTGCATTGGTCCGGGTAGTATGCTCACTTATCGTGTGCAGTGTGAAGAGTGTGGTGTCCCTTCGTGTTTGATGTTTGCACGAACATGGATACAACTTGACCTGATGTGCTTGAAGCTCGACAGCCCGGCGTGTGACGCAGATGGCAGCTGCGTAAACAAAAATGGATGGAAAGTTGTTGTCGGCCAAGGTTGCAAATGGGACAGGTATAGCCACGTGGCTTGAGTGTTTGTGACACGTGACCTAGTGAGTCGCCGCTTTAATGCGCATACAGTTGCTTCAAGGGTTGAGAGTTCGACGGTGTTATCTGCACCGATCCTTCCCTACCGGAAGCCTGCTTGCTGTTCACGGATCCCCTTTTCTCGCGCTTGGCATGACCATGTAAACCATACCTTTCACACATCACTAACTGGTAATTTTCATTCTAGTTTCCAGCCCATGCACTAATGCTATCAGACGACCAAAGCGTACATTACGCTATTTAACTCTGTCTTCCTTCCAGTGTCGGCCCGAAACCTCTCGACTCTCGCAACAATGTGTTCATCTTATAAAGAAACGGCTCGTAAACTGCGACCTACGGTTCCACATGCTGATCCGCACCCGTCAGATGGCACGGAATGATGGAATCACTGGCTCACCACCTTCGAAGCTTTCATTGGCTCAATAGGTTGAAGGTCTAAATAAATTAGAAAATCTGATACGTCATACTGATCATTCAGTATATGACTTCACTGTAGCACGTCGCGACTACAATTCTGCGATAACCTTGCTGGAAAAACCTTATATTCACCCAAAAATATCGTGTATACACGCCAACTTTTGGCTACATACAAACTAGAACCCGGTCAAGAGGTTGAGCATCTCGTTCAGAAACGGAAGTCACATGTTTAATTCTGCGAATTGAAAGCGGTATCTGCTGTGGAACCTACGAGCGAAACAGTCCGAAATACCTCGATAACCGAACTGCATTCGAATACCATTCGGGGAAATTGCCAACGTGGCATGCATTGGACCTTGACAAAGCTCACGATACCGCACAAACATTCAGACTTTCGAAAAAAGCCACAACCATACGTATAAACACAACCGTTACTTATTTTGCGTCTACCTGTTCGTCTTTTGTTAATCTCGAAACAATATTTTCTGCCGCTACACAACGAACAGGTTACATTTCGTGGGAACCCCAGGCATTCTTGCTGAAGGTGTCCTGCTGAAGAGTCGGGTTGCAAATGGTGTGGGAAAATAGGACCTTTTAAATCCGTTTGCTGGTCCAAAACCTTCAAATATATCCGCTCAAGAATCTTCAATCTCCTCATTATTCTGTACGGCTGCTCCCAACTGCCTATCTAAAACTACAACAGAGAGTTTGGTCAGCAACATTGTTGTGCGAGCTCTTATTGATAATGGCAGCTCCTGAATTTTCATTTGTTCCTTAGTCCTACAAACTCAACCGGAAACTATTTCCGCACGATTCTGTAGCAACAATGGCGTCGACGATACATTCATGTTCTACCAAAGGTTTTTGCTTTGTGTCCATTCGGTGCAAGGATGCTACATACGAACGGTTCAAACTTTGTGTGTTACCGAACCTCTGTGTAGACTTCCTCGGACATAACGTCCTGGAGTTACGTGATAAAGCTGAAATTCGATTCGGTGGCCGACCGACCACCCTAACCATATGTGGCGTACCATCCGCGAAACTGGAATCCCTGTCTTTATTCAATAACCTCGCTGCGAATCGCCATGAAATCTCGTTGTCATACATCAAAAGACGAGCAAATCACACTAACCGAAGTAGACCGAAGGCCTACCGCTTTGGTAAATCGACCTAGAATTAACGATCGAAAAAGACTGGCTACAACGGGAGTCAAACTGATTACTTCGTGATTGTCACACTCAATCCGATCACCCTTTTTGAAAATGGACACCACTATCAACTCACCCCGGGCAGCTGGAGCGATCTTTTTAACCCTGATATAAGCACGTTAGACAAACACTGACTGAGTATTTCACTCCCATCTTTGAACAGTGTGGATGGAAGCTCGTTCAGATCAACAGCTCCGTGGCGCTTGAAGGACTAAACGTATATGCTTATTTCCGAAGCCGTCGATTATTTCAACTTTACTGTCGAGGACTGCATTGCGGGTCGGGAATCCGGTTAAGCAACTGCAGATGGCCTCAATTTTATGGATCAACGATGCTTCCCGATTCGCGCGCATGGTCTCTTCCATGTAAATTACGACAGTTCTTCTGGTGCTACTGCACCTCAACCAAGAAGAATACGTGTCCGAACTTCGAGCTGTTTCAGGATGTTGCTCGAGATCCTGTGCTTAGATATATTTGGTTGCGATGTTCAACAAGCGGAGCGCCAAAATGCTGCACCGATGCTGGCGGTAGCCTAGTACGGCATAATGTCCGGAAGGTGTTTTACACCAGGGGCTGTTGTGACCTGCTGAGCGGTCGTGCATCGGTCCTTGACTTCCTGCTCCACTGACTATGCTATATCAAAAAGCACGGTAGCTTCAGACAACCCTTTGTGGGGACAGAGCCCTTTGTGGGGACCAAGAAACATTATTGCAGTTGTAGTTGTAGGGCGATCACAGAATGTTCCACAAGGTCATGCGAGAATCGCCGTGAGGGGACTAGAAGCGTCGGGTTAAAGATGGTTCTTCCAGATTGGCTGGCTTTCTGACCAATCAGGGCATGGCTCCGTTTGGTCCGTAGGCGCACGTATCGCATCTATCGAACTGGTGTGATGTTCGGTTATTAGGGACGACTGGCCATCGGACGCCCACACTGAGAAGGCTGTTCAACCGACCTTTGCCTTGAACTCAACTGCGACGACTCACGGAGGTGCTGTCGCATGTTGGTCCGTCCATGTGACTGCGAGCATGCCGATCTGAGTTCTGGTGCTCTCCACTTCGGAGGTATGTCACGTCTGTCTGGTGTCTCATGCGACGTGGTTCCAATACGGAGCGGCGGTCTGTTTTCTGAATTTAGTTCCCTTGACGTGGCCGTGCTTACGATCTGATTTGTGCCTCGTTTTTGACGTAGTATTCGTCCTTGCGTCTACCGCAGAAAGTATCCCCCATATCCTCGAATCAGTATTTGGCCTATGTGTGACGGTTGTAGCGTCCCTTCTGCCGGCCCCATTTATTGACTTCACGGATAGCAGTGGAACGATCCGCATGAACCTGGGACTGTAGGCTGAAGGGTTCGGGCTGCGGATGTAGGCAGGTTGTTGGCAAGATTCGCCAAAATGGACTGAAGTGAGAGGATTACGCGTGCCGGACGCCAGAAGCTAAATAGCCACCGCGTCGCGTATGCTCCCTCTGCTCCCTGGTTTGGCTGTGACTGACGACCACAAAATCGTCAGGATGTGGTGTTCTCTTGAACGTATTGCAACCATCTGCAGCTTTTTCGTTGCAAATGGCATTGAGGGGTTGGTCCAAGCGTTGAAGCTCAATAATCCAATACAGGTCAGTAGATCAAGGCCTGTATAGTTCGTGAGGTAGCAGTACCATTGAGTTGAATCCACTCGAACGCTACGGAACAGTTCAGCTCCCCGGTCAATTTGAGAGTTCCACCCGATACATTACGAGCAGTGCACTGTATGTTCCACTGGTGGTCTCCCAATAACGTCCTAGGTTTGTTTTGAAATCAGAGTGAGGTCAGAACCTGTATCAACTTGAAGGGTAACCGGTGTGTGTGATACATACTGTGACGAATTTTCGCCGACCGGGTACTTTCATCCTGAACGTAGCTGTCATGACCCCTGCCTGCGTCCTTTTGTCGGGTCGGTGTTTTGCGCGAGCTCCTGAATTTGTCTCTGCAGCGTTCTTATTTGTGACTCTTTCGACTGCGCTTGCTGCACCTGTAGTTCCGGTAGGGACAGTGGCATAAATAATGCCAGTTTTCACAAAACCAAAAGGGTGTGGACGGTTTTCTTGAAGTTCGTTTAGAATTTGACTGAATTTTGGAAGTTACTTGGCATACCTTGTCAGGCTGAGGGAATTTGGCATGCCCAAACATTGCAGCATAAGCCTTGAGATCGATAATATGCTGGCATTCGGTGGTAAGTTTTTATGAAGCGTCACTTCTGGATCTTGTTCAATTCGATTTACCAGCAGTATCCGAATATCTGCATCATGTGGCGATTGACGACCAGTCACGAAAATGAGACACCGGAATTGGTCCTTTGTCATGGAGCTGAGCTGAAATCTGAAAGCACTCGCATTCTCTGTTGACCATACCGGCATAAGTATCGCGTTTGGTAATCTTGAGACACTGATATCGAATGTTGAACAAGGAACATTGCTCACCGAATATCTGGGCCAGGATCTTGACAATATCCGCGAAACCAAGGTCACGAGGGAGTAAGAAATTTGTGAACCGATCGTGTTCAGCTGTCCCCAGTTTCCGCAGCAACATTCTGACTTTCCATGCATCACCAAACTGAGCACAGTCGGTTCGAAAGATGTCCTCATATTTCTTACACCAACTCTCGGAAGTTCGTCCAGATTCAGCCTAGAAATTGAATTCAGTAATCGAGCTGACAGCAGCATCTGTGGAAGAAGGCGGAGTCCCAACTGTTTTTGTCGCATTCACCGATATACTGCGCATCAGAGATTCAACAAGCCTCGTTTGAGCTTCCTCAAACTGCTTCTGTTGCTGCTGTAAAATTACTTGGAGTTGCTCTGCCGAACTTGATGTCGTGGTTTCGGGTTGTCGCCAGTTGTTGTGACTTGCTGAACGGTCGTGCATCGGTCCTCGGTTTCCTGCTCCGCCCAGTATGATATATCGGGGCGAGATAGCCCAGCGGTTAGAGCGCGAGCGTACTGACCGGAAGGTCCGTGGTTCGAACCCTGCCTCTGCCTCTCGACTTCCCCTGTCTAGGCTTGGGCAACCTGGCAGTATCCCAGCCCTCGTGCTTCCTTCGGGTGGCATGGCAGCTAGGCCCCGAAAGGGTGCTACAGCTGAACGACAGCAGCAACAGAAGCAGTTTGAGGAAGCTCAAACGAGGTTTTTAGTATGATATATCAAAAAGCGCGGTAGCTTCAGACAGCTCTTTATGGAGGCAAGGGAATATCATTACAACTGTATTTGTAGGGCAATCACAGAATGTTCCACAAGGTCGTGAGGGGGGCGAGAAACGTCGAGCTAAATATGGCCAATCTTAATTAGCTGGAATTCTGATCAATCAGGGCATGCCTTAGCATGGTTACGGACATGACACTGTCGAATTTATGTGATGTTCGGTTATTAGAGACGGCTGGCATCCGGACAGGATCCGAGAGCTTCTCAGTGCGCATTTTTCGCGCCCTTATAAAGCGCAACGAGAAGCAGCAACGAACAGTTGTGTGTTCCTGATCCACATAAGTGTCCCAGAACGAGCGATAGTCAGTACTGGACTCGATTCCAGTGCCAGACGACCACGTAATTGAGCCTTAGCCGAACTGACGCTACCTACTGGCGCATTCTTGTCCCTCCACCGGCAGCCACAACACTATGTGAACTATTATTCTGCCGCAACAAGGCGCCTTAAAACCTGCTTACATGCAGGAACAGTCTGTTTTCCGGCTTGTATTGGAATGCGAACGTTAAGGACTGAGTGTCGGTTTGTGAAGGATGATTTCGAAATGTATTCAGCTGTAGCGGCCGAGACAACCGTGAATATTGCAGCTAGCCGCAATGGGTGGTGAATGGATGTCAGTTCTTAAGAATGGGTCTGCGGTCGCGTCGCTATAAACAGGGTGATTAGGGTGGAAAGACGAATATTTAAAAGAGAAAGGGGAACATCCACAGTAGTCGGTTTTCACTCGCTCTGTCTGCGGTATGCAGCAAATGAGGCAACCTGGCTGGTGACACCATGTGACGGCTGATGGTGGGCGCGCCTCAAGGTTGTGCGTGGGCTGAGGTAATACGAGGGTGCCCAGACGATTAGGGTCCTCGGTCAAAGCGTTCGGCTCAAAGCCTGGCCTCAAGGTAGCGCTGTTTGGGTTAAGACTGTCAGAGCAGCTTACATTTTAGGGGTTCAAGTCGCCACACCTTCCAGCCCCAACCTGGAGGATCATTAGGTTCTACTCATTGATCAGCCTTTAATGAGAGGCTGTGTGAGCGTCACACATCCACTACCAAGTATAGTTCAGTGGGTCATGGATGTGCACAGGCCGTCACACCGCCGTCAGTTTCATTTTTTTCGTGGCGGACTTTGTTTCATTTGCGGAAACTTTCCACCTCCTAGGCCTTCACCACCCAGCAGCACTCTGTCTATCCTTAGGTTGCTCACTGTTGAGCGTTTTAGGAACTTCCCTGTGCGTTTGTTGCTGGTATAAATACCCTAGCATCAATGGAAGCTGTTGGTCTCTGTGACATCCAGTTTTCGTTGTGGTGTGCAAGTGACCTCGGTTAGATGGTTGCAAATGCTGAGCTAGGTTTCTTTCATCTTGAGCTCGAGCTGCCTGAGTGGCTAAGGCGCGAACTTATTGACCGGAAGGTTCGCGGTTGGAGCCCAACATCTTCATCTCGATTGCCCTTGTCTAGGCTTGGGAGAGCTGGCAGTACCTCAGCCATCATGCTTCATCCGTGTGGTATGGCAGATAGACACCGAAAGGGTGTTACAGCTGAACGATTATTTATTTATTTTCATTTATTTATCTCTTTTCCAACTATCCTTAAACTTATCGTCATTACTGTTATGTCCGCGGGGTTCTGGATGTCTTTCAGCCAGCCTACCTGTATTTTGTTGAGCTTGAAGAAACTGCATGTGGTAGACTGAATGGTTGTTCGTCCACCTGTGCACTCTTGAGATGGCGCAAATTAATACGTGTGCTTGCATAATGCTGATTTCGGAGATATTGTGTAGTGTAAAGTGAAGCCTTTTACCCCTAGCTGGTACCAATGTTAAGCTGTACCGCAGCTCCAGCTTAATGCCAGATTGCATCTGCTTAAATACTGTCTACTCTACACAAATGCCATGGAATCCAGCGACTTCTCACCAGTGGAACGCATCACATAACCCGGGTATTTCTAGTATTCTTCTCCCCAGAACGTTCGACATTAGAGCGTCAGACATTTCTATTTTCGGTGCCTTTCTAGTGGTCAAAACAAACCCGAATACCAAATCTTTTCGCCCAATGTGGTGGTTGACTTTGTGGACATCGCTGAATCTGTTCTTTAGCGTCCACACGAGACCCATATCTTAAATGGCTCTTCCCTAGAGGTTCGAGACCCGAATCGTCCTGGTATTTCCCTAACTAATTCCTCACTGAGTTACTAGTGTTTTCATCAGATTGACATCCATTTTCTGTTGTTCTTAGCCAAACGGTTCGCACGAGGTATGGAAACATTTTGCTCGGAGGTTCCGAAAATTGTAAGTTCCGAGTTTGGCCTAACTTTCAGGAGTTACACGCACATCTTTCTGGAAGTATCTCACAAACGACTTTGCTCAACATACTTGATGCGGATCAGTCAGAGAGTTTGATAAAGCGGGTAGCCCTGAAGCAGGGTGATCAGCGTAGTCTCGATGAGTGAGTGTTTGTTAGGCGACCATAACTGCAGCAGATGTTTTGCATTGTTCCACATTCTGCACAACGCCATCCGGAATCCAGCTATTGTCGAACGGGTGAGTAGTTTTTCTTTGATAACTGCCATTTATTAGCCTTCTCCGGAGCTTCTTGGTTTTATCTCGCTAACAAATTCCAACAGTCTGGAAAGTTTCGAGGAGTGTTGAGCACGACCATAAAAGAATCCCTCGCCCTTCAGTGATTTTCCAGGTGCGTCTTTCGTGGAAGTTAGGAACCATACCCAAGTTTTGTTCTTGCTGCGGTGCTGACTGTGGGCTGCCGCGGGCTGACTGAATTCTTCGAAAGCACGCTTGTCAGTCATCTAGGGTGACTGGATTTCACACTACTGTGAACACAGAAGTTCAGAAGTGTACAGAAGGTGCAATCAAAGTCGTCTACTCGTTTGTGACGCAAGCTCATTTTGTTTTCGGACGCGGCTGCCGCCTTTGTGCAGTTCAATTTAGCCGCTGAACCTTGAAATAAGGACATGTGCTTCAGTTGCTGCCACTATAAACTACCTAGCATTCTTGATGAAGATACGACAAAAGTCCGCCTTAAGTAACTTCGGAAGCTGGATAAATATTGGGGTTCTGTACGACTTCAGCCCTATGCGGAATATCGATTGGGCTCAGCAGTGTGAAGGGGCAAGAGCCATAGGCATTGTCAGTGTTCAACGTCATCTTCACATGACTCGAGATGCTTCAGCGCGAGGTTACTGACCGGCAGTTCCGTGGTTCGAACCCGACCTCTGCCTCTCGACTTCCCCTGCCTAGGCTTGGGGAACTTGACAATATCCCAGCCATCGTGCCACCTTCTGGTGGCATGTTAGTTAAGCACCGGAAGAGTGCTACAGCTGAACGATGAGCGACCATTCAGTCCGAAGTGAAACGATGAATTCACATCGCGATGGCAAGACAGTTTGCGATTGGTTTAGGTTCGCCTACTAGTTGAAAGTCATGTGATCGCTCCACCCTAGCTGCCATGCCACCTGAAGGAATCACCAGGGCTGATATATTGTCAGGTTTCCAAAGCCTAGGCAGGGGAGGTCGAGAGGCAGAGGTCGGGTTCGAACCACGGAACTTCCGGTCAGTAACTTCGCGCTGAAACATCTCGAGTCATGCGAAGATGACGTTGAACACTGACATTGCCTCTGGCTCTTGCTCCCCTTCACATTGCTGAGCCTAATCGATATTCCGCATAGAGCTAAAATCGTACAAAACCTCAATATTCATCCAGCTTCTGACGGTATTTTTATGGGACGAAGTTACTTAAAGTGGTCTTGTCGTATCTTCATCAAGAATGCGGACCTTCTGGTCAATAAATTCGCGCTCTAACCACTGAACCATCTCGCCCCCAATCTAGGTAGGCATAATCTTAAATTACAAACACAAGTGTGTTGCTTTTGGATCTACTACGATGATAAAACTTTGCGCACCATATATTTCTTGTCTTCACAGGTTACCGTAGACGTTGTTGAGGAATTCGCTTCAGATGGTGTCATTTACTTGGAACTGCGCACTACGGTCCGACGTTTGCCAACTTGCCGTGCCTACTTGGATGCTGTCTTACGAAGCCTCAGTAATGCATCGAGTATTACTCACGGGAAGATCGATGTCCGTCTGTTGCTTTCAGTTGATAGAGCTAGAGGATTAGATGACGCTTGGATGACTGTGGATCTTTTGAAAGAGTATGCACCGTCCTGGCCTGAGTTACTCGTGGGTATTGAACTCAGTGGGAATCCTAAGGTAAATGCGTTTTTACTCGGGGCCCCATTTTCCAAGCCCATTAAGCATGTCTTCATTAGAACTGATAATCGGGTAGAATTACCGTTTTCATAGCCATCAGTAATCGACGTTTCAGTTCGGAGACCAATAAAACGCACTCGTGACTGTTTTCTTTCTTTTTATCCGCCTGGCGGGACGTAGCCCGGGAACAGAGTATAACTTTCACAATGAGCTATAGAAGCTTTCAAGCATGATGAAATTAAATGGAGACCCTTCCGAACAACTCGGTGCGGTGGACTCTGTGCTCTTGGAAATTGTTCTAAAGTGACTGTTACAATTTTCCTTTGAAACCCTCCAAAGTGACCTGCTACTCGTTGTTGAAGGAGTCCTACCTACTGCCTTCTCGTGGCAGAGGCTTCCACTAAGGCAAAAGGCTAGAGTAGGTGTCCAGTGCCTCGATGGTGTTGATAAAATGCGTTATCTCGGGGAATTTGCGAAGCCCTGGTTTGAAACCACTACCAGTCTTGTGCCTACTTTCGGACAATACGCTGATGTTAGAATCAGCTCCCGGTAGTCGATGAGCATAGATGTGCCGTCTAGACTTCCCATGTGTCGGGACAATGAACTGAAAACACTTCCGAGTTCTCACTAGGCTGTGAACTCAGTGCTTCGCCTGTCTGCATTGCTGCATGGATCATCTTTGAATTACGAGCTCTGAGTAGATTCTCCTAAGAATACTCCCTCATTCGCACTGGGCATCTTGGAGGTATACATTGGGAGCGAGATGGCTCAGTGATTAGGGCGCAAATCTACTGACCAGAAGGTCCCTGGTTCGAACCCGACCTCTGCATCTCGACTTCTGTCTAGGCTTGGACAACCTGGCAGTATCCCGGCGCTTGTGCTTCCTTCGGGTTGCTTGGCAGCTAGATACCGAAAGTGTTACAGCTGAACGATTTCTTTTTGTCGTCAATAGTCTTTCCTCTATGCTGATGCGTGGGCCTCGAGAACATTGATACAGAAGGCTAGGGATATCGACAGTTCTTTGATGATATTTGTGTGATAACGAGTTGACTGATACCCCTACTACTTTTTGTTCCATCCTGTTCAAGAGGCTTCTGTATGTTCACCCGTCAACCTTAGCGAATTTGCGCGTAGCGTCGCATTTGGATGCGCGCCACATGTCTGTATTCGTCCTTTTGTACACAATTATCTGGTCGCTTAGTTTCTGGTGCCAGTCACTCGTACATACGTGATGATCTTCGTGCAAGTTAATCTCAAGCGCTGATCAGCTGCTCGTCATGGAACAGCCGTGTTCAAACCACGGGGTTGTGGGTTCGCAATAGAGTTTTGTGAGGTGCGCACTACCGATGATCTTCAATAAGAATGAAACAGCTGTACAGTGCATCTCGATTTCGGCATGGGTTGGTTCTACTTGCCGGACGGAATCTCAGTTGCAGATTCCCATATATCCAGTCTGTAAGCAGAACGGAGGAAGAACAATCTCACAAGATGGATGAAACTCCTATATGAGAAGCCGTCGCCCGAGTACCCAGTCAGCACGTGATCACATGATATGGATTTCGTGATTGAAGGATAAGTGATGTTTTGTCCTGTCTAAGTGAAAGTTAAGCACAAATGCTGATCAACCGCCCTTGGCCGAACGGTCAACTTTGCGAACTACTAGCCGAGAGATCGCGAGTTCGAAACCCGCTGGATTTTTGTGAGGTACATACACCGCTGATGACTCCAAGAAAGGATGAAACAGCTGTGCAGTACTGTACATAGCACTGTGCACTTCCACAGGTGAGATAGGTTCACGAAAGCTGCTCTGGCCTTCTTAATCCGGATGGAAATATAACCTTTCACGAGATATGAAGCGCATGCTAAACCGTGAGGCAGAATTATTAAGATCATTCAATATTTTTTGCCTTACGACGGCGATAGATCCAAGAATAGCTGTTGTCTGCGTACTCGGTGTTTACGAGTGAATGTCTCGGGAGCACTTCGACCCCACAGGCATTAGAGGCTGGTAGTGAGTCCTCCATAATTGTATCAATGACGAAGTTGAAGAGGAAGAATGACAGAGGTTAGTCTTGCTTGACACCAATCGATGTAGTAAACTCAGATGAGAGCTTCCCATGGACTTTGATGCGTCTGCGGGAGGTAGCATACAGCGCCTTAAGGAGGGTCAAGAATGTATGGAGGACACCTTTGCTTTACAGAGACTGCTATAGTGCCTGACGGTTAACAGAGTCGAAGGCAGCTCTCAAGTCAAGGAATACAACGATCGTTGGGCGAATGACAGAGGTTAGTCTTGCTTGACACCAATCGATGTAGTAAACTCAGATGAGAGCTTCCCATGGACTTTGATGCGTCTGCGGGAGGTAGCATACAGCGCCTTAAGGAGGGTCAAGAATGTATGGAGGACACCTTTGCTTTACAGAGACTGCTATAGTGCCTGACGGTTAACAGAGTCGAAGGCAGCTCTCAAGTCAAGGAATACAACGATCGTTGGGCGCTGGAAACAGTGTCACTGTCCCAGAATGTCAGAGGGTGAAAATTTGATAGATGAATCCTCTTACATAGTTTTCACGGATCTGTGTCTCCATGTTCAGTCAAATTTCGATGGATAAGACCAGAAAGCACCTTCGATGCCAGAGCTACCAGGATGATGCCACGGTGGTTTTCACACAGCGTCCGCGTATCCTTTTGGAGGATGGGAATAACTGTTCACATGCCCCGTTCTGCAGGAACTTTCTCTTCACACCGTATCGCACCAATAAGTTCTGTTAGATGGGTCATCAGGGGTTCTCCGCCTTTTTTGAAGAGAGCTGGATACAGACCGTCCGGTCTTGGTGCCTTTACACGTTTCAGTACAGATGGTTTGTACTTTATTTCCTATTCCGACGGGCGATTAAGGTTTATTTGGGGTTTTGCGGGATAGGTATTTTGTTCATATTCATACCACTCTCGTTTGAACGGTCGTCCTCCTGTTCTGGCGTAATTATTCCGGTGGATCCACACCAAAGGGAAGCATTGGATTCGAGTTCCGCTCTTATTAGAGCTCATCAGCAGTGCATATCCAGTGGCCGTGCCGGGATTTGAACCCCGGACATCTGACATGCGAGGCGAGCGTGTTACCACTACTCCACCAACGTACGTTGGACGCACTGAATTTTCACGTCTGAACAGGCGAACGTGTTCACATTTGAGCGATGTGATTGGTGTGTCCGACCCATCGAACGACGACCCAGTATCTGTCCTGGTTGTGACGATCGATTAACCCGCCAGTCAGGACTTCCCAGGCAGGTAGCGTGACACACGCTTGAAACCCAATGGGCGACATTTTGGTTGCATTTGTGGGTTTTGCGGAATAAGTATTTTGTTCATATTCACACCACTCTCGTTTGAACGGTCGTTTACATTCGTTTACATTCCATTCACCCGTATGCACTATCTCCAGAGGTTGTGTTGCAGAAGGCCAGCTAAACTGCTCTTCGAAGTGGTCAATCCATATTTCCAGTCGACGTTTTTGCTTTCCCAGGGCCAGTCGGTCATATTAGTCGATATAGGGCATGGCTGTTTCCGATAGCAAAAGCCTTCTCCTTCTCCCGAGTTTTCGAAGTCCACCAGAGCTCTCGGTCTTTCCTTAGGCTCTTCACTATTTGGCGTTTAAAGGATTTGCGTAGGCCGTCGTACTCGTTGCTTTTCAGTATGACTTTCCTGGTATCAATGAAGACTAACGACATCGACGACATCCAGTGGTCATTTGATTGTACCGGAGAAGTCGGACAGACAGCACTGAACTCCGCTAGCATAGCGCCTCCGACATTTTGCCATGCTTTATCCACGTGCTCGCTACCAGTACAGTATTGGTTTACTGTAGAGAGTAGTCGGGCTAGCTCAATTCGATACTGCTGGGCTATGGTAATCCTTCGAAGACAGCAGTTTGGAATATTTCCCGCTGACTTGCGAGGGCCTGAAGAGAAACGAATTGTCAGGCGTGCTTGCACCTTGGCGTGATCCGAATCAAGTTATGTGCCCCAGAAGGAACGGCAGCCCTAGACCATGACTCTCTACCGGTGGCTGATGGCCACGTGATCCAAATGGGTCCACGGTTGATTTTCAGTTGGTGGCAGCCAGGTTACGTGATGCGAACGTTTATGCTGAAAGTTCGTACTGGCCAGAAACAGTTGATGATCGGCACACAACTGGAAGAGTCGCTGTCCGTTGTCTGTATGACGATTATCGACTCCAAATCGACTGCGGAGATGTGATTCCAAGGGGCTCAGAGGACCACTCGAATCATCGCTTGTGTTTCACCGGACACACGAAGAGTGAAAAGTGGAAGAACTGGGCTCGTCTTTGGAGTTTTAGGATTCTTGACTACGCTCATGCCTGTATGCATATTTCAAAGACGCAGTATGCATCAATTTTAAGGGAATATAAGTCCTGGGAAGCATTATCCGTTTGCCTGTTTGACATAAAATACGGACGTTGAAAGGTGCTGTGTAGAAAGGATCTCGCAAATTTAGTAGTGTTATTTTATTTTCTGTTAATAGGCAGCGGAGTGCTAAGGCAAATCGGTCAGATTACTGATAATCTAATGGCCACAGAACGTTTGCTTGAGCGGTAGGAAAGTGTTGAAGAGGATGGACGCAGAATTGTGTGGTCGAATAATAGTTCCAGGTTTTCATAACTATGGACATGCTAGTCGCGTACGGGAAATATCTTGTTTCGTTCACACTCCCACCGCAGGGGATATTAGGACTTTATCCCCAGACCCCCTCATATTACAAATACTCGTAGTACTCTTCTCACTACTCCTGATATGACTGCTCCCATTTGGACCCCCTGGAATAGTTTCACTTTGTGGACCGAAGTTTCT
Organism: Clonorchis sinensis; assembly: GCA_003604175.2. Taxonomy (NCBI): domain Eukaryota; kingdom Metazoa; phylum Platyhelminthes; class Trematoda; order Opisthorchiida; family Opisthorchiidae; genus Clonorchis; species Clonorchis sinensis. Next base: position 29,703,334 of record CM030369.1, on the reverse strand, counting down.
GCCAGTGTAGCTCGCGGGGTCACTGCCACATTTAAGCCTGACCACCACTTCAATTTGGCAGCTATAGGTCCGATGACTTTCGTATGGAGGTGTTATCTCTAGGAGATTCCCTTGGTCCGAATTAATGGAGAAAAATGTGAGTAAGCGAAAGGCAGTCCTTACAAGTTGCTTGTGTCTAGGTAGAGGTATACGTCAGGAAATGTCGGTTTATTCTGTTGTAAACAGATTGTGTCGTCAGCCAGTGTTTTGTGGTTCATTTGGAACGATGTTCTGGATATCGAAATAGTTTCCCTCATATTGTACTACTGATAAGGTTGATAAAACCTATTGGACTGTCCACAAGCGGTTTCTTCCCTATTGGGACTCATCAGTTAGATCTACTGGCCGAATATTGGGTACTCTTTTGTAACCAAAAGCACAGTGAATGACAGATTCCTCTGAGGTCCTGTTGGGCCCGCCGTTCACGCTGGCTTCGCTCCACAAACAAGTGTATTTCGCCGATTATTTACTCTTCCTACTTTTGCACTATTGGTGTCCAACCGCAGTTGCAGCTCGAACCAACCTACGATTTTGGTTTGTTAATGGTTGAAAAATCGAGTGCGAAACCATACCCAGGAGAGAACATCTTGTCACTGGTCAGCCGGGAAGACTGGGTCTGTCAAAGTTTGTCCATCCTCTGTATCTTGAACTTCGCGTTAAGACAGTGTCCTTATGAATAATCAGTCTGAAAGAAGCTCCTTTGGGATTGTGCTGCTTCGCAAGCGTTGTTGCTGATTACTGGGTTCGAGATAGCTCACTGGTTAATACGCGAACTTATTGGTCGAAAGGCCCATGGTTCGAACTCAATCTGAGTGCATCGACTGCTATTATCTAAGCTTGGGCAGCCTGGTTTTATCTTAGCCCTCATATTCCTTTCGGTTAGCTAAGTACCGAAACGGTGTTCCAGCTAAACAATTATCGTTTTATATCTTATTACTGGTATATTGCAGTCCACGGTGATCATGACGGTATGCCGGGTGCCTACGAAACTTAGCTTCCATCAGGCTAACAAGAAGTCGAAATGGAAGGCAACATGATGGGGGCATATGCTGAGTTTTTGCCTAGCTTTACACCTACATCTCAAAAGGGTTCATAACTCCCATATGTCGTATCTTTTTTCGTGCATACTCTTGTATTTTCCCTTCAAACATTAGATCGGCACTCTCCTTGATTTCGTCGAACCATTGAACTGTGTTCAAGCGCTCGGTCTCAAGACTAGCGTTCATCTGGCGGAGTTGCCGAACGAAGGTGAACAGTGGCTGGAATTTTTACAGTGCCATACACCCGATCGCATCGGTCATGGGACGCATCTGCCCACACCAGATACTCCCGGTGATGATACACCTGCGTTCAAGGCCAGAGACTTGATTTTAGGCTCTCGTATTCCAATCGGTAAGTACACTGCTGAAATCAGCTGATTCGCACATTCTTCTTGTCAAATTCCTATTGTTCTATATTAGTACCGACCCGTCACGAAGAGACTGGATCCTACCGTGGTGTGGCGGTTTGTGTACCTCGGCTACCCATTGAGCTATACTGGGGGGTGCCCGCGTGACACTCACAGAGTCTCTCATACCAGGTTGGTCCATGGGTAGAGGTCTGACGAACACAGTCTCCTGGCCCTCCAGGTTGGGGGTTGGAACATGTGTGGCGACGTGTTCCGTAAAAATGGTAATGTACTTGCATTTCCAGCCCAACACCGCTGCCTTGCGGTTAGGCTTTTGAGCCAAAGGCTTTGGTTGAGGACCCTAATCGTCCTCCTGTCTAGGTGTGGGCGCCCTGGCAGTATCCCAGCCCTCGTACAACCATGACATTCACAACTAACAGTACTTTCATGCCACATCGGCCGTCGCGTGGTGCCATCAGCCGGGTCGCCTTACTTGCTGCATACAGCAGGGCGGGTAAGCGAAAACATGCTACTGCTGACGCCTCCCTTCTTACACTTTCACGTTTTCCGTCTTCCACCCTCCCCCGCCCCAATTTTAATACTTTCTCCGCAGGTCCCAGCTCTAGGACTGATCGGTTTGCCCGCCCTACATCACACTTAGCCGCAGATTGTGTACGTCCGAGTTCCGTTACATCCCTAAACACTTCGAAGTCTGTTTTCAAACCCCGAAAGCCTGTCTACTTAGCCACCTTTAATGTTCGTTCACTGAAGCAAGCAGGTCAACAGGTGGCTCTTGCTCGTACGCTGGATTCCCTCAGCATTGATGTATGTTGTCTGTCAGAAACAAGGACGCAGGACGCAAGTACCGTGATCGAACTGACTGCCCCCTCGCTCTCTTCCAGGTTCCGGCTGCGCACCTCTGGTGATGCAGAGGCCGCTGCAGCTGGATATGCTGGGGTGGGTATTGTACTGAGTGAACGAGCGGAAGCGTCTCTGCTTGATTGGATACCCGTTGATAGTCGCCTCTGTGCGGTTCGTTTGGCAACATCTGTGAGAGAATCTAGAGGAAGTGAGGTCCATCGCACCTTGTTTATTGTGTCTGCTTACGCCCCAACTGACTGTAGCTCTGAATCTGCCAAGGACAGTTTCTATGACGCTCTAGGTGCCCTTCTACAGCAGGTTAAAACCTCAGATATCGTTGTGGTTGCTGGTGATATGAACGCCCAGGTAGGTAGACTGAGCGCTGCTGAGGCCCGATTGGGTGGTCGTCTTGGTTTGGACACGAGACGCACGGACAACGGAGACCGCTTACTTCAGATGTGTGCCGATCACAGACTGTTCCTTTGCAGTACGAATTTCCGGAACAGCGGAAATCGCTTGACAACGTGGTGCCCACCAACAAACCAGCGACGAACCCAAATAGACCACATCGCCGTGAGTTATCGGTGGCGAGGGTCGATCACCGCTTGCCGCTCCTTCTGGAACACCAGCGTGGACTCCGACCATGCACTTGTACGCTGCTGCTTTTCATTGCGCTTTTCAGGTGTACGCAAAACGCGCACACCTCGCTTAGCCATTGAGAAGCTAGTGGATCCAGAAGTCAAACGAAACTATCAAAACCAACTCCTCGAATGCCTGCCGGACGGTACGGTGTCGGATATAAACGGCCACTGGGAAAAGATATCCAAAGCGCTACTCAAGGTTGGAACGTCTGTTTGCGGTACAACCCAGCCAACCTCTTTCAAACACTGGATCTCTGATAGGACCGTGTCTTTGCTGGAGACCCGGCGACAGATTCCCCCTGGCCGCCACCACAACTCCACCCGACGCATCATCCGACGCCAAGTGAAACTGAGTGTCCGTGCAGACCGAGAAGCTTGGTGGACCCGAAAGGCCCAAGAAATGGAAGATGCAAAGAATGCTGGAAATGTGCGCAGGCTGTTCCATTTGATTCGTTCGACTGGTCCTCGAAAACCTCTTGTCAGCGAAACAATCAGAGACCAAAATGGCTCCCTGATATGCAATAAAGCAGAACGTCTGGACCGCTGGGCACAGTACTTTGAACAGCAATTCAGCTGGCCACCTGCTACCTCCAATCCAGAATCCTGGCCTTCAACAGAAAGCTGGACCGTAAATATGGAGTCGCCTTCGGTCTCAGAAGTGTCCGAGTGTATTTCTCTACTCAAGCGTCATCGTGCTGCTGGTCCTGACGACCTTCCACCTGCTCTTTTCAAGGATGGCGGTGGGCTCCTCAGCCAGTGCCTGTCTAGACTATTTGGGTCTATCTGGGAGAAAGAGACCGTCCCAGACAACTGGGGTGAATCGATAGTAGTGCCCATTTTCAAAAAGGGTACTCGCAGTGAATGTAGCAACCACAGAGGTGTTAGTTTGACTCCTGTTGTGACAAGGCTTCTGGCGTCATTGATTCTTCGTCGTCTTACGATGGCACGCGAAACCTTGACTCGTGAGAATCAAGCGGGATTTCGACCGGGTAGAGGCTGCATTGACCACATCTTCACACTCCGTCAGGTGTTAGAGCAACGCCACATGTACAGACGACCCACAATCTTGGTGTTCCTTGACTTCAAGGGTGCGTTTGATTCTGTCGATCGGTCAGTGCTGTTAAATATACTTGCTCAACAGGGTATGCCCCAGAAGTTTGTAAACATAATCCGATCCCTATATTCACATACTTCTGGGCGGGTGAGAGTGTATGGTGAGCTCTCCAAAAGCTTCCCTACAAAAAGTGGTGTCAGACAAGGATGTCCACTCTCTCCATTCTTGTTCAACTTCGTCATTGATGAAATAATGAGGCGAACGCTGGAAGGTCTTCAAAACCCCGGTGTTCAAATCGTTGCTGGTGAGAGCCTTGTCGATCTGGAGTACGCAGATGATATCGCCCTCATCTTTGAAGACGAAAGTGAAGCACAAGCCCTGTTGAACAGACTGACCACCATCATACCATCTTTTGGCATGCGCCTTGCACCTTCAAAGTGCAAAGTCATGCTTCAGAACGTGCAGTCTCCGGACATATCCCTTAAAATTCAAGGAGAATCACTGGAGATTGTGGAAAACTTTACATACCTCGGTAGTTGTATTAGCTCTGACGGAAGTGTGTCTGGTGAAGTCAGTGCAAGAATCTCAAAGGCTCGAATCACGTTTGCTAATTTGCGTCACTTGTGGCGTCAAAAAGGCATCTCACTAGATCTTAAGGGTCGTGTGTACCAGGCTACAGTAAGGGCTGTATTGTTGTATGGGTGCGAGACATGGCCTCTACGGACAGATGATGTGAGGCGTCTCCAGGTTTTCGACCACCGATGCCTCAGAAGCGTGGCTGGTTTTGGATGGCGTCAGCGTGTTAGTCACGAGGTGATTAGAAAACGGGTATTTGGTTGTGCTGCAGGTACATCAATTGGGGAAATCATCCAGCACCACCGACTACGATGGCTCGGTCATGTGCTACGCATGCCGAAACACCGTCTACCGAGGCGAGTGTTGTTCTCCGTGCCTCCTTCAGACTGGCGCAAACCGCGAGGTGGACAGCGCATGACTTGGCAGAAAGGCGTGAAAGAGATCACGAAGAGTTTGGGTGTTGTTGGTGCTGTACGCCTTCCAGGATGGGGTCCCCGTGACCCCGCCTGTGCTTGGCTGGAGACGTTGCAAGAAATGGCGGCTAATCGATGTCAGTGGCGTTCATGCTGTCAGTTTCTTTCCAGATTGTCTGATTGAGCGGTTGGAGGTGTAGGCACCTCAGAATGCTTGACATAGGCCAGCACTAGGTCCCCTCCCTCATCCACTCTTTTTCTCTTCTTTTCACTCTAGGGCTTTTAATATATAATTATATATATATATATGCATATGAAATTAGACCAGCTTTATGGTTGTACGGCAGTGAAGCATCAGTGTCAACACTGATGTTGCTGTCTTTGATGATGATGAGTACCGACCCTGGGGAACAGGAAAAAGAACGAATTTCTCTGGTCGGACAGTTTTCATTTGAGGTTCCGTTCAACAGACGAATTCGGTCTATTTTGAAAAATCTAGAATCACTTTTTCAGTTGGAATCACTATTGAAATGCGTGCCTCACGAGTCTCCGGGTATGTTCGTACCCGTAACCTTCCGGTTACTAGTCGAACACCAGGTTTGATTGGTTTATTTCTATTTCCTCCGAACAATGAGTTCTTTTCTAGATTTATAAGCACGCTGATGTCGTATCTTGTCACATCCAAAAGTTTGTCTATTTGTCCGGGTGGACGATGAAATTTTCCCTGTTCTCTACACGCCGGTTTACCGTCCGCTTCACCAGAAAAGTTAGAGATGTTGAGTGAATCCCCTGTCGGGCATCGGCTGTCGAGCGATGGAAGACGGCTTCCTAGGCCTAAACATGCGTGTCCTATTCGAACTGGATAAAATACCCCATTTTTTCTGATGGTCATATTAACTACATATGAGTTTCCTGACAGGAATTGTACGAGGGCTAGGGGGCAACTAAAATTGAGTTACCTAAGCTATAAGGTGACACTTTCCACTCAAAAATCCCTCACAACCCGGTCGTAACCCGGCCAATCAAACAACTCTTTGACCGCAGAGCACTGGACAACACTTGTCCCATGCAGTTTTTACTTTTGTGAACGTGGTTATTTTGTTCCTGTGCTGCTCGAAGTGGAACTCTGTTCACGGCGTCCTATTTCTCTGTCATTGTGCACAGCATATTAGCGCAAACATCTAACATGGCCATGTTGGTCTTTATGGATGGCATGACCGTAAGAGGGGTGCGAGATAGCTCAGCGGTTAGAGCGCGAGCGTACTGGCCGGAAGGTCCGAGTTCGAACCCTGCCTCTGCCTCTCGACTTCCCCTGTCTAGCCTTGGGCAACCTGACAGTATCCCAGCCCTCGTGCTTCCTTCGGGTGGCATGGCAGCTAGGCACCGAAAGGGTGCTACAGCTGAACGATTGTTTTTTTTTGAACCGTAAGAGACGCTCTGTTTGTTGATGAATGCGAATCGCGCAACACGCTCAACCTTTTCGAGGTTCACCACAATCGGCGGGTGTACAATAGTCGTAGCATGATAGCAGGTTTTTTGGCCTCAGCCTAACTTTCCGGGAGTGGTGGATTTTCTCTCTGTTCTAGTGTTAACGTGCACCATGTCCCCACATCTAATGGCTCATTCGCTGTTTCATTTTCCGGTCGCACAGAGATTTGCCTTACCTCAAACGTCGTGTCTGACACCGAGCTCACTTACGAGTCCCATCATCTGGCTTCTTGGGTTCAAGCTGGACACCCAGTCTGCATTTGTGTGAGTCTTTCCTCGTTTCTCTCTTTTTCGCTCTGTAATATTCATATATCCATAATAACGAAAGGTGGTTTCAGATGAACCACCTTTGAATGGTCTGGGTACCCAGTCAGTCTATTAGTCAGCTATGTGCCAGGAGTACATCGTTTCAAGCTGCTATAGTTTCGGTCGCCGGAAAATGAGACGCCAGGGGAGATATAGCCAAGAACTGGTGGCGATGGCATGACCAGATTGTTCGGGAAACTGAGCAACTATGTGATAGCTTTGATCCACGGGCGTCACTGACTGCGTGTGGACTTCTTGCTATGGGGTCTGTGAATTAAGGTGAGGACTTGCCCAAGTGGCCTTGCACAATGAACATCATTTCTTCTCCCACCAGATCACTACATACAAATGGTCTCGCGGGAAAAAGCTGATCATATGGACGAACGTTATGCAGTAGTATTGGGCACTTATCAAGGGCTCGGTGAATATTGCGTAACAGTGCGCTACTTCGCCACACTTTCTGCCTTCATCGTCATCAAGTCATGATACAACTACAGACGAGCCGGCAGAGAATGGAGATGCTCCAGTTATGCACTGCAAGGCGATAAGCATTCCTGTTCATCCGAATCCAGATGATCCTTCAGCCGCACCAAGTGGCATGATGATAGGGTATTCGGCACAGTTCCGTATTCAGCCTCAGCATATTGGTTTAGCAGTTGGTTACCGTGATTACCGCTGTGCTAAACTGCCAACTAAGCTGAACCGAATCAAAGAAGGTGTGGTGCGTCCCCAAGGTGGTTGGGCGACAATACTAGTCAAGTCGGCCACTTCTTCTCCGGGTTTGGATTAATATGTTGTTTTTGAGGACCAATATCTTCAGTTGAACGCTGGATCCATTTCCCTGATGGGGATTGAGCATATGAAAATCGATAGTCATGTATCCCGTGTAAATCGCGTACCGACTAATGGCTCTCTAAGGCTTTGATTGATTGTTTTTCATCATGCCCTTCCCGATTGCAACGGCCCAGCTTCAAGCACGCCAAAATGCATCCTCTATAGGGCGGGTGGCTAATATCGGTCGCCTCTCATACCTTCTTCGCTTGGCTAAAAGAAACTCAATTACGTATGTCCAGTTGCGCAAGTTGATTAATGGGCGTTATCTATCAAGCTTTCGTGGGATTACTAGATCCGCAGAACTTGACAAGTAGCGAATTGATTGACATAAACTTGTTCTTCTGCAATGCCCCATCCAACCGATTCACTAGTAATAACTCAAAATTGCCCCTCTGGGGTCGTAACTAGTTTGCCTCGCTTATCTGGGTACCGGGGTTCGAGTCCCCGGTCGACTGAGGTAGTACGCTCCGTTCAGCCCTAGCAATAACGTGGTCCGAGAATATGCTGATGAACCAACACTATACACTAATGGCTATCATTTTAACTTTGAATTATCCCCATTCTACCGAGCTAGACACGAATAACAATTTCGGAGAGGAGTGACAAAGTCTAGCGTAATAAACACAGTTGTAATTACCAGTAAATCCAAAGACTACAGAGTTACCGTAGATTTCCTCCAATTCTTTGGCTCTTTTACCGTCAGTAGTGTCTGAGTGAGATGTTCCAGCCTGCTTATTTCACTTAACGGTGACTTTATCTATGGAGCGCGATCAGCAGCCACGGCTGGTTTATGTTTCATTACCCCTAGATCTAGTAGTCCAACGTCATCCTTAACCGCTGTTTCCACTTTTCTCTCTGAACGATAGCGCTGAGGTGAGTAAGACACTGGCGACGGGAGCAGTTGGATGGTTTGAAATCCGGTTTACGGAGGGCATGCCCAACCTACCGTTGCTTGATCCGTTGGAAAATATTACATCAGATTCTATCCTGCATGCAGTTCTCATCGGGCTAGCAATGTAATAATCACCCACCTCTGAGGATAGGTCACTTCCCTGGAGAATCTCCACTAGGCCTCCGTCAAAGATAAGCAATCCCTTCAGGCCACACAATCCTCATGGTGTCATCTTCGGGGTGCCATTCTATGGCGTGCTTCGATATAAAATATTATAGTATATCAGTAATAAAGTATAGTATGGTATAACATTTCACAACATAGTATAGCGTAGTTCAGTGTGCTGTAGTGTGCTATAGCAAAGTATAGCACACTGTAGCATAGTATACTGTAGCGCAATGTAGCGCAATATAGCATATTATAGTGTAATGCAGAACAGGATGGTACAGTACAATTCTAGTAGGCATACTATATGTTGTACAATATGATCGTGCTGCTAATGATATTAGTCGCCTAAGGTGAAGTGTCTGAGTAGGTAGCAAGGGGTGCTGCTCAGTGTTTCATCTTAGTTTTTCCTAAAGGAGTGTTTATTCATGAGAGTGATATTGCTTCTTGCAGGCAACTTAGTTTGGCCGTTGGTGATGAATCGCCGTGTCCAGGGCAGTGAACAAAACAGCAGCCGTCGATACAAGCGGGACTACCAGTATTCTCCCCAGTAGTAGTAGGATTTGGCTTAAACAAGCTGTGCAGCCTATTTAGCATCAGCGAGCGAGACGTATAGGACACCGTTTTTCAAGGTGGATTATTCATTCTATTGGGCTACCACTTAAAGACTTGTTCGACCCACCAGGATGTCTACACACACACATGTCACCGGGTCTCGATTTCATGCTCATTCTTCATGGTTTGTACTATCATGCCCCTCATTCCTTTCAATACCTTTCAGACGGATGATAAAGGCATCTTTGGTTGTTCCTCATCGAGCGAGCTAGCTGCTGCGGTTGAACGTTGTGGTGTGTCAAAGTCACAACTTCCGCATATTTTGAAAGATTCCGCAAGAGCTGCATTTTGTTCGGAAGCAACAAAAATCAAACTACTGAAACAAATCACTGCATTTTTTGACGCATGTACTCTTTGACTAGTCACCTTTTTTCCGATTTTTAAACTATTTTCCATTGTTTAAGATTTGCATTTGTGAACTATTTTGTGAACGAGTAAATAAATGGGAATTGAGTAAAGTTGGGTTGTTTCGATGATAAACAAATAAATTCTTGTGGAACCTCCGTATCCTGACTCTGCGAATCATGATCACTCCTCCTCTTCGGAATTGAATTTTCCCCGCGGAATTTGTTTAAATTAAGAAGTGCATTTTGAGCCGATTCTGTGCCACGACTCTCATCCCTTGAGGGACTTGCTTCTTCAACAGTACTAGTCTGGATCCAACTGTACTTGGCGATCGAAAGTAGTCCCTCCAGTGATGGCCATATACTCATTGGAGACTAATTCACGCTCGTTCTATGAGATTTGACCTGAAATTCATAAATTTTTGTTGGCCACTGGCCAAATGCCACCAACAGTAACGGCTGTGAATGTCTCTTGGCTGCAAATGCCCTTTTAACAAATACGAGGATGTGGAATCTACACCCCAGGTCTTCGTTTGTTCAGAAACGACTCAAGTAACTGGCCAGTGACTTTAAGGTATCGTGGTTTCCGCACGCTGATTGGGGTCCCGCAACAGGAACGTGCCTTGAGAGCTCGAGGCAGGATAGTCCGTTTTGCGGAGACTTGTGAAACCCGTGAACGTGATTTTTATCCATGTGACACACCATGACTACGACTGTCCATGTCCTCAACGCCCACTCCTCAGATGAAGCAACTTGCGGTTGGTGCCCTTTGAGTTCCAATGGCCAGGTCTCTCTCGTGAGCGGTCCTCAGAGAGGCAACAACCTTACCACGTCTCCTTGCTCCATGGAAGCCACTTGAAAATATCGATCAGAAGTAGTCTTTCTCGAATGTACACAATTATGTTTCTCCCCTGTCATAGAGACACAGCGCTGAAAGGGGTTTATTTACAGGTTCAACTTGGAGTTCTGTTGCCAGTTGTCTCTTTAGATGGTGGCTTTCCCAGAGGGGGCATAATGTGTTCCCAAAGAAATAAATGAATCTTTAGATTTTACGCCAGAAACTATAAATTCCCATGGGTCCCATGCCAACACATCTCATTTCTCAAAGTACAACACTTTGTGCTATCTATATGAAAATTCTCTCGACGTTGGAAAAATCTTTGTTTCCAGTTCGGACAACTTTTGGATGGTGCTTAGGAAAAATTAGTTTTCTGCGATGGGCGGAAGACCACACTAGTCAGTCTAACGAACAATCAGACATCAGAACGCCAATAAGACATCCGGGTTAAAGTGTGTGGGGGACTAGTTGACTTGAAGGATAGGAACGTCCAGGACTAGACTTGCCGCATACCTGGGCGTCCGCTTTGGGCGCTGTCATTTTCAGTAGTTTTTGTTGACTCTCCAATATCTACGATGCGTTGTGGCTTTGAAATCCTTTGGTTTGACCAGTTCTCCTCCGCGCTTGTGGTATGTTTATAGATCCATTTGAAATGTCTGCTGCATTGTGATGTAGGATTTGCTCGTTCAGTTTGGTTGTTCTACTCGGTGTAATGTGTATTCTAGTTCGTCAGTTTGTCACTTCTGGTACGGAACGACAAATCGGGGAGTGGACGATTTCCGTATCACAGCATAGAGGATAGTTGAGATGGACCGGTAATCAGGGTGGACATAGCGAACCAATCGACCACAATAAAGGACGTTAAAGCCACATCGCACCACAGATATTGGAGGAACCAACCGAAACGGTGTAGTAACTTCTCAAAGCGATGTACTCCAACAAATCAACCAACCAAAGGGAAATCTAGATACACCACAACAAAATTTCCAGCGGACCAGTAGGCCATCAAAGGACGGGAATCTTGTTTAGCCAATCAGCAGAAGGTAGAGGCCACTCGCAGCTAAGCTATGTGTGCGCAAGCACGAGAAGATGAAAAACTTAACCAGCAATCTGTTAACGATATCTTCTCGAATGATGACGAAATGTTTGTCAATCATTTGTCGCGCTCGGTGGACTAGCCAACTAATGTTCTCCAACTTCTGTTGTTCGACTGTGTGATCGCGTGTAACTTTGCTGAATATACAGTATAGTTAACTGTGCTACTGTATATTTGACTCCGATAATCCTAAGAAATTCCGCAGTATCCTCCAAGTTTGTCACAGGGTACCGACATTTTGCGTAGCATTCTTGGGTTCTATTGGTCCACTCGACTGAACACAGTGAAATAGGGCCACGAGATGTTAGCGTTCCTAAAAATCTCCTCAGTCGCCAATTTTTGCAATAAATCAAATGGTTTCAACACTATCTGTTGTAAAAATAGTTGACGTAAGAAACGGAACACCGGATCACTTCGGTGACTTGAACCTAGGATTCAAAATCCTATGGGGCATAACTTTTTCTGTTGATCGACAATGCTTCACTGATTGCTGTGTGAATTGAGGCCGATTCCAGAGGGTCTCCGAAACACCAGCTTTCAGAACTCTGCAAGTGAGGGGCGCCGCTTGTCTCATTCGAGTTGCCAGATGCTTAGTGGTAGGCAAGTTGTTAACTCGCGAAACTGAAGAGATGAGGCTATGGAAAATCCGTGTTCTTACTGTTCGACACAGGCTAGGTCCACGTGGCCCTGTAACATAGTGGGAACTTTGAAAGACTAACGATGCCAGTGGGGCTGATGCCGCCAGCCTCTATCCAGATTGTGTGACTAGGTGTTGAAATATGTAGCCACCTGGGGCTTTTGGGGTAGACTAGAGCCAGTATCTTGCCTTTTTCCAATCTTTCTGTTATAGGGTTTTGTTCAAATAAGTTAATATGGTTATATGACGCTGCAGTTATTACCTCTTGACGATGACGTGAACTGAGTTCGACAAGGTAACAGGATGCCTAGCAAACTCCATGGGCATGGACTATGACCTGTCTGAATCAGCCGCTCAACGGTAGATGGAGTCAGAAGGTGTAATTGGTTCACTCAGCCGTGAATCTGCCTTGTTCAACGGACCCTAGATCATACCCACTAATCTTTCGATACCAATAACTTCCTGTTTTGCCTATGCCGCTCTGACCGCAGCTGTGGATGAAATCCTGCAAACTGTGGAGGTCTATTGCTCTTCAAATAGGCCCTATTAGCGTGGTTTTTTGAGTGGTCGTCAGAAAATAATATTGATACAGTGGTTTTTAACTCACGTTGCACCTCACTTCGAAGTAATAGCTTCCCTTCGTCTGTCATGGTAGTCGATTACTCTCGTTGAGAACTTAAGTCCGCTAAACCATCAGCTGTAGGAAAAGTATCAGTTATGTCAGGTTCCTATGAGGCCATGTTTACAAACATGGTCGGAAGAGTGAAGAGTGCAAGTATAGCCCACTCCAGTAGCCTTTCAATACGTCGTTAGCCCTAGCGTCCAGCAACGGCCGTGTCGCCTCACCCTGGCATACGCCTAGTAATATACTTTAAGCTACTAACAATCGATCAGTAGCTAAGGTGTGCACAACTGGTGGATGCCGCCGCGGGCAAAAACGCAGAAGACAACAGCTTTGCGTCTGACAGTGGTCCCCACCTAAAGCAGTCTCCCAACACGCGATGAACCCCGACTGAAATAATTTTGAAGAGAAAAGAATATTCGGTGTGGCCTTCTGCTGATAAGAAAGAAAACTCCCCAAACCCACTAAGAAATATTTTGTGACGAGCACTTACCTCCTTATAAGGGTTGCCTAGCATCACCGGGACAAAATAGATGTCATTGGCTGTTGACCTTGGCAGCCCATTCAGTTGAAGAGAGAGATGCAGCTGGGATTCAATTAGATTTCCTATGAAAACCAAATTGGTACGCAAATGAGTGCGTCTCGCGAGGATTCCAGCTGTTTCCTAATATGAGGTGATGTGCCAGTTTCATTTGTAGACGTGGTTAAATGAGTTATTCTACCCCTAAATCACGCCAAAAGCTGTACGACGCCACCCAATTCAACCTGCTCTATAAGCGTTACGTGCAGGTGAGTCTTGCACGAGCTGACAGTTCAGGCAGAATAGTCACCCTACAGGCTCCGTCGGTTTGATAAACGCATTTCTGTTACTCTCATCAAAGAAACGTGGAAAATTGAAAAAGTGCGGTCGATTTAGGTTACTTTCACCCATTTCGGAGCCCCGACTGTGAAGTCCATGAGCAACGCGACTACGACAGGTATGCTAGCTGCACCGTTCGACTACGTTTCATTCTTGACTACAAGAAGTAGTTTGAGTGACCGGTTTACAAAGTTCAGTTTAACAGTATTTCAGGACTGTTGTTCTTAATGTGATGGACAAAATCTGATACCAACCACTCGGAAAACTGCGACCGCGCCTGACAGAGGGCGATAGACCGATTTCAGGAGCACGGGAAGGATAGCACAGTATGTGTTTAAGTGAATGGCAATTCCGGAGAAATGATCATTTTGATCTCTATTTTTCCCCACACATTGTGTGAACAGTACACCTCAAACGGGTTTAAGTAATCACTTAACAATAGGGAACACAAAGAGATGTAGTGGATGTATTCAGATATATGGTATTTGTCTTCATTCCATCCAGACCCTCCATGATCTTGTCGACGTCCCCTTTGAATACGGGTCTCACATTCGAAAAAAGACCACTATGACCAAGTCCTCGTGCGTATTTCAGTGAGGCGAAGAGCTTTGCAATCAGTTTTTCATTGAAGCCGCTTCGTTCTCAATGTATTGTTCCAGCAAAGATTCTGTCCCTTCTTACTTGTCTGTCCTTCGTCGGTGATCATTGTCCTCGTGAACCCAATTCGAATCTGAATTCGTAAATATGTTGGTGCTGTCCTGTGGATTCACTTGAACGGCCAAATGAGCAAAATGGGTAATTTCTCGTCACTTTCACCGCGCATCATAGCTGTCACTCAGAAGCTATTGGTTAAAAAAGTCATATGTTGGATAGAATTTTGGTAGGTCGGGTGGTATAAATGGTTTATCTTCTGTACGTTGAACTAGACAGTCCGGCTGCAATACTTCGTCACCAGTCAATTTGACATCATCAGGACACAGTCCAGTAGTGTTGTGTGTCAGCTTGGCGATGTATCGGTGTGTAGGTGTTAGCAGTTTTGTGCCCAAATTTTCTGTGACCCAGAAATGGCTTTCGATTATGCTTGGTAGTCTGTATGGTGGATTCCGATGGGAGGCTCGTTGCCTGATTCATCGGCTGGTCGGCGTTCAAGTCACCTATGGAGTTGACGACTCCTACTCAAACTAGGTGGCGTTTGCCAGTTAATCCTCGGATGACCTCAAAGGGGGCGTTGAGGACCATTGGACTCCTGCGGAGAAATTGTACATGAAGCATGACATTTGTTCGTATAATTAGGTAGTTTTGGCGTAAGTTTTAATTTCAAGTTCTTTGTGTCACTGTAGTGGCTCCGTAGGATTTCGCCATCCCAGTAGTTCGAATGTGACCGGTCGGTACCTAGTTTTCGTGTTCTGTTTGTGACATTCCAATCAAGCCCTGTGTGACAAACTCGAACCTCATCTTTACCCTAATTTTCTCACGACAAAATAGCCGACAACTCATGTCCATCAAAATTCAGTGTCCCGTATCGAGCGCATGTTCCGCCATTGCCGAGGCTTTCAGTAACGTCCGATATTCATCTGCCTTCCTCTGCCGCTTTTTTATTTTTCTCCTGTGCTCTCCGACTCTGGTGTGAAGTTCCATTGCCGTCTGTTCTATACAAACCTTAGTGGAATCGTTACACTTAGTTTTGTAGACACAGCCCATGGTCCTGTTTGCCGGGAGGCGATCCTTCAATATCACTAGTGCAGAGTGTTTCCCTTCTGGAAAGCCACTCTTATGTTAGCCTCGTTGGCCTTAGAATGACCACCAATGTCCCTGGTTTATATGGAATAACGGCAGTCCCAATCCATTCCCTGTTGGGTTTCGCCAGCGGAACCAAAATCCTTCGCAATTGACGCCTACTCAAAGCAGCTGGATATCCACCACCCGGTAGTTTGTTGTTTACTTCAATTTGGGCCGCTGTCCGAACAAGTTCCTCTGTGTACAGCGCCCTTGCACGCGTAAACATTGATGAGGCAATAATACAGCGAATACGGCAGACGAGTAGTTCAAAACTACCCTAGCGTCAGTTGGCTTCTCGTACACTGTGGTCTTTAGGTCCCCCGACCTTATGTGCCATGCAGTCTAAGAAGGCCACTGTATCCGAAGTTGGTTCTATCTCCATACTAAGGTTGATGTGTGGACTCAGTTCATTCAGATGGTTCTAATACTCGCTGACCTTGTCTCGTTTCATCACTATAAAATTATTGTCCACATAACGCCAGAATATCTTGGGTGGGTATGGGAATCCGGCTAAAGCTTTCTGTTCAAATTCTTTCAAACTGTGGATATTGAAGATCCCATTGCTAGACCTTGTTCTTGAGTGTAAGCGACGGAGTTAAAAGCGAAGTGGGTGAGATTCAGGGATGCTTTTATGCATTCCACTCTTTCATCCACCGTAAGCTGTGTCTCTTCTGAAAGGGTGGTGTCTGCTAGTAACAGTCGCTTGGCCATTAATAAAGAGTCCTCTTTAGTTGAACTGGCGTCAAATCTTACAAAAAATGTCTGGTCCCACAGTAACACCCGCTATTTTGTTGACAAAGTTATGTAAATTCTTAAAGTAAGTACTAGATTTCCAGGTGAAGGGTTTTAAAATACCTGCCGAGAATCTGGCCAGGTCATGGAGTGGGAACCTGCTGTCGGTCTCACCGAGACATCTGATTCATGGATTTTCGGTAGGCCGTAAAGCCGTTGTTGGATTGCACTTTTGTGGTACGCTCGATACCAGTTGCCTTGCCTCAAGCGGTTTATCACGGACAGCAAGTATCTAACAGACAATGCTCCTCCTCTCCTAGCGGTCTATCTGATAAATTCACTACGCTACAATAGCTAGTAGTGGCCCAGGCTTACTAAAAAGCTGAGTCTTAGAATGTAAGTTTTCGAACTTATGTATTTGTCTCTTTTTGTAGTGTTGTCTCTTGATCGCTTTCAATTCTGTCGCTTTGGTTCCGAGTAACTGGAAGTCTACGGGAGGGAGCACGGTCTGAAAATCTTAATTGAGTCGATATGTGTGATGGCGGACATCACATAAACGTCGAGTATTCAATTAGATCCTCTGTTTGAAGAATGCCTTGGCCGCTGAGAATGCTATTCAGGCAGAAGCGAGTAAAGTGGCCCATAGCTCAGCCAGTAAAGATGTTGGGGATTAAGCTGCTCTTCAACCATTTTTTATTGAATATGCGATGGTTCTTCCAGTCTTGCCAATCTAACGTAGTCGCTGACAATTTATGGACACATGGTCCGTGGTTATTTTTAATCAATTGGAAGAAGTTTGGAACCGACTGAGAAGTCATCATTTCGGAAGGGCTTGGTAAACAATCGGTAGTTTTTAACTGGATAGCTTTTCGCTTCTGACACAAAAGCTTCATCAGGCCACGTGATCAGGTCACCAATTTGGCCAGTTTTTAAGGTGGATGGAGAATCAATCAGTAAGACCTCTTCAGATTAGCACACTAGATTAGTGTTGAATGTTAGTTAAAGGGCCTTTTCGGTTAGTGTGGTTGCCTAAATCCTGTGGCTGATGGGCTGGGGGAGTTTCAAGTTATTTTTGATTGAGTTTAGTTCTGTAATCTTCCACCTCAAGGTGTTTCAATTGATGATTCACCTTGCGTGCCACCGGTAGCTTTTGCTGATCTGTATGGTCTTGTGAGTGCCACGACAATTTGGTTGGGGATTGGTCGTTTTCCGGTACAGCTGTCACCTACGGCGGAATATCGCGTCAATCGCACCTTGAAGTTTTTCCGTTCTGGCACCCATCCCTCATGTTTGCCGTTTTCAGGACATTTCGAACGGACACCTCAGACGTCCCTCGTTTAAATGGAATAGAACCAATCACCAACCATTCCCTGTTGAGTGTTGCCGAGTCCGATACCCTTGATTTAATCAAACTAGCTGGATATCCGCTATGTAGAATCTTCCTGTTTACTTCACTTTAAGCATCTGTCCGAGCAACTTCTTCTGTACACACAAAAATTGTACACGATAAATTATTGACGAGCTAGTGTTCACGAATATCTCCTTGAGACGAACCGAAGAATAGTTCAAAATTGCCCCAGTGACATATGAATCCTAGTATACTGTGGTTTTCGCCAGTTCGCCAGGAGCCCAAAAATGTAGTGCACCCGAGCTTGACTCTGTTCACATAACACATTTGATACGGGTTTCCGTTTTTGAAGCAAGTGTAAAATTTATCAACATTATCTTGTTCACTCACACCAGAGGTGGCATCTGCATAGAGGCCAGAATATCTTCGGTGAGTGCAGGAATCCGGCTAAAGCTCTTTGTTCGAAACATAGCACAGAAATCCTCATCATAACCATGGATATAAGGGATTCCACGGCTGGACCCTGTTTTTGGGCATAAACCACAGAGTGCAAATGGAGTGATTGAGGTTCAGTTATGCCTGAGCTGTGCAGGTCTGATTTCTGCCGCTTCTTTAATCATCTAAGCAACACCATGAGCTACCGTGCCCAGTTCCGTTGCTGAATTGAATCGATGGTGTCAACGTGCCTCATTGCTGTCTTTCGTGCGTACTCGTTCACTGACTTACTACCCGTAGCATGTATAGCTGGTGCGTGCACCGACCATCAGATAACTTCGGTAGCAAGTCGAACACAGATGATCGGCAGTTAGTACAGTTTCATTCGTTATGGCGAATTTTGCTCCTCACCTCATTGGTTTGCTACCTACCTCAAATGAAAAAGTGGAGTTAAGTCGCGTGATTATAGGGTGCACACGAATTTGGGTTTGAACGGTTGGCTGAGGGAGATGTTGCATACATAAACTAGTATGCCTTGGCGCCTGTCATTTGAAGGCACAAGCTGTCTGGCTAGAGAAGACCCTGGGGAGCCGTCGGTGAAGCGGTCAGATATATGGTCACATTCGCAGCACACTTCCATGAGTATGCCAATGCTGAGTGCTGCACGTGTTTTTTGGGAATGGTGTAGTTGTTGAGCTTGATTATCGATTAATTCATCAATTTCAAACCTAGTTCCGGTTCCAGAGCTCTGATACTTTTAGCCACGCAAAACAATGGAGCAGACGATTCAGCTGGCGTGATGTCATCCTGAAAGGTCACCTAGAAACGGTTCGAACCTTCCCTGGCACAGTTTGAACCGCGTTTGAGAAAGCGTTCTTGTGCTGTCTCCAGGTTACAGGTTCGATGCTCGCAAACGAAGGGCATCGGACCATCATAAAGCTTCAGTCCCTTCCATCAAAGTCTATCAAAGTCTCCTGTAGATCAAATTCATATATTATGAAAAAGAATCATGATGATGTGGGTTTAGGCAGCAGTGTGTGTTGTCACAGCGACTGTAATACGAAATGTTGTATAAAGTTTCTGTTTCCATTTGTAGTATATAGGACTAGTGTTGAAAACGGACGTTAGTGTATGCGATGTGTTTGTTGTGAATGCTTGTGTAAGAATGAGAAGTTTGGGGAACTGAGGATGCTGAGAGGCTGTTGAGGAGCATGAGGGGAAAGGTGGTTGGTAGATCTGGCTTCCTCATAAATTCACCTTCCACCTTTCTCACGGCAACCCTCATATGACCTGAATTTAGCAGCCTCGACAGATGAGCATTTGTTAGTCTCACTGGTTGGAGTGGGGTGGGGTGGGGGAGCAAACGATAGAAAGGAAGTGTAATAGTAAAAGTGATTGGACGGTGAAAACAGAGCTACGGAACCTAGTGTCATCTTCGAACAGCTCTAATGGCAAAATGTGAAAGCACTCTGAGTGGACAGGATTGGTCAACTCCTTTTGGCCTCTGATTGGCCAGCTTTCGTTGATTGTGGTTTACTGGGTGCCGATGAGTTGTTGGCTGGAGCTATGTTGGTTTCGTCGTCTATTCGCTCACTAGACACCGTCACCTCAGGCAAAATGAAGGTGGCAGCTGGTTTATTTTCTGTGCACTCATCCGATTCCGTCCCGCCGACGTCGGTGTGTTCTTGTAGTGCAGACGGCTGACCGATGCCAAAGCCATACATGGCTGCTGAACTTGCTGCTGCCGCTGCAAGTGCCTAGAAAGAATAAGAAAAATACAGAGCTAAGTTTCTAAGAGCCTCCAAAGAAATGTCCATTAGATTTCGAATTCTGATTCATGACTGAATTGAGACCAATTTTCTGTATTTTTCCTCTTCTAAATCTGTACAGATTAAGGTCTAGTTCACGTAGATGTTAGGACAATTCAGAAGTTGAGCGCTCATCTTGCAGTGGCTACGCCTGCAGAAAATGCCTCGAGCAGCCAAGAATACCTTCTAGAAGCTTCCAACTCTGCAAACATTGGTTTCCAAACTTTCTCGCCCTGTCTACGGTTCTGATTGAAGTCCAAGATATGTTATTTGTACATTCTGATGAACTGGCGTGTCACCTTGGGCCGGAATGGTGGTGAGAACAGGAAAGCGATCAGTAAGACAACAATGGTCTTCAAAACGGGCAGGGTGAATGTCGCCTGCCCTGATTACGCGGCAAAACGGACTCACAATCAATATTAGCGATACCTGAGTCGGCGAATCGCTGATTTATTTTCCTCCCATCTTGACGCATGAAATCCCTGTGGTTGAGGGCCACTGCCCTAGAAGTCACCGCAGTGGATATTCTGGCTGTATACTGGAGATGACGCCAAAAGTAGAAGACGAGCTCTTGATGCCCATGAATATGAGATTTTCGGTTTGCTCTCACTTACCCATTATCCTCACAGATAGCACTTGTAAGGTATCTCACCTTGGGAAGTACCACAATCCAACCTATGGGAGCCTTAAATTATTCGCTACTTCAAGCCCCGAGTTGCCTGTCTTTCTCTCACCAAACAAACATCAAAATACAAACAGCTCATTTAGTTGAAGAATATTAGACAGCTTTAGATGAATGTTTGTTGAGTCCTCTACGAATGCAAAGATAATTTGCAAATAAGTGGTTATCACAACCTATGTGAAACTTGGAATCTAAGAATGAAAATGAGATTGATGGAAACTCAGGGCCTGGGCTTACCTGATGAGCTCCGAGGGAGGTGAAGCAGGCGCTAGGCTGTCCACAGTGGGACTGACCCGGTCCAGCATCTCTTGTCTTCAACTTCTGTACCTTTCTGCACCAAGATGTGTATCTCCGGATCTGATAACCCACACTATCTGCAACTCCCCACTTAAGTACTCTCCTGCTGTTTCCTTTTTGATCATTGCTTGTTTTCCTACACATAACATTCTCTATTTGTAACGCAGCTTCTTTTCATTGTCTCGTGCACCCTTGATTTCCAACTATTCTGGCTTAAATTTGGTCCCTCGGATACTTGGAACACTTTTGCCGTGCTTATCAATTCCCAAAACGTCCGAAACGCTGTGGACATATATTGCATTTTGCTTCCAGTTCGGAAGTGTAAATCGTCAGTGGCTTCAGCACCCACAATGAGAAGTGGCTTTCTTTTTCTTTCCACAATGATCTCGCAGGTTACAAGGTCGACAATGATACTGTTCAACTCTTTGGTTTGCTCTCAATTTCCTATGCATCAGATTGCGCTGCAACTCTCCATGTCCCCTCTCCCTTAGTCTCTCATCTTGTCAATTTTCCTATCCACTATTTCCCCTAAACACATTTCTCTTCAAAGAGGCATACTTTGGCGGCACTCCGCTGACTGAGATAGCATAAGTCAACACCTGTCCCCTGGAATGCTGTGTCCTGGACAGGTTTTCTGAGGAATATAGGGGGTTTTCCACATTTTAAAAAACCCGGTCTCATCATGCACGTCTGTAGGTGATTACGAAGTAAAGCGGATTATGTGGGATTGTGTGGGAGTGCACTCTTGCTTCTGGATATGTTCCGACTGCTTTTTCTTACACAATAGCTGACCTTACGTCAAAGCTAAAGTAACTGCACGAGAGGGAGCCCAACTACCGAAAGCACAAACTGGGGATCGGCTCTTTGAAATTTTGAGTGAATTCTGTTGCTCTACTTTCAACAAGGAAACTACTCACAAGGTTGTTGAAGACTCTGACAGCCCACGACCGGTTTCGTCCTTCTTGGGGCTCATCAGGTAGGCGCAGTTCCCGAGTTTCTGTCAACGTTGGGTTCTACTTGGACCCAAACTGGACTGTCGAAGAGTTTTAAGCAACCTTGTGAGTAGAGTCCTTTAGAAAAATCTTTTACTAGAGGCTGTTTGTTGAACTTCTTCACAGTAACTACCTCATGTTTCAGTTGGTATAATACTCGAGATATTGCAGTATGTTTTCATAAAGGAAACTACTCACAAGTTTGCTGAAAACTTTTCTACAGCCCCCGAGAGATTCAGTTGAGTCTCCCGTGAAAACGGAATTGACTTGCAAATGAGTAGTTTGTCGTAGTCTGTCGCTACTTTTTTGTACCTCATTCCTTCCTTTCAATAATAGACCTATCTGCAAGTTCGAAATTCGTTGCTTTAGCAGGGGTAGGAATTTTTGTTCTCCTAACAACGTCGCACGACTTTACCCAGCCTCTAACTCAGCTGGCTTTGTCATTTATTACTGCCGTGGGTGTTCACCTGCTGTTGTCAGAAATAAGCATTTCCAGATCACTTGGACGAAATAATGTTCCTGCCGTTTATTGTGTAACTGAACTCCCAACTCTACCTCAACCATCTGGAAACTCTTTCGTCTAGCTGC
The DNA here is from genome assembly GCA_003604175.2 of Clonorchis sinensis. Taxonomy (NCBI): domain Eukaryota; kingdom Metazoa; phylum Platyhelminthes; class Trematoda; order Opisthorchiida; family Opisthorchiidae; genus Clonorchis; species Clonorchis sinensis. The sequence goes on along the minus strand of CM030369.1, from coordinate 29,681,006 downwards.
ATCAGCTGATGTTTTTTTCCTGAGGGTGGCAACAGTTCACTTGAGTTTCTCATTTCCGTTCTGACCACAACAACTACAGCCCTAAACTGTTGGATCTGTTTTGATGTTGAAGACAGTGTCCTGTTGAGTGTTCAGACGGCACCATGTGTGATATACCGGCTTACATGTAACACACTCTGTCCCACACTCAGGACCGTTTTGGTGAAACTAATGTGGTTGAAGTCGTTTGACAAGGTCTGATGCGCGGACGTTTCGGCCAAGCCTCTCATATGTGGGCTGCATGCGGAATTGGTTACTTGGACCAGAAGCTTTCTGTATGTCAGCAAAAATGTACAACGTTGTCTCTCCTCCCCCCACACTATTCCTTCTTAGTTAGGAAAGTCTTATCGTCTGTCACCTTTTCTATTCTTGGCTTTGCAGATGAGGCTACTCTGCATTTCTGTTCATACACCACTTCCAACAATCCGCCTCAGTCCAGCTGTGCCATGACCAGGTACAAGCCATTACTTGCCACCATCCTCGACCGAAGGTCATCGAATTTAGCAACGTTTAATCCATCCATACCCCTTCTTTGTCTACCCATTCCTCGCTTAAATCTAGTAGTGAGATGTACGATCGTTCCTTATTGTTTTTTGCCCACCCTCTTTTTAAGTCTGCAACTTATCCTGGTACCCATGAATCGAATTGCTCAAGAAGTAATCTTTGCACGCGAACAAACCTTACCAGAGCATCCCAGAACGGCGTCGTCATTTTTTGGGTGGAGCTCTCTCTCTCTCCTCTCACCTAACAAGAACTGCACGTTCTCCACTAACCGATTGCCTACAACCGCTTTCATCTTTGGGATGTGGAGCATGCTCCACTCAATCTGCCTTCACCCACCTGTAAAATACTCATCAGAGCCTTCTTTCCTTGTTTCTTTCGCTTTCTCTTTCAATCGGCAAACAGGCCCTCACTTATCCGGTCATCCCTATCAAGTCACTATTGGACTTTGTAACAGTAATATCGCTACACTGTCGCTGAAGTCCCATTAAGAACCATTAAGAACACCAGCGTCCTGTCAGTGTATCAGAAAGCGGAAAGTTTAGGGACCTAGTAAATCAGAGCCTTATATGGTCAGGTGGAAGGACCAAGAACAAGATTCTGGCACTCGTCAACATCAATGAACCGCTAACTTCGGGGCATTAATTTGTAGTAAGACTGACCAAACACCATATGCAGACCTTACCCAACGACTAGGAAAGCGTTAGATGAACCTTCCTTTGGGCAGCGGCAACATTCTCGGCACTAGGATCAACTGCTAGTTTCTAGCCACTTGCAGTCAAATATACCTCGACCAAGGAAACACGACGATCCTGAAGCAATCATTTTATTTGTGACCAACTTCATTTTGTGTTGCCATAACATGACCCGACCCCACGAATCTTTCGTCAACAAGAATTCAATGTACTATCTATTTTAAACAGTGACTGAGTGTGCGTAGGTCTTGGTCGTTGTTCTATTGATTCTGAATCATTAGTTTACTGATGAGTTTATTCGCTTGGGTACGAATTGCCACCGAACATACCGCAACCAGCCAGTTTTATGTTCTATGTTCTATGTTTATGTGTTCTATGTTCAGATAGGCCCTTACGTAAACCTGCTCTTAAAATCGCCCTGTGTACACGGCCATTCGGATGTAAATAACATCTTTTCTGACGCTTTAACAGGCAGAAGCTGATAGTTTTTACAATGAGAACATCAACCTTATCGGCCACGGTAAAATCATGACTTATGCGGATTTTCTGTTTCCTACACAGTTAACGATTTAGATTGCCGTTAGGTGGTTCGTGGGCTTGGGCGTTCTCACAGACCAGGCTATGGGAGTTCCGCTCACGCGGTCATCGTACGCTGAGTTGCTAGGTGGAGCTGTTGTACGAGAAATTGATCGACCGATAATTTGGTCTGGCGACCAACTGACCACGATGAATTTGTGGGGCATTGTGTGGAGGTCGAGTATGTTTGCTTATCTCACTGAGGCTCATTTTAACAAATATACTTCCGAGGAAGAACTAGGCTTAACGACCCAATAAAACTACAGTAGGGCTAAATGGAGTATTCCTCATCCAACAGTTTTCAGGTTTTAAACAAACTTACAGTAGCATTGGAAACGGTAAATTATTTAGCTATAAGTTTCTTGCATTTTATTCAGTGAAGGTGGATGATCTTCCACCTGAATTACTTTCATCAACCTTCATGTTAAAGCCCATGAGTGCGGTATTGCCGATTTACTGACGAAACTTCTCGGGTAATTTATGATGACGGTCAGGCTCGCACGCATTGTTGAATATGAAATAGTAAAACTGAATAGGAAAACCTTCGAGTGCCTAAAAGTGATAGCAAACTACTTTTTCAACGGGAGCCAAAAGCACACTGCTTAAGGGAACCACTGGATTTGGTCGCGGTCAGTGATTAATAGTAGGGGACAACTTACCGTCTGACTAGCAGTGAGAATGCCTAAGGCATCAGTTGAACCCAAATCTGCGGTGCTCGTAACTCGCTTCATCACCTCCTTCGTGTGTGCCTGTGTCAATTTCTCGGCAACACTGAGTTTACTTTGGAAGAATCCTGTATCATCGATTATGCCGGTTCCAGCCAGCCCGCTGATTACAGAACCACCCAATCCATAGCCAACTTGCAACTGACTACCAGTGTTCATTACAGTAGTGGTTGGTAGTATGGATGCGCTTGCGTTATTGAGTCGTGACCGCTTCAAAGATTCGTTCGATCGGATCATACTGATAAATTCGGCACGGTGTTCATCTCGCGCGGGGCCCCACTCTTGAACGGGTTTGACAAATTCTCGCAGAAGCTAAAGTTGGAATGGTGAAGAGGGATTTGGGAGCGAGTTAGTTTTGTGAGGAGATGTCCGGAAAAAGGTGACTGAATGGCTATTCTTTTCTGATGGACGGAAACTTTGAGGCCTTGCTCATCAGCCAGTCTTTAAGCAATACATCTGATTGCCGTGGTTCAGATTACATAACATCAGCTATTACCACACATACACATCTGTCGATCCGGTGTGGTTGCTAACTATTTTTTAATTTATGGTTCTCAGGGAACCAGGAAACGTTAACCTTCGGCGACATGAGTCCGCCATTCATACTGGTGTGATACTAACGTTCGATCATCTTCCTCGCAGTAGTTGTGTTTCGTGGGTTTTTAACACTCTGTAACGTTTTCTATTCAGGTCTCCTGAAGACCACTGCAACCTATTGGATCGAGAGGCTGCAACGATGCAATAAACTACACAAGAAGCCGGCCTTGACTTAAACCAGAGTATAAAATTTGGTCGAACAGGTTTCGCAGATTAAAAAGAAGACAGTGAAAAGCCTGGCAATATAAGTAGCTCGGGTGCGCTGCTTGGTTTTTGGCCTGTTAGCCGAGCTTGGCAGTTGGATCGCAAACGTTTCATCACCAACCGAGGTGACGGTCAGTGCGGAGTTGAGAGTGAGACCCACTCAACCCCGCAATGACGATGTCACCTCGATTGGTGATGAAATGTTTGCAATCCAACTGCCAAGCTCGGCGGACAGACCAACAACCAAGCAGTGGAAGTTCTGTCAGACTGCCATCAGGAAGTTCAGACTCCTGAATATTATCCCGGAATACCCGAAACATACTGAGAACCGCAAACTCCAATCAACGCCGATCAGACCGCCTTGGATCTAGGTCAAACAGTGCCCTTCGATATGTAGCGCGAGGCAATTGTACTTTCGCACCCTCTTATTTGCAATAAAGCTGTTGTGTTCCTTGTCGGCGAGTCTTTTTCCGGCACTAAGGCACTGGAACGGGGAAATCAGTCAGATGTAACAGCTCCACTGACTTCCAGTGCAAACTCAGTACAAACACGATTCAACTCACGCCCACAAAAAGCGCGTTACTGTGTTTACATATACAGCCATCAATTCAAATTTTCGAGTAGGCATACTTTAGTTGTACTAACGACATATCTTTACTCATCTGAACAGATGCTCGCTTCCCGTCAACTATTGTTTCCGGGCGAAAGCTGACAGTGGGTCGCGGGTTCGAGAATTCCTATTGGACTTTCGTGAGATTCCTGTTGCGTGTGATTCCCAATAAGGATGAAACAGCTGTACAGTGCTTTTCGGCTTTTCAGCATACATTAGCTCCATTTACAGGACGAAATCTCCACTGAAAATCTCAAATCTTCTCGCATAACTAACCATTTATAAGTAGCTCACAGAAAGAATACATTCACACCATGTGTGAAACGCCCATCTAAGAGGAGCGAGTCAGCATATGACCACGTAGTGTTAACTATTTGACTGAAGAATGAATGGTGCTATAACCTGTCTTGGTGGGAGCTAATCACACTGTTGTCCAGTTACTCGTGACCGAATGGAATAGCGTTCAGTTACTAACCTGAACGTCGCGTGCTGACGTTACCCTGTAGAGTCTTGAGGGTCCCAACAAGCTGTAGATGGTTGCGGGAATTCGCGTTCACATTACTTTCGGTTGAACAGTCTTCCTTCCGCCCCACCAAAGGGGGGAAGCACTGAACTCGAGCTTCGCTTCTATTAGAACTCATCAGTATTCCTTATCCTTAGTCATGCCGGGGTTTGAACTCCGAACATGTGACATACGAGGTGAGCGTCCTATCACTACTCAACCAGCGCATGTTGGATGCACCCAAATTATCACGTCTGAACAGGTGAACACGTTTGCGTTTGAGCGAAGTGACTGGTCTGCCAGGCGGCTCAAAGGACGATCCCGGTCCTGGCTTGATCCGCCTGGTGAAACATTGGTAACACTCGCATCGCGCGTCAGATGTCTGGAGTTAAAACATCGGCAAACCAAGGATATGCGCTGCTAACGAACTCCAACAAGAGCGAAACTCGAGTCCGTGATCGAGCCTCTGACGTGAACTCACCAGAATAATTGCGCCCGTACAGGAGGAGTGCTGTTCACACGACGGTACTTCAAACGCGGATTTCCAAAAAAAACTGAAACGACTTTATAATGTTTCGAGATATTTTGGCATCGATGGACATCAATTGCAAAACGAAATGCTGCTTCACCCGGTTTATTATACTGTGAGTTCAGAGTAGGAGATTATCGGCAATTACGTTGAAGAACATCAAGCCAAAATTCAGACGGAACGATAAAATTCTGAGAGGGTGCGATTCGAAACAGACCATGCCAATTTCATTTTATGACCCAAAAAGAAAGACGTGTGAAGTACTGTGCAAATTTGAACTAGAAACGCCTGTCGGGACCGGAATATAAGAAAAGTTGAGGAGTCGAGAGTGTACGGGAGGTTCACTCAGCCGATCTGAAAAACTGGACCTGAGATGCTAGTGAACTAATCACAGAGGGTATTGGAAATCTGCTACCTGATAAAAGCCAAACTTTAGAACACCTCGTTCGATTCGACAGGCGACCTATCATTTTGGATCCCATCTGTTTAAGACGCACTGGCGTATGTTTCTGTCTTGAAACTCAAGATGAGCCTTCACCATCATCGTTGAAACATTTTGAAAACGAAGACACCTTCCAGGCAAGTGCGTCCCTTGTTCATTACCTGCCCAGAGCAAGTTCTCCAACCTGGAGGTTATCAGTGTGCACTGATGATGCCAAAGCGTTTACAAGTCGAACAGCATGGTGTCCGAATAGGTCAATGCCACCTGATCAGTAGCTCTGTGAAGTTTACAACGAGCACCACAGTGTTTTCCTCCCACACAAGTCGGGGTTACCTTCTCTTTTAGCACAATTTTTCTTCGACACCATCAATAAAATGTGCGATTCAAGTGAAGACAGAGAGGTGTATATGCAAGGCTGGTGTGAGAACCATCTCTTCTGTGGTTGTGAAACCTAGCCCATCCGATAAGAAGGCCTCAAACTCTTCTAAACACTTGATCACTGTTGCTTCCTAGCCTAGCGGGAGATAGCTGGTTGCAACACATATGCAAGGGTTTGATGCATAAGCGATTCCTTGATGGAAAGTCGGAATATTTAGAAAAAAACGTAAAAATCAACACACTATGGAGTCTGGGCTGTGTGCTTTGCATGCTCCGTCATCATCCAGAGCAGAAAACGTCGTACTTTCGCTCCAGACTGCGGGAAGTGGTAATGAGAAGAAAATGTAGCCACCGTTAAACCGAGTGTTGTGTGGTCTTTGTCACTTCATGCCTGGAGTCCATATGATTTTCCTTGCATCATCACCATCATTCAGCCGTAGCAGCCTTTTGGTGCCTAACTGCCATGCCACCTGAAGGAAGCACGAGGGCTGGGATATTGCCAGGTTGCCCAAGCCTAGACACAAGACGTCGAGATGCAGAGGCCGGGTTCGAACCACGGACATTCCGGTCAGTAAATTCGCGTTCTAACCACTGAACCATCTCGCCCCCTTTTTCCTTGCAGGTGTTTACAAATCTCTAGGACATGGTCAAAAACCTAGCCAAGTGGCGTGCATGCTGTTATTTCCTTTTCCATCCAAGGTTTATAAACTTGGATGTTGTGCACTGGGCATCCCTTGAGAGACTCGCAAAGAAGTTGGGCCAATCCCAGTGGCAATGTGTCACTCCGAATTATGTTCATCTGCGTTTATTTCATTTATGTATGAAGGTGTAGGCACTTTAGCGAAATACACTCATTTGCAAAAAAGTTTGGTTTTGTGAGAGACTCACCTGGAACGCAGCTGAATCTCTCGTTTGTGATGTTTCCATGCAACTGAATGTGCTGCACCAGGCCGCCTCATGTTTCAGTAGCTACGATATTCGAGATATCGCGATACATGTATAGACGTAATGCACTACTCATAAGGTTGCTGAAAACTTGGAAACATCACAAACGAGAGATTCAGCTGAGCTCCAGGAGAGTCTCTCACAAAACCAAATTTGTTTGCAAATGAGCGTAGTTCGCTAATTTCGTGCAATTTGGGTTCAATTAGAACATAAGATTGACGGAAACTCGGGGACTGCGCCTACTTGATGAGCCCCAAAAAGGGCGAAACCGGTCGTGGGTTGTCGAAGAATTTTCAGCAACCTCATGAGTCGTGCATTACGTCTATACGTGTAGGCACTTTGTTTTTGGGTGTATCCCCCAAGAGCACGGGAATTTTTCTGCAACGAGTTCCACCTTTCCCTTTTATTTCCCTCCTTTCCACCAGGGATTTTTCCCCGTATGCTTGTATGCAAATGGAGAGCTAGTTTTTGGTACAGGTGTGCCGCTGTTCTTGACGACGAGAGGTAAAGTGCTCACAGCTATTCATCCAATAATTAGGGTAGAAAAATTTTCACCGTCGCCCAACATGGAAATTCTGCACGAGGGTGGTGTTGATAATAAGCCTAGCCAGAAGGACAAACTGTGTACGTCATCTTAATTAAGCAGAATCAGCTCCATAAAAAAAAAGAAGCGTAAGGAAAATTTAGTCGGAATTTCTGTCAGCTGCATGAAAAAAGGAGTTTGGTTCAGTTTAGTTCGTGGTTCTTAGTGCGATTCGAGCTTTCAGAGTTCGTTAGTTAATGTATAGGGAGCGCGGGTAATCTCCGTGAAGGAAGGTCAATCAACCCAATGGCTTTAGGCTGGAGACGTGTTTTGTCACAATAAGTGTTTGAGATAACTGCCTGGCTATCAAGCACATCACTTGCCCGGGCGGGAAAACTCGTCTAGCAGTTGTTCGAGTGTATGCATGTCTGCTACGGGATAGTTGTTGACCACGACTGAGCCGCATTTCGGACAGTTGGTGGTTTTTATGAGAAATTCAGTGAGGAACCCGAGAGCTTCAGTCTACTTGGTCTCAATAGGGTGAGTGGATGGAGGTCAAGCATCGTTCGAGGTGTTGGCCTACCAATGAGCAACTGAAACGGTTTCTGCATTACAGTGATCGTGGAATTTCGCTCAGCAGATGCGGCTTCCTCCTTCTAGCTTGAAGTGTATCGCTATGACAAGGTACTCTCCAAATAGATAAACAGTCCCAAATCAGTTATCATGAATGCGACAGCTGCATCCGAAATGACTGATGAGTGAATTTGCAGGGAGTAGAACCACCAAATTATACGAAGAGGCGGTGTAAGGTTCAGGTTCCGGTACAGCTGTAGTTATCTTGAACCGTACCCCTCCTCCCCATTTTGCTATTTGGGACTCAATTCATTCGTTTCCAATCAGTCTCTAGTTCGTGACAGTGAATCGTCACGGACGATTTCCACGTGAAAAAGCATACATGTATAACTTGTTTCAGTGTACACTGTCATCAAGTTGATAATGAACCCAAGACATATAAGACGCGCATAAAAATAAGGAAAACGCCTGCAACCGTAGGAGAGCTGTAGTACATCGATATCGCAAACAGCTACAGCTGAAAAGCAGGAATGTTCAGCTCCCGGAGTTTTATCTGAAGTGTCTTTGGCGCTGCCGGGACGGTAATTTTGTCCTACAAACAAACTGATGTGCAAGCCCCACTTTCATTGCATCAGCATCTAATGGTTGGTTCTTCCTGTTTGAATAGCTCCAGGCAGCGACGTCATGAATAGGTTGAATCAATTTGCTCACAGTGCAGCATTCACCAACCATTGTCTTTTGGGTTGAAAGGGGTTTCCTTGTCTAAACATTTGACTGTCGTGCTATCTGAACAGTCTTTTTTAGCAACAAGATCTCGAAGGTTTTAACCAGATCTGTAAATTGGAATTAGATAAGACAACGTTCATTTAAACATGCTAGTTGGTAGGTCAAACAGATTTCGGTTTGCTGACTAAATGTCCTGCTGACTATCAGCGGTGTGGAGTTTACTCATCGTTACCGATACCGTACAACGAGTACCACTTACGGTTGGCCTGGGTTGCCATTTATTTGGTCACAGCCGCAATCCAATGAACTGGACAGCGAAATTAGCATACGCTTGATTCATGGTTTGACGTCGTGCTTCCTAGCAAAGAGCGAACTGATGGAAGTTTCCACATTTGTGTGAAGATAGTGTGTCCTAATATGAGCGAGAGTGTGGTAATTATTCGATGCACCACCACCAAAGTTTATTCACCTGTAGTGGCATTGGCATCCAGTAAAAGTGAAAACGTACAGTTTGTGAGTGCCGTACGATCCTCAAGGCTATTAAAACACAGCTAAAATTAACTTCATTTATACTTTTTTCAATACAGGTCTACCTCAAGTCAACAGTGAGTCTGCTCAAAACTGATTTGTAACGTAGAAACGTGAGGATCGATCGTTAAAGCGCACTACCCTTAACTCAGAGCTAGTCCGCGTAACACGTCTGAGGTAGCTAACACCAAGAAAGTTGTCCACAACGTGCGGAGTGCCAAAAACATAAAGAATGAAGGTGAATCAACGTTCACTTAGCATGATTCGGAGAGAGCTCTACAGTGAGAGCTAGGCCGAATTCTCGATTGTCCAGTTATGTTACAACCGCAGCCGTTTGTCCTCATTTCTCAGAATAGAAATGGAAATTGTAGTAAAGGAAGTTACGGATGACGGGATAGCTTTCACTGGAGTATGTAGGGTTCACTTCAGGTCGGATATTTAGCTTTTGATCGCGAGAAGGCGAGTTGTTTATCTGTTGACGTGTGAGACAGGAATGTAATGACCAAGTATGCTGAGTAAACAATTTCCAAGTACTGAATGAACTCAAGTCAATACAAACGGACAGACGAGCAACCTGACATGAATGTCTGAAGGTGTTTGTGGTGCCCACGCGCGCTCAGTGCTGTTGGAGACGCTGTCGGCTTCTGTCCAGTTTGTTTAAAAGCTCAAAGAAGATCGGTGCACAATAGCGATTAGCTAGCTTGTAAAAAAGACTGAAGATATTGCCGAGAACGGTGATGATGAGGAAGATAAAGATGATGGTAGTGGTGGAAAACATAAGAAAACAACGCTGTTCAAGAAGGATCTCAAACTGCGCAAGGATGGGGATGTACCCGAATGCTGAAACCTCACCGACCACGGGACACTGATGTTTTTTGCCCGTCTAAAGTACTTTTGTCGCGCCTCAAGTAGAATATTAGGGGGTATGCAACACAGTTCATCCATGTCGAAGGTCTAATGTAATGTAAAAAATGTTTGCGTGAAACGATTATCGTTTGGAACAGACAGTTTGCCAGTTCGTACGACATTCGCTGTTTTGTTTCCCAAAGGAATGGAAAGTGACAGTGAATTGACGGAACCGAATGCCGTCTCAAATGCTGTTGGGAAGACGTGCGAGCATACGGGTACCGAACAACCTGCACCGCTTTTCAGGCACAGACCCAGAAACGTGACAAGAAGTGAACAACTGGCCTGGTTCATAAGGGGGGAAAATGGACAAAGACAGAGGCGATCGGATTTTGCAACGACCTAATGGACCGATTCATGGAGATCAACCACCCTTCAGAAGTGTGTCCTCAAAAAGAGTTTGTTTTATTTGCAATACGAGATTTACTACATCACAGGAGAGGTGAGTCTCCGAAGAGCGCGCTCTAGTTACACAGACCGAACGGTATTCTTAGACACTTTCATGACATAAGCATTTGGGAGGACGATAACAGATTCAGTCGAAAATTGTTGTTTTAAGCGAGAATGATGCCATTAGTTGGTATAGAATCACCAGAACAATTACGCCAGGACAGGAGGAGGACTGTTTAAGCGAGAGTGCTATTATTGCCACATACTCAACATAGTCAGGCCTAACTTGTCCAGGAATGACAGAGCGAGAAAAGTCAACTAGCCCATTGAAGCGATATTGCACGGCACTTACACATACAGCGAACTGCATCGTCAATGGGCCACATGACAAAACTGCCGAGTCACCACCTGCCTTCTGTACCCAATTCATTGTGGCTGAACCTTAGAGGTTAGGAGAAAGAGCGCTGTTCGTGCTGTTCACCTTTTAGAAAAGGGTCCACGTGACCCTTCCTGTGCTTGGCTGGGACACCGAACGATATGGCAGCTAACAGATGTATGTGGCATTCATAATGTAAGTTTCTTTCTAGACTGTCTGACTGAGGTAGGGCAAGCAAACTGATGTGGTTGTGCGACAGTGAAGCATCAGTGTTGTCTTCTGGAGTTGCTTTAATCATGATGATGTTGTCGATGATAATAATAATGAAAAATACGACTGTCAGGAAACTTAATGTGCAGTGCAAGTACAACCCCAGTTAAAGAAATTGACAAATGTTTTTGCGTTGAGTTCTAAAAAATAAAAATTGAATCACCAACATCGTTTTCGGAAAAGTTTGGTAACAATCGTCAGGTTTATTGCTGGGCAGCGTTTCACAGGCAGTTTTTCGTATGTTCCACAATTCCTCTGACGAACGACGGGGTAGGCTGCGTAGATGTCAGCAACGAACTAGATGCTTTCACAGCCACGAAAAGTACAGAGCACTCAGTCATGGATATTGCAACGAAATTGGCAATAGCGCACCTTACCGGAATTCTCGACTGCTCATCTTTTAGGATCGTTCGTCATACTTTGCCACCATAAAATGCAGGTATCAGTAAATTCGCTCAACAAAGCGACCGTAATTCGCATATTCATTCTATAATATGACATTATCCATTATTTTGGCCACTGTCCTCCCCGTATTCTCTTCCAATCAGTTGGTGTCTATCACAACCGTGCAACCCAAAGGCAAGTGCTACATCGACGGGCGCGCTTTTAGGAGTGATTGTGCGGTTGCCGTACCGACGTTAGTAATCTGATCCAAATAAACCCAAAATGGTAAATAATACAATGCATATAGACTATCCCGTGTGATTGTTCCAACATTCCCTGTCTTACCCATCGAACCCCGTTGCGTGTTAGGCTCACTCTCACCGGGTTCTCTGCCCCTCTAGACACACTATGGTCGTATTGGATAATCAGCCTTCCGCAAGCTGAGCCTGTGATGGTACTGAAAGAACAGCAGAGATTTTCTTGACAGAACTCGCCATTCATAAGGTTGCTTAAAAACCCTCGACTATGTCTTGCCAAGAATATAAGCTGAAATATCTCGAATACTGCACCAACTGAAAAGCGAGACGCCTTTAACGCAGCATATTTAGTTGACTCACATCATAAACTAGAGATTCATCTGAGTCTCTTGTTAATACTGATACAATTTGCCTCACAAAGTGCGTACAAGTTGGTGTCTACCTAAGATTAGCGGAAATTGGGGGACTGTGTCCAACTGATGAGCTTCAAGCATGGCAAAACTATGGGCAGCCGAAGAATAGTATGTTCTGTCAAGACATCTTAAATATCAGGTCAACTGAAACACGAGACGACCTTGTCTAGCTCATTCAGCTGAAGAATATCCTGAACGAGAGATTCAGTTGAGTCCCTCGTTAGCACTAGTGCCATTTGCAAATGAGTGTACTTCGTTGATGTCAAATATCCTTTTTAAAGTAGGCGAAATAAAGGCAGATAGTGATGGAAAAGAATAGAACAGCATCACAGAGTTAGAGTTCGTTAAATCTCGTTTATGAATGCTCTCTTAATTGGGCAGGTAGTAGGTTAAAAAACACTTGAAATATCGTAGGACAGTAAGCAGAGAAGCTGATGGTGAAAATGCTGAAGACCACCTATGCGATGTCAAACGGTTTACTTAACAATAACCTCGGTTTCAACGAATGGACCATAGTGGTTGGCGTTTGCAATTTTGTGGTAAATGGAAGTGGGAGAAACCTGATAACCAATCCAGAAGAGCACCGCTAACTGTTGGTGGACGAAATACTGTACAAACCTAAGGACGTTAACTCAGCTCTAGGTTCTCTTCACAATCAAATAGGGGTGTGTTACTCAAGAACCAAACAGAGCCGCTCAAGCGTCTTAACAGTAACCGCTTTCGCGGTGGTCATCCACACTCGACTTTGGATTTAGACGGTTAGGTAATGAACAAAAGAGCGACAAGGGACGTGTTCTACTCAAATAGATGTTGTCTTCTAATATGACTTGAGTTATTTACAGACTGATAACAATTTCGTGCCCGAGGAATTCTTTTGTTAACGTTCCCTCTGAATCTAAGAGCTGATGTGCTGGCTAGAGTCGCTACCCGCATTGATGGCCTACGTGAGAGGAGATTGCGTTTTTTGCACAAGTACAGCATACAAGAAAGAGAAATAATTCATGTACCAAGGCTGGGCTGGGCACTGATTTGGCCAGAAGTTAGTCTGATTAAATAGCGATTCAACAGCTGAAAATGCTGACATGGATTTCGCAAATTAGCTGAACTCATCGATGTAGTTTTAGTGTTGTAGACATTTTAAGATTGTCGTTTTTGGTATTTTTATGGTGTGTTTACGTTGATATCTTGCCTAAAACACTGTCCTAATGGTTTAAGACCGGAATAGAATCTGGTCAATAGTAGAACCATTGACAACACAACCTATTCGTAGTGATGCTCCAATCTCGCTCGAACATTGTATCTTGGCAGAAAAATCTTGGCAGTGAGAGAAGGGATAAAAGGAAGGGGGCCTGGGTGCCAACTTACGACGGACATTCACTGTAATTGCGTCTCTGTACCAGATCACAAAAGTTCGCGGAGACACATTTATTCATATTATGAAAGATGTACAGCTTTCAATAACGTGGAAGCTCCTTGTAAACTCTTTCATGCTCCAGTACCATTGCCTTATACTGTATGGTTTGAGTCACTATAAATTCGATACAAAACACAGCAGTCTCATCGGTAGACGATAGCTGCTCCTGCATAGTATATGGCTGAGCTAACGCAAAATATAGTGTCGTGGTGTCATCAGCAATAACTACTCGATCAGCTACTGACGTTGACTTAAATACATATAGCGAATGGACTGGTGGCGCAACATGAACCCCTACATTGATCGGACTAGACTATAATGAGGTTCTGATCATTGGAGACCGGACAGAATGTCCTCAACCCCGGTTGGAAGCTAAGGTCCACCCCTCCGGATGTGCCTCCCTTTGCGTACGGTTTAATTCGGAAAAAAAGACATACAACCTTAGTTGAACTCACGATGAATCCACCTTCTCTGCAATATTTGTAGACAAACCACAGTGGAATCATTGCCACGGGGGACATTGCGATCACGTTGCCCAGGGCCAAGGCCCATTTCGGGTATCGGTATTCCTCCACCTTGAATTCCTCTCCGGCCACAAAGAGGAACAGGAGTAGACCAAGGCTGATCAGTGGAACAAGGAACATCCAGCTGATTCGCCAGTACCAATTCGGTCGTTCGTTGATCATCAGTGCGATATCACGGCGAAATTGTTTGAGGCCTGTACAGATTGTAGGGAGAATGAAAATAGCGCTGAAATGTTGAAACTGCATCCGCTTCGTCGATCTCACTAGCAATGATAGAAGATGTATGCTACGATGTATTAACACTTTTTTCCCGCCCTTCAGCCGCGGATGTAAAACATACAAGTTGTGGAACAGGCGCTGATTTCTGCAGCCACCTGATCAATGCCAGAGTAACTAAATTGTTTGTTTCATCTGATTTTCTTCACATAATCTGGTATGGTTTGATCTAATCAGCAGAGCTTCGCTTATCACTGAGATCTGGCGGCTTGTGTTGCGCCGTAGGATTCGGAAGGAATTGACCAGGGCAATCCGATGGTCGGTGTTTAACAGATGCAAGATTGTGGTTTGATCTTTGGCTCGACGATTTTCCTGGCAACATTTGGACTCCACACTTTGGAATGTGTTCTAACGCATGTTCCTCTACGGATCTATCTGTCCTACCAACGTAAGCGTCTCCACAGTCGTAGACTAAATGGAAGGCAGATAGATTAGATATCCCAGGCTCACGATCGCACAGAGAAAATCATCTGCTGATCGGTATGAGACGTCGGTCGGCTGCAGCATAAAAACGTTTTAACGCAAAACTGTGTTTGTGTCTTACGTCGGTGTTGACGTCGTCTTCTTTGAACCGTGGAGACACTGAACGATATGGCGGCTAACCGATTTCTGTGACATTCAAGCTGTCAGTTTCTATACAGCTTATCTGACCGTACTGGAGGTGTAGGCATCTCGGATGCTTGTGGTAGGCTAACTCTAGGTTTTCCTCCCTTCCCCATTTCTTCCTTCTTTCCATTTAGGTCTTCATTGAAAAACAAACTGAGTTGGAGCACCGGTATTCTCATCTGGTGTTGCTGTCAATGATGATGATGAACAGATTTGCGTTAATTTTAGTTCCTCTGGATATGAAAATCCCACAGTTGGCGTAGGGTTTATAGCAAGGTACATGTGCCATCTGCGTTGACTCATTGAGCAAAGGGTCACGATGTTCTGGAACGAAGTAAGTACCGAGGACTGCCATCTCCCCTGCCATATCTACTCTTTTCCAATTCACTTAAAAGTCCACGTAGACTGCTAAACCACCTGTACACCGGTGAAGATTGGTTGCTCGTTCGAACAACATCTGAACCAATGTCGGATGGTACACCTTGCTTTAATTTTTCACTGGAGTTCGGTTTCAATCTTGCTACACTATAAAATGTGTACATTCAAGGCAAGGATGTTGAGACACGCCAAACTCAATGCACTGTACTTTCTGACTGGTTGTTTTAATCGAGGTTACTGTGCCTGAACAGTACGCTCACAGTAAGTCGATGCTCTTTCAGATAAACGTAAACTAAAAATTTCATCTGATGGTCTTACAAGGATGGTTCTTTCGCCAGCTTAGACTCATCTAACTTTTTAGGTCTCGTGTACTTGTACAACACAGTATATCCGTCTGAATAAACACCTTCGAAGGACGCCAAAATATTTGCCCGACAGAGCTGTTGTTTACTGACATCACCGCCTAACAAGAAACGTATCGCGGTTGACTGTACGAAGTTGAAAAACTGTCAGCAGTCTTTGTGGGGTTGAGGTACGATCTCTTCTGTCTTGCATGAATCTCTCAAATATCCGAAACATTTGAGACTTTTGATTTGAGACGACTCATCGCCTGTCAGAAGCGTTGAAACTCCGTCGTCTATGAATCACGTAGCTCAACTCTAACAAGGACTGCAGAGATACAATTTGTCACGACGATGCGTGCCAGTATAGTCATGAATACGACGATATTCATCCAGAAATCGGCGAACATCTAGGGGCCGTGCGTCGTTGCAACTAACGTTTCGGCCTAATTAACTCCAATTCGTATGACAGCGAGTGTCGCGGAGTAGGTACTCTAAGATAACTTATCGGTCAAGCCAACTCGAGTCCAGTCACGCGAATCCTATGGTGTAATCCATGTAACAGCTATGTAACACCGGCTGTTCCATGCAGTAGTCAACTAGTAGGTATGAATTGATGTCTTCCATGATAGTAGCTTCTCTCAACGAGTCAGTCAAGCAGGGAGTATCACATCGTCAGTCGTTCGTGACTGAAAGTAAATTTATCACTGTCACCAATGTCTCCGTAAATGGTGTCTTTACTTTTGGGACAATTTCTTGGTGAGAGAGTGTTTTGCCGTACAAAGTGTGTTCCTGCATATTCAAGAGCCAGCTAAAAAAGCGGCTGATGACCGCATCTGTCAAGTTTGCAAAGATGAATTGAGTGACACAGCGGGAAATAACGCAGAAATTGTCGATCAAAGAGTATTATGATGAACCCATATCAGTACACATCAGAGGTCGCAGTTCAAAGGTACACGTTGTATGGCTCTCGGTGCAAAGGTTCAAATCCCCGTACAGATGTCCTATCTACATTTGTCTAAAATAAATAATGATCATTCAGCTTTAGTACTATTTCGATGAATAGCTTCCATGCCACCCGAAGGAGGCACGAGGGTTGAGATATTGCCAGGTTGCCTAGGCCTGGACAGGAGCAGTCGAGATGCCGAGGTCGGGTTCGAACCACAGACCGTTCGGTCGGTTAGTTCATGTCAGTAAGCCAACTCGAACTCTCTACATTCGTTTTCAGTCTAGTCCTTGAGCATTTTGAAAGGTAGCACTCCTGATGCCACAAAATCATACATCACTGTTACCAACTCAGAGAAACAGAGACCTCTGGCAGACGCAGAATAAGATGTTTACAAAGGCGGTAGGGAAGGGGCAGTGTGGCGTTACAAAGCTCACCGTATATATAGCAAATCACAACAGTCTCAGCAATGGCAATGAACAGGAGCGGATATCCGGAGAGGTAATTGTCGATCAGATAGAAGAGGTAGTATCCACCTCCACAGACCATGGGAATACCGAGCAAGAAGTTGATCAGACAAATGAGGCACCTGCGTTACAGACGACAGAAAAGGAGAACAGTGAGGTGAAGAGAGGAACAAAGACTAGTTAGATTTAGAAGGGCTGGAAACACGTGATAAAATAAGGACTATCGATCGACGACATGGAGACAATGACTCCTGTGTGATAACAATCTCTCTTTGTTCTCTCCATATACCGATGCACACAATGGTCCACTGAACAGAATGTTTGGACAAACCACTAACCAAGCAATCGACCAGGCATTACTATTGGAAAAAGTCTTTCGACTTAATAGAATTTGATAAACTTACTTGGATACTATTTTAACATGGAAACAGGCTGCGATTACCACCGTGTTGAGGAATGCACAATCTAGAATAGGCATCAAATGTGTTTATATCACGCAGCTAGCTTACGGGACAGACTAGGTCACTCCTGGTTCCATCTACTGTATTCAGTCTAGTTCCCGTAATGCTTGGACATATGTTGAATAGCTCTTCTGGACTGTAGTGTCTCGTACCTCTGTCACTCAGGTTGGTTTCTTTGTACAAAGTAAGACTCAGTTCACTTCCTTCCGTTTCTATGCTCCGCTCCGGATTTACCTCAGATATTTTCGTGATCCCAGACAACCTCTGTACCATTGTTGATTCCGAGATCACTGCTATCAACGCAGACACCTGCTGCACCACCCAACACTCTAAGAACTACTCTAATACGCCTTTATGAAGTGGCTGCTATCAGTAATGACGGGAAATGTGTAGGACGTCGAGCGCGAAGTGAAAAGCCGCAGTTCCTCTTTTCCCAACTTACCGGATGAACGTGGACAACACAGTAGTATCCAATTTCCTTCATAAACGAGTGTAGGACTATAAGCCCAACCATAGCAGCTGGGGTCCCAAATCGGTCATCTTTTCAACGGACTGCTCTACACCCTACCATCGTCTGATCCCCTTGTATTCTCCAAATAAACTGGATATAAGCCAGTTGACAAGTCTACCACCATGACACTTGCAATACACAAAAACTGGCACCCAAAAATTCTGTAGGCCTTTTGCTTTTATATTTTCTAATAAACTTGCATGTATGACCATGGTAAAACCCTGTTCTCAGTTGAAAATTAACAAATGTGAACCTCAATGGAACTAAAATCAGCAGTTCTCAAAATATGCAATGACAAAATTGCAGATTTTGCGCCCAAAATCGCTGAACAAGGCAAGGGAGAAATTCCGAAACCCTACTGGTCATTGAGGTAGAGCTGGTGCTTCTAGCGTGTGAATAACGACCTTGTTAAGGTAAAAAATATAGACGAACTATACTTCATGCGTCCGCGTGAGCATATTCAGCTACGATAGCGGACAAAGTTTCTTCGTTTAGTGTTGTGTACACAAAGCAGTAATGAAGGCTCCTTTTAAGGTCGGGTCATCTTGTCAAGGTGCTCAATTGTTCTTACGTGGTTGCAAAAGTTATCAATATGAAGACAAGGCAAAGAAGGTTACATCGGCTAAATTCGACCGATACTGTCTTGGAGTTGCACAGTTTTGAGCACAATAAGGAATAAATGGGAAATCACCAATGAACGAGGCCGTATTACGTGTAGAGGGAGGGATATTTTGGGCGTTTCAAGGTTAGGCTAACATTTTGAAGCTATGACACCAATATACAATAAGAGGATTTTACTGAGCTTGATCATAGGCACCCAGGTTTTGGCGACGCTCCCAACTGTTCTCACAATGCTTGCTAAAATATTTATTCGAGACCCAAAAGTCACTCTTACGAATCGGTAGGTCACCTGAAAAAAATGAAAGTCGGTTGGCCTTCAACTCCTCTTGAGAAAAAGAGAGCCGAACCATATACGCCATTAGCACATGGTGGGATATTGTGGGAGTAAAATACTAGGCACAGCTTGAGTTACGTTTGTCAACTATCGGAGATGTCTAGCCATGTGATTCACGGGAAGATATCCATGCTTCCGTCGAAATCAGATCGTATACTTATCCACAAATTCAATGAAGGTTACGAAACTAGCCAGAGCTCCATAAAATTAAGTGGAGTTGACGAAACACAATCATTTGCAAATTACGTTACAAAAGACTCAGTTGAATTTCTCAAATCAATGTGTTGTGCAAAGGTTGCCACGTGTTTCATGTGATACGATATTCGAGACATTGCAGTCTATTTTCGTGACGGAGCCAACCAGTCATTGGTTAGTTGAAAACTAATCGACAGCCCATGAACAGTTCTACCCGTATTCAGCTTATCAGGCAGACGTAGTGCCCAGGTTTCCGTCAAACCTATGTCCTTCTTGCTCTATCAAATTGCACGCTACCGACAAAATGGCAGAAATACAAACAACAATGTTGTAGGGTTCACAGTCTTGACTGTTTGTTTCACTAAACTGTTAGATATGTACTGACTTGACGGTGATAACCCGCAAACACCGATGTGTTCTTGTTGCAACCATGAAAGTATCCAAGCTGAATAACAAGAGTTGATCGCTCCGTCTTTTTTATTTTTGAGTTCAAAATTGATTGTGACTAGTGTGAATGAATCTGAACAGATCACATGACGACGTACGTGAAAATGTCTTAAAATTCTTCGAAAGTTGCTCACATCGCTTGACCAGTCTGGTGGTTATATATAAACCATACGTCAAGTGAACACAACAAATTTCTTCAGCGAGTTGCCTGAAGAATGATGCCACATAATACCCACGGATTTCGTGCTAGTGTGTGGATGCCGTGGGCAACAGCGAGATACGTTGTATCCTCGGAGGTAATTAGCCAAAACAGTTGAGCAATTTGGTCGAAATCGTTTATTTAAGGGAGGTAGCAAGAAGCTTCTCAAAATCCCGGATGCAAAGGCCTCTTCCAAAGCGAAGTTGAACGTTGTTTCGTCGAAAAATAGGGAGACGTTCATTCATGCTTTTGAAAAACATAAGAGACGGAAGTGGTAATCTAGCTAAGCTGTCTGTTCTACAAGACCAGTAATCGGGAGTTTAGCTTGAAACAACCTAAGCTGCTTGGATTTGATGAACAACGGGTGACGACCCACTAGGAAAGAATTAGTGTTCCAAATGACATGAGTACTTCTACTCACAAATAAATCAATTTTTTATCAGCGGTTACAGTCGATAGCAGATTTTCACTATTTCAGTCTTTTTGCACTGTAGTTATTCAGTGAAAACCGAAACGTTCTCTCGAACTGGAATGCTATTTGAATCTGTTCTAAACCGTACCATTAATCTCATTGTCACTGTCAGTCGAATGAGACGTTAGTTGCTTAGCACTTTGGTGTGACGAGAATAAACGTTCTGTTGTCTATGGGACGTTAACTCACTCAACGATATTCAGCTAGGCATGTTCGTCAGGTTAAAGTTCAATGCTCTCCCAGCATCATTGTCTTATGGCTGCTTCGTGGTGAGTAGATGAAGCGAACACCCAGTGAAGCCGAATTTTGGTAGGGAATGCTTAATTATGCCAGTTGCAGATCACTTCAGGTTAGAAAGATATCATTGGCATCTTCAGTAGCATGTTATGGTTTTTGACGTTTCTGTAAGTTCGCTCGACAGATATACACATTCCTACTGGACTTTCCTATCAGCTAATTTTCGTCAAAGGCTCTGGCATTCTCCATTCGGCACCCACTGCCGAACAGAGTTTCTCATCAATGAAGTCTAATGAGAACGAAACTAGAAACCAGTACTTCTATGATTGGCATCAGTAGGAATGTTTTGACGAGAGTGATGTGGACATAACTTTTATAAATGCACAATTCTGAATAGTAGTACTAGAACTACCCTCACCTCAAGGAGAAGACTGAAGCTCAGAAAGAGGCTTGATCCCCTAAAAAGATCCATCTTGAGGTCATCAGGTCCCAAAGGTGGCTAAAACCCAGGCCCGGTCAAACAGGGTGGTATGTATTTGCACAAGAACCCAATGAACCAGAAAGATTCCAGGGGCTGTCCAAAGAAGCACTACCGTACGCCTCGTTGTGGATCATACTATTTGCACAACTCGCAAACTACACAAATAATCAGGCAGCTTGTTCAAGCCGCATTATCAGCTACTTGTGTAAATTACGTAGAATTCCGCCAATTACCCTTTTGATTTCGTTGTCGGTGGTTGTGAGATTTGATGAATTCACATTCATGTCATTCGCTCATGCAGAGTCCTCCTCCTGTCCTCCGCGATTATTCTTGTGAGCCCACACCAAAAGGAGAAGAACTGGACTCGAGCTCATCAGCAGTGCACATCCTTGACCTTGCGGGTTTTGAACTTCGAGCACCTGACATTCGAGGCAAGCGTGTTACCACTGCACCACAAGCGCACGATGGACGCATCTGAACAGGCGAGCACACTTGAGCGATGTGATTGCTTTGCCCCACGCCGGCCCAGTGACTTTCCTGGCTGTGTCTACCCACTGACCCATCCAACAGGACTTCCCAGTCAGGTAGTGACAAGCACGATTTTCGAATTTCCAAAATCCCGCAAATGCATACACCCAGTTCTTCAATCTACCCATATTTATGGCGATGAGTAGTAGTAACGTCTCTGTAGTAGTACGCCAATTAACGACTGCTGAACATTTCTCCTGTTCATTTTTTGTGGCGATAGGTCGGTCACTATTGCTGAGACCAGCGTTAAGCCTTTCTGAAATTAATGGTGTTGAGCCGTGTTCAATTCTCACTTACTTCCCCGTTCAAAATGTACTGACGGTGTTCCTGTGCTATCGGTCACTGCCACCCATGGGAAAGCGACACGTACATGAACCGAGGCCTACGTAACTT
Source organism: Clonorchis sinensis (assembly GCA_003604175.2). Taxonomy (NCBI): domain Eukaryota; kingdom Metazoa; phylum Platyhelminthes; class Trematoda; order Opisthorchiida; family Opisthorchiidae; genus Clonorchis; species Clonorchis sinensis. The sequence goes on along the minus strand of CM030369.1, from coordinate 29,659,086 downwards.
TGGCCACCCACAGTGTTGACGGCACATTTGCGATCCCACCATCATAGCAACGAGATTTCTTAAGCTGTTTGAAGTAGCAGTGCGGCAGTATAAGAGTTACTACGGTACTTGAGAACGAATAAAATCTACAACACTCCTGGACCGTTAAGGCAAACTACAGGGATAACGTGACAATTCGGTAATGGAAAGATGTCGACTCAACCTACTGCAAAAATGATACACTGAGCAGACAAGTGGTCTACTAGCATGAGAGGAATGTAAGGTATTGCTGCGGAGTGAGCTTCTTCAATCGGCCGTCTCACCTAAATATAATCTGTTTGAGATTGGATTGAATGTAGCCAAAGCGCCGCAGTTCATCTTGCAAACCAGAGATAACAGCCTCCAAGATGGAGAACTGTGACCCAAATCCGAGGGTGCACATCATGAAGAAGAAGAATACCGACCAAATAGCTGGCATCGGCATGTTTGTCAGCGCTTCCGGGTAGACAACAAAGGCAAGGCCGGGTCCTGAAATGTGAGAATAGGCATAAGTGTGAAATGAGGTGTCCTGAAAAAGATCTTTAGTTAACTGTCTAGTGAACTGATTTCAAAAGGGTCAACTGGCACTACACCGAACAATTTTGAACCATCATTCATGAGAAATGCCTTCGAAAAAATGGATTATTAAAACATTGCACGCTACTGATGCTCGGGGCACTGGTGGGATTCCGCACGTGTCAGTTTGGAAGACTGTGCCCAGTGTGCGCGCTTCAAAAGAAGCACTTTTGCAGTGGTTTCTCCGGGACACTTGCAAAATTTCTCCCGCGGTCCCCAAAGCTCCGAATCCCGGATGTACTAAAGGATATATTCACTTTGGCATGTTTTAGGCACATCTCAATGCAATACGCATATCATAATTGGTACAGCAGTAAAGTGAGTGCCATCCTAAAGCACAATTGGACCAAAACTAACAAGAACACCGTTGACGCCAGAGATAAGAGACGTATAGAACATCATCTAGGCGAGATGGCTCAAGTGGTTAGAGCGCGAATTTACTGACGAGAAGGTCCGTGGTTTGAACCCGACCTCTGCCTCTCGACTTCCCCTGTCTAGGCTTGGACAACCTGACAGTATCCCAGCCCTCGTGCTTTCTTCGGGTTGCATGGCAGTTAGGCACCGAAATGGTGCTACAGCTGAACGTTTATCTTTATCTTTATAGACCATCATCTTGATAAACAAATTAGCACAACGTGGGATGATCTGTTTCGGTTGCCTAGTGATGATCAGATTTGCACATGACGTATTCTCCAGAGAAAACTTGATGAAGTTTTGCTCAGATGTCTTGTACCAGTGAATGACACAATCACTGAAGGCTTCTAAAATTCGGCGAGAATGGACATTAGCCTTGTTGTGCAAGAGGGTAGTGGATGTGTGGAATAGAGTTCCAATAGATGACACCGTTGTAAGCATATAGGATAGATTAAACGCAATTCCTAGTCAAGAGGCTGGGCACAAACTATAGTCACTGCAAGATGACGAGCTCCAACTTCGAAGGTATGTGACAAATCATCAGCAGTGGATATCTCACCATACTCCAGGGAGTCTTGAACAAGTGACCTCCCAGATAGTAGTTTGAATGTGCAGGAGTAGCTTGAGTAGTGGTGTTAAACCTTGTTTGAGTGTGAGTTAATCACAATGCTGATCAGTCGCTCTTGGTCAAGAGGTCAAGTGTTCAGCCCCCGGTCGAGAGGTCGCGGGTTCAAGACTCCCTGGAGTATGGTGAGATATCCACTGCTGATGATTTGTCACATACCTTCGAAGTTGGAGCTCGTCATCTTGCAGTGACTATAGTTTGTGCCCAGCCTCTTGACTAGGAATTGCGTTTAATCTATCCTATATGCTTACAACGGTGTCATCTATTGGAACTCTATTCCACACATCCACTACTAAGCATGTGATGCAATCTATATTGAATAGTAGTCAACTGTATAACATCGGGGGAGCAGACTATATTACTTTGTTACTTCCAAGGTTACGATGATATAACAGCACAATGAATTTGGTACTGGAATGCTTGGGTTTACTAATATATTCGCCCGTGGTTCGAACACCGGTAAGCCTACAACAGTGTAACTACTCAGTGAAGGTGAGTCGTTGCGTTATTGGTCCTGACTATTCAGTGAAACAATACAAGAAATAATCAAGGTAGCTAGGTATGCGAAATTAGTAAATCGATCAAGACATTGAATTTTCACCCCAGTTTTGATCCACCAACCTGCAAGCATTCCAATTCAAGATGTTTGAGAATCGAAACGTGATCAGTCAACCGTATCGTTGTTTGTCTAGTTGGGTATTAGGCAATGTCGAACTGTTTTTTTAAATACGTGAACGGATCGCGGCAAGGTAGTTATGGGTATTATGCAATGACCGTTTGGATTAGGGCTTTAAAACTAGATGAAATTTTGGCACGCAACTGTCTAATTAACGATGAAATTTTCAGAGAAGAAGAGGAAGCTTATTCGGACTAGACTGGTGATAACTGATGGGGGAAGTTTGTGTATCATTAGCAAAAAACACTGTGCACCCAGAGTAGAGGCTGATGAACGTCTATCCGACGGCTGCATCTCTCGTGTTCGTGTTGTAACCAGACTGTCCATGAGTGGCAGTTACCAGTGCTACATTTCCTTCGTCAGTATTAGTTCGTATTCCAAATGGGTTATCGATCGTCCGGTTGCCTAGCCACACCCGCTCACTGGCTTGCTGTACGAGAAAAACTGTTTGGATCGGCCAAAGCCATGAAATATTTAGGTAAATAGTCTTTTTACAAAATCACGTACATTGTTACCTACATCGAGCAATGTAACTTCTGAAGTGTGATTGACGGCTTACGAGTCGTCAAGGTGAACGACAACAACCCGAGGCGAAATCCAATGGTGCAGACTTTGGATACGTTTCAAGGCTACCGGAGGTACAAATTCTAAGGTATGATGGCTCATCCTTATTCATTCAGTGGTATTAAATTCGGGTTTTTGTATTCATGAGATGCTTTCTAAACTCCCTGCAGACGCTGACAAATTGATTTTTTTAAACAGTAGATTCCATTCTCCACCCCCATAAAAGCACAAAACAAAACTAAAGGAGATCACCATATTGTTTACAGGATTACCGTAAACCAATCCCTCAGACACGCACATAACTAGGCAGCTTTTTGTCGAAAAGCACGAAAAATACCTCCTTATTCTACATATATATTCCACAAACGGGAAAACGATTCCATGTTTTTGTTTATCTCGCGCATGATTTATTTTCGTGGTTTGGGTTAGAAGGTTCGGGAGCTGGTCGATAGGCAATGTACGGTTCCCATGGAATAAAAACAATGACGGCCGTCACAGCACATGTATTGAATTGCACCGGTTTTGCAAGGTGAAAAAGTGTTTAGCTGAATTGCGTTCGTGTGAACAGCCCCCCCACCGCCTCCGAAGAGGAATTACAACAATTACAGTTTATGCACAGACTTTTCACTTCTAATCCCCTATCACCCGTTGGAAGAAAACTGCTGCAATCGAGTTCCAAATGTCTGCTAAGATGCTGTTGATTACCGTCCCTGTTCAACGTAACAACGAAGAAACAAGTCGGTTTAGATGAAAAAGCACTTGATCATGTAAGTTTAGTCATCATATGAGGTAAATATAAAAAGCAGCCAACACCACATAAACGATTTTTCTGCCTGCACGCCAAGTTGTACCGCATCCGCAATGCCAACGTGTATAGAAGATCGCCAGGCCACGGTTCAGTTGGTCGAATTAGGTAACTCTCGGCGGGCATTGGACTACCGTTTGCTTATCCATACATCTATACACGGCCGTTGTTTGATCAACCCAGTGGACGCAGAACGGGTCCTTTGTTCTAAGTTCTTGTTTTCTTTCTGCATGTTCACCGCGTGGAAGCTGGCAAAGTCACGTGGTGTAAACCACTACCGCTTTGCTTACAATATCTGCGCGCTCTGTGGAGGATAAATATTATCTGGCTTCAGTACCGGCAGTGCGCTGTCGATGATGCTGTAGCAGACGTTTGTCTTTTGTTCTGCATTATGTAAACTTGGCTTTCTACTCATGGTTATTAGAAAACGGCGCTTCTACGCCGATGACAATAAGGAGATACTACTTATAAGGGGGATAAGATCTGTTAGGAGACCGATCACTGGTTCCTTACATTTGGGGCACATTTTCATCGATTTTGTTTCTCAGTTGATCTCCGTATAGGGTAAACCGATGCTCTTGCATGCAGCTAAGGTGGTACTAACAAGACAATCAAGGATACCTGCGCTTGTAATATTCCTCGAATAAGTGTGTCGCACAAAGAAGGCCTTACGCTTCGTTTCGAATGATATAAAAAAATTCACTGAATTTTCCCATGGCATGCGGTTAACGAAAAATCCTACTGCACTTCTGAGCTGTCCAAAACTTTTCATCAACCTTATAAGTAGTGTCACATCATGGAATAGCACTGAATATCTTTCAAGCTGAAACATGATGTGGCTTTTGTGCAATACATTCATTTAAGGAATGGTAAAACCTAGATTATCAGTTGGGCAGCGCTGTTGAGGACCAATTGCGCGGTCGTCTTGGGTTGGATATGCTATGCACGGACAACGGAAACAGCTCGCTGCAAATGTGTGCCGATCACAAACTGCTCCTTTGCACTGTCAGTCTCTGTAGCAGCGGAAATCGCTTGAAAACATGGTGCTCACTAAAGAAAACAGCACCTGATCCAAACAGACCACATTACAATCAGTTACCAGTGACGAGAGTGGGTCCCTGTCTGCCGCTCCCTCTGGAGTAGTTGTGTGGACTCCGACCATGCACTTACGCGCTGCTACTTTTTATAGCACAAAACACGCATGCACTGATTAGCTATCGAGAACCTCGTGGAACCGAGAATCAAACAAACCTACACCGGCTCTCCGAGCGCCGCCGGATGGCCCTATGTCGGATATAACCAACTACTGAGAACAACTATCCAAAGTGCTACTCAAATTCGGAAATTCTGTCTGTGATACAACCCAGTCAACCTCATCTGATAGGGCCGTCGCTTTGCTAGATGCCAGCTGCCACAATTCAAGTCGATGCATCATTTGATACCAGTCCGTGCGGACCAGGAACTTAGTGAATCCGAAGCTGAAGAAATGGAAGATATGAAAAATGCCGGAAACATCCGCAGGCTGTTCCACTTGATTTGCTTGACTGGTCCTCGGAAGCGTCTCTTCAGCAAAACTACTAAAGACCTGGATGCTCCTGTGATATCCAGGCAAGGGAGAACGTTTGGACACAGAACTTTGGACACAGTACTTCGAACAACAATTCAGTTGCCACCTGATACCTCTAGTCCGAAGTGCCGGCCTTCAACACGGCGGAATGTGAATATGCAGCTCCTTCAGCCTCAGAAATGTTCGACTGTATTTCTCTACTCAACTCATCGTACTGTTCGTCCTGACGAACTTCCACTGTCTCAGTTCAAGGATGACGGTGAAGTCCTCAGTCGGTGACTGTCAAGCTTATACGCATCTACCTGGAAAAAAGAAGCCGTCCCAAGTAACTAGGATAAATGTATAATGTTGCCACTTTTCAAACAGGGTCTTCGCAGTGAACGTCGGAAGTCTTCAAAACCCCGATGTTTCGACTGTTGCTAGTGAGGATCTTCCGGATCTGAAGTACGCAGACGCCATCGTCCTCATGATTGAAGACGGAAGCAAAGCATAAGCCCTGTTGAATAAACTCACCACCATCGTTCGGCATGCGCTTTGCACCTTGCACCTTCAAAGTGCAAAATCATGCATCACAAAGTGCAATCTCTGAACATGGCCTTTATAATTCAGAATCACTGGATGTTGTGAGGAATTTTAAATCCCTCGGTGGCCACATTAGCCCTGGTGGAAGTGTGTCCGATGAAGTGGTCGGGTAAAACGACATTGATTCCTCCTGCGGCCATAAGCCACACTTGTAGCACCGGCTAGTTCGAGCGTGCCTCCGCGATTCCGTCTTGATGGCTGTAGCCCGTTCCGCTAGTTGGTCCACCCTGGTCTGCAGTTCCTCCACTGGTGAACCATTCCCCTTCTGCTGCGACTGCAACGTGGCCAGTGGTACCTCGACCAATTCCCGTGCCAGATGCACACTCAACTGGCCAGTTGCTCTCACCAACCGCAACTGGGCACCAAGCGCAGGCTGCATACCTTCGACGAACTGGTCAGACAGCAACTGCTGGCGCGACACTCCGTCCAGTCCTGGCAAAGCCCGATCCAACGACTGCTGCAGGCTGGTGAAGAACACTGTCGAGTTCCATCCAGGTTCCACCCTGGCCGTCTTGAACCACCCCATAGCCTCCTGGCGATCGGCCGGTGAGAGAACTCCGCAGCGAAGGCCTTCTCCCTTCCTCAAAACCCAGAATCACGTTCGCTAATTAGCATCATCTGTGGCGTCAACAAGGCATATCACTGGTCACAATGGTTGAGTGTAGCAAGCTACGGTGAGGGCTGTGTTTTTGTATGGCTACGAGAAGTGGGCTTTGCGGACAGACGATGTGAGGTGTCTTCAGGTTTTTGACCACTGATACCTCAAAAGCGTTGCTGGTGTCGGATGCGTCAACGAACTGATAACGAGTTAATTGGAAAAAAGGTATTTTTGTGCGGTGATTATTTCAATCGCGAAAAACATCCTGCACAATCAACTGCAGTGGTTCGATCATGTGCTACGCATGCCGAAACACCGCTTACCGAGACAAGCGCTGTTTTCCGTGCTTACTTGAGAATTGCGCAAATCCCGAGATGGACAATATACGAACGGACAGAGGTTCGAATGAGATAATGGAGTGCTTGGGTGTTGCGGTTCGCCTTCCAGTATGGGATCCCGGTGACCTTTGGGGATATCAGTATCCCCCAAAATCCTTTACTTGCTGAATTGTTGCCAGAGTTATTTTTGGAAAAAGTGAATTTTGAATTACCGCACCATTTCGGCCATTGTGCATACTGTTCCAAAAGACCGCGCTTCTTTGCCATTGGCTAATTTCACTTTGTATGTGCTAACGCGTATATCGATCTTCAAGATCGTTCAAACTACATATAGTCGACACTGTGTCAGCTCTATGTTGCCTTTGGTTGAGAGAGTAAAAGCTTTCCCCCTGGCTGCGCTAGGAGTGGTTGGGCTCGCGTCGTAGCCGGGGATTTGTGCGCTCATTCTCAAGTCGCGTCTAGTCGTCGATCGCACCAGCACTTGACTGGAGACACTGCAAGGACTGGCAGCTAATCAATATCAGTGGCGTTCGTGCTGTCGGTTTCTTTTCGGGTGTCTGATTGAGCGTTTGGAGGTGTAGGCACCTCAGAACGCTTGCGAAAGACTAGGGCCAGGTCCTTTCCCTCATCCACCCATTTTTCTTCTTTTCACTCTATGGCTCCAAATTTACTGTCATAATATCATATCGATTTAGTTGAGTCACCCGTGAAAACAAAATTGATATGCAAATGAGTATGTAATGTAATGTAATGAGGTCATAATTAGATAAAACTTGTGGTTTTACGGTATTGAAGCCTCAATGCCCACACAGACGTTGCTGTCCTTGATGGCGATGATGATATCAGTTCAGTCCCCCGCTAGCACACGCCCGTTCGCCCACCTAGCTGTTATTAATATCGTCTGTGTGTGTGTAAGCCATACAAGCGGTTAACAAATGGAGCTAACAGACATCAACTGTGTTGGCACTAGATGGACCGGAAACCGAAAAACTGCGAAAATGATGGAGTGCGTCGATGGAAACTGAACGGATTAATAGCCTTTCAACATGATCTTCTTTATGGGGCGAAATTTGCTCCTGCCAACTCAAATACGTTTTCCATCTCACGCCACAATATCTGAAATGAAAAAACCCTGTTTCAAAGAAGACCCACCTGAAAAGTCTATTCACTTCCACCCCTTGAGAGTGGGCTCAAATGTGACTGAGTTTGCAGAACCATTATCTGAGTTGAAAACATTTAGGTGGGGTGATTCGTTAAGTGATTCATTATCCTGATGGATGGACTCAACCGTGTCATGTGCTCTGCCACTAATCTTTGTTCGATCTCTGTTTTTATTATCATTGTCTGGCACGACTCTCAGACTTGTGGAAGGAACCCTTGAAAATTATTCAGTCCCATGAAATATATACGCCCCTGCCAACCAGTCGGCTCAGAAAGAAAGAAAACTCCCACAGTTCAAATAATTGTTCTCTCTGAAATCTCGCCATTCGAGAAGCTAATCATCACGTGACTAGGAGATGAGAATCGAGTGACTGAGGGATGCATGGCAGTATATGGGTCACTGATCAGCCACTCGTGTTCGAATGCTGTAGGGCTCAGCTACTAGACTGAGGACCGCTGGTTCGAATCGTCCAGAAGATTCGTGAGATGCGCACTGATGATGAACTCCAGTAGGAAGGCAACGATGTACAGTTCTTCTCGGCTTTACAGCACAGACTGGTTTCACTTATGAAGCGCCGATTACTTAAAGGAATCAAAATGACAAAACTTTACGTTACCTCAAGCTACGGCTAAGTGGTCAGATTTTTCCGGGTTCCATTATTCCGAGACAGACAGATAAATGGTTGTACCAAGTTGTCATCCTAATCGTCTGTTTCCCACTTTTATGTGCTATGATCTCGGTCTGGCGTGGATGTGAACGAGGGCGGTCAGGACTGAATTTGAACCCATTTGGTTACGAGGCGCGTGTCCAAGGTCGCTCCACTGCGCATGTGAGGTCTTGTTAACATTTAGGTCACAGTTAGCGTAAATATTGGCGGTGTGATTGTATGTGACATAACGCGCACTTTGAACCATGGAATTGGCGGCAAGGTGCGCGCCTGTTGACGGTCCTTTATCTGCAATCTTTTCCATCCGTTTGGTAACTGTTTGATTGAGCTCCATCATATTTTGACAGTACCCAGGTCCCTCTCCGTCCTCTGCTCCCTCTATGCACCGTTTTGATCGCTCCACAGAGCGTTACCCAGCTGAGATGACTGTTCTCTACAGCTCCCTGAATTCCTGCAGTTGCTATCACTGTTCGTTTTACGTGTACCTGATCTGACCTGTTTTAGAACCATACCCGCGGTGAATACGGCCCAAACTGCAGTTTGCCACAGTCACGTTGTTTCTGTCAACACTATCCAATGTCCCAAGCAGAGATTTTTTCTACGATGAATGAGATCGATTAGCAGCGAAAGCCGGTAGTGTGGAATCCGTCATACAGTTTAAGACGAAATCTCACTTGAAATTTCGGAATCTCATACTACCAGCAAACAAGAATCTGTCAGGTGACCGCCTTTTTCGGTAGTTTAAAGCAAAACTGTCTGACTGTGCTTCGCTCATCCTTCCTAAACAGAGCACACGGAAATTTTAATTACCGGACTATGGTAGAGCAGCACTGCCAAACTGATTGGTGTTTTTCTAAAGTGACTAACGTTCCGAGACTCCTAGCACATTTTGAAGGTCTATGACAAACCGAAAAAAATCGTCTCGCAGATCGCCTGTTCGTATACAACTGGTTTAGTGGCTGGATGAACAGAAGTAGAACTGAGGATCCTTGGTTCAGTGTGTTACGTCAGTTGACGCAGCCGTTATCGCTAGGTTTTTGGACATCCGAACACACCTATTCATGAGTAACATAGAACAGCGACTATCGGCAGAGATTCAGGAACTTGTGGTTTCGAAACTCTAGAAAGACGACATCTTTGAGACATGTTGAAAGTGTGACCAAATTCATGAGATCCACGGGTCACGCAATAGCACTGAAAAACCTAACAGCATATCCTTTCTACATTTCACTCTAACTGGACGAGTATGTATATCACCATTGTTAGGTTTAAGCGAAAATTCGTAGCGGATTGGGCTTACAATTCACTCCAAAGTCTTCTGCTCTTGAACAGAAACACACGCTAGTACGGACTCTGGCATAAATCATCACGAATGACAAATTAGACCGGGACTTAAGCCTTATGAAAGTTACGCTGACCGAAAAAAGGCATCCAACTTGGCCCGTTGATATATATTCACAAAGCAGCCACTCTAGTAACGTTTTCCAAACCGCTAAGTGCAGGCATCCTTCCAAGCTGATTTTCTGTCATCAGCCTCCCTCGTTCTAAGTTTGCGATGTGCTGAGGGATTATGAAGTTCCAGCTGATTTTCTCCCGGGGTCGAAGAGCCGACAAGCGAATTGCTTGGCCTTTTTACACGCGTTCAAAATCGTAATTAATTTTAGCTATGATTCTACTTCCAGTGTCGTCAGGTTAAGACACTCAGAGGAAGCACGTAACGGTTTTGGTTCGTCATTCGGACAAACTCAACATTGGGAAACCTATGTTTCACATCGTCAAACTCAGGAATTGCCGACACAATCTGCAGGAAACACTTTTGACCTTATCTGCTCTAGCTTGGGTAATCAGGGTACAGGTGCTCAGCAAGTCATCCACCGCATGTACTCACATTCAACAGTGTAGACCAGTCGAGACCTACGTTACAGCATACCTATCAGCCTCGATGGTATGTCCTGGTGAAATTCCTCTAGAAAGTCAACAACTTTCATTTGAAGACGATGTCAATGCTTGGAACAACGCATGCGAATTACGGATAGAGTCAATACTCCAGTCACTTCGTTTAGTGCGAAATTCGAAAAAGTACTCTGACAAAAAGACAACAGTAATATGTGTAATCGAACGGTTGATTAACGGTTGCAGAACACCTATAAGCCTCGTTGTGATACTGCTGTTCAGTGTATTTCAAAACCTACCCGATTTTGCCACAGCGTCGACCGTCGTATTCTTTGCGTCGGCCATGAAACCGAGGTTGGCGAATATGACAAATCCAGCGTAGACTGACGTGGCGCAGTTGATGAAAGCCACAATGACGGCATCTCTTGGAAATAAGGCCAATAAAAGAAAGGAGGCATTGTGGATAGATTGATGGCTTTTCAAAATCCTTTGAATTTTCGCGACAAAACGAGGGCACGCGTAAACTGGTTGGCAGTATGGCAAACAACCGATACGAAATTTTTGCTGGGAGCGGCATAAACAGTGGATAATGGACACAATGATATACGGTACTGTCTGTAAGATGAGTGCCCCAGACAGACTGTGTGGGCAAGAACAGAGAAAATGGCTTGTTTCCTTTTGCGTTGCAAAAGGTAGGTGCTGCGCAAGAGTGGGCTCATCGAGAACAGAGACACCTGGTCAAAAGGTCGAAAACTATCCTCTGAACAGCCATCCCATTAGAAAAACTGCGTTTCTGTCTTGGCAAAAAAATGCACCAGTGCGTTTTCGCTCATTCAAGTTAGTAGCCACGTCAACCGTACAGAAAATGCCGCAAAACTATGGGTTGGGTTGCGTTTGGAAGAGGGCATGGTTTCAGTCGCGCCAGAAGCACCTGCACTGTACTGCAGCCCTCTGCTCAACAGAAAGTGTTGGTCAAAGATTACTGCAGCTACTCCAGTTCATTTAGGTAATTTCTATCGAGGAACTTGTACACATACACAACTGGTATTGCTATTTTGGCACAAAAACTGGCCGGAGTTGGTCAAGCAAACCAGAACGGTCATTGAAATCCATTGAAAAAACCAGGATTACTAAAAGTCAGATCATCTGTGCATACATAGTTGTTTGGGTGAATCCAGCATAATTTTCGTGAATGGAGGTGAAACACGCTTATGCTGTCGGAACAATCACCTGAGTTCGAATCTTGGTTCGGCCCCACCAGTAAGCTCCAAATTTAGGAGGGAACCAGATAAAAAAAGCATTCGGGCACCAGGCATGTTAAAGAAAGACTGGAAGTGATGCATTTCCCTCATAAACCGACCCCAGATTATATGATGGATTTTCATCAAACGATGGGCACTTTTTTAAACGTGCATTATCGTTTTTGATAGATTCATAGGGACTGGGATGACCAATTTGATGTGAGATTCTCCCAGGTACACATTGAAAATGACCATAAAGAGAGTGAACCACTAGCGGTACATGAAGAGTAAACACAAGGTTTCATCATGGTGATGAAATTGCTAAATCTGTCCACCAATCGCAACCGTTGTACAGTTCGCTTCTTTGGGTCACGTGAGATACCGCACGGATTACACAGGAGTACGCCAGTTCCATAAACCAAACCGCTTGTTGACGGTTAGGAAGATTCTGACATAAATGGTTGCACTCCAGTGATGAAATCACCAACTCTACGGCATGAAGAGGATGTTTCTCTTGTGACATAGGCATGGTTTGTTTGCACTGCTGCCGCATTTCGCTCAAAGTTTGTTACATAAATCAGAAAATGGCGAAATTGTCGTATATTATTGGAAAATCCGGCGTTGTTGCCAACGCGATCCCGAGAGAACGCCTGGGACTTTAAAAAGCGGATTAGAATGCATAGGACGGCTAACCAGGTCCAAAGTAAAAAAACACTATGTGTGGAAAACAAATCATTTCAGAAAAGTCGGAAAAATACCCAGTGGATTATTCCAACTTTCCTGAAACGATCAGTTCTCCATTGGTTCCAAACACTCTCCAACGTGGAAAAGGTATGAATTTATTACAGAAAGCAAATAACCAAAATTTGAGAACGACTCATTATTGGTGTTCTGCGCTCATCGGTGGAGATGGTCCTTGAATATCAAGCAGTCCTCTGATCAAATTAAACGCCAGTATGTTAGTATGTTGAATAAATCACTCAGTTGCGTGCTGCAAGCATGACGGAGACGTGAAAACAAAACCAGCAATTCGAAGTAGATAGTCTGCCCAACACTACGTCGATTTCAATTGGTACGATAATCCAACCATCAGCCTTCTACTTGGTAGGTGATACGGTGGAAGTATTGAAAAGGATGGACAGCTGTCTACCGGAATGAACCCCATAGAAGAACTCGGAACCCCGCTTGTCTTGATTGAACACCACTCAAATCGTTGCTGATAGTACACTTCACGTGGCACACATACGATTGTGAACAGTCACTTTCAGTCGCACCTCACTGGGGTAATACAGTGATAAACTAGAAAACTAGGTCAACTATTATACGATGTTGCTACACCAGACAAAGAAATGGATTTGAGATGGACTTTCTACTAGATGTCAGTGGTGTACATTTTTATGTGCAAGCTCAAACATGAAACTTTAGAGCAACTAAGGGACAATCAACACTTTAAAATTGACACGCTGGTGATACTTTTTTTTAACATATCTGATTCCCACTACACCACAACCCAAGAACTACAAACAGTTTTTGATAATTCTCTTGCTGCAGCAGAGTTAGGAGCCTGAATGAACATAAGGTTGCTAGAAAGACTTCAGTAAAACAAGACCAGTTTCGCCCTTCTTGAAGTCCACCTCGTGGGCGCAGTTCCCAAGTTTCCGTCGACTTTGTGCTCTACTACTTGAACCCGATTAGTGTGCAACTCGCGAAATACACTCATTTCCAAGGTAATTTGGTTTCAACAGGAGATTCATCCGAATCACTAGAGAACACAATAAACGAGATATTCAGCTGGAATTCGGAGAAGGCTCCTGTGGAAAACAAACGAGTGTGTTTCGAGAGTTAAAAGCTGTTTGTACTTTTAGGGTTGTGGTATGTGCTTTGAACATAGGAGCATAAGTGGCCACGTGTTTAAAGTGTCTGAGATGATTGCCAAATTACGAAAGCGCAGTACGACTCGCTGAAACCCACCGACTGGATTATCCCCAGTATATACGGGCCAAAAATACATGAGGCCAACTGTCCCGCACGCGCAATATTTGATATGAATAGCTCAAATTACCGTGCTATTGTCTGCTAGCTAAAAGAGTGACTAGATTCTGCCCGTAAACTTTCGTGCGCATGCGCAGCCTACAGGGCATATACTAATGCATCCCCTTTCGAAACCGCTGAGCTTAGCTGAGATTTCCCACTGGAAAATACGTACAACTAATCGGAATTTGCCCAGCAGGTTTCAACCGGCCTTGGTGATATCTGACTTAGCAGTCCTGACAAGCGGGTCAATCGATCGACACAACCCGGACAGCTGCTGGGCTGTCGTTGAAGCCATCGGGCTAACTAGTCACAGCGCTCAAAACAAGTGTGAGCACTTCCGCCCGTTCAGACGAAAATTTAGATGCGTCCAGCGTGCGTTGGATTACTGGTGACTAGTTCGCCTCGAATAGCAGATGTCCGGAGGTCAAAATCCGACACACCGAAGGATATGTATTGCCGATGAACTCTAGTAAGGGCAAAACTCCAGTCCAGCGCTTGCCCCATTTCATGTGGAATCGTCAGGATAATTTCGTCAAGGCAGGGGGAGTGTTCCAAAGAGTGTCGTGAACGTGAATTATCCAGATCCCGCAGCGATTTATGGGTTAACCGGAAAACTGGAACAGCCAAATACGTGACACGCGATACCATTAATCAACGGATCGATATAGGCAGCCGCAGCAATCCGACAGACTCACCCAGCGCAATTCGTCGCGTACGAAAACATCAGTCGAAGATTATTCGCTAAGGCATGCTTGATTCGGCCGAAGCGATCCACATTCAGAGAGATGACCCTTTTCTTTGCCAGCAAAAGAATCACGTAGAAACTCTGACACTATGGGCTCACCAATCAAACCTCCACAGCTGATTAGTTTCGTTGTTTGTAAACCTGTTTATATATATATATATATATATATAGCAATATTGCGTAGTAGTTTAAGCTGGTTTTCTATTTTATCGCTGTATCTGCCTGGTGAGATGCGACTGAAACCATCGAAATCATGTGGTTGTCCTTGAAACGGAAATACTCAAAATCTCGTGTCGTTCTTGAAAAAAGTGGTACAGCAAAACATGCCCTCCCAAAAATTCACCTAGCAGTTTAGACCGAAAATGCCTTACAAGCTGATGTAGCATAGACGGTATTGAAACGTTACGGAGCAGACACTCTGGTCCGGTTTGACTGTACCTATTTAAACCGATTGGGTCAAATCTTGGAACCTTCGCATCACAATGAGGTTTTTCTGCCCAAAATTTTATTCAGTGCTCACGGAAGTCAACTGTAAAATTCATTCCATCAACTACCTGATAAGCGTCATGACACAGGCCTGACTACAGGTGCCGTGATGTCAACCTGATTGACCTCGTTATAGGACATACAATCTGCCGTGGTTTTGCGCACGTGGACGCGGTGAACGCAGGCGCGTAGCCAGGTGGCGTTAAGACGAATTCTGCCCATTTGGATTACCAAATCATGGTACGATTGGCACTCTTTCGAAACAGGTACTAAAATTGAGGCAGAAACTTCAGACGTGATAGAAATCACTCTGTTGTTAGCGTGAGGAGATTTGGGAATATTTTTCAATGGAAATTTCGTCCTTTGAGTGAAACCAGTCAATACTGTAAAGGAAAGAAGTACTATGTACAATGCTTTTGGTATAAATTGGCTTCATTTACGGGGCGAAATTTCAATTACAAAATGAATAATTTGTGTTTATTGAATCGGACTCTTCGTCGAGTTTAAATGCTGACTTTTGTGCAAAGAACTAGCCTACAGCAAACACCTGAGTATCATTAATTCCCCGAGTACTGCCAATATGAAAACGAACTACGACATTGGGCGACCTAGCGGTATCTGCTTCACGGTCTGAGGCTTCTATATACTCACGGATGAGTGCCAGAAGATTGTATCAGCCTGGTCATTACCAATTCCTCAAGAAATGATACTCCTTCAGCCTACACTGATATCATTTTCATTGCCTGCTCGTGAAGCAGTCGTTTGAGATAATTTGGTCGGGTTGACGGACTTCTGGTTATTTCCGCAGGAAAGTTGGCAAACGAAAAGCGGATAGTCATTGAAGTACTCTTACCATGAGATCAAAGGCGAATGTCATACAAGATGCGGCTCACCAAAGAAAATGTAGACTGCTGAGTGTACTGGATCTCCCGAGTGATTGGACATACAACCAGAGCGTAGGAACCGAAGACCAGACATAAACTCCCAGAATATTCAAGAACTGTACAGTTGTCTGACAATCTGTGGTGTAAGATTTCTCGTCAGGAGAAGATTTCAGTTGAGGCCTCCTCCTCGAACTGGTTAACCAGCACTTAACCTGCCTGTGCAGATACACGAAAACAAATCCCTCAGATTCTCTGCCTTTTGCTAACTATCCTCACCCGACTGGGGTCCAGATGTTTGAGGTTTTCTCTAAAAATCCATTTTTCTACAGTGAAACACCGTAACTTTATTTGAAGAGCCCAAGATGTCTCAGTGGTTGAAGTGCGAGTTTCGAACCCGAATGCTCCTGTCCAGGCTTTGGCAACCTGGCAGGCCTCGTGTCACCTTTGGGTGGCATGGGAGCTAGGCACCAGACGGGTGTTACAGCTGAACAATTATCACACTATTAACTTTATTTAAAACTATATCTTCCCCAAGTAATTCACCATTTACATACCACTGCTTTCAAAAGTTATGCTACCGCGGAACAGATCCTTGACCATGTGCCACAGCAAAAGACAAATCCGGTCATGAACCAGCAGGTCAGCGCTCCTCGTACCGGCACATCCTAACCTTCAGGGAGCAGAAAGCAGAATTCAAGCGCACTAGTCACCCTACACTAGAAAGTTGGCGCACTAATAAGCCCAGAGAAGGCGGCATCTGGACATGGAGTTGTTAACTTACCAACTGGCCTAACCATTGCAGCCGCTCTAAGTACCTGGATCGAATCTAACTCTAGACTTACGGCTATAAGTTTCAACTGTGCACGGGAGAATCCTAGCCAACACTTGGAATAAAAATGATAATTTGTTATCCCCCTAACGAACCTCAATCCAGACTCATAGAAGAATGATCAGATGAATGAAATATCAGAATATGGAAAGAATAGATACCACAGAAGTCATGGCGTTATTCGAGACATCAACGCTCAGACTGATGGTCTTTGGTGTGACGAAATGTCCAGGAGGTCTGACGGTGTGGGACGATAGCTACGACTTTTTGGACACAAGGCTGTTCATGTTTACAATCACGTAAAATCCACCGAAGTGTCCCATCTTGTTCACCGTCTCCCAATTAACCGTGGATAGAGATAGACTACGCACGTGACTTTACTCTTTACCCATATACACCAGGTGGATGTGATCAGGCTCCGTCGAAATACTGGGTTCGCATCAAAGTTTCCCGGCTTGCCATGATTACAACTATAACTGTAATTAGCGGAAATTCAATTGACAGAAATGGAATCAGATGCGGGAACTTCACAAAGACTAGTCCAACTCACAAGAAGGATCAGAAAAATCAGATTAAACCAGAATGTCCAGAGGAAAGCGACGAAAAAGTGGTAAAACACCCAGGACCCATTAGGCTTTGAGGGGAGTACTTCGGATTAACTTTTCCCACCTGTCAGCAAAAAGGCCCAACACCTTGGTTGTATATAGTAGCTAGTGAACACGACTCCACTAACTATTTACGGGGTCGCTACAGAACTAGACTGTGTAAGAAGACAAAATGTTCCTTGGCCGGCGTAGCCAGTAACGTTAATAGATAGGGTCAGCGTGCCAAATGCAATAACCACTGCCGTATTAAGTCGATCAAAATTGCGTCCAAAATCCTGGTAGCGTTTATTATTTGCCACCTAAACACAGTATACGGACATTCTGTCTGTACAGTTTAATCCCCTGTCAAAATTGCGTTGGGTAGTTGATCGCCTCACAAAAACCAATACATCTGCCCGGCAGACTAGCTCTTCTCATCTCTCTTGCATTTGGCGCCATTAACGAAATTATGTTTCTGGGACATCTCAGGATAGATCCGAGCGCCGGACAAACCCGTTAAGATCTTGAAAACGCTTGATGTCCATGACGAGCTATCACCCCTCTCCTACAATGCTCCACAACTCCATTCCGATTTTATTCCTTCTATGATGACTTCAAACCGCAGAGCTGGCGATCTATTGTCAGGAGAACCACCTTGTGGACCATAATACGCAAATGAGGTAGTGTTGGTTGAGGATTGTGTGCATGGTGATCAACCGATGGCCAAACTTCATCTGTCGATTAAAGCTGGACTTGTCTTCACATAAGTGTAACGTGATGATATCAAAGTGGCCAAATCAAATATGCTTTCACCTACGGCAGGGTCATAACCCCTCTGGTGGGCGAATATGTCTACATCAACAGCTGCTCCAGCAGAATCACTATCGAAGACGAAAGAAGTTATGGATTGTCAGGGCCGCATCATCTTTGGTGACACGAGACATCAGCTGAGCTCTACACAGTGCTTCCTACATGTCGTTCTGCTCTATGGGTTCGAAATGGGAATTTACAGGCTGAAGACAGTTGGGAAGTTTCGATCACTGTTGCTTGTGGGAACAGCTTCCAGTACCGAAGGTTCGGCAGTGGATAGCAATCTCGCCAAATTAGTACTATTCTGATGAGGCACTAACTCCACTGGTTAGTACGTTTGCTGCGAGTGCTACGTAGCAGACTGTCTTGCTGTGTTTTGTTTGAGGAGCCAGCCTAGAAGTCAGAAAATAGCGTGACGCAAACCCCTGAAGGTGGTTTCTCTAAGCCTACAGTCGACAACAGAGTCTTTCGAAATGATAGACTCACAGTTCGTGAGGCACATGTTGCGACTTTGAAACAAATCGCTGAATCATTCTCATGTACTTTATCAGTATTTAGTAAATTTCGAAACCATGTACTGTGTCGCACATGGGGTCCTTACGCTGTACTCGAATTTCACGAATATTACACACGATTACCAAACACTCACCCATTCAATTTCTCATAGGCTCATTCGATCGTAAATAATTAATGAAGTAAAATATTGCCTTGTTTCAGGTTGCATCTATTCGAATAAAACTCTTCCAATGGTAGCTTCGCGTTTCTTCATCAGTTAATCCTCGAATGTCCGAGAAACTGTTGCTGCATACCAACCCATGCACGTGATGCATTGCACAAAATGTTGACAAGTATGACACTGTTTATTTAGCTACACGTCATTCTGGAATTGAGCCTATAAAGTGTTTTGACACCAATTAGCAGCTGCTTTTCGATTGTAACCTTGAACTTTCGAAACCATCGCAGTAGCGTTTAGATGTCAGTAAAGGTCCCACTTGTTTGGATAAGACGAGAAAACCGGGGCCGGGGCGTAGCCACGTGGTTTTTGCACCAGATGCCCAAATAATCGAATGTTACGACAAACCGTGCTTCACCAAAATTGATGAGACATACAGAGTGATAATGCCCTTTCAAAGTATATCGCCCATGTGTGTGACGAGGACTTCAGAAGATACCACAGGCATGGGAGAACGCAGAGTAGACCTTTTCTCAAAATGGAAATTGTCCTATCTTCATTGAAAACCTCGTGGTATGATCGGGTTTTCACCAGGTATCCCATTATCGGACAACAGCCTCGTCAAAATACCGCGGTCTGCGTACATCTATATACTGTGGTGAACACAACCTCAGAATACGGGGCTATTGACAATCCGTAGTGCTGAGGGGACAATTGTATAACAGATACTAATAGATACCAGGGATTCGGTCCACCTACTTGACACCGGATACACAGTCGACGTTATGCTCAATCTCAAGATGGTTTGCAAAATAACCAGGCCTCATGTAATTACAGAACCGACTGACCCGAGCACTGTGAGACCTGTGACCAAGTTTCTGTCGTACAACGGTTGTAATTGAGAATAACAGTCGGTCTCTTTGCTCTGAGTGCTTGAATAGTTGGCGGGCGAATGTAACTCACAAGAGAGAGTATTTTCGAGGTTTTTTCCAAGTGTCCATTCCTTAGAAGACCATCAGTGGATACAACTGGCACACAGACACAGACGAGCGAGGTATGGAAAGAAGCCGTAAAGTTCGGCTAGGGGTGGAACCTGATAAGCAGCCTTACTGAGTTTTTTTAGTTGCACCCTGTTAGCTTCGGCTGACAGGTCAGATAAAATTTCAGTATAATGTTCCCTTGCAAAGTAAACTGTTCTCCTAAGGCCTGGTGGTCTGTTCTCTCATAAAATCTTCAGAGGACCAATCACACAGGAATGGTGTGAAAATCTGAAGAATATCGCAATCCTTCCTTTCGGTTGCATTAAATGGGTTTCGTTTCTTCGTAACTTTGATGATGGGGAAGTGATCGCACTGGATACCATGTTTTTTTTACCACAGTACTTATCCAGAATCCTTTCCGCTCCTCATAGCCTACGTATAGGATAATTCACGCTCAAATGAACATTGCGTGCCGCACTTGTAACTATACCAGACTTTTGTCCACAACTGGGTGAGGGGCTAAACAAACAAACAAGGTTAGCTTACCGGCAGCAATTATTCTTGAATTTGTTAAAGCTTGATATGGCAATTAGACCACCGTTGCAACAGCTCAGTGAGAAGAATATTTGCGTGGCAGCATCAACCCAAACGCGCGGATCCAAAAGGCGTGAGAATTCGGGTTTCAAGTAGAACAGGACACCTTTGAGCGCGCCGGGCAAAAGGAGGCTTCGGATGAGTAGGATAGTGAGCAAAATGTAGGGAAATACTGCGGTAAAGTAGGAAACCTGTATGGAATGAGAATAAGAGGAAAATAGATTCATTTCATCAAGCTGTTGAGGAAGTGTGTTGTTAATTTGAGGTTGAATTTGCCAGAAAAAATGGCTGCTATTCAGCTGCCTGGTAAACAGCACAGAAGAACAGGGAACATAATTCCCAACGTATGTGATTGTATTTATAACTCACAATTTGAATGTGACCAAAGAACGAATTCGAACGGTCTGTTAGAAGACGTGTGTTAGAGAGATGGGTAGTTCACCAGATTGAGAAATGAGCCGGAGCACTGAACAAGGGAACCTTTGTGACACCAGCCAATTCGGACAAAACGAGTGCGAAGAAACTTTGAAACACATTGGTGCACATTGTAGGAAGCTAACGAGGCAAGTATAAGTGTGTTTTGGAAACAAGCGCATTTCTGGATATTCGACTATATTTATTACTCGTTGTTATAATGCTGCGTTTTTTCAGACTTATCAAAAAATTATGCGGAAATGTTGCCCTTAATGAATACTTTGTACTCACCACCCCTCTCCTCAGCCCACCTGCTGCCTTGAAAAGCTGCACATAGACTTCTCATTATCCCCACTCGTTTTTGGACGACTATGTGTCTTTATCTGCGCGCAAGGCAGACTGACAGCCGAATTTTCGAGTTAGAGAGAATTATACACGGTCATTAGGTCGGTACGGACACAAGCATTGCTGTGTTTTATTATAGTTTTCGAACATAAATCTTGTAGAAATCCCTAAAAAATTGCTGGGATTGTCAATTTCCGCATGAAT
This sequence comes from Clonorchis sinensis, assembly GCA_003604175.2. Classification (NCBI taxonomy): domain Eukaryota; kingdom Metazoa; phylum Platyhelminthes; class Trematoda; order Opisthorchiida; family Opisthorchiidae; genus Clonorchis; species Clonorchis sinensis. The sequence continues at coordinate 29,637,778 of CM030369.1, read as the reverse complement.
TGAACAAAATAAACTCCACAAAATAAACTCCTAAGCTATGGCAGCTGCTCCGTATGTGTGATGTATCGTGAATTTTCTTCTTTATCCAGACTCGGAAGCCACTAACAGACTCTGGACTGTCAAGGTCGCACTTTTTATCACCACTGAAACCACTTTCTTTCGTTTGTCACCCGGACCATGTATTTCTCCTAGAGGGCAGTCACCAAACAGGGCTTTCTCAAGCTTGTCTGTTCCAAACGTTTGCCAGACTCGGCTTAACAACAAGTACAGTCAAAAGGCCTGTTCCATCTACCAGGCAATTCTTGTCTGTTTATTCACAGCCGACAGAAACCTTGTTTCGGATGACCGCACTAGTTGTGCAGCAAACCCCTGTTTTATTTGAAAATATTTTCGGATATTCGTTAACTCTGATTTTTGCTAGAGCGATGCAAGCGATTCGAGCATTCCTCTGAGCATGAAGAAGTTACGTTTCTATAAACAATTCGGAAGCTTCAGGCGCATTGCTTCCGGTGGCTAGCCTGAACGACTAGGTAGCTCATATTGAGGGCGACGTTCACCATAGAGTAGTGATCACCATGAGGGACAATTACAGCATGTATGACTTGAAAACAACACCGACTGAACTACTGAGAATGGTGCGTTTCTAGTGCAGATCAGAGAAGAGACTTTAACAGCATAATCTTTGTACAAAATATGACCCCATAGGTGTCCTGTACAAACCAAATGAAAACTGATAATAAATTCGATGAACAGTTGCTTCCGGTGATGTGTTTAAAATCCGAAAACATAACAACAAGAAACACCACTGATCTCTGGGGTCTTATCAACATTATGGGCACCAAAATAATACCCTGGTAGTCCATATATCGTCTAAACTGAAAGCTGAAGCGTCTAGACCTATGCAGCACAAAGTCGAATAAAAGTTATCCCATATGAGCGAGTTGTGGGGATCTGTCTCCACAAATCTGAGGTCAGCTGAATGGTTAGGGAGCAACTGACTATCAATAACTTGAGGACTCAACTGACGAGCCCCAAGAAAGGCAAACCGGTCATGGGCTGCCGAAGAGTTTTCAGCAACCTCATGAGTAGTCTGCTACTTCTACATACGATCTATTGCGGTATCCGAAAAAAACCGTATCAACTGAAACATGAAACGACCCATGTACAGCATATTCAGTTGAAACATATCATAAACGAGAGATCTGGTCAAGTCTCCTGTGAAAACCAAATTGATACACAAATGAGTGCATTTTTTGAATGTCTGAATTTGTTCAGTATACGTTTACGCTTATTCTGGGATTTCTTATTAAGAGTTTTACAGATCCGTAAGTGTTAACTCTGTTCCGTCGCTTGGAAACATCACAGCCAATGTGAAACCGTGCTCAATGGGTTGGGCTGATAGAGGAATCAGATGACGCAGTAAGCGGTCTAGGTGCATGGTGTCTTAGAGGCATCACTCCTGAAAAAGCCCATTAGTCAGATTGCAAACACTTGAGACAAAATAATTTCTACACAGTATGATTGAAGGAATGATGATTTTCGTCAAATGAACGAGCGTTCTGTAGTGTACTTACCTTACCCAGAGATTGTACACCTTTGATGACAGCCAGGCAACAAATGACCCAGCAGGCGAAAAGACAAAGCGTGAGCTTCCAGGATGGGGTACCAAATACTTCTATGCCCGAGGATGCCTCAAGCACATGGTTGCTGAAGATGGAAGATGATTTTAAAGCGGGATTTGTCCGACTAAGTGAAATAGGTCATGCAAACTACCAGATGGGTCACAGTGAACGCCTATTACTTACTTTCAGCAAGTTCGATAGAAGTATGCCACTACGACAGAAGCGTGAGGTTAGAAAGAGAAGAGAGAAAAAGCCTACACCTTCACACGGCATTGCAGACGTAGGGTAAAAGCTGATAGCAAAAGGCGGTCACATCATAATAGTTGCAATTGGCCCATAGTTATCAGATTTTTATCCACCGAGAGAATTCTGTTTACTCCTGGACTTTAACACTGGTGGATGGTAATGCTTTCAGAGGACATGACTGTGCATTAGTGAACAGAACCTCACAAAGGCCACGGAAAAAAACTCTTTACGGGATCATGCTTGGGATAAGCTCTTACTGCGTACTACAACGTTACTGGGTGTGGTGGTTAAATTTTTGCCATTAAGTTTAACCACCACCGACCTTTCATTTTCAAGGACGTCGATGCTCTGGAGATTTTTTGGTCTAATCATACCATCGACTTGCGATAAGGGTTACGCCGATGCGGTAGGAGTATATCGATATCATTTGGTTAACAGGGCGACTAGAATGAAAAAAAAACAGAAAGTTCCTACGACTTGAAATTTCTAGTGCAGGTTACATAATTAGTTTATACGACTGTATCCACATGCTTACGATAAGGTTCCTCAGAACGAGGCAGCAAATCGCGTATTTTGCTCTTCACTGGTACGGTCACGTGCCATCCAGAAAAACTTCGACTTCATGACATACGACTGGCAAATTCAACATTTCTTGGTTTGCTTCAGGTGGGGCAATAATGACGACCACGGGGTATCATGGAGTGCATTCCAGACTGGAATTTAAGCTGGCGAAGACTGACTTCAAAACAAAACAGGCACACTTCGATTTGGTCCATTGATAAAAACTTTAAATAATCACTGCTTTTCATGCATTCAAGGGCTGGCACAGCTCAATGGTGGTGTTGCCTGCGAGTCGGCTAAAAACACACCAATGCTGTCAAAGGAGATATGGACTGCTTGGGTCTACGGTCGTGCTCATCACTTGGATGATAACTGGATCTCCATGAGTGTAAAACTCGTCTTTACAGGATCACAGCAATTCATGGCATCAAATATCCTTTCCGTAGATGCTTGAAATAAAGGTAATCGAGTGAAGTCAAGCTTTTGAGCTTTAATCGCAGCTTTTCCGTTCTCTTTTACTTTCTGTTAACATTCATAGTATTTTTGATTCATAAGCTCAGATGGCCCAAATCTGATTAGAACTGACCAAATCATCACTCGGAACTAGCTGGGTATTCGAAATTCTTATGCAATTCTACTTAAAAAAAAATCTCTGTCAACGGTTATTTTGATATGTGATTTACCAAAACGAATTCTGCGTGAACACATTTCGAAAAATACAATCTACTATTTCTGTCCTGAAAGAAAAGTGATTACAATTTGCGGAATTTCCAGACAGACCGAACCGAACAGACGAGTGATGTTGTTTAACTGAGCATGTAGTCAGACAACTAACTCTGTAGTCAGAGTCGTATTCAGTAAAACATATTAAGAGACTGCTCAACATGCTCAAAGTATATTTTTGTCCAATGAAACATCAAAATTACCATACAGCGGGTGTGTTATGAGGTGGCGTTGTGGGCATCATATCGACCGATAAGAACCACCCAATCCTCGAATACAGCACTAAGCAGGATCGAGTCATGAAAGGTTAAGAATACATAGCAGCAAGTGATCCTACTCAGTGGTTGAGCACTGCAAACCTAGCCTGACGATTTTAGAAAAGCAACAAACTGGAATAGGTAGGACTTTTTACCCCAACCCATTATACGGGGCTCGCAGCCGCCTATTGCAAATACTACTGATCAAACAAATGGCAACGGCTGCAATGTTTATTCGCTGCTTGAAGAGCAACAATTTTAGGACGTTGATTCTATCGCTTCCTGAACTCAAACAACAGTAGTTATGGGCATCCAAAAGTTATCAGATGACCACCATATGGAGCAACCTCTATCCAACGCTATCCTCGCCAGTTTCGTGCATTTGGAAAACATGTGAAATATACCTGCCAAGAAAACAATGTGTTAAGCCGAAAGGGCTGCTTTTTTAAAGGCTAAAGTCACCTGAGTTCGGTGTTCCGCAGATGCAGGAGGCTATTGCATTCAGGGGCTGGATATAAAGGACATGCCCATGCCAATACACCTTAACAGCTAAAACTCCCTGCTTAGTCCTTCAGCTTTCATGCAAGATTTACGTAATGCAATCTAGCTGAAACGCTACATCAATTCCCAGGAAACCAGAATTTGAAGTATGCTGTCCTGAACGACCCGACGAAGGCGATAGTGCAATGAAACCTCCTTGTCCACAAGTCGCCGAAATTTTGTGTAGAACTACGTCTGGTAACAAAGTTGTTTTGATATCGACTTAAATTACTGTGAACGAGATACAGTGTGTCAAGCGAATGGGTCAGATGAGGAAGAGGCCGAATACAAGAAAGAGGATGGAGAATGAAACTTTCGATTGTGAACATTCGCGCCTGCAAATACAAGCTAGCTAATGACTGCGTCAGACTGCCATATCCCGTGGAGTGATCCAAAGTTCAGTAGACAGCAGGTGGCACGTCTATGTGGCGTGATCAGCAGAATGTCAGTGTACTACCGTTTCATTGATTGTCTTTTGTGTAGGATTCGCAAGCAAAGCTCATTCCGAGAATCACTCACCCGATAGTAATCTTCTCACTTATTTGGCCTGATAGCTTGCTCGGAGCTAGATAAAGGGGAACACGACGGCCGCTAACCCAGAGCACATAAGTTCTTCCGAGATTGATCATTTTGCAAGCGCTGGCCGAGGACCAATCGAATTCCGTTGCTACGAAAACGGTATTGAATCAATAACCTACTACGACCACAGGTTGTACTCTTATTATTCCGTAGGTAAATTTGTCAAGTCACCTGGTACTTAAAGCCTCAACATTTCATTCCACCCTCGAAGCATAAATGTACTCCGTGAAGGTGAAAAGAGTATTCCACGAGGAGCTGTTCTTATCTCAAAACAGTCAGCAGTTCTCGTATGAAAGACAAGACAGTGGTATAAATTCCAGTCGGAAGAAACTCCATGCGCGCGGGTATGGAGCGTCTGAATGGTTTTCACAGTTTCGTCCACCACGGAGTTGTGAACAGACAGGGAGAACCAGCCTCCTTAGAAAACCTCACTAGATGTGAGGGAGTGTTCATTGATTTCACTGAGCACATACACACACTGCTCAAACAACTGTGAAATAGAACACAGTGAACCTGCAATCGATAAGCGGTTCGCCGGAACTAAAGCTGACAGTTCTGTTTGAATGTTGGTTTGTGCATAATGACTCCATGATTCCACGCTGATAGTCGCTTGAGGTTGTCAGAGTTTCTTGAAGCCGGAGTTACTAGTAAAAAGCGTACTGCTCATGTGACTTCAGTTCACTTGAAATGAGGATTACGAAAGCCTCGTAAGGATACGGACCAAACTTTTATCCCCATTTAAGAAAGAAGAGCCACTATGACTTATGGACTTGTAGTAAAGATGCAAATATGTCCAAGAATATTTTCCTTCAGGCATTTGGATGTTTTCAGTGGGACCTGATTATCCCCTCAATATGTCCCACAGAGCATCCATGGGAGAACAAATTGGCTCCGAGATCTTGACAAGTGAACTAAAAAACGTGAGAGAAACTGTTGTGGGCCTGGAGGGCTTTCTGCCTAGTTTGCCTTGTCATGCTCATAAACTCCTTGTAGACTACTTGTAAATTTCGCTACGGTCTTTTTGGATTTTCGGAATACTGAAAGTCAGCAGGAACTAAGCGGCGTTCCCCTAGTAAGGAGATCAGACACATAAAAACGAATTTCTTCTGTTACCGAGAATTTACATCAACATTTTCACACTCAGTTTATATTAACATAGAAAGTCCCAGCCTGTTGTTCGCTGCCTCCATTTAATGTGCTGTGACAAGTGGTTGCGTATGGTTACGCGATTCGTAGAACCTGTATGGATATGTATTCACAAATCTTAGTTAAACAATTATTCTGATTGGGTCACATGCAAAAAGTACTGAAGTTGCGTTACGCTCTTGTGAGGGCCTATCTGCAGTGCGTCCAGCGTGCACTGATGGGTACTGGGCTCGAATGTACAGAGGCCTCTACGACCGTGAAGTTGAACTGATAGCGAGCTCTACTGTGAAAAAAACTCGATAGCCGTAGTTACCCAAATTGGTGTGGGCTAACCGGAATGATCGCACAGTGTTATTAAAATAATGAGCATGATTTGATTGTAACCAATTATCAACTGATGTTGGATGAGGTGAGCTCGACAGAGTTAAGTGGTTCAGACGGGAACATACTGGCCGAAAGGTCCATAGTTCGATCCCATCCGCGGCAACATGGCGGCTTCGGTCTGGGCTTGGGAAACCCAGTAGTATCACAGCCCTCTTGTCTCTTGCAGGTGGCATGACAGCTGGGCACCGAATGGGCGTTACAGCTGAACGAATATTATTATCCCTAGAATAGAATAAGCACAAATGCATGCGTGTTCGGATCCCAGCTGACTGCTCAAGATGGAACACACAACCACTAGTGATTGGTGCGTCGAATATTTATAAATACTCTGAACTTGAACTGAGTAGCCATTGGATTCCTTCATTAGGAAACAAACTAGTAGTCCGTACGCAAAAGATTTTTGAATATGATAGCACTCGAAAGGGGTCTGGAAATTTTCAGTCTGATATTTTTTCATCCCGTTTACTCGTGCTTCGTCCTGAGGCGGAGACATGTTGGTTTACTTCTTGTACGATAATACATGTTCCACAAAGTGACGAGCTCCGAATGATTCGTGCGAGCGTCTTAGCTGACAGCTGCGTGCTATCCATTGAAGTGAAAATTCAATTTTACAAACGGAAATGAACAGCTTTGAAAAAAGGAAACAACATGTTCAATAAGAGGACTGTCTGACTCTGCATGTGACCATGTGAACACTGTGGATAATGGAGAAATGAAAATGGACACAGGGATGCCTGTGAAAGTTTGCCATGCTAATTAGGCGGGTGACTTTAAACCGGCCTCTGCACGCTTTCCCATCGATATTATTCCGTTAGGTTTGCAAAGTTCAAGGAAACTCAAATGTGCCAAACTATCCGTCTCCACACCAACACTGCCAAGCAAATTCGGTATAAATTTCAGAGCCACAATTTCTACGATAAGGAACTTGCAAACTCACTAGTAGTAGTCTTCTGATGGGCTGGTAATTTTCCAAAAGTTTGACGCATTCAGAGTCGCATCTGGGGGGTCATATGGGGTGGGACACGAAGGTAATTAAGTTATATGAACAGAAACAGTTTAACTTTGCCATAAACAGTTGAGATCGTTGACTCTAGAGGAAGCCGAACACAGCAGGATCTATTCGGTCTTCTGTTGTGACCAGACTGGTTTCAAGCTTTGAAATGCTGCTTTGTAGATCTGGTATATCGCCCACCGAATCGGTGGAGGCTAGTGGATAAGCCTACTGAAAGTTGTCGAGACACTGTGGGATGACCTTTTTGGTGTGCGTACGTCTGTATAGGAACATTTAGGACAACCCTTCAACTATGCTGTCGAACATTATGAGGGTGATGTTGAACTAGATGTTCAGCTGCTCCTGATAGAGTGAAGGAGCGCCCTAATGGCCCAAGAGATCAGAAGCAGGCCCTATGGGAGAGTAGCTACTTCGGAGGCTAACGTCACTGTAGCCTGGTTTGTAAGAGAAAGTCATGAACTCAGCATAGCAACTGAAAGAAATTTCGATGCCATCAGGACGTAGGTGAATGCACCGTAATGTCACAATTACACGACCAACTACCACGTATGACCTTGATTAGCCGCAGCACGATTGCGCAAACAATCCATTGCTAAAACAGTATACACGCACAAGATAAAGTCGAATTGGATGGTCAGAATAAAATAGAATATGGTTGAATTCCCTTGAGAACCCTATCCATGTGACCATATGGCCTTCACAACCAATGTATGAGATTGGGTGAGGACAAATTTCGAGCCAGCGAAAAGTTTCGGCTGCGAGAGTAGGCGAACCTGTTCTGACAAAGATGGTAAAAGCTCGTAGTACCGAGAAAACAATTGATAGATAACTCGCTTGAGCTCTATTTTTCTCAGTTTGGAACAAGAGAGAACCGATGAAAGAGGGAACAAACCTTTGACGGCCTGACTAACAATCCAGAGTGAATAGGAAGTATATGACGAAGTTCAAACAATAGATTTTTGAAGAGGTTGTTACACTGACTTGTACGGCATGGACACGCTCACTACATACATCCGCGAGAGAACAACGCCCGCATCGAAGCAAACTTGTGGAACAGACTTCCGGAAAAATCAGTTGTCGATTTCTGAATATGTAGTTTGTTTGAATGAGGAGTCTCCAACTACCAATTGCACGTAGTATTGTAAGTCCGTCAGTCATTCTGTTAGTGCAACAACACCAAGTAACCAGTCACCATCATTCTGATACGTACTTTCGAATCGGTCGCATTGCAAAAGTTGGCTGTTGTTCGTGCTCTGGACAACGGAACGGTGCTGAAAACTTATTCTGATGTGTACAAATGTAATTACTGAAAATGAATGACTGCACTGGCTAACTAACCATACTATCAACAGATTGCGGGCATTTACGAAGGAAGAACGCTTCATACGACGAGTGGACATTCGACGTGAGAAGTCGTTAATCAAAGAGCTGGTCAACAGGCCACCACGTAATAAGAATCGCTTGATTAGGAGATGAGTGGCACCACATATTGTCTAGATGTGGACAAATCATATTGCTCATCAGTCGCTCGATACCGAACGCTTCATTCCTCAACTAATAGCCGGGAGGTTGCGAGATCGTACCCATGGAAGGTCCTTATGGTACGCGCTGTCTATGATTCCTAATAGCTGCATAGTGGTTCTTGGTTTTTCAGCATTTGTTGACTCCACTCGGCTAAAAATGTTGAATCAGGCGATCGACGACACCCCAAAATACTGGACAATCACAATAATAAGGGTACTGCGATGGGGAGATTGAAAATAGACTTAACCTTCACTTCTGAGAGAAGGTTCCAATGAGTGTACAAAAAACAGGACTAGTTGAACGAAACGCCTAAGGCACGGTATTTACGCTGAGCATGAGAATTTAAAAGTGTCGGTCAAATTCCTCATGCTTCCGGAACGATTGCAACCAGCAAACTTTGTTCCTGTGAGGACTGATCATCAGTTTTCGTATTACCAGAGAGCTGCGGGGATTTCTGCTCTATTACTACTTATTTTTCTGTTCTATTTTTCATTCATGCATTGAAAAAAACCTTCGCCTGTGCTCAGGATAGTAGACTCGAAAAGCCATTCATTGTGGGAGGATATGTAATATGCGCCTGAAGAACAATAACCTTGTGTCGTGTACGGTGCTAAGCTCCGTAAAGGCTAGGCGTTGAGGTGCAATCTTCGGATTTAAAGGCCTGCTGTTCAACTTTTACACTGGGATTTGATAGCCACTGTCCCATCTCGAGTGGCAATGCAATTAGGATCCGTGGAGGAGGGCAGAAGAATCAAATGGCATTGTTTTCAGCCACCCAAACGGGACTGGTGAATGTAGCCGTTACTTATTGGGCCATTCTACGCCAAATCTTCCGGTGAGTGAAAGTCAGAACCGAACGAAATGTCTACCAAAGGTCACCCAGTTCGTAATAAGATACACAGAAAAGAAATAAATCTCGGGTACTCACTTGTCCCGTCCACACATCCCGGCTCATTCCAGACATTCCCACAATAGGTCCATGGAAGAACAGAAGTGAAGCTGTTGATTAGGAAATACAGTGAATGTGCTATAACAATCTGGTAGTAGATGACCAAAATCCAGGAGACCAGAACCATTGCATAGCCAATACCTGATTGGAGGGAGGAAATCATGCAAGAAAATTAGATTGAACGAGCTGTTGGAGGATAGCTTGAACATGAGCTGATTTGAAAACCCATTTGCTAGTCCTCACAGACCTCAAAAACAGTCTGACGTTAGGGTTAATCGTCCTTTCCTAGTTCAGGGCAAGACTAAATGGTTCGTTTTACGAAATTAGTTGCTCTAGTGGTTTTTCGGTGGATTGTTCAGATTTGCTTTGAAATTGGATAGGGTTGGAGGGTCGGACCCTTGACTGACGCTGTCACCAACTCGTAGTTTGTCCCAAGGCCCTGCAAGTACACAAAACACGTCCATCAGTGGTCAAGATGAATGAATCCCAAGCTCCCTTGAATGCTCATCATCATCATCATGCGTGGTCATTTGTGCATCACCTGGAGGATGACATCTTGGGTGAAACTCCAAACAGTTGTGTTTCATTTGTAACAATAGGTAATGTATGTGGAAAAGAAACCACAAAAGTCACTCTCAGTGGTCGCGTTCGATGTGCTGGCGCAAACCAGTTCACCTGATTCGAAAAGCGTGATTCAGAGACAATGGCGCCAAACCCAGTCATCGTACGTATCGCAGTGCTTATCGGCCGAGTGAAAGTAACCAACTACTAAAACTACGGACATTGTAGATTTGTGAGACGCACGATGTTGATGGTTCTTATCAAGAACAAAACAGTTCTACTTTGTTTGTCGGTATTTCGGCATAGACTAACTTAACTTGCAGAACTAAATCCTTACTGAAGATAAGAAATCTCTTCATACTAAGAGCGAACCTCAAGTTTTCTATTCATAAAGGTAAGAAATCTCACAAGTTACATGAGCTTTTAGTCAGAGAAGTTGGTCAGCACGCGAACACTTCGTGTGAATAGCTTAATTGAAGAATGAGTGGTGCTATGTCCTGCCTAAGGGAGTTAGTTAAACGCACTACCGAACAGCACAGTCCTCAGCTACCAGCCAACAAATCGCGGAAGTGGGCCACCCCAGAGATAATTGCGATGTGCACTGTCGATGCTTCCGATAAAGAAGGAAACGACTGTTCAGTACTTCTCAGCAGCATAGACCGGTTTAAGTTACCGCATGAAGTCTTGATCCAGCCCAACAAACAGGCCATTTTCGACAGTCGATAATGGTGAGGTTTGGTCACTTGTCGACAAAGTGGTCTTATTTAGCAACCAGAAGTTAGACGTTCTGTTGGTAGCGTGGGATTTTTGAATTCTAATAGAAATGTCTTGCTTTCAATGAGGCCGAAGATCACTGAAAAGTTGTTTCATCCCCATTCGGCAGTGTGCACCTCATGAAAATCCGAGGAGTATCGAATACGCGACCTTCTGGTTTGTACTTCAAACACTTAACCAGTGGGACACGAGCGCCATGAACGTGCTTAAGCGTTCAAACTACTAGTCGGGAGGTCACCGGTTGGAGACGCCCTGGAATCTCGTGTGATGCGCACTGCTGATGCTTCTCAATAAGAATGAAGCAGCTGTAGGTGATTTTCGGTTTTCAACATAGACTGTCTTCACTTACAGGACGAAATCTGTTTTAAGAATAGGGGTCTGTCCTTTAGTCCTAAGTTAGATTCACTCGACTTTCAGGCAAGGTGTGGTAGATAGAGACAGATAGTGTAAACAGATAGTGTGACAGGTTGAGGGAATAGCTAGACCTGTGTGTCAGCAGTCGCGTAATTTGTGTGTGCAAGAGCATTCTGGATTACACTACATAGTATGCTCCATTAGGTAGGTTTGTGGGCTGGTTTTTTTGTGAGAATGTCATCCTTGAAAAGCTGTTTCAAGTAAGTGAACATTTTTGACACTGGGATTCAGTTCTTTCGTACACTGTACCAGGGCTCGGCAGCACCTCCATATGTAGTCATTGAGTAGACAAACAACTGATCGAACGGCTTCCACATCGGTTACTTCACATGTCCGTTTCGTCAATGTCAACTTTTTTCATTCTGAGGCGACATAATCAGTAGCCTTGAAGGTCGATGGAGCTTTATCGCCTATTCAATAGCGAACACCATTGGTTGGTGATTGCAAAAGGCTTGTCTGGTTTATGCGAATAGATGAACCTAACTCAACATTGCATCCGACTTCCGATGCCCCTTTGACCGCCTGTCTTCGTAACTGTTCATTGTGATAAGTGTATCGTAACTTATGAACCTGTGTAAAATGTTTCTATCTCGCAGCTTTTATCTGCTTTCTGTGTTACCCAAACGGGTAAAGATATAACAGTGTTTTAAAAAACCTGACTATTCTCTGCAGTCAAGTCACCCGAAGAGGTAACAGCCACCGAGAACAAAGCGCCCTGTTTAATCCAACCCATTAAATTAGTGATGCTCCTTTTAGTCACATGGGCTTCAGACGAGCAGGCAGTCACGTGACTGACGCTTCTAGCCACACCCATTGGGTTACAATTAGAAAGATATGCCCAGTTTGTCTGAATCTATCGGTGACCAATCAAAACTTAAAGAACTTTTTACCGCCCTATCTTAGCAATATAGTTAGATTAGTTTATCATCGAGGTTATGTTTCCCGGAAAGATCGCGTTTTATATCGTGAGCCAAATTAAATCAACGGTGGTTCTCTGCTCCAATGATACATTTTCAGAGACATGGAAAATGCTGCAACTGTTGGTTAACGAAAAGGTGCACAATTTCCAATAGAATATCATCAGAACAAAGTCACAAGAGGGGTTTCACGAATGCAATGATCTTTGAGAGCAGCGATAATAAACTTCCATTTTGCGAGCAATGTAAACCCGATCAGATCGCTTCTGACGATCGACGTATGGGTAGTTTGATTTTGGAGAGTGCGGAGATGTGAACTATTCCTAATCGGTGCTGTTGACAGAGGGCGAGATGATTTTAGCTAAGTCCTGTGCAGTAAGCTTGTTTCTTGTGCTAAAGTAATTACAAAAGCGTTGAACTTGGCTAGAAATCTTCTGGTTAACCCAAAGCATTCTGATAAGGGCTTAAGTAACTCCAACGATTATAACGTCATTTTTTCTACAAGACCAGGAGAAAACCCGTTAGGGTATAACTCAGGCAGTGACAAAAGATGAAATGAAGTTATGGGGAATGGAAAAACTTTCGAGTTCCAGCGAACAAAAATAAAGGTCCTTTGATCGACTGAGTACACTTTTGCCGTGCATAGTTCGAGAGGAGCTGTATATAGCAGTGCTGCTTGGGGATCATTTGCTTATCAGAAGAAAAGTTGCGATGATCATTAAAAAAAGCCTCATAGTGTATGCGGCCTAAGTTAAATTCAAGACACTTAGGGATATTGAATCGAAAAGAATGGGAGGTGGACCGATTTTCCAGTTTGGTGAGCCTGTTTTGGAGCAGAGAAAACCAACTTGTACTAGCGAAACAGTGACCTAGTAGAACATTGCCCGGTGTATCGTCTAAAATGAAAAAAAGAAACTGACAGGAAGGCGGTTTGAGGAAGACCCAGGTTAGTTGTAATAACCAATAACTTTCAGTGTATTACGTGTAGTGAACTGGGAACAATTTCGGAGGTAATCTTGGAGAGGAGGAATTCAGGAACGCAGCGTTGGCTTTAGTTTACCTAACGTACGGATCCGGTACTACGTGTCACCTGAAGGCAAATAAGGCGGGACTTATAGGTAGGATAAGGGGACCAGCTATACTGCTGGCTGAGTGGAAGCCCATCGTTCGATCACTTTCATCAGCTACTAGTTGACTAGAACGTGTCTAATAAACCTTCCCTTGTTCAGCGGTATGTAGATCCAGTTAGAAGGTGGGACTGTCAACCTCAGAAATCGGTTCCAACTGATCCATGGATTGACAGGTCACTATGAAACTCACTTCAAGGACGGTGACAACATGGAGTAATGGCTAGGGAAAAAGCAAGGAAAACATAACATATTACGCCTAGGCCACAGAAGATAGCGCATTTTCCACGAGTATGTAGATTTTTTAAGCTCCAAAACCTGATCTTTTCCCTTGGTTAATTCACTTACTAGCTGGGAGAGTACAAATGAGTAGCAAGCCACACAACCAATGTAATTCACAGCGTATGGGCAACTATACCGTCTATGGAGCTTTACGACTGATAGGTCACTCCCCTATCCACATTCATTTATCTTCTCCTCTAACTGATGATGAAATACGCTGTGTTCAAAAGGGACAATAAGAATCTTCAGTTCAACTTCCAGTTTCATGTACAGGCCGAAAACCGTATCGAATGAACAAGTAACTGCAAATTATGTTGGAAACAAGCTGTCCGATGATTGTTCCCTTGAGTTACGGTTTGCGAAGAACAAACAAGTTCGACAAGCAGCACCCAAAATCGCCAAGTTCACTGGTCAGAAAGCAAAACATCCCAAAAGGTCACCTGAGTCTTTCTCCTGGAATTTCCCACTCATCCGAGGAAACACTGCACGCTATATGTGCTATACATCATGCTATATCCAGCCAACTGAAGAGTTTGTGGCACTGTAGGCCGTCCGAGTGGGAATGACCACCCCCTGCTGAATAGCCCAACTGGAAGACACCTGTTTCGAATCTGCATGTCATTTCCAATAAGAATGGGACGACAGTACAGTTGTTTTTAGGCTTTCACTTGCAGCCTCAGACATCAATTTGAAGTGTATTTCAGCCATGTTACCCGGGAGAAACATGTTGACTGAGCTAATACCGTGGTGCATAGCTCTAGGCCGAAGTGCGTAAGTCGACAGGTCAGCTGCTAACCAAAACATACTTTAATGTGAAGTCTGATGCACCTCTTCAATGTCGACCTATAATTAAATAAAATGGATTTGCTGAACGAAAGTAAAGCATGCGCGGTCGGAAACGAGGGCAGGCACAGAATTTCCTCGCGGTTATTATTCAATTTTTCTTCGAATTGGTGACATGTTTGGGATTGACCGTTCATCATACAGATTCGAAAAAAATGTCGTACTCTGGGAATAAAATTTTGGTCATTTTGGTGGGAGGTGGACGGACTGACAGCCTCGCGGTCACATTCGTGAAAAGCATAACAGCGGTGCTGAAGGAATCGTGATGCAGGAGAGGGTAACTGACGCATTGCACATGTGTTGTGAGTAGACAACTCATGTGCACTCAACACTAGCTGCTTGGCCTTGATCAAAAGGTGCACGACCCTGAGGTTAACGACCTGAGACTTTTGAACAGAAAATCATGTAACCAACCCACTCCAAGTCTACCTGATCATTGTCCTTAAGGATGAATGGCCTTATATAGCAGACACTACGGAATCATAACACCAAACGTCCGTGGGTTTCATCGTCCAAGGTCGGTTTCATCCAAAAGACGAAGAGGCTTTGCACAGGTGCTTCATATTTGTTAAGACTACCATCAGTTCTACTCAGCCATTCACTGGAAAAGTCACATCACCCGCAGAATAAAGGCAAGATTCAGAAAAAAACACTCGAGACAACCTCATCCAAACTGCATTAAATTTTATGAGGTGCATTCAGAGAATTTATGAGGTATGGGTTGGAAGAAGGATCCAAGTTACGTTGGACCGATTCATCCGCGTTGATAGGAACATCGGCGTTCGTACTAGTAACTACTGTGGGAATCTGAGGCATATCAAACATATCAAAAGTTTTCCGTCCTGTTGGGCGACTGGCTTGCAAATTATCCTTGCACACAACACACATCCCGCTACCGAACTACCTCGATTTATTAGGATAACGTTTTTGTTTCAAACTTGGAGACATCTGTAGAAATGTAAGTTGAAACCTAGTGTACCAATTTCGGCTTTACAGACCGAAAAGCGAATGAATAGGCGCCTAAAAACTTCTGAAGCGCAGCGGCAAACGATAGGGCTACTTTGGTTCATCAACCCGTGAACATAAAATCACACCCCACGTTCGTTCAGCCTAACTAGTGTAGCAGTAGCGGTGGTGGGAACGGATCGGTTTAGATAATACCTCCTCAGACCAGTGGTCGACCATAGTCGTCCATGTTGATCTTAACTCAGCACACTTCTAAGATCACTCGTATCGCTCAAGTCAGCTTCAGGAATAAGTCTATGACCTGATAGCAGATAAGCTTATTCTTCTGTGAAGTGTACCTTAGTGTACGCGATAAAAACGATGGGTTTTTGCCTCAAATCCGGCTATGAGTGCATCAGTTCTGACAGCAGCAGTTGGTATAGGCTTAAATGTTTACACAACTTCTGAAGTATAAGGAACTGAATTAATACATTTGAATCGCATAACCTCAGATTGAGCACCGTTAACATTGGGCGTAAATCCAGTAGTTGTACCTTGTATGACGAAAGATTCGATTTAAACGAACCAGATGACGAAATTCGTACAAAGAGAATTAGTTTCAGTTGACGAGGCTTTGTGCTATCTATGGGTGTCTTCTAAGATACATCTGGATATACGTGAGTGCATCAAAACACTGGATCGATTAGTGTTACCTTCGGATGCTACCTGTAAACAAAAGGTTGTCGTATTTCAAAACAATAACAAAGAAGCACGCATTTTTAACCTCACAAATGGCTGGTTTCTGCTTCATTATATTAGGATATTGGAATGGGAAACTCGCAGTCCCAAACTCAACCCTCCTGATGAAACTCTGGACTACTCTAGGATGTCAAATGTGTAAAGATGCTAGAGCTTTAAATGCCACAGCTGGCGCGTGTCCTACGCCAGGAGTACATGAAAACTGATAAAGATCCTATCGACATACACGTTCAAAGTATACTGAAAAGCGACTTGGCGGTAGTGTTATAAAGTGGCTGTCCTAATAACTCTTGATAAAGGTAACATCGTTTCTTGCACACACATTCACAGCATCTGATTGGAAATCTTCGAGAGATATCGCGGACGAACAAATGAAACGAATGACTGGACGCAACAGGATTGAAGCGTTTTTCAGCTGCTTAACACTTAGACAGTGCTACTCATGTGACCAGTTCAAAAAGACGAAGGACGTTCTAAAGTTAGAAAGATAAATCATAACCGCTGTCCAAAAGAATACTGACAACAACCAGCTAGTTCTTCAAAAAGTAACGTTTTAAATGCGAGACCAACCAATACAGATGGTGTTTGGGGGAAGTAGGCTTACCTTTGAAAAGCGGGCTGATGTTCCACACCGAAATCGGTCCCAAACTGGCAAATTGTCCAAATGCGAATTCGAGGAAGAAAAGGGGGAGCCCAAGAAGTAGCAACATCAACGTGTAGGGTATGAGGAAGGCACCTTTATTGTGAAATGAAGTGAAAATAATGGACTAAAGACAATATTTTCTGGAATGCTTTTTCTCTAACAGCTTCAGATAATAGAGTGGATTTGGGTAGAATTCTGACAATTTCAGACGGGCTGGTGATTAAATAACTTGTTTGTCAAAAGATGCCGTCGTTAAAAGAGGCGAGTTGAATACAGCACCATAAGATGCATTAGATGATTGAGATTTTCTGTAAATATATCGATTCTCCCTGAACCTGTCAGTTGTTCCTCATTTTTATCTGCATTATAGTGGACCGCATGAAGTAAAGACACAGTGTTACCCTCCCCATAGAGCGTCCACCAGACGTTAATAGGGCCTTTCTTAAGGAAAGTTTTTTGTTCAGCACGATCATACAGTCTCTGTGAAGCGATTTCACTTAGTGAGGCTAATTGTTATTCACATATTACCATTATTATGCGATAGGTAGCGGACATGCGGTACAATATTCTCCTGCAAGAATGTATTGACTACAATGTTAGAACAGCTGAATTCACGTTAAGGCAGCCATGTGTTGCACTCATCATCTTCCCTATCCATTTTTTCATTGCCTAGGTTGTACAGAATACCGTAGAAGCACTGACAAAAGATGTACGAATCCCGTTTCACCTCAACAGTCCGTTTCGGCCAACTGGTGAAAGAGGACGGGCGGGCATGCTAAATGCATTCACCCTGAAGCTACGAATCGACGAATGATGCCAACTACGCATTGGATAATAGCACCCACAGAAAAGATCAATTTTGAGTATTTTGGAAAAACACGGCCGCGGATTGAGGGATGCTAGCTATCGTCAAGTATGGCATATAATTGGGAACAGGGATAGAAAAACGATAGAACGAAAACACAAGTGTCTAGAGGAGTGTAAACCGCATGCAAGGAAATGCTTCTGTCCAAAATTCAAGTAAATAACTTACTATTCTGTTTGAAATTAACGAAAACATGGGCAACAGAGTACATTTTAATTGTCATGACGGTTTTCAACCTCTTAAAATAAATGGATACAAAATAGAGTTAACACAATTCTCACCTTCAGGTAAATAGAACGCACTGAAATATGAGAGAGTTTAGATACTCTTGAATGTTATTCCTTGAAAAGTGCAAGTAGTTTGTTTGTTCCCTTGTTTTTCCGACGTAATGAAGCGGGTGGAAAGTATTCGAAGAACGATAATACTTTAGGATGGTCAAGGTATCCTGGGGATTCACCTGGGCAGTCCTTTCTGTCTGGCGTATGAGACTAACTGTCAGTTCTCAGTGGATACCCAGCTAATGACCACAGTTTGCGTAACAGTTCGAGCAATAACACCACACCAATAACCAACCAAATGTCCAAATGAGGGTCACATTCATGGGAGTTCGTCCACCGTCAAATGGCCAATTACGTCGGAACCGAGATCTCTCCCTACGATGATGCATTCTCTATGTTTACCAGAATGCCACTTTTACGGGCGTAAATCTTCTTGCAAATATGGACAGTTTCTTGCAAAGCCACTGCTGATCAGCTGCTTTTGGTTTAACGGCTGTGTTCACACTATAAGCCGGGTTTCGAAACTCACTAGAGTTTCATGAGGTAAACACTGCTGACTATAAGGACGAAACGACCGTACGGCACTTCTCAGTCATTCATCTTAGTTTGGTTACACTTACATGACAAGATTCCCATTGGTTAGGTAATTTATACCAAGGAGTATTCAACGCCGTTTTGGGACATGCTGAATGGTTTCATTTCGAACGGGCTGAACACTCAGCATGCACAATAACCTGGCATGTGCAACGGAGAAAAAGACTGTCTGAACGTGGTCGCTGTGAAACTTGTACCTCAGACTGTTTTCAAGTCAGTTCTGGTGACAGCTCCCATGTTCTCAAATTCTTCGACCAACCGGCATCTTCAGTGGGGTATTTCCTGTTCGGTGGAGAGTGGAGAGTTACCACATCAGGTGACACCTCTTGTGTGTTGTAGAGGACTTTAGCTCCCCAGAGGAGCGCAAGATGTAAAACAGCCTCGTTTTCTCCCGCCTCATCAACCCCACGGTTTATGTTAGCGAAGGCGCTGAGTGCGTTATGATGGCCATCAAGCGGGCAGGCCCATTGCCACTAAAGGTGCAAAACAGTGCGAAGCCCGCTGATAAATTTGTCTCACAATATTCTGACTACAGTAATCACTCCTAGTCTGATTCCACTGGGGGATTTCTTGGCCTAGTATACGGGCTGTTAGTCGGAGTAACAGTGTGTTTAGAACGTAATCTCCTTCTAAGTGAAAATACCACGATTTAAGCAGATCGCCATATTACAATAGAAGCCTACTTAGTATGATGTTAGGCGATGTTGTGGAAGGGTGACGATGTAACAAAAACGATCAGTTACACATCGTTTGTAAATGAATGCGCACAGTGAATTTTTCCACGAAACGGGCGGTCAGTGGAACTCAACAAATTGTCCCGTCTTGTGCTGAAGTTTGACGAGTGTTGTAATATTAACGGAAGCTGGCGTCAAACTTGGATGAAGTAAAAGTTTTAGCGCAATATTTACCTTCGAAAAAATTAAACTGTACTCCATTTCAGGACAGAAAAAGCAAGTTGGAACGCCTTCGTCACCGCCCAGGTTGGACAGGTTAAGAGAACAGTTCCACTTTGAAGCCAGCTATTCTATGCGCACTGCTTTGGTTGTGTAACAGACGTAGGTGGTGAGCGCCGGCTCTCCCGGCTAGCGCCACAAACTGATTCCTTCCGCCTGAAAACAGCTAGCTGATGTGACCATATCACGTGTGGTAGGTTCGGATAACCGACATGCGTTATTTGCTGACTTCAGATGGCAACATTAATTGGTCAGCTGATCCGCAGGCAAAAAACGCATACGAAAAATTGATCGATAATCCTTGTGCCGAATTTTACGTAGTGAAACGTTTCTCACACGGCCAGACGGAAAATATTCGCATGCATAGTGTATTGCTTGTTCACGGACAATATTGAGTAATCCAAGGTTTGACGGTAAAGTCGTGTTTGTTTGAAGGTTTCCAAATTAAAAGCGTAAAATGTGTTCAAAGTAACACTCCGGTGAAACGTTACTTCGCTTAGTTTTGCGCATAACCCTGGTGTCGGTACTCTAACTTGCAATCAGAAAGGTAAACTACAGTGAACAACCATGAGAAGTCAAAATTATCATTGATTCCAAGAGTAGTTAAAGATAAATGGTAGTGAAGATTGAATATATGAAAAAAAACCGTAGCCGAGTTCACTCAGATGCAAAAACTACCACTAGGGAACAGGCCGTTATATCTTAGGATATGCCACGTGATCAAACCACAATACAGTATACATGGTAAATTCGCGCCCATTGTGTGGCAAGGTTTAGGTTAGGTCTAGGCACTCAGTTTTTGTAGTCAAAGAAAACGGAGTTACAGAGAACAAGAAGTTAACAGTAGAAACTCGGGGATCACCTCTACAAAGTATGATCCAGCGCTGAACTGATTGCCTGGAAATCAGCGAGTGTTTAGCTGACAGGATAAATTTTCGAGCAAATGCGGATCATCCTAAATATCAAAGATCATTCTATAGAAATGATGTCGCGTGTCTCCTTGTCCAAATGATGCTGTTGCGAGTCAGAAGGTTTTGTCTTTTCATAATTTGGGAGTCTGTGACGCTATATATGGGGGAATGACATTTTAGCTTAAAGATTCAGCAACAACACACTGTTTCCCCTGATAACACTGTAGCCTACGAGAGTGCCAGCCTATGGTCTGTCAATGCAGAAAAAGCGATTTTAATGAAACTTAATAAAAGTAATGAAGTAAATCAACCTTCCTATCTTTTTCAATGAAAACACCAGGGCATCCTTCGCCGGTTGTGTTCAGTGTATGATGAGAAATCCCGCACGAAATCACATGATCGCGAGTAACGCACACAAACAAAAAAAATGGGACAGGTACCACCGTTGTGTCAATCGATCCGCAACCAAAACCTCCTTCCTCCCCCTTTTTGCACGTCCACAAGTCTATTTTCTATTCCGATGTTTGGTAAACGCAGGCACGTGGGCAGCTGGTCAGGGGATGGCGACGATGATTCATTCAATCCAACAAAACATTCGCCCGCAACATACCGTTCTATTGCACAGTGACTCATCCATGATAGTGGCGGGGCCGTTGTCTGCGAGTGCCCTACACAAAGCAGGGTGAGTCGAAATCAGTGCTCCTCAGGGAAAACTGAAACAATACCTCTGGCATTGTTACGAGACCTACGGAATGCAGCTCTCGTCGGGCTGTGCACACCACTGATACGCAGGTGCCTCGTTTCAAGACATATACTTCGCCACTCCTGTTAACATCAGCGCAGCCGCTAGGATGATTACCTGAGCAGTCAAGTCGAACCTGGTGCACACACATCACTCACATTCAGATTTGATTTTAGAACGAAGATTTAACCAAGACCATCACAATCATTCACAAGGAAATTCCGATTTTCCCCTAGTTTTAAAATAGTCTTTCATCAAGTCAGGAGAGAAAATGACTTTAGATACGTTAATGTTTCCTTTACGTTGTTCAGTCTAGGACGTAAAACATCCAGACTAATAAAACGGGTAGAAAACATCCATCGTCAAATGTCTAGCCCGTGAATGCGAATCAAAGCCAATCCGTCCTTATCGGAGGCAATTGTGTGTGTTGGTATGCGACGAGGACGAATACAGCGTTCACTTTGTCGGAAAAGTGTTCTGGTTGCAGCAGCTTTGCAATGATTTCACATAAGCCTGTCCTGGTAACAATCTTGTCCCATAGAACTAAGGGACACGCAGGACGGACGAGATAGTGGTCAGGGAGACTGTAGTGGAAAACAACCGCTTGATTGCGAGTGAATACAACCTAATCCCACAGTTCGGAGAGCAGAACAGAGGTACGAAATGGCTTCATCTCCAAATTGAGTTTTTCCTGCTGCACTTCTGCGTGTCGTGCACACCACAAGATGATATGCAATCCATACGCAAGCCAATAGTTCACTCAATATTTCTGCCTGCCATATAGTTTATCATTTCGCCCGCAGCTAGACATATTGAGAGGACAGGTTGACAGCTACCAAACAGAGCGCTTAGCATACACCGAACTGACAGAATCGGTTGTTGCTACAACCGAGTTCCACGAGTCGGAGATCGAGCTGAACTCCACAGGCGTCAATCACTCGGTATAACTTTGGAGCCGGCCAAACTGCAAACTACTACCAATTATTTTACCGCTAAAACTTGATCCCGATCGCCAAGGTTACATCACTTAGGGCTTATCAGCTGGCACCGTTTGCGCAAGAGTTTTACTCAGATCTTGTGGTTACCCTGTCAGTGATCACGTGGTCAATTGCGCATAGACAATAAGTGTCGTTTTACAGTTGTCGTTTAGTCGTTTTGTAAAAGATAAGTTAGCCTAACCTACTACGTAGTTGCTTTCTAAGTTGTCAAAATAGATCAAGGTCTTTCAATTTTTCTGATTTGCTTCGATGTTGGTTTCCGAGCCCACCAACTCACACGCTGTCGAAATTCTGACTTGATTAGTTTGAGATGTTGTTAGGTAACAAATATGCTCACTATTTTCACTCTTTTCATTCCTCCGTGGACAGCATAATCTGCTGATTTGGATGCCATCCCCATTATTTGGAGTACTTGCACAGATATGTGGTTTAAATTCGCCACAGATGTCCCGCTGACATAAGCTGTTTTCATGTTAGCGTGAGACCATGCGGTAACCTACAAAACGGAAGGGGCACAAATTGGCGTTTGCCTTAAAACACGATGGACCATAAAACTGTTCTTCGGTCCGAATAACTGGAGAATGAAAGTACCAAGAAAGCCTTTAGGTCGCATGCCCCGACTAAGCTACCGGAAAACCAATTCTGCGCTCAGCTCTACTTTCTTGTGAGTGTCACCTATTTCTTATCTGATGGAAAACACTGCCTTAAGATCCAGGTGATCGTGTCTGTGGCCTGTGCTCATGAGAAAAAAATTTCAAGTTCCATACAGCCGTGACACAAAAAAGAGTAAAAATGGTAAGCAAAGTGTAGTATAAGCACCTCTCTAACCAAATAATTTGTCTGGGACTACTAATCCTAATCACAGTGTCTGCTAACAAGCGTCAGTTTTGTGTGATTAGTTATGGCTGAACAGATTTCCAGGATACAAATGATGCCTGTTTTTTTTTGAAAAAAGGAGCCGCTAATAAAGGGCAGAGAAACATAATCCCCATGCAAAGCTATGCATTTATGAATTTGGAAGGATATAGTATGTGCAAAGTGACGGAGGAAATCAGGGAAGATTTATTTTCCGCTGCACACAATGCGGGATAACTTGGCGATTCAATTCTCATCCGTGGCGGAAAACCCCACAACGGTAGCTGCTTATCTTTCTGATGTTGATGGAACTATTACGGTCTGGTGGTTTGTGTGCTGGCTAACCAAAAACTATACAGATTATGATCAAACACAAATTAGCTGGAGTGTTGTTAGAGTTGGACAAGTTATGACTGCGAAAAGCATGTGCGTGAAGCAAGTTTTAGAAACCTCTCTGAAGCAGGATGAACACCGAGGTACCGAGACACTGTTGTTCATTTACTGAAAACGGATCGCTTATGATGATTCGAACACAATAGGGTCAGGTTCATCTTAGTGGGAACTAGTTAGGGACTATTTGCTGGAACATGATACGAAAATGAGGACATACTTGGGAGAAATTATGCATGTAAAATGGCCCGAATTCCGTGTCAACGAACTAATGGCTGATTGGGATATTTCGAACTCATCAGAGAAAACTTCAAAACTTTCAAACACCCTATGTACTTTGTTATAGACAGATTTGGCAATTTTTTTAAAATATATTTAACGGCTTATGGTGTTTTTCCTTCTACCACTGTTTGTATCGGTTATTAGAAACAACACAGCCAGTTGACTGTGTCGTGAAAGCCAACCGAGATCATGAGGAAGTGGTTTCAGACGATCAATCTGTTGCGGAGCAAAAGAATTTGAAGAGTATAATGAAAGGCTTTACATTCAGTTGTACAAAAGACGATACGTTTGTGAACACTTTTGAATGAAACACATTTCGTGATGTTTATGACGGAGACAATTGATCAAACACAGACTTTGTCTATGCATGTTTTTTAGCAAACGAATGGCTTCCTAGCATAGCCTAGCTGCTATTTTTTGGCACAAGTTGGCTGCAATTGCAGGACGAAATCTGGATTGATGGTTTCCCACCTGCTCATATTACCACTAAGTGATGGTGCAATAATACTGTTAACAGCTCGGAATTTTTCCTCTCAAAGTATCTCTCCGAATCCTTTGGAATGTATATACACTTCGTCACACCACAAGAACTACAAATGTCTGCGTTAAATGTCAGCACCAGTCGGATGGTCGATTAGCAGATACAGTATAAGGGACTTAGCTTGATGATCACATAAACGGAAACTTGGGGAAGGAAATGTTATACTTACGAGTTACATCGTTTCCTAAAGGAGTGCACTCATTAGCGACGGCTGTGTGCGTGATATTATTGAACGTGACTAAATTATAAGCTGTAAGAACTAATCTTGCACTGCATACCAAGCGTCCCATTCCCACACCATGGACCAGTTTGCAGACAGACGAGCAAGCTTTCTAATTGGTTCGGTATCCGCGGGAGACGTGTTTGCCAGCTACATTGTAATAGAACGGTATATTTACGTTAGGCATCTCCGTCCAATTTAGCTACCAGCTTCAGAAGCTGCTTTGGCCTGAAACCAAGGTAACTGCAAACATACTCTCCGGTAATGTATACCGGAAAAACAACGTCTGGTTTTTACTGCCTACACCCGAACATACTCTGTCGTCTTTTTAGTTTCTTGTCAGTAAATCAGTGGCGATCTGGCGGTATTGGAAAACTCTCAACCCAGACACATGGACTCTTGAGAAGTGCAATAGAGTCCACGGCTGGCATGCTTTGTTGTGAGAAGTATGCGTGAGCAGTTTGTCTGTTGTTGACCGTTTGACAAGGTGAAACTTCAAGTTCATATATTCAGGTTCACCTGTATATTATTCGTTCAGCTGTAGCACCATTTCGGTGCCTGACTGCCATGCCACCAGAAGGAAGCACGAGGGTTGGGATACTTCCAGGTTGCCCAAGCCCAGACAGGGGAAGTCGAGAAGCAGAGATCGGGTTCGAACTAGGGATCATCCGGTCAGTAAATTCGCGCTCTAACCACTTGAGCCATCTCGCCCCCCAGATTCACCACTGATTACAAACACTTCAGCTTGCGTCAAACCAAGCGTGACTCCCAACGAAATAGGTAAGCGAACATAAGCTACTCAGCCATTTTGTGCTACAGATATGCTAACCTCGTTGCCGTTCTGAGCATTGTTTACTTGCGGCCTATGGAGCATCAGTTCATAACAATTGAATGGACTGTGAAGCTGAAACTGTTTTTCCTCTAATCACAACCAAACACGAACCGTCAGTAGGACAACGAATAAAGAGAGCACAGCATTCAACAACACGGATTCTCGCATTGCAGAATTTTTCTACTATTTGCAAAAATAGAAGAATGCCCATTAAAAGAGTAGTCAAGTAAAACCAGTGGCAATCGGGACTGACGCATCCACATGGACCCTTACTCGCCGGGTTGGCCAAAACTGATTAGGTCTTGTTCTGTCTTCCTGTTGCAACACCCTTTCGGTTTCTAGCTCACATACCACCCGAAGGAGGCACGAGGGCTGAGATACTGCAAATTCGCTTAGGTTTAGACGGAGGCGATCGAGATGCTGAGGTTGAGTTCAAGTCACGTGCCTTCCGCTCAGTATGTTCGAGCTATCTCGACTAGATATCGTCCAACCGATGTCCACCTCGACATGATCGGGTTCAGTCGAGAGGTTTTCAGTGGTTCTATACACAAGTACAGCAAACCAAGCGAATTCATCATACCCATCTGCGTACGATGGGCTAATGAAATGATTTGGCTTTTTGAAAGAACCACCAACGCAGAATTCACAATAGACTACAGCCTGACTGAAATCTTCATGAACTAACGAAACCAGTTGGGAATATCTATCTTTTTTAGGTGGAATCAAAAGAACCTTATAAATATGATGATAAGCAAGTAAAATATTCAAGACAACAGTAGATTCGCCCCTTTTACCATCCACTTTTAATGGTATCACACAGTAGAAAGCATACAGGCTGTTTGGGCTGTTCTTGCACGCCAGCTCCGTACTCTCAGTCCGTTCTTCCAGTTGTCCGTTTACAGAATCATAATGGACACAAAACTCCAGGAAATTACCCATTTGTCACAATGCTCTACTCATAGTTTATTCAGTTTACAACCCGTCATCCTCACTGCTGGGAGAAGCTCAGAAAAACACTACTCAGAAACAGTCTGATGCCATGACTTGAAGAATAAGCAGACTTCCTACTTCTATCGGTTTCCCATGGCAATCGAGCATCAAAGAATCTACTTTTTTCCGATTTTCTCAACAGGCTGAACTTCGTAATACCCACTTATAGTTTGAGACTAATTAGACAAAACGGGAATTTCAACGAATAAGGAATGATGGAGACAGCGCAAATGCCGGGCACGATGGGAGTAAAGCTGTAAAAGTATAACTCCAAAAACCGTCCCAATAACTTTGAGATCCATAGGAATGCGACATGTATCTGGTCCAGAGTTGAACGTCTGAGACACATACAGCATAGTATCTGCTCGAAGTTGACGATAAGGATGTTAATTGTACATCAGCTTATTGCCCACTGTTTAGTTACCGCAGCACCTATGAAGTTCTAGTCTGAATTAAAATGGGTCTGCAACAAATGTTGATGGACGTTTTGTAGCTATAGTTTAGTCTCTGCCCAATGCTTCTTACGTCACGAGGATTGAAGTTTTGTTAGTAACGTTTTATCATTTCTTCAGCCATTCAGTTGAAATGATACCAAGCAGTCCAACAAATTTGTATGGTTCATCCGCTATCGATTCGGCGCTCCAATGTTGAGACCGATCAGCTAAGAAATCCAGCGGGCAGAGTGAGAGACAGAACTATACTCGGAACAGAAGTAAAAATTCTTGAAACAGATCAGGCTCCCGCAGAACAATTAGCACTTAGATGCTTGAAACAAAGTCCTTTAAAGGAAACGAGGCGGTCATACCAGACTACGATAAAGGCAAATCATCGTCCACCATTTTCACAGAGTTCGAAGCCCAAACGACTGCGTAATTCTGGTCAATTTGACGAGGAATTTCCACAAATTATTCAGTGCACGCAGCGAAGGGTCAAGCAAATGTAGTATTAAATCAACAACTCTTGGTACCAGTCGTAGTTGAGACTCTGAATAAGGAACTCGGTAAGTACCTATAAATGTCCGTTCCTTTGAGATTTGGTAGACGGTATCAATAAAGTACGATCCGAGCGCGATAGAAATCGGTACGGTATGGTAGTGTAACAGATGTTTCGGAGCGCGCTGGCGTCTGCTTCTCACTGACCAACGTGACGGCCTCCCGACAAAATAATCGGCTTGAAAACAACAGGTGAAGATGCGAACACCAAATGATGGGGAGAAAAAACATCACTGTCCTCGGGATTCAGATTTAATCCGTTCTAAAAAACGAAACTGCTTTTGCCAATGTTCTCTAATTTCATGAGACAGCATCCTAGTTATCCGGAAATAGCCTCCTAAGGAGCCAATCTTAAATGATTGTACTTGCTCTTTTACAGTAAGTTTCTGTCTGAGTCTGGATACTGTTGTTTCCCGACGACAAAAATTGTTTACTAGAAGGTATCATACCAAGGTCGCATTCCGGTTTCAAACGTCACCGTTTTGCAATTTTTCATGTTCTCTGGGTCAGGCAGAGGATGGGATTGTGCCTGTGACTGGACAATCCAAAAACCAACCGTTCTCTCCGCACTGATCTGACCTTCTTGAATTCACAAACCGGCTATTCCAGTCCGAACGGTTATTGACCGCACGATCACCCCAACCTAAAGTCGAGCACATCTCGCCAATCAAGAATAGAAGCGACACCTTATTTTGTTGCAACTCACTTTACGCTCATGTACTTATTGAAGAAAGTTTTGAGATAGTGGACAGTTGGCTTGACAGCGAAGTAACGCCTAACACATGCACCAGTAAACTACTCGCATGAATCCTCCTTGAGAAAAGCCGTCACCCGTCATTAATTGACCACTCAATGCAAATAGAGTGGCCGAAAGAGAAGAGAGTTATATCTTGTGCAAATGCGAGGTAATCTAAGAGGTACTCATCTCTTAGCTTCCCTGACCGCATCAAGGGACCAGGAAAAGTTACTAGGTACAACTTCCAGAGTGATGACTGATTGAGTGAATCGGTTGAGTATTGTATTGCTTTTTTGTCTTGCCTTGTGGACTAATGTTTTCATAATTTGGCTCTCACAGCTGTTTTTTCCACCTGTTACCTGGGTGTAAACGGACAGCCAACTTCGCATCAGTTGACGGAATAAGTTTATTCACCCCCACTGTCTGCAATTCACACGCTCAGAAAGTGTCAGGTAAGCGCACGAGTTGCGCGAGTTTGCTTCTGGCGATAAAATTTTTCTCACCTGGTGTCTGTACTACATGGATGCATTTGGGCGTTTAAACCTCAGACCACCGATGGTTAGCAAGGAAGTTGGCTGCTATCCGTCAATCTCGCTACAGTTAGTGAAAAGTGTTTTTTTTTCGCTCAACGTCTACAATATGGGGTTCCGGCAGAAGAAGCTTCAGCTGCTATGCCCTGGTAACCGGGTGGGTGCGCTACTTTGCGACACACTCCCACTGGTGAAAAGTACATTTAGTAATGAGCTTTCGCGAGAGACCTATGGGCTACTGAGACAGTCACTGGTGTTCAATAAACCACACAATCGAATCAAACTCCCGATCGTGATGTTATACGATCAACTGCATGGCGCACAGGCTATCTTAAGACTTCATTCTGTAGAGTTCAGGTTATCAAATCATTTCCACTCGAAAGCGACATTGCTCGTAAGATTCGGGTAAGCTGATATGGCGTAAGCTGGATGGAACCCAATAAGATGGAGTTGAGCAGCAACTTCCGCAAGCTTTTTTTGTTTACTACACAGACAGCATCAAGTTGCCTTATTGGCTTGTAATGAACTGTTTCAATGGGAAACTTGAGTGAGGTTTCCCAGCAACATGCAATAGCCTCTCAAAAAGTTGTGGAACGAGAAATCTGGAAGGACATTTCACTCAGACACACGCGAAAGCTATCAGAAGGCGATTTATGGTTATCTTGAAGAGGGCCAATCATAGACATAATGCATTACTTATGAGGTTGCCGAAAACTCTTCGACAGTAACCTTATGAGTAGTGCATTACGTCTGTAAAATTTGTCGCGACATCTTGAATATCGTACCAACTGAAGCATGAGGTGACCTGGTGAAGCACACTCAGTTACTTAAGAGCACCAAAAAAGAGAGATTCAACTGGGTTTCAGGTTAGTCTCCCGTCAAAACCAAACTGGTATGCAAATACGTGTATAAGGTTAATCATACTTTTGATGCGCTCACGCCCTATTTATTTGAGGATTTCAATTCCCGTTCTTTGATTGATATTTCTCAACTACCAGGTTTCGTTCGCAACAAAACTCTAACTTACTGACCCAAACCGTTCGGTTTAATCCACTACTAGTTGAATTTTGATGGGAAACACTGGCAAACCCACAATCATGTGGCGGGGTTTATTTTGCAGTATCTGCAGAAAAAGCTATATCAAAAACGTCCAAGAAGCATCTGAGCCAGTTTATAAAGGTAAAAGGAGGCTACTCTCGAACTGATATTGTTCAATGCGCAAGGGGAACACTGGCTTAGGACCGGTCCATAATACATGAGGTGTAGTGCTATGTGAAATCACGTAAATGGGTATCGATCAATGTGGATATCTCTAGACGAGCGAAAGTGGTTTCTTCATAGCGCACTGGTGTACTCACTACGATTTCATCTTTCCCAAGGTAGCCGTTAGAGTGGACATTTTGTGAGATCGTCTTGACATAGCACACTACTCATAACGATATTGGAAAATCTTTGATAACCCATTATCGGCTTCGCCCTTCTCGGGCCTCATCAGGTAAGTGCACAGAACCAAACAATGGGTTGAGCATGCGGAGATCGGTCATTATTTCAGTTCAGCTCTATTACTGACAGTAGTGTTTTTCGGCTTTGTCTAGTGGGTTTTGGATTGATTAATGTACACCTACAATTCAGTGGCTATTTGATTCATGAAATCACTTCTCATTCGAGTACGGCGAAGGTGCGTTTTTTCGATCAATGAACATAGTCACAGATCGGATTATAAGTTTCACCATATTCATCGGTTTTGGAAGACCGGTCAAACGCCATGGAACAGTGAGATTAAACAGCGATGGAAAACCTAGTTGCAGTTCTATCAATTCGAGAAAACAAAGCGATGAAACTTTTCCGAACGTTGTCTACAGCCCAGTAGGAAGTAATCGATTAGGAACTGGTTCGAAATCCACCAGATTTTCAATCAAATTCCCTCCTGATCGGTTGTTTTCATTCCCTGGGATTTGTAACGATCTCTCTATGGTAGAACTTCACTGAAAACCGGCCCTTGGAAAAATTGGAAATGCATACTCGCCATAAAACGAGATTTCGATGAGACATCAAGTATCGATTCCGGTCCAAGATAGATATGTAAATTGACTAATACGATTGAGAAAGTAGTATGTGATCGTCAATTTTAGACCAGGTCCTCTGTTGGGGACGCTAATTGAGTCAGTAGATGAAAATGAGCTATCCTTTATCGATTTGGCAGCCCAGTAACAAACAGTGCATTAGACAGTAAATTTACCGTTGATTTCGTTGAGTGCGAAACCAAAGTAATAAATCGAACTGTTACTTTCCGCTTATCTGAAGCATAACCGCCACATTCACTTGTTCATTCTCCACGGAAGGTATTGAGTAATTGCTCTGATATGGAAAATAAAGGTTCTGGCCGTTTCAGAAGTGAGAACTACTAGTCGGTTGTGACATCATCGTACAAGAATAGGCAGAACCATTTCGACGACAAATTTAGAGAGTGAATTAATCCTCCTTCAAAAAAAAGAAAGTGATGGTTCATATCAACTTAAGCGCTTGAACTTATACCTAATTTCATACGGGTACTACAGAATCAGTCCAGAAGAACAATTTGCTATGTATTTTGCTGTCATTCGAGCTCATGAGATGCACGCAGTCAAATCGGTTAACCGTTTGCAATGTTGGCAAGTGTTCCAGAGTTTTGACTGATTCGTCACATACAGTGGACCAAAAACAAACGCATACATATATTTGCATTCGGTGGCCGCGTGGTGCTTCATTTACGGAGGGCAAATGTGACTGCTACGGATACCGTACTACGCTGCAGGAGACAAGCGATCAGGTCAGTTCCCACGCGGCCCAGTGTCTCACTCAGCTCACCAACAGCATCAGGTGAGTTTCACTAAAAAATGCAGCAAATGACCGGTGTTCAAGTGACTGAACATATCAGTGGTAGCAAAGTGGCCGTCTTAACCTCGCTCGTCAGATCAATATCAATGGGTCAGTACACTAGGCTCACATGAGAAGCATTTTTCAACACTGGGACAATTGTACATGTGAGCTAGTTACGTACCACTTAAGAGAAGCAATATTGTGACCCAAAGACTAGTTTAGTGAAAATTCTTCGGAACTCGTGAGTTCTGTAACTCATACAGTTATGACAGGTTTTGCGAGCAGTCGTTGTGACAGATTGTGTAAACGAACATCGGTAATCAAAACTTGTGTACTAGCCTGCGATATCGTTTGACTGATTCCACTTCGGCATCAAGGACTTGCATAAGACCCCTCAAAATGTCTGTGGCTGTCCAACAGCGGGCGTCCAATGACGTAACCATGCTGACCGGCAAAATCCGATTCAAGTATCGGTCGGTGGGCAGAATTCGCACACGGCTTCTTCTCGAGTTTCTTTCTGATAATGTCGCAATTGGCCTCAATTCCACTTGAATAATCCTCGTTTATGGACACTACCGATCTGATTCATTCCTCAAACAGAGAAAGTCGTAGACTCTGGCAATGATTGCCAGTGATAGTCACTCAAAGCGAGCGCGTCAGATCCGTACTTTCGAGAAACTTCATAAGTTGCAAAGTTTGTGAATCTTAACTGCGACGTATCCCATTACATGGTGGGCGGTACACCAGGGCAAAGTCGGCCGATTGTGAATTCGTCATCGAATGGCTTTAGTAAACCTAGCTCACCTAATTCCAGACTAAGCAGTCGTAATAGAACGATAATGCAAGAGGAGCTCAAATAAAGAGCAAACTAACTAACGTAGTGGCCATCATCAAACCGGTGAACTGACGAGTTATGTGGTCTTCAGCCGAAGAAAAGACAAGTCTAGGCACTGTTTTGGTTGACTATTGATCACAACAAGTACTGACGTCGACAAAAACCATTAGAAATTAAACGAGAGTATGTGTTCATGGTGTACTGCTATCAATGATGATGACAAGGATAAGCGGAATCCATGCAGATCCCGGCACTAAACGACGCATGGATGGACAGCACTGTGAATTCTCACGGAGATTCACTATAAGCGAACTACGATTTCGTCCAAACTGGGAATCATCATTTTGTAACATAGCCAAGAGTGCGACACCATACCTTTGAGCATGAAATGGTGGTACAATCCGTGGCTTCGTAGATCATAACCGAGTTAAGCGTCATACAAAATTCAACACTTAAATTCCCCTTGAAGTTTAAGCAAGTCAACCATAACTATTCCACTCAGTACGGTTAAACGCCAAAAAGCGAAAGACAGGCCGGCAAATGTGGTGCAATGAATGTCAAAGTCCCAGTGTATGTTGGATCATAAAATGATAGAAAAACTACCGCATCCCATCATTAGTGGGGGCATTTGGCGTCATGTAATATCAACAATCTCTGGAGAGTTCAGCTATCTTCAGTGTACCAAACACCCACCCGATGTTTATGTCAGTCCTAAAATGTATCTTCAAGGAGATGACAGTGTTTCATATCTACCTATCACAGAAGATTTGTCTCACGAGCACAGATAGAGTTTGGATCACCGAACAGCGGTCTGACCCAATAATGGTCTTATCTGCCTATTCCACATCTCTTCGTTTGAAAACAAAGGACAATTCGTGGTAAGCGTTGGAGAAAAAAGATCTGAATCGTTTAGACTGGCAGTTAAAGGTGGCCCGAGAAGCGCATTCGCATGGTACCAGATAATCATTGTTAGTTTCGGATAGGTTGCATGTGATAATCCAATTAACTTGCATACTGTGCAACACGCTGAACACCAGGTCAAATTGGTGCACCGGCCAACACAAAACACGAAGTCCAGCTGACGTCACTCATGTTTGGCACACCAGTTGAGGTGACAATAACACGCCTCTGAACATCAGAAACATGTTTGTTTGTTGTCAAGCTTCGAGTAGCGTTTGTGAATTTCATTTTTTGTTGACGATTCCATAACTAATCCGAAAGCTTCGCCAAAATATTTAGCAGCAATAAAATGCTAACATTATGGGCTGAGATGCAACCGTTTATTTATGAACATGATGATGTTGACCTAGAAAGCGTGATGCGCAATAGGAAAGAGAATAACAACCACAGGTGAAGGAAACAAATCATTTTGGAGGTAAACAAGGCTTAAACAAGGTGGATGGGGATAAAATGAGCTGGAAGGCAAAAAAACGTTACACGAAAGGGTATACTGCAGTTGGTTAGAAGTTTTGAACAGGTCAGGAAGGCTAGGTATTTTGGGTTGATACCCGTTCCGAAGAGAGAATTCATGCTTGGAACTTTCTCTCTTAGGAGCCACAAGACTTAAGTCCTAGTTTTCTCACAGAGTAACACCTGCTGTTCCGTCGTCATAAAGCGACAGTGCGTTTATGAGTTATTTTAATCAAGACTGCAGAATGATAGAGCATAAGGTATGAAGGGACCTACATTTCACTTGCTATTGCTTTGCTGGTCACATCAAAAACCAAGATGAATTAAATGGTTGTATGACCCATTTGCAACTATGTCAGGCATATGAAAATGAACGGAACGTTTTATAGGCTAACTTTTGTGAAAGAAATTCATTTCCTAGAAGACAAAACTGACAAGACGCAGGATCACAAATCTTTCAAGCGGTTGAACATCAGTCCCTATTTTAATACCCTCAATGTGACGATTTAAGCTATAAAAGAAGGTGCAAACACGAACGGTCGATACGCGTGCGTTCATCCAATTATCATAACTCGTATGAAGACTGGGACCACAGCCTATTGGTAAGGGGCTAAGAGACGGATCAGCACTGTGGCTTGCGTCAATGAGCACTTAAAACGGAACCACTCATCGTAACAATCAAGCTCACAAACAGCTAAACTGATGGATACCACATTTTTGAATTCCTGAAAATGTGTTTTTCCAGCTCCCATTCAACTTAAAGATTCATCGTTATTCAAGTCTAAAGGTCTAATTTATTAATATGGAGTGTGGAGCTGACTCGCAGTCACGAACCAAACACACACGGCTTGAACAGAATACCCATCGTTTTGGCCCAAAGACGCAGTGGTGCCTGTGGTACGGTCAACCAATCACCGTTGTTTGCCGATCGGACCAATCGATCCCTGTATGGAGGAAGTTGCCACCATTTACCCATGGTATGACCAAGAACAACTGGACGGCAGACCAATTGATCACACACTCAATGTTGTTAGATATGAGTGTACTCTTGGATGTTCACATGACCGGTAGAAAGAATTGGGTATCGTGCAATTCATGGATATAATTCGGTGGTGCTATTTTACTGTCAGCATATTTGGACATCCACACACGCCAGAAGGACGGTTGTAAGGAGCGACAGAATGGGCTTAACAATACCTCCATGTTTAAAGTCGGACGATGGGTCTTTTTAACCTCAAGCTGGAAGCTAAGTGGATGGATAGCAATTAAATTATTACTCATCAGCCCAGCTTGAGTAATACAACACAGTGTAGTCAATGAGAAATATTGGTTGGAGAATGTTTACGACGATAATATTTACCACAAATTAGATGCTTGGTATGCGCAATGACGGGCAGAAACAAACTGGACGAAGCAAGTACGCAAGACTTGGAAATCGGAGAAGCCAGAGATTTTGCAAAAAATACTGCCCTGCGCACTCCATGTGGATCGATCGGGTTCGTGTTAGGCTAGTCATGAACAATATGGATTGTGATAGGTTCCACAAACTGAGGAACCATTTAGGAACTGATACCAAATTTTATTAGAGCCCCGGAATACCTTGAAAGCAAGTACTTGACATCACATTACAAAAAGGCCTACGGAGTGTGATTTTTCATGTATCGATCAACAGATTATGCCTTTTGTAATTCGGTTTCCATGTTCTCCTCTTTCGGAGGAATGGCGTACCGTCCACACCAAACTTAGCTTCAACATTCACAGGGCGCATAATGCTCTATTTTCCAGACGTTGAAACTGACATGAGTGACTCCAGGTTATTCCATCCAGATGGATAGACAAATTTTATTTCGTGTGAGAATGCAACACTAGTTGTACATTACTCTTACACACTCCAATTTTTCTCTCACAGACCATGACACTTCAAGAACCAACCCGATTTTCTCGGATGACTTCCGCATCCAAGTTAATGGGAGTTCCAAAATCGAAGACCACGTAAATTGTAACATCACCTCGATTGGTGATGAAACGTTTGCAATCCAACTGCCAAGCCCGGCGAACAGACCAACAATCAATCAGCGCACCCGAGCTACCTATATTCCACAACATTGCCGATAATCTGACATTCAGTTTTTTTGGACCATAATGAGGACAGGTAGGCGCATAAAACCCTTATAGATGTCAGAAAAAAATATAAGGCAGCCCAAACCATTTGCTTGCAATTCATTCACCTCAACCTGAACATAGGTTGCAACGAGTGGTTCGGGGTGACGCAGACCCAAATGCCTTAGTCGCAATGTTGGACTTTGCTGAAGTAATGAACACATTGCGAATTTGCTGCACTGATTAATTTAGGTGTCCATAGTTGAATGGTTCGTACGCACGAAGCAGTGTTGGCTGTGATGCGATACACTGGTTATCTTGCCCCATAACCACAAGTCCGTCCAACAAAGCTGGGCCATTTCTCGGGTTAAGGAAGTTGAACTCAAGAGGAATATTTCAGAAATATTTCATTTCGGCCTTCTGAGAAGTGTTTTCCAGTGTACGTGGTATCGTGAGTGGATCGAAACGTCCAGGGGAGTTCAAAAACGTAATTTCTAAACAGCGATTATAACAGCTTTACAGAAGCCGCAAGACCTTTTGCAATCCTTAGGGGACAGTAAAAACGGTGAGTGATTCGTCTTGCAACAGATTCGACCAGGGGTACATCACAGGTGAAAGCAGTATTCGGTAGGCACAGCAGTCAGAAATGCTTTGTTTATGAAGAACGGAATTAGTGTAGCGGAATGACGTGGCCCAAGATCAAACACTGCTCAACTTGCGCGGAGACTTGTATCGTTCAGCATGGTCAGTGCAGCTTTATCGCCCTAGACAATGGATGAGCTTCCGTTTGGAGGGAACAGTCGCATAAAAACGCCACCGACAAAATGGTCCTCAGTGGACAAGTTGCGCTGCCTACGCATCTGTAATAAGGTGGGGCGATATTCAAGACTGTGACACGGATAGCAAGACAGTTTTTCTGTTACCCCAAACTACCATTCACGACTCTTAGCTCGCAAATAATTGACCACTGTTTCATAACATCAAAGTTTTGGGGTAGTCATCTCAACGCCATTAAGAATTTCCAGAGCAAACTAACCCTGCGAAAGTACAATGGTGTTATCTTTGACTCCAGAACTGAGTAAATTGACAGCTGAAAAGCGCGGAAAATGAAAAACCATCGGTCCATATGACATCCAGACACTATTTTAAAGTACGTGAAAAAGTTGGACAGTCATAAAACCTCTGAATACAGCAGACACAGCGTCTGTTTCTCATTTCTTTCCTTCCTTATGTCAGTGCCACTGAAATGTATCGGATGAACTGCTGCACTGGTATGCAGCTGCGCCGGTCAGTCAACTGGGAGCGGAAACTTTGTAGAAAGAAACGAGTTCTCCCATAACTTTGACGTGGTGTACAGAAAGCCAGTGAAAATACTCACTCTACATACTCTCACTCCCTCAGAGAATGCAATTCATTCAGTGGGCTTTTATAATGTTTTGCAACAAATCGTATCGCAAGTGTATGCATACAGAACTCTCCTCCTGATGAACTATCTATCCATCAGGAGCACAAAACAACCTACTTTTGTCAGTGATACGCAGGCTCGAACCCGAACACTCTTAATTTGTTGCGGTGAATCGGTGATGATCTTCTAGTCTTTTCTCCTGATGCTAGTATTTTCAGCCCTTCTTTCGGATACATGAACACTGAACTTTCGTGAGGTGAAGTTTCGTCCAAGGTGAGTTCCTGTGGCCAAAGTTCTAGGGCAAAGTCTGATAAGCACATCAGGTGGCACACGCTGTCATTCTATTTCATGTTGTTCGTAAATAGCAGAAGCAGCTTGAAGCTATCATCAATTTAAGTGAAGCTTTTTTTCAAAACTGTTCACTTTCAATATTGGTTACCAAAATTTGGAAACGTCTCGACGAATCCTGGGAGGCGGTGGTAATGACGTGGATGACTAGATTATATCATATGGGTCACGAATTTCAGAGAGTAACTATTCCTTTATCCTGTGTAGTCTTCATTAGTGTTTTCACCAGAAAATACAGAGATTCAGTGAAAAGTCACATGTACGAGAAAGAGGAGGAATTAACAGACTGTGGAGAACTACCCATAAACCGTCTTTTGTCCTACGACAAAGTAGCGATTTACTGGATCGTCGTTTATATCTTCGCAGAAGCCGATTTGTTTTTCTTGACAGAAAGTAGCTCCTAAGTGCTTGGACAACAATAAGTCATCTATGGAAGGATTCCGACACGTAGGCACAGGATTACAAGGTCAACGGTGGATTTTCGGGCTAAATGTTTCACACAAACAAGCGTCGTACATGCTGTGAGTGTCTCCAAAGATATTAACCTCGACTGGTTCATTGGGGTGACTGTTCGACCTTACTTTGGACTAACAGACGCGGTGGACACTTCGAAACAGAGGGGCGCTGTCTCAAACTAATAACGAGCAAAGATTTTCGAAAACTTCTGTCATCAGAAAACCCGTAAATCAACTTACTAATGTCGCTAAGATGTAAGCTGGGGATTTATTAACCCAACACTGATTAAAACTCCGTAAAGGACGGGTTAGGATCAGCCGATTTATTTACCATACCCTAATTATCACAGTTAATATGACGGAATTGGTCTCCTTTCGCGTAGATGGTGTTTTTTATTTTGCACTCTTTGTTGTGCCAAATAAAGAAGATACACGACTTACCGCCTCCGTTTTTGTAGCACAAGTAGGGAAAACGCCATACGTTGCCAAGTCCGACAGCGTATCCTATGCACGTCATAAGAAAGTCCAGCTTTCCTCCCCATGTTACGCGATTCGCCTGTGCGTGTGGATTGAAAGTGACATCCATTTCATCAGCACGCTCGTCAATCAGGGAAGGGGGAAGCTGGGAGAGCAAACAGGCCAAAAGATGGTTTTCTAACGTAGGCATAACAGATGTTTATTTACATACGTTTCGGTTCCTCCACCAAAGGAAAACCCACTTCATACAATGACAGGATAATAGTTGAAGTAGTGCACAACAAGCCAGTTGACAAAACATGCCAACGACAAACCCATCCATACGTGTGGCGTGTCATAGACGGGCATGTTTCAGAAAGCTGACTGCTTTCCGTTAGTTATGCGTGGACAGAGCAGTTTCACAACATTAAGTTAAACTGACGACTACATTTCTACCAATTATAAATCTTCCAGTCTTATAAAGCAGTCTGCTTAGCCGTGTCCACCGTTTGGTGTACAGCTGCGGTGCTACCTGAAGGAAGCACGGACTAGATATGAACAATAAAGAAGCAAGGACAGAGCTCGAATCATGGACCTTCAGATGAGCGATTTCGAGCCCTACCCACTAAGCTACTTCGCTCCCATCATAACAGCCGATTTTTCTTGGCCAGGCCTGGTCAAATGATCGAACAGTGAGTGCAAAAATATAAGTTGCCGGTCCATCGTTGCGCAAAAAACAACTTATAGTTATTGGCGTAACACACGCATTTGCAGGTTAGGTTGATGTTAACGGGACGCTCAACTGAATCTCACAGAAGAGAGATTCAGCCAGGGTCCAGTGGGGTCCCTAGTTTAAACCGAATTAGTTCGCAAGTAAGTGTGCTCCGCGTATTGCGTCCAATATGGATCCATGGAAAAAAAGGACAAAACTGGTCGCCTTCAGCAACCTTATGAGAAGTGTGATCCTGCATAGAGAATTCCAATTATGTGTAAATTTCACGTGAGAAATGACCAAACTTTATCGGCGCAGTTTATACCCAGAGGTATTTTCGTCCATTTTGGGCCTTTTGTGTCATTTCAAAAATCACTAATCACACATCGTTACACGATACGCTACAAAGGAACCTCAGAAGAACTGCAATTTTTACCTCTTAAGGATGGAAAAAATTAACAAAAAACTGGTATCACAGTCACTAATCCCTGAGGGAAAATGGTTCATAAATTAGAATTTACACGTCGCAAATATTAGAACGCGTAAGTTGGGGGCCATCCGAAATTTATTACAAACTGTTGAACTGTTGCATACTGTTGCTAATTTGAGACACTTATGGCGTCAAAGCGGTGTATCCTTGAAGGGATTTTTATATCAAGCTACAGTGCAGGCTGTTTTGTTGTATGGCTGTGAGACTTGGCCTGTTCGAGCAGCGGAACTGAGACGTCTTCAGCTTTTCCACAATCGCGTGGTTTGGTGTCGGCGAATACGTAACGAGGCAGTTAGAAAACGAGTTCTGGGTTGTGCAACAAGTACTTCCATTGAAGAATGTGTCCAACACCAGAAGCTGCGTTGGTTGGGAAATGCGTTGTGCATGCCTAACAATCGTGTGCCGAAGAGAATGCTGTTTTCCATACCCAATTCAGAGTGGCGTAAGCAGAGAGGTGGCCAACCCTTGACCTGGCTGAAGGGTGTGATAGAAATCACGAAACGTTTGGGTGCTGTCGGTGCCACTCGCTTTCCAGGATGGGCGCCGCGTGATCCTCACTGCGCCTGGTTGGAGACGCTGCAAGATATGGCTGCCAACCGATGTCAGTGGCAATCATTTTGTCAGTTTCCATCTAGATTGTCTGATGAATAACCGAAGGATGTTGAATAACCGAATGAACATTTGCACTACTGGACCATAAGAACTACTCTATTCGGAATAGTTCAAAAGAGACGAACAAGAAATACGGAAAATAATCCTATTTATGGTTTGATCGTTGAATAGCTGGCTGATTTTGCTTTAATTCCGATAAATTTATCAGTTTTCGATTCTACGAAGTCAATGCTTTTGAGTGCATTGTTATGATGTCCACTTCAGCTGAACCCATAGCACTGCTTGATCGCGTCTTTTATTGCAAGCTCATTACTACTGAGTGTTTTCACAGATGCAGGCTTCATTGGGAGATACGTTGGCCAGTCATCTGAGCAGGGCAATCGATTGCATACATAATATCCCAACAGGGAGTTGGATCGGCGCATCAAAAGACGAGTAGCTGTAAAGAGTACGACTAGTCGAATCCTAGCAGAGTCGATTCAAGGAACTGCTCACTCAACGACAGCCACCTGATCAAATACAAACTAATTACTCATTGTGCAGTCGAGACTGGTCTCAGTAATTGCGTGTGGGACACCAAATTCAAGTGATAAATGTTTCTGTAAAAAGTGCAAAAATCACTGGGAATGCAGCTGAACCGACACAGTAATTCAATCTTTCGTTTCACCAAGTTATCACGGCCAAATGCAGATTGGAGTATGTCACCAAGCCACAGTTCTCCCTGAATATCAAAACTGCGAATGAGCTTGTTGGACTATTTTAGCTTACCTGCTATTCTTTCTCCAAGGCGTTTTTTTTACTAACCAAGAAAACAAAAAACGGAAATGCAACATCACTGACTGTCAGTGGGTGCAAAGGTGTTTTCTTGTAGATCTTAATTGCGTCACACTAGTGAAAAAGTGCGCTTTGGTTCATGCAAAAACTGCGGTACAATGAGAACACTGTAGTTCCTTAATCTGCATATATTATGCAGTTTAATTCATGTGGCTTTTCGTCTGACATTTCTTCATCAGTTCTAACGTCAATATTCCAATGGGTGACATGTTAGTTCGTTGGAACTTATGGGCCTACAAAACGCAGTGAAAAACCCAACCGATTTACCCCCTACAATTTCTGTGCCCAGCTTAACTTTCATTGTGAGTAACAAATTGCACAAAATTGTTCAGGACGTGACCACGTTGATTTTACTTTCGAAACACGAGTCTGTGAGTAAACCAGAGGGTCGTTTTTTGTTTACTACCAAGCATGGTACCAGTTTTCAGGAACTGTTTCCAAGGGGTAAACTTCCGATTCAATAAGTTAGTTATGGGTTGTTGTATGCTTTCTAATAAACTTAGTTTGATTTAGCCGGGTTTTTGAATTTAATTGAAAAAAACGGTCGGGCTTTATTTTCCTCCCTACCGTTTTCCTGTTAAGAAAAGATGAGCCCCAATAAGGACGAAATAGGTCGTCGGCTTTAAAAGAGATTTCAGAAAATTTATGAGTTGTGTACCATTAAGAAAAGATGGGGAGTTTGTCTAGAATGCATCACACATTTTGTGCGTATTCGTTACGAGTGCAAACCGTTAGCTTATTTGGGAGAACTACATCGGACTCGAAGAAACGCCTGCGAAAAAGGTAGTAACATAAACCAAGTCTGACTACTATTGGCTTCGTGCACCCTAAACGGGGGTGAATTTTGCACACAGTTTACCTGTTTACAATAAAACATTTGGAGCAAAACTCCAGAACACTGTCTCTCTTAGAGAGAGTGATAGTAAAAAGCTGTTTGGGGTAGGTATCATAGTACATAAGAACGGCACAGTATGCTGATTTTTATATCATACAAAAAAATATATATTATTTGATAGACTGAGTAGTATACCAATTTTCAAAGGCAGTTCATGGATGCAAACTACGCGGAAAAGCATGAACGAATTTAAGCTACGGTCATCGTTGGACAGATGACGCAAAACAGCGAAACCGGTTCTAACAGTTTACACTTTGACGGACACTACGTGTACTCTCATATCCTAAGAAACACCTGAATTTTTTATGGTTTTCATCGGAAAGTGTCACACTTTGCTCTGCAAAATCCACGATTTTTCTTTGAACAAGTTCAGAACCAGAAGCACACGGGATTTATCTACCTGTGTGACAAACTCAGCAACCTGAAAACTCACGCTCCAGTATAAGCGTCGGTTATAAACAAACCGGTTACAAATAGGTTGGAGAACACTATCGGTATCTCGAGGGCACTACTGAACACAATATAGTTAGGACTGCAGAGTAAGTATACGAGTTTTTGGGTCACGCGCATCACATCAAGAAGTTGTACTAAGTCATCGTTAGGAGCACTAGTGCTGGGCTATGGTTCGGAAGCATGAAGCGCGAGTGCCACTTTCTTAGAACCAAGGTGGACTAAGCCTAAGGAATCAGAGAATCTGTATCGACTAGGTGACAAACAAAATTTATAAGGAGGGTACACCCAAAAGAAGATAAACTGTTAAAGTCCGGCCATTGGACAAGCAGACCGAGTCGTCGCCCACTGAATACAGTGTGGATTATCCCGCTATTTTAACAGTGCGGCAGACTGTACAGATACAAACTCGTTGTCTACCACAGTTCAAAGAATTCCCTTTACTAGCATTGTTAAGCCAAGCGTGAGAATCGAAGGGACCGCTGCAGATAGTGCTGCGACG
Source organism: Clonorchis sinensis (assembly GCA_003604175.2). Taxonomy (NCBI): domain Eukaryota; kingdom Metazoa; phylum Platyhelminthes; class Trematoda; order Opisthorchiida; family Opisthorchiidae; genus Clonorchis; species Clonorchis sinensis. The sequence goes on along the minus strand of CM030369.1, from coordinate 29,594,898 downwards.
GTGACCAATGTACCACCTCGATACGGACGCATTCACCACCTTTTTCATGCGTACAGGTTTTTGGACAACAGTGGTCTATGTGAGATTATAGGAAATGCAGCGGTGAAAGTGGCGGATGGCAGGCGGCGTCCGGTAAGACAGCCTCATTGTGCATCTGGTTGTAGCCACTCGGAATCTAATCTCTGGAAGGCGATTTGCACCTATTCAACTTGTTCAGACTTCTAATCTTATTGTTTGCTTCCTTATAAATTGCTGATGTAGCACACAAAGCTCAGGGTCTGAGCGTACCTATCAGCTAGTCGTGTCCGAATTTCGAATTCCGTTATGTCATCTTAATGAGTTGGAAATTTTTCAGTGAGGGATCGATTCCTGTGTTCTACCGGCTGAAATAAACAAAGCCGGTTTGACGGAAAAACGAATTTTTTGCCGCCTTCAGATGGCACTCGAGTGCTGCTTATATTGAATACGTTTTCAAAAATCATTTTAGAAACTCAATTATGAAGATTTCGCCTCAAATAAGTGCGTAATCTCTTCGCGTCCGAATGCTTTCAGAAACTCTTTGTAAGCTATACTTAATATGAAAAACACGTTCCGAGTTATCTGTGGGGACAGAAACTTGTATTGCGGTTGGGCTGCATTTTTCGAGGGCAGCAAAGTTTCGGACCTATCTCTGGTGTTCCTTTCGAAATGTTTCTTAGATAAAAAACAAAAATTAGGACTGCGTGGAACGGAACTGCGCAGACAACTGTCGACTAGATTTGTCTAATTAACGTCCATCTGTCGTGCGTCTTTCTCATATGTCGAAGCAATCGGTCCAAACTGTGAATTTGCACGCGGGAATTTCCAGGCGCTTGTTGGTCTACGCCGTGGACAGAAGAGTATGTCCACCAGTTTGTCTTGGCGAGTAGTTCAAGTGGAATGCGATACGCTCGAATGGTTAACACGAAAATGTGTACATCCTTCTAGAATTTGCTCAACCATAAGAATGTTTTGTGCACAACAGAACGTGCTCGATGGGAGGATTGTGAATATTTTCATACTTGCTACTCATCAACATCAGAAAGATAGGGAGCTTTCATCTGAGTATTTATATTCCCATATTCCACTCGAGCGGTCTTTTTGTAGCTGAAATCGTTCATTGGGTTTAGCTTTGACCTCTGGACACAGTAGACCTCTAGTAGCGAGTTTTGTTTGAAGAAAGTCTTCACCAAAATCTTCTGCTAACGAAAATCATCTTTTTTCGACAACGAGTTACACACAGGAAGGATCAAAAGCCTTTTATTCACGGACAGTCGGTCTCCAGAGCCTTTTGTAGTAAAATGACTGTGCCTCGCATTTCACGGTCCATTCAGTTTTTTTAAATTTCTGTTTTATCGGTTTACAAGTAACAGCTGGAGATGAGCATTGAGCATATCTGCTCGGCAATTTGCTCTTGTAAGAATTCCTGGCCAAGCAACTGTCTCAAAGTGAAGTGCATAAACATACGCCCATTTGTAGAAACCTGAACTGCACGAGTCATCCAAGCATTCTGTCTAATAGACTGAACTAATCCACCCGGAACGGATAACTGGCTAACGCAACGAATTCGAATAGCTAAACAGTAACCAGAGATATCACTGATAGCAGAGTAATGTTACCATACCGTTATTGTTGTTACCTACATAGATAAAAACGGATCACACTGAAAGAATCGTACTTCAATTGACTGACTTGATTGATCACGATAGTTCACAAGGTCAGAGAAGCAGAGCTCATTCCCTCAGCCAACAAGTCTGATGACTGTTGTTAAGGGGCCATGGGTTCATCACCAAACCGCGGAACACATTTTACTTTGGAGGGGGGGTCTTAACATTATAGACAGATAGAAAGCAACGTTAGCAGCAGTGGCCTGCTTTCAAATCCTAGCTTTTTGAAATAGGTACTTCACACATTAAGTCATTTGTGGTTGCGAAAGCAAAATCGAATAAAACACAAGGTTTCTGGATGATGCGTGGTGTAGAAATTGTCTGCAGTGCATCAGAGAACAACTGTGTGTCGCTGATCACATCAACTCTAATAAAATTCCTTAGCAAAAAGACGAGTATTGTGATCAGTGAGGTGGAAATATGGCGATAATTCCACCACGTGGCACACCAAGCAGCAATCACTGTAGGCGGTATGTAGTCAAGGAATAAGCAACCATGAAGCAGGTAAAGAGTGCGACACATATCAGCATCGTATATGGCAATGATGTTAACGCTAAATGCTGCGGTCCATGTTGTGTTGTGACTTATAATAAATTAGGACCTTATCTGTTACTCAGAAAGTGCAATTCAAAATAGTCCCTTGGAAGGTTGTTCTCCCGCTGGTAGTGCCCGAGGGTGAATTGCATCATGAAAACCGAGTATGCTCAAAAATTTGTCGATTTTCGAGACAGCTGCGTTTATGAAAGGAAGAGTGCGCATGATTGATTACATGGATTTTGCTTCAAAACGTCAACGTGCGTTAGCTTTCTCCTGGAAGTCCATTACAATGTTCTTGTGGTACACACTTTAGTGACAAACCTCGCGAAAATTTGAAAAAGTTTAGCAACAAAATTTTAAAACCTCAAGAATTCATTGCTAACCCCATAGTGTATTCTATTGGGGAGGACTGAGCAAAGAGAGAAGGACAAATCACGCTGGTAAGCAATGCACAGGAGTTTTCTAGAAACAGGACGTCGTCCATAACCCCGAGGACATGAGTACATGAGTAGCTGGCGTCTGCAAAAGATGTGTATCATTTGGGGTTTTACTTAGCAGTTGAAGTCAGTGCAAAAGAGAATAACACTGTGGAGCTGTTTGAGTGCATCTCATGAATATTCGAAAAGACTCGAACCCTCGACACTACGCGGTTGGCTGAAAACTATAGCATTTGACTGAGACTGGCTGATTATCAGTGTGATCAACTTGCACTTAAACGAACCATAGCGTCCGCCACCCTTCAGTCACGCAGTCACACCAAGTGGTCACGTGATCGCTTGTTGGTCCGCCATTTGTGCAACAAATTTTTAGATCGAAGGTTCATGCGACTTGTATGACTTTTCCAGAGAGGGCTACTAACAGCTCGATGTTGCTATGAGAAGATTTTGAAATTCCTATTGAAGTTAGTCTGAAGTTACCGTAGGCTAACAGACCAAGAGGCACTTTGAAACTGTTTTAGTCTTGTTGAGAATCACTAGCAGTGGGTATTCAAGTAGGAACTCTATGACAGTGATGATCAGCCATTCATGGCCGAATGGTTTAGCCTTCAACTACTAGGGTCGAATCTCCTGCATTGCTAATCATTTCCGAAGAGGACTGAACAGTTGTCAGTGATTTTCGGATTTTCAGTAAACTGCAGTTTCACAATCTCCTTAGTATGGACGGAAACTTGTACAATTTGCGCTCCAGTTGTGTCTGTTACCAAAACGACAACAAATTTAAGAGCGTTGTGCCCCGGCTAATTCCGTCACCGTGTGAGAGGATGAGTAGAATAATCGGTTTGTAAAACAGTCGGACATAGAGAGATGGATCGCACCGTTAGTAACCTAGGCAGCATCATTCCGAAAAAGCGGGAAACCTGTCAACGTATCGCTAACAAAGACCAGTTCACTGTTTGAAGCCTCAGGCCCGAAAGGTCGTTGCAATGCTAGTTTTGGTGATATTTGTACACCTAGAAAAGGTCATTTCTGTAGTCCATCAAAGTGGCTGGAAATAAAGCCAAAAGCATTCCTGTCAGAATTTGAACGACCTATTAAGGCTAGTATCGATCTGTTTCGCGTTGTCAAGTAGTCTAGCTGATAAAATGTCGATGAAATCGATACATTCTAAGTTGAAGGATGAAGAACAACGGATGAAGCGTGAAAAAAACATGAGGTTTTGTCCGAGTGTTACTAAATTTGATAGGAAATGACTCAATGCGGGTGAGGTGTTCTCCAGCTCAAAGCAGATAACATTCGTGTGCCTGACGGTAGGCCATCATCAACTGTTGCAATGGCAAAAGAGAACATTCTTGATCCAATACAACGAGCTTAAGGGGCTTGTTCCTAGCATAGAATAAGCGTACATAAAAAAAATTAAACCATAAGGCTCTTTCTATTTAGGACAACAAACAAAGGACAAACAACAAAGTGAATGGGGCGTTCTTCTCTAATTGGTCAAAACTACGCATAACACTATCAGCACACACGCGTAGCGGGCTGCCGGTAGCCATCAGGTGCACCACGTATTGATGTACGGAGCACGGGCAGAATAAAGGCGTTCCAGTGATTGAGGTTCCACGTGCATGGAACACAAAATAAAAATAGTAAAAATAGTTTAGCACTGGCATTCGTTCGGTTCGTAATTGCCGGCAACTTCAAGGACGCGCGACGGTGAGATATCGTCAAGTTATCAATGCATAGACACGAGCGACCTAAAAGTTATGGTTAGGTTTCAATTATGGACCTTACAATTAGCGGTTCATGCTTTAACAGCTGGACTATCTCGAGCTCTGGAGCACGAAACAAACTTCCGGGTCTAATATTTGAGTCCACCTTGTTTCGGACTAATCAAAGTGACTTCAAACAAAGAGCTAAAACCAAAAACGCCGTAATCCAAGTACTAAGATCGTACTTACATGAGTTACCATAGTTCTGCCTACTGATTTTCTGTAAACGTAGCATACTAATTCTACCGCTGAAATTCTGAGCAGCGCGACTGATTTGTCTTTGAAATGGATTCCTGAGGCCAATTTTTGACCATTTCATCTGGGGCCATTTTCCTGCTTGAGTATCAGGACTTTAATTTCAAGATTGACAAAGAGCAGCCATCCACGAGCTAGGACAGGCGGAGCCAAGTTTTGTCCTTGTCTCATTAGTTAGTCCATTAGTTAATGTTTACTGGGAGTCACAAATGTTTGATTGAGGTTTCACAACACTTGCTGAAACGCAATCGTCTAGTGTCCCGACTGTGATCCTTTCACTCTGTTCGAGCCCAGAAGGGTAAAAACACAACAGAAATTGAACCCAAAACCATAAAAGACATCGAGTTGCAACCTCAACCACTGTTTTTTCCATTAACCATGCCCTACCGTGCCCAAAGCAAGCCTGGATACTTGGATCGTCCACATGGCAACTGTTAAAATTGAGGATCATTATGTTCTTCAGTGCGTTGCGCAACAAACGAATTAATAGTAGCTTAAGGTTCTGTTTCAGGTGCTTTTTATTCAGATATGCTTCTTTATACTGGCTTGTTTCACGTGAAGACGATCTTGAAGGCTTTGCTAGGTCAATTTGAACTACACATTCGAATGGTCTTTGGTTTGTTCGCTGAGCTGGGCAAATTGATTGCAAACGTTTCATATTTAATCGAGGGGAGATTACCAGTGAGTTTTTAGGGTAGGCAGTGGATCGTGCCGCTGCGTTGAGTAGTGATTCGTGCGTGGCATACTCGCCGCCAGCCGGGCTGTCCTTCGATCACGATTGGTTGTCCGGTTGGGCGGTCCCACTGGTTGATCTGTTACCTTGTGTCCTGATTGGTTGGTGACCACGAATTTTGAGCTTGGCCCCCCTTGTTCTTCTTCACTGACCAGTGCTCGAGTGACTTCTGTCCTTTGCCCCTCTAAGCTCCACGTTTTAACCTTTTTTGATGACACTCCAAAGAGTTTCCTGTTTCTTGGTTTGCTCATCTGATGATAGGCTTCATCCGAGTATTCTAGTTGAGGTGTTGACACTGCTCTAATTCTAAGAGTTGGTTGATCGAATTTGTCGTCGGATACTATGACTCTAGAACTTCCCTTTCGCGTCCCGTGCCTCTTCATGTCAAGATTTCTAACTTTTTCAGACTGAACTTATGGACTTCTTGGTCTCCCTGTGTGAACTGAAGGGACTGAGGGGCGTGTTTTACATTAGGAGACCTGTTCTCCGGTTTTCCACGAGCCTCAGCAAACTCTGTTTCCCATATGCCACGTCGAGATTTTGCTATTGGTCCGGTTTTCTTGGCCTCTTGCCTTAAGGGCTTGGTCTGAAGATCGTCCGTCAAAATTTTCGATCGAGAGATTTGCATTGCAATGCGCCTGTCATTGAGTCGCGTATCTCTATGTTTGCATTACCTATCCCTATCTGTTTGGGCCAATACTGGTTGCCTCAACTGACTCGAATAGTTATTATGTTGCTCACATCAAAAGGATAGCTTATCACTGAATTTAACTCACGATCCAAGACAGTGCACCTGTAACCAAGACACTTCATCGGCTGAACCCTGTATGTAGCCGTGATCGACTGTATACAGAAAGTAGGCCCAAATGTCTCAGCGCCCAACGTGATTTCAGATCCCAGCAAATCGAAGCTGAGCAAAGATTCAATGACTGGCAACATTTGGACACGCATAAAAGATTGAATAGTCTAAGCTGAACGGAGGTGAAGAAAATGAAGAAAACCGGGGTAACTTATTAGCATTACCCGGGGTCTAAGATGAGAAACAGGTTGTAGGCGATCCCCGTCAGATGCGGTGACTGGGATGGAAATTATTTTACTCCAAGCATTCAGCTGGATGTTGTAGTAGATAACTAGGTTATTTTGATACTCAAATTGTGGGTTTTTTGTAGCTGAACATCCAGAAAGAGATGTAAAGCGATGGGTTACTTACGAGGAATTTGAATTGACAACATTCCGTACAGATACCACATGTTCTATCATCAACACCATGGATCAAGAGTTTTCGGTCGTCGGTATCACTCACCGGTGGTTTGTGCTGGTGATGCAACCAATGTATGTTTCAGTCCAGCGAACCACCTTACAAGACAAGCGTCTTAGGTTTTTTTATCGAAGTCAAGTATTTTGAACAATACACATGTGAGAATGAACAAAGAGGCGCTGAAACAGAAGCTACGTCTAAGCTTGTCAGATATGAAATCGACAGAGATTTACGAGGCATCTCAATTCATTCGAATGGGTTTTGCCAGTGATTTGGAACCTTGAGAAAGCGTAAGAATTACGTCCTCTGAGCTCTGTTCGGCTAACTGATCACAAAGTCATTTACTAATGCGTTGGGAGACATGTTAAGGGACAGAATGTTGTAACTTAAATGAAGTGCGTAAAAAATATAGGAGGCGAATAACTTAAATGTGATTTTCATGTATTAAATTTGTCAGGAAGGCCAGATACTTGGAGATTATCCCAGACACTCAAACAACACAAAACGCCTATCAGACAGTCTTGAATGAAAGTCAGAGAGTATACTTCAATGCATAGCGCGAGGCCGTTGTGGTTTCGCAATCGCCTGTCTCCAATAAGGCTGTTGTGTCCCTTGTCGGCGAGTATATTTCGGGCACGAAGGCACTAGGGCGGGGACAGCAGTCAGATATAACAGTTTGGCGACGCCGGAACCCACGGAGTCTTGACAATAAATGCTGAAGCGTTGAAGGAAATTCTGCTGCAGCAACAAAATCAGTTTGAAGCGGTGCAGCTACGTTTGGCGGAAACATTCACCCAGCAACTTAAATTCCGCTCCAGATTCAAATTCAGTCAACTCGATCTCCAACAGCATCACGGAGTTCCATTACAACCTTGATGTTGGTCTAACCTTGGATTCGTGGTTCAGACGTTATGAAGCTATTTTCAAAGTCGAACTGAAGCACAAAGATGATGTCTGGAGAGTGCACTTGTTGCTCAGAAAGCTTGACACAACCAAACACACAAGGTATTCCAACTTCATCCTGCCAAAGAACACGCGCGATCTCAGTTCTGACAAAACTGTGCACTAACTCTCAACAATTTTCGGTGAGCGTTCGTCTTTGTTTAATATCCGCTATCACTGTATGAAACTCACGAAAAAGGAATCCGAAGACTATATCACTTATACCGGTAGAATCAATCTTGAATTTGAACAATTCAAGTTATTTTCATGACGAGAGACCAATTTGAGTGTCTTATTTTCATATGTGGTCTTCATTCGCGTTCAGACAGTTCTATCAGAACAAGACTATTAAACTAGATCGGACAAACTCCCGAGATAACGCTGCACTCCGTTACCCTTGAATACCAGGGCTTTTTGAATCTTGAACAAGACACGGTCATGCTGGAAAGACCCTTATCCAACCCTGTCTTCAACAGTCCCAAGACGACATCGAGTCAACCTCCCGTGCCGGCAAATTCGAACGAAGCAAAGCCCCCTTCAGCATGCTGGCAGTACGGCGAATATCATTTTGTGCGATTGTGTCCCTATAAAAAGCACAAATGTTCAGTGTGCAATCGATGTGGGCACAAGGAAAACCAGTGCCGGACGCTAAAAAATAGGCGCAAACGCAGCCAAGCCCAGAGGTCACGAAGCAGACGCAGTCAGTCAACCCCCTTTAACGCAATACTTGTCACATTCGATATCCAGGTCGATGATCATCGCAAGTATGTTACAATCAGAGGAAACGGAAGTACGATTCGATTGCAGCTCGATACGTCTTCCGATATTCCGATTGTTTCCCGACGCACCTCGAGAGGAGTCGGATCACCGAATCTCAGACCAACAACGAACACTGCCAGAAGTGCTTCAGACGGTAAGCTTCAACTGCTTGGTGAATTTGGTTGTGAGATAGAGATAGCAGGCCACCGTAATTGTGGTTTTGTCTATCTTGCTGCTTGTAAGCTCAGTCTCCTGGGTATAGACTGGATCGATCGCTTACATCTTTCAACATTGTCAATCGACAACTTATGCATATCAAATCCAATCCAAATATTGAGTGTCTGGGGCGAGTAACCCGGTCGACGCCGCGATTCTACGACTACAACAGATACATGATGACGTTTTTGGCGAAGCTCTTGGATGCTGCTCGGAAGCAAAAGCGGTGCTTCATCTGCGCCCAAACATCCAGCCAGTTTTCAGACGCAAAAGCGAGTATCATACGCAGTTTTACCAATTCTCAATGCCGAACTCGAACGCCTTGAAGATACCGCAGTCCTGAAGCCCGGGAGTTAATCCTCATGGGCTGCACCAATCGTGGCTGTCAAAGAGCCAAAGGGTGTCGTACGTATCTGTGCCGATTACTCTACAGGTTTGAATGATACCTTGGGCAGTCATCACTATCCATTACTGTTACCTGACGATATTTTGCCAAGATGAACGGCGGCGCGTATTTAGCAAAGTGGATCTTTCAGAAGTCTACCTGCAAGATGAAGTCTCAAGGGAATCCAGATACCTTCTGACAATCAATACGCACCGTGGACTATTCCAGTATACTCTACTGCCACTGGGAGTAAAAACTGCACCATCCATCTTCCAACAGATTATTGACACGATGCTGTGTGATCTGCCCGGAGTTGCCGCATACCTTGACAACATCATCGTCGTGGGAAACGAAAGAAGGCCTGTCCCGATTGCACGCTGTCCTTCAGCAAATAAATGACTACGGGTTCCGGCTGAAGAAGGTCAAATGTAAGTCACTCTCGAGTTCTGTGAAATACCTTGGTTTTATTATCGATAAAAATGGCCGTCGAACGATCTGTCCAATATCGACGCAATTGCAAGAATGCTCCCGCCATCGAATGTTGCTGAACTTAAGCCTTTTTTGGGGTTGATTAGCTACTACAGCGCCTTCCTGCCAGTTATGCATCGTTTGCGCGAATCCTTCAACCGGCTTTTAACCAAAGAATGTCGGTGGGATTGGTCACGCGACTGCCAGCCGGCATTCGATGAAGTGAAGAGGCTGTTGCAGTCTGAACTTCTGTTTACGCACTTCAACCCCCAACTGCCTATAGTTCTCACAACGCACGAACCGTGGAGTAGATGCAGTTATTGCTCACGCATTCCCTGATGGCACGCAAAAGGAGATCGCTCATACCACAAGGTCGTTGGCTCCAGCTGAACGCAACTTACGGTCAGATTGAGAAAGAAGCGTTAGCCAAAATTTTTGGGGTGAAGAAGTTCCACAAAATGCTTTATAGCCGACATTTCACGTTTGTGACGGACCACAAACCACTGCTGGCTATCTTCGGTTCCAAGAAAGATACCCGGGCTACACAGTCAACCGTCTACAACGATGGGGCATGATTCACCTCAGCTACAGCTTTACAATAAAGTATGCCTCAACCGAGAAAATTGGGCAGGCCGACGCGCTAACGCGCCTAATAGCTTCCCATGAAATGGAACCGGGAAGACACCATCACAGCAACCGTTGACGTCGTACCGGAAGTCCTTGCTGTGGTGTTGGCGAGTATGAGCCAACTACCCGTGACGTTTGACGCGGTCCAAGATGCCACCTAAAATGACAGCATACTACGAAAGGTGATGGTGTACCACCATTCCAGCTGGCCAACAAACCGTCTACCAGGGGAACTTCGGAAACTTTTTCAGCGATGAGCTCTTCTCTTTGGTGACCGAATTGTCATTCCCACCGAACTTCGCCACATCACCACCAACAGGAGGGAATTTAACACTCCTCTCTCGAAACCGCATGCTTGTGAGGGACTATCGCCCCGGGTACCGTAGATGGACTGTTGGGATCATTGATATAGAAATGACACAAAAATCAGCTACGGTCGACCGAGTGCCCAATCCCAAAAGCGGAGGAACAATTATTAGAGCTCAACCTGCTGCTTGAAACATCTGATCTTACAAGATTAGCACCAATATCCACCAGTTCACATGTACCGTCCTAGATGGATCCAGTGCTGCAACCGAAACGACATACAGGTGGCGTCAGAAGACAAGTGGAACCTTTTCAACCTGACCCGCGCCGATAATCACACGTTGAACGGCCAAAAGGGAGAGGTGTCAGGAAGGTCAGATTCCTGAAGATTATCCCAGAATACCCAACCTACTGAGACCACCAAACGCCGATCAGACAGCCTTGGATCAAAGTCAGACAGTGCCCTTCGTTATATAGTGCGAGGCCGTTGTACTTTCGCACTCGCCTGTTTGCAGTAAGGCTGTTGTGTTCCATGTCGGCGAATCTTTTTTCGGGCCAGAATACTGACAGGGCACCCAGACCTAGACCTGGAGACGATTAGAGTACTTAACTAAAGCATTTGGCTCAAAAACCTTACCGCACGGCGGCGGGCTTTGCCGGGGAATGCAGGTGTGTTTCTAGTTTTGCAGAATAAGTCGCCATACATGATCCAACCCCCAATCTGGAGGGCCAGGAGACTGTGTTGGTCAGACCTCTAACCACTGACCAGCGTGGCATGAGAGACTCTGCGAGTGTTTCAAGGGCACCCCGCAGTGTAGCTCCACGGATCGCGGAGGCTTGCGAACCATCACAGCACAGTCCATTCTGTTCGTCACAGAATACGAATGCAGTAATATATATTTTACAGCAAACTTACCATCCTCTAAAATGCTGAACAAAAACTCCACGTGACCTGCCTTCTAGAATCTGCGCAACCGGCGAAGTGCTGAAAGCCTAAAATTTACAGCTAAACAAAAAAACCCAATCATTCATCACTGCAACAACAGCAACAATTTGGTGACGGCTTTGACACATCAGGACCAACCTCCGAGGGAAACAACAAAGAGGGGTGCCTAACCAGTGACAGTTTGAAGCAAACAAAATCTTCATCTTCTGAGTCCAATCAAGCAGCGTGAACAAACGTGTCCAACAAACAGGTAGATCATAATTGAGAATCAGCCTTGTCTCACCTCATTATCACGGAGGGGTTTATCAACAAAAAATCAATACAATTCGCAATGGAGGAAGAAGTGTCCATTGTTGGACACTGTTGATTTGGGGTGAAGTGCTTCAGACGGATACCGTTTGTTAACACAATTTTGCGTGTGACGGGGACAGTGTAGAATGCGGAAGGCGATAGATGGAATCAAAACATATTCGCCATTAGGTCTAAGTCAAATACAAGGATATTTTTGTACTATCAAATCGGCTGATGCATTCCAACTAGAGGAGGTTTCTATCAGCTTCACGACATGAAGCTGTACATTTTCAGAATAACTGTGATGAAGAATTCGAACAATACAACAAATTCCTGCATCACCTGACAGCTCTGCATTAACCGACCTTCTGAAAATCTATGGTTACTGAACATAGTGACCACCTCCGTGAAGCAACTTTCGTTACGTAAGTCGCAGTAATTCTTTTTCTGCAAGACAGGCATGCACACTTCACGGACGAGGTTAGGTAAGAAATAGTAGACTACCACAAACGCGCGAACACCTGCAACTTTAACGCTTGCTTGGGGCACGATTATCGAGCACTCATCGCAATTACAGCAACCTCTAAACACGGAGAAGCAGTGTTCAGTGAACACATCTCTATAGGGTAGACTTTGCCGTCGATTATTCGTACATGGAGGTCAGCGACACGATGATGCATCTTCCTGGATGTCCCCCGTTTTGTTGAGGTGCAAATACCAGCCAATCCCATCGACCGAGTCAAATGAACGAAACAAACCGATGGATTTTTTACTTGAAGCAACGTGAAACAATGCCACAAAAGCAACTTAGTTGCAGGCACTGCATTAACTCTAAGGCATCAGTAGTCAGGAAAATCAACCTAAACAAGCCTGCAGCTTTCATCAAGTCTTGATACGTGCAAAGCGTTCCGAAAACCTCTTCAAAGTTCGACACATTCGTCCTTGAACTACGTGCAATATAACCAACCCGCAGCTAACAACCATGAAACCGGTGAGAAAAAAATCTAGCTAACAGAAGCGGAAATAGCAGGAGCGTTTGTACCCATGTGTCAGTCTGAGACAAATTTATCTGAATACAGCAATAATGCATTTTCCAACATTACCCTTCTCCAGGTAGATATAAGTGAATTATTATAGATGACTAATCCCATCACCTGAAATAAAGGATGGGATTCGCAAGAACAACATTTTCAATAACTGTCATGAAACGTTAAAAAATAGAGGAAAGACGCAACAAATTTGTAGGAGCACTCTGTGGTGCCTGCTGGTTGAAAAATGATCTCAACATTTTCCGGTCTTTTCCTTTAGGAACCATCATACATTACCTTGCATCAACTTGAATGAGTGTGTGAATGAGTGATGTGGTTAGTATAGTATATGATTGTGTGGTATAGTGTAGCATAGTCTATTATGGTATCGTAAAGCGTTGCACGGCACAATGTATAGTGCTGTACAGTGTAGTGTTTTACGTCGCATTATACTTTTTCATTCATACGTACGCGGATGACATTCGACGCATATGGTAAAATGGTACTCGGCAGAAAACAATCCACAGCAAAGTTGCACTGATGGGTATGCTAACTTTGGTGAAATTGACGATGGTAACGTAACAATTTTACGTCCTTTGTTGGATTAGTGAGTTCGGATTACATGCCGTCTGGGTAGTCAGATATCAGATAGCCACTTAGGTCAATAACACATCAGATAACCAAGCAACAAAGTAATTGAATTTTTTTGAATTAAAGCTTTACTGTTGTAACTGAAAATCGAAAGAATTTGCAGACCGGCTCAAACCACTATCTTTTCACGATAATCACCCACGCTAGCTTCCAAGTTTCACCGCCACTTGTGTGCGCGGAATATCAACCTAAAATTCTCACTTAGGGAGTTCTCTCACAATCGCAACTAGCGCCAAGTTACTTGCATAAATTTAGGAAATATGCTATGACATTCTTCTCGAAACCAACGTGAGGCTTAGTACTAGTGTGCAACTGCCGTCGTCAGATGTTAAAACACAAGCGAAATAATTAAGTACCAAACATGGGGTGTGTTCTACCAAGGCTTGAGAGAACCAGCCGGATTTCCGAAACTCGGCAAATTTTTCCATAAAAATAAAGCAAAATTTCAGACAAAAACACTGACTGCTCTCCTCAACATTCTGTACACTATTCCTCGAAGAATTATGGCTGGTTGTGCTCGACCCATTCTGCGTTTTTACAAAAGGTAGAAAACAAGTCACTTCCGGTTATAACACAGACAATGAGTCTCGCAACCGTTTTTGAACCTTTTTGTCAAAGACCGTTTAAAGCTACTTTTCAATCAGTGCGTTGAACGCAAGCCAAATAAAACTAGCGGGAATTCGTGCAGAACTTCAATCGATACTTTGTTCACGAATTAAGTCTGGTGGTATAAACGTGCTTCATCTCAGCTGACGCAAACACACTGTACTTGGTAGCCTGGCTGAATTGTGTTGCTCGTCAAGTAAAGGCTAATAAACGTTTTGTAATCCTCTAATCAGTGACTTCTAGACAACTCCTTGAGTTAACGATTTTTATTAGTCAACGTTGGTAAACCTCCCCAGCTGATGAGCGGGGCCTCACGAAGTCGTGACTCACTGTGTGCTCTCAATAAAGCTGTCAGTTCAGCACGGAAATAAACTCAATTAGAGTTGTCCACTGCATCAGATTAGAGGTAAACACGGGAAGTTCATAACATGGATATGAACCGAATGTGACCTTTAACAGTAGCGGTATCGTACATGAGCTGATAGGTCCTGACTAACGTTGTTTTTGTCTCACCTTTTGCCACTTATTGCCCTAAACACGCTCCGCCTTAAGTATCCACAATGAAGCAAAGAGTGCCCGGGCTGAAGGGTCTTCTAGCATTCGACAACTACGTGTATCCCTTGAGGAAGAATTTCGACTTGTGTCCTAATATTTGAATGGTTGTTGAGTTCGTCAGCACCCTTAAATAAGCATTCGATTTCGGTAAGAAAAAGTGAAATCCTAGGACGTTTGTTCATTATGTTGAAGAACTGGATAATGGACGGTGATTCAAATTCAAGCGCGTTTTGTGTTCCCAGTCAAGCGCGTATTCTGACTTTGCTTGTCGAGATTTCATTCCTGTAACAGTAGATGTCCAATGAACTCTGTAGACAAAGCTGAGATGGTTCCTTGAACTCAGAACAAACTGAATATTCATCAGTATATTGGGTGACGTAGGGCTACCATAATTTGTCTGCTACAATTGCCTGTAGCCCGTATCGTTGCTGCTGATATCAGGCCTGTCCGACATGACAGCTACAATTTGTCTATCGAATCAATTTTTTTCAACGAAATGGACAGAATCTGTTCTTGTAGAAGCAAGCGCAGAGACTATGGGCAATCAAATTCATGAAACGGCTAGCATCAATAAACACCTGAGCTACTACATAAGCAAAAAGTGCTTATGGGCTTGGCCCACCCTTGTCTTGCAACTGAGTTTTGTAGAGGTACACGCGACGGTATGGGCTGCAACAAATTGGGATCTTCGAATTAAAAACTTGTAATTTTCCGCCTAGATGATGGGCAGCTTGCGAAAACTGGGCGAGATGCTAGAATTTCACAGGGACCATTGTGACAACGGCTATAACGTGACTTTATTTTCACAACTTGCAACTACACAAAGGGAGGAAAGCATATGTCAGTTCACATGACAGCATTCACGGATGAACTCAGTCGTAAGACGTTCGATGGAATAACAGTTTGTGTCTTCATGAATTCTGAAAAAGCGTTTCTCTATGTCTGTCAACATGTGTGCACTGTTCTCAGTATAAGCAAACAGAAGAGAATAATGCTTACTTATCAATTCACTGTAGTATCGCCGACTAGTATTCAGAAGGGACACTTAAGAGACGAGTTGGGTTATACCGCTCTGCATCGTAAAGACTAAAAAATACTTTTAGGAAGGAGGCAGTTTTTTATTCTTATTCGTAAATGTAAGGAACTACCGAAAGCTTCCGAAATGCCAAAGTTTGGATGACAATTATGAGGATATCCGTTTTTCTACTATTGCCGAGAATTTTTCGCTACCGGGATCTACTTCATCCTCTGCAGTAGTACGTCGTTGTGCGCGTCTAGGATTGAATCGTTAAATAGCAGTTGACTTGAAGTCCGAGAATGTTACTTGCGAGTTGTATTAAAGGATAGCTGGGTGTAGTATGTCGTGATCTATCATGTTAAAAAAACAAGAACAAAAGCAATATATCGAGAGGAAATATCTGACGACTTCCATCAGTATTTGTCCTTTCGGGTTAAAATTCGTGTTTCTGAGGTAGCCTCTGTCGCCGAAGCCGATGCAGAACTGTTTGATGGAGATAGGAATGATAACACACCTCACAGAGTCTACAGATCATCGAAGTTTACAGGGAAAGCCTGGTGAACGTCTTCATCCTTTAATTTTAACAGTATTTGCGCAAGACTTGTTAGATCTTGACGTTCTGTTTAACAGACAGGAACACGCAAAAATACCAAAACGTTTATCGACGCAAGCATCCTCTTTAGTGCACGCGTCATGACAACTCAGATGTGAATTCAACGTACTGTCCACGAGGAAGGTCCTCGAGAAACCCAATCGCCGTCAAGGTTCTCTGGAGCTAATACTTCTCATCCTGGTCAGCAATATACTACTTATACTGTAGCGTGCTTATTAGCCGATCATGGCAACCAATTAAGGTTGTTAGCAACCCTTGACGTGTGTTCTTTAGACG
The DNA here is from genome assembly GCA_003604175.2 of Clonorchis sinensis. Taxonomy (NCBI): domain Eukaryota; kingdom Metazoa; phylum Platyhelminthes; class Trematoda; order Opisthorchiida; family Opisthorchiidae; genus Clonorchis; species Clonorchis sinensis. The sequence continues at coordinate 29,578,537 of CM030369.1, read as the reverse complement.
CAATATTCTCTCCTAAGCGATTCATTTGGATTCACTGCGATATATTTTGCCGTCGGATGCAATACCCTAAACCAAGGGTTCAAGGTAATCCAGAAATTTTTGGACAGACAAAAAGTTCGCAGATGTGTTGGACTTTTATCAATAGCCTTTTGCTACTACAGGTGACTGAGACACGACCAAACCTTAACTGAAAAACCAAATGTCATGGTTGGTAGGTTGCTCACTGGGATAAGAAACTAGTTGCTGCCACCATCCCCTACGGTGAAAAACCCGATGTTCTTTATAGATTCTTCAGCCAAATAGTAAACGTTCTCACTGAAGAATGGAAATTTCCGTCCACACTCGCACACATTCATAAAATATCTATCTTTATTCAATTGAGCGTGCATCCAAAACATTTTTGCTGATATTTATTTGGTGATGCTTGCATCTAGTGTCTAAACATTCTTATACTTTCAAAAATCCATTTCCATAAATTAAGTAAAATGACTCGAGAATAAGCCTAACTTCCTACGTGAAAATCAATGAATTACCTGTTTTTGAAATTGCGTCGTTCAGTGGGGTTCTCAGCCAAATACAAAGCGTTGCATACCACCAAAGTCATTACATTTTACCAGGTTTTTGCCGGAAATTTCACCGCGGATCTTATAAAAAGGCCCGAAACATCCAAATGTAGCAAGGCATCGTAGTTGAATTAACGGACCGACCAAAATGGCAAATCGATCTTAAAAATTTGTTTAGCCCAAGTAGATTGTCTGCATAATGTTCTGTCTGAAACTGTTCCAAGGGCAAAAGTAACGACTACTAATTTTCCGGAAACCCAAACTAGTTAGTTTACACCCCATGACTCAAACTCGAAGGATACCAACTCTCACAATCACGGAATTTTCAACCTTCAGAGGAAACGTAATGAACTTGTGACTGTCGGTTACATTAATATGTCTACTGTAACAGGTTTGGCGGTGGAATTCAACTAACGAACGCTTACATTTGAAATTTTCAGAAATTCGCGGCAGGCAAACGGATAAAGAGTCAATAGTTATTCGTGCTTTTTTGTCAATGTCGCTCCTTCCAGGATGCTACCTAGTGTTTTCAAACATACCGATCACTGTTTGACCTTTATTGGTCTGATTTAAAGCACTCAATTTTATCGGAAACCCTTTAGAACCAACCACCTTATATGTTCTCGCGATAACGTACATGCTACACGCAGGAAAACATTATCCCTAGGCTATCAGCAGGCTTCTGGACATACGGAAGGTTATAAAAACATTTTTCTTGTGTTAATAAGGCAAAAATCTCATTCGTCGTGCTTGACAGTCTAAACAGATACAAACCAAAGGTCGCATCCGCAAAATTTATCTTACGTCATCTGTTTTACGTGTATTTCAGGCCTTCCAGTGGTTAATAAAATGATGCAAGGAATAATGTTTACAAAAAGTGTCTAAATGTTACTTCGTTCAATACACGTTCGGACAAATTATTAAGGTACTATGGTAGACAGCATGACCCTAGTAGGAATCACTATAAGAAACATTCATTAGCATTGCGCATCCGGATTTCTACTTACTTCGCGAGATAAAATCTAGTTTCGCCTGTGCGTTACGACTTATGAACAATTTTGCAAAATCACTAGGACTACATACCTGATGTTGAGACTGAGTCAATTTTTTCCACAATTGTTTAATATTAACTCGTAATTCACCTCCAGTCACGACAGATTACGGGGAAGATAGGGTGAATGCACTACATTACCCCTGGAGCTAACCAGGCGGTTCGGAAAGATTTGTTTGCACCTAACTATTTTTTTCATACCGATTAACACCACTGGGATGTCATAGCATCGATTTCCTAGTTATATGCTGGTTGATACCACACTGCTTAGCTAACCATAACTTAATCTGAAAGACAAAAGCACATGAGAAGCCAAGACTCCATAAACCATAATTCTGTTCAGAATACTTACAACCACTGTGTCTTGTGCGACTGAATCCATCGCTTCAGTTACCTCCGTCGAGCCATTTGCCTTACGATCAGGCACGTGGTTTGATATGTCTGCCATCAGCCGGAGTAACACGGAAAGAATCCAGATGAAATAGGTTTGCTACGGCCACAATTATTCAAACCCAACATCCAACGCCTTGATCAATTTCAGGTCACCACTTATGGTGCATCACATTGGTTAAAAAATGCCGACCAATCAAATGCTCGGCCCACCCACGCATGCTGGAAATTTCATTGCCTGTGTCATTTGTCAACCCGGGCCTGATAAGTAGCGAAATCACGTGATTCTGGTGTTGGTATGGTGTTGGAAATCTTGAAGGTCGACATGGTGACTGCATATGCGCGGCGAAAAACGGTAGGGACTGCCCCATAAGTTCCCAGAATTAGGAGATTTCTGACCATTTCTGCGATGCCTTTTACGCTGGAATAATTTCAGGGGTACAATGAAGTGGAACGAGGATTTTCTCTGTGGAGCTAACACCCAAGAATCTTATCAATACAGTCAATTTATTCGAAGCACCAAAATGTTTGGAATGCAACCCCTTCCGAATTCAGTACTCAGTGAAAAGGTGTTTGTAGGGTTTTTTACGGATCACACAGGCTTTACAGGAAACTAAACTGGCGTTGAGTACATATACTAATATTCGTGTTCAGTTAACGACTTAGGCTTCACAAGCGGAGAGTTGTATTTGATGTGTCCTTACTAATTAGGTATTGTATAACATTTTCCGACGAATAAATATAGATTTACACTAAAAAATTACAGTAATCTTAAGGATCTCCACGGAAAAATAAACCCTAGATTACTGGCCTGCTACATGCTTTGATTTCGCAATAGTCCGGCAAAATGAAAAAGCGACGGTAACTTTCTTGTTGTAAGTAACATTACTGAAACTTTCTTGAGCGAGTTTCGTATCAACAACGTTGTTACTCTCGTTTTCTCTGAAACGGTAAAATGTGTGGTCACGTCCTCCGATGTGAAACGCTGATCATTCATATGGACAAATCCGGCAACGGGTGAAATAGCCCGTTCAGAGTGTACAACAGGAACAGACCATTTGTCTATCAGCTAACGGTTCTGGAAAATTTGCATTACGTATGCAAAACCAATCTGGCAATGATTGCCGAGCCTCAAAAAAGGAATCCCATTAGAAACTGAGGTGACTGTTAGCAGCATATACTTTCATACAAAGTCAACTTACATCTTAGGGCCTGTGCGACAGTCCTCGTAGGTGAAAGCTGCACAGCGTAACCGACCAGTAGTGATGATCACTTTCCATCAGCCCTTCGTCACAAATTTCTCTGAACGAGACGACCTGGATTATGCTGGCGTGTGCTGTGAAAAATTGAGGTTTCGGTATAGAAGCCAGAGCTGTCCCTGCCTGAGCATATCACTTGTTTATATCGATATTGTTTTTTTATTAGGCGAGCAAGCAAAGTGTGAAAGGGCTGAGCTGTTTTTGATGGCCTAGGTAACAATGGGTGGTTAAGCCAAGGCGGGATTTTGATGTTGGTTTCATGTAGGCCGTTGGAAGACGGTCAATGTTCCACAATTTAATCGAAAAACAAAATGCTGACGAAACTTTCAAGGCTGAGTAGGTGAAATCCGGACCAAACTGCGCAGTTTTGGCCAGTTTGTTTATCAGGTGCTCGTATCAGACGTTTTTCAGTATTTAAAGCGAAGTCTTTACATGCCATGTTGTGCCGACGGGCAGTTGAGCCTGCTCGGATAAGTCCTGGAATTAACCCAGGGTATTAAAGGCGTGTGCCGTATACTCATAAAAACACTGAGACAGTCAAATGACTTGAATTAAAGTTGGCACAGAAGATGCTTTGTATCCAGGTTAAACGGACGGAATGACGAAAAACCAAAGGACGTCAGATTCACCGGAATGTGTAGCTTTATCATGCTGTTTAGAGTATGCTACGGTAAACTCATTAACTTGCTAGCTGAGGCATACTCCTAGTCAATGTCTCTTTGAGAAGTGCTCAAATCGTTTTTCGTATGGGCTTAACTAGCGGATCAAATGCAGGACGTAGCTCTCAACAGTAGATGTTTAAGAACGGCTTCCTTAAGAGGTGTTTCTTCTTACTCCATCGAAGGAAAGATTCCCTAAACTAGTGCTCTAGAGAATCAAACGGTCGCCCAACGCAAAATTTCCGCGGGTTCCGGATTTTCAGTACAGAGGCTGGCCGATGCTGGGCAATGAAATGTGTGCAAGTCTGACAACTTCGACTACACGCATCGGTTCATGTGGATTGATTATATCGTTGGGAGTTCGCAAAATGGACTCTGCAACCAAACCGTGCCCGTTGGGCCTTCCTGCATAAAACAGGCTTGGTGAGTCCTTCGTTCAAATGTCAATTTTGGCGAAATTTGATGAAGTTGTAGTGAGTTGATAACTGACCTTTGATCATGTTAATTTCAACGACTTTGATAATACGCACGGTAAAATGTAGATGAATGGTTTTGGTGAGGACGGCTTTCCGGATTGCTGCGTACTGCATCATAGCTGCAAGCTATTATCTTCATTACCATCAGGCCCTCGCATTTCTATCAGTTGGTAGCACAAATACTGTTGTAACATTGTTACTGCTACTGTTCTGAACTGTCCGTATTGCCGACTAGACATGACAGACTACTCATAGGTTTTTTCATCAACCTTTGTTCTTCTGGGATACAAATTGGACGCACTTCCACAAATAGTGTCATGCGCACCGAAAACAGCTAAATTCAGCTGGATTCGGTTGAGTCTCCTATCAAAAAACAGGTTTGTATGCAAATGAGAGTATTCGTCTATATTATGATTATCATCCAAAACAATCACAAATACAGTGGATGATTACGCCGTGAATCAGAGAGGCAACTTGGTTTCTACGCTGAAACATAAAGATATAAATGTATCACCATTAGGACAGTTTAAAAGGGGCTTCGCAAAGTATGACAAATCATGACAATATCCTGCACCATTCTGACGATTTTCCAAACTCTGCTGTTGTTCCATTTGTAACAAAAATTGATCTCTTCCTCGTTTTGTAACCTGTAACTCGAAGGTTCACAGTTTGCATGGCTTCACCTGTATAACTTGAAAGAACCTTGCTTTGTGATATCGAACAGTCTCCACTGGTCAGTTGGTCAAGTGTTGATCAGCACTTTGATAAGCCAGCAGTCAGACTTCTCCATGCTAGTCAGTAAACCAACTATTTCAAAAAGTGTATTGTGAAAAATCATCTATATTCCTTTTGGTCACGCGTCTGTGAGTCCAATAATTCCCAACGCCACAAAAGATCAATTAAATATGGGCGTACTCCTCAAGGAGTGACGTCTTGAGATTCAGGCGAGAAAGAGTCGAAGTGTAGACTTTTCTGAAAGATAAAGATGGAAACGTGTTTTTTGTAATATGTTGGTAAATCTGGTAAAAATGTGTCTGGTCTTACATGTAACATGATTACGAATGGGGAAATCTTCTTTAATCAGGAGATGATCTCAGCATCTTGGATGCCTAATGCATACTGAATGCAACCGACTAGGTAGAGAACTCTTGAAGTGACTTTTTCTTGTTGATTTCATCCCTGTCTGGATGTTCACACAAGAAAAAGCATTAACCGAATCGAAATAAAACGACTAGCCGTCCGTGACAAACGGAAAGTTTTCTGGATACTCGCAGACAACAACATATTTTGAACTAGCCTCTCTGTTCAGCTCATACCAGACGGGAGAAGTACTGGATTTGTGTATCAGTCTACTTAGACGTCGCGATCGCACCGGAGCGTGAACTCCGACACACAAAGCGTGTGTGCTAACCTTAAGCCAAGGCATCATGCCTAACCAGAAGAACCTGTTCATGTCTGAGCAATTTGACCAGTTCTATCTTAAGCCTTGAAATTTAATTCACCGGAGTTTCTGGTTGTGCCAATCGAGTGGCCCATCAGTCACAACTTCCCGGTCACGTAAACAATCCAATGTCTAAAACCTGGCATGCAATTTTCGATTTGACGTCACTAGGACAACATGACCTGTTGCGTGGCGGGAAAATAGCTGCTAGAAATAATCAGAAAAGCCGGTATTTCATGATCAGGGAATTTCTGGTGATTTCTGGATTTCGATAATTTCAGTAATTTCTGGATTACTGAGAAAGCATGCGACTGGTCTATGACTGGTGTCAAAGCCCCGCCCCCGCATCTGACAGAAGGTGAAGTTTGTTACGGAAATTGTGGCTCTGCTCTGCAGTGTTTGTTTATTATTGTGTAATAGTCAATGAATACACGGAAAGTTCAAGAGGACGCTTTGAAATGTTCAGTTTTTACTAGATCTTTGCTTTATTGTCTAATAACTTGTAACTAACTGCCCGTGCTTGCTAGTAAATGACTTCGCAGCGGAGGGCTTCCCTCTCTCCGCTGGTAGACAGATGCCAAGGTCTAGATGCTAGACGAAGTTACAGCATTCCTCGAGCTTGTTCGCTCGTTCAGATTGGCGCGTTTTATTGTAATTATGTAGGGTTTCAATACAGATAGATTCAACGAAGTGCACTGTTTATGAGGGAGGAACTCGCATCTTGCCCTAAATTAACATGAACTATGAAGAATAATTCCTCAAGGACAAGGTGAGTAACGTTCAAATGAGATTAATATGAAAACCGGTTGTATACATTTAACAACTAAAATGTGACACCCAATTCCTTAGAGAAGTTTTCACCCACTGAGTAGAGAGATTCCTCCGATACCTGAATGATTCTAAAAAACTAGTTCAAGAATTCTTCCTGAAGCTTCTGCTGAAGTTTTATGTTTCTCTGACTGGTAAAACCGAAGAAGCCGATCGTTTCAACCAATAAGGCAGCAAGACACTTGTGTGTCGTTGTACGGGAGTTCATTTACTAAATAGACCCATTAATGGAACGAAATAATTTGGAATAATGAAACAGTTGTTATTTTACTCATTTTCATTGACAAGTGTAATTTCTTAAAATTTTGTCCCGGTAAACTAACAATTAAAAAAATAATTAACAAATAATTTCAAAGATACTCAGTTTATTTGTGGAGACTCAAGTGTGTTGCTGACTACGACTTGGAAGTCTCGCATCAATGCGTCTAAATCGGGTCAGCAGACTTCAGTTTGATGGCACTTAAAAGACATGATGGAGGAGGGGAGTCGTCACAGAAGTGACAGTAGTATTTACTGAAATTCCGATTGTTGTCCAATTCATCTGAAACGTTTTAATCACTCGGTATCGGTTCTTTCATCTCGCGTTTGTTCTACAGTGTCCATTGATTCATTTTCTTTACTGATGCTGCGGGACATTGTCAGAGCCTAAGAGTTGGCACCACAAGAGGTATTTAACTCTGTTGAGTACTGAGAAATTTCACAGGTAAAAAAATCTACAAACTGCTGTTTAATTAGCTTGTTGCCTTTTACGTGAACCAAATACCAAACTCATATGTGTTCTCAACAAACTAGTCTCCGATTTCGTCCGTATCCTCGAAAGTATGTATTGGGTGGAGTCATTCATTCATTTAATCGCACGGTGGTTACCGTATTGATCGATGAAATACATCCGGTCGCTTCTGAAGCGGTGAATTTCATCCTTGCAATTTAAAAATTAAGTCGTTTAATGAGGGAGTCAACTGAATTTAGACTGCGTCTCTCGTTCATTATATCCCTCAACTGAATTCGAGCACGCGACCCCCTCTCCGTGCTTTAGTCTGGAATGCTATTCGATATCAAACATTACATCCTAAAAGGACAACATTGCTCTTAGGTTTAGCTAGCGATCTTCCCCAGTCCATAACCGGTTTCGGCCTTGTTTGCGCCCATCAGACAGTTGCAGTCCCTGATTTCCGTCGGTCTTAAGTTGTAGTTGCATCCAAACTGTACCAGAGCGCGAACTACACTTGTTTGCAGAGAGATTTGGATTCATTGGAAGAGTACCGTTCAAGAGAGGTTCGGATAGGATATCCTTGAATCCCCTGTTACCGCTAACTTAATTTGGAGCTGAATGCATTAAGCAAAAAGCATCCAATTTCGGCTCAAGCAGAGGACAAGGCTGGTCCTGCCTGATAAGCCGAAGAAGGACAAAGCCGGTCGTGGATGGTTCCAGCAATCTAATGAGTGTTCCGTTGAAAAAAGAGTCATAACAAATTCGCAACCTTGAATTCCTATGCTGAGTCCCAACGTTAGTTCCACACAGGTGACATAGTGCACCCAAACGTCCTTAAGGTAGGTTTGTTTATATTGCACTACTTTGATAAGGAAGGTAAGGAAGGTGAAAATTGAGCCAATAGACATAAAAACCGTGGTTAATGTATTTTATTAGTTATACGGAGTAGCCTTTATGCAAAGACCAAGAACCCGACATAGTGTCAACAAGTGCCTAGCAAGAACTGCATTAAAAGCAGGCAGGCCACTGCCATTCTCAAGGATGCTTTATAACTATCCATATTGCGAAGACAACTTTTATAATATATTCATTCGAATACATCTTACTTTGAATTCTAAAGGCCCGGAAGCACGATATGAATGTAGGTTGATGTGGGGATTGGAGTAACCATGGCACAACTTCACCCTCCCCCTCCCTTGTGTAGACCCTTTCTGTGGGATATAATTCCAGAAATTATTGATTTTCCAAGTAGTGTCAGGTTTGATGATTATAGTGACGAGATGGATGTAGTCATCGTCCCATCGAGTAAGCAGTAACTGCTAAAGAATATGACCCAAAAATCAAGTTTACAGGTGACTTGTTCTAATACAAACGTTATAAAACAATGGTGATCGGGAACAGCGAACAAAGAGACGAAATTCCCTCCTTTTTGTACCGAACTTTGATGGAAAGGTCTGACGGGAAAGACTGGGGATAGGGAAAACTGAAGTGAAAGATTGCACTTCCTTATGAGTTGAGGAGTACAGGATGGGATGACTTCATCCAAAAGCTCGTCCAAACACTCAGTAGGTTTTACCATTCCTCCTTGTTCTTGGGGATACATGTGAATCTTTTACACACCTTGAGTTGACCAGTTTGAAAAAAGCCTCCAGTAATCGGGAGTACCAGGCAAAACTAAGTAGATTTTTGGGGAACTTGTCAGTGGACTGGTTCACAAGAGTTTGCCTGTTGCCGAGTAGAGTGACACATGCTGGAGGTAGTTCACACTGACCGGATTCACATTCGCTTTCTGGGGTGACCTAATCCGTCGCGCTAAAAATAACCGACTCCATGTGATAAGATTAGGAAGGTTGATGCTTTTGAGGTTCAAAGGGCCACCAGTGGGATTCTAGGGTAATTCAGTCCAGTGATGTCTGCATTGGGTTCGAAGTGAAGTTCTTTTGCATGTCAGTAGGCTAACCGCTTCAGTGTGAGGATATCAAATTGCACGAATGCAGCTACCATAACCCATAGACGTTGTTTTGACAGTAGTTTTTCCAGGTTTGTGACAGCTTCTGTTATGCTCCATCCCACGAGAATTCTAGTTAGACGAGGATAATGCCGGTTATGTTCGACTAGACCAGACTGGCAATAAATTCCAGTTGTCGCCCTCCAATCAGACCTCCCTTGAAAAGTAATCACTTTTGATCGTTATCCTGAGTTTTTCCGGTTTTGGACCCTGAGTAGACCGACCCTTAATTCCGAAATTCGTTTTTTAAAGCAAATTTTAGCTGAAAACCTCTTGGAAGAAATCCCAAATTTTTTTAGCCCGCTCGCTGGTTTGCAATCAATACGGATCAATATGGTCGGTGTTGAATGAGCAAATATATACTAGCTAACTAACTGACGCATGTAGGCTTGGAATTTTTCAGGTTTACGCACTGGTGTGATTCAACGGTGTTAACTGTAACCGTGTTTGACAGAAAATATATACTCTTTTGAAATTGCTGTTAGATGAAACTATTTGTAAGTTCTCCACCCAAAGAGTCTAATGAGAATTGCCCATTTGTTCCAGTTAAGTTCATTTTCACGCACATACACAATAAATTCCCAACGAAGAGCACGCGATTGAAAGACATCAAATGGCTACGAACTCCTGTGCAATTTGTCGTGGACAGGGATAGCTGGAAAGCTGGTTCTGTGCATCATCTTTCAGCCGTAAAACTCACCAGTTATTTTCCTTATTCAACGTGGTTGTCATACAGAACTACTCTCCTACTTTTTCAGAATTCAAAAACCTCTGGATCATCCCATTCATCCTGTGACCTTCAGGTGTCCAAGACTCAATTTAATGCCTCTCTGTACAACTTAGTGTTTGCGTGACTTCTTGTTCTCCAAATGGTTACAAATGAATCTACCCTCTTGTGGTGGTGGTGGTGTTGGTGGCGCTCGTCGCCGTGGTTGATTCGCCCGCCGATCGAAATCATACCACCAATGAGACATTGTAGAGCAGAGGGTTGGCGGTTGTGCGCTGTGTAGTGGTTTGCATTGCGCTACCGACCTTCAGTTAGGATTGGATGTTTGATTGGAAGGTTTTATTGGTGGGCTTGCACCAGTGATGAAGCGTTTGTAACCAGTTTGCCTACACTGACGAACTAACAAACGACTAGTTCTGGTACATGAGCTGCCAACATACGCCTCACTGGCGATCAAACCGTGTCCGACTGTCACGCACCATACATTTGACGGCTAGTCTAAAAAAACATGAACCGAATAGTGTCGTTATTAAAGTAGTTCATATTACCCCCCAGTGTCAAAACGAAGGTCAAAAGTTGTGTACCCTACTCATGGGGCTTTCTGAGGTGCCATTCGGTTCCACGCAAATTGTCGGTCTTCAGGGCCATTACTTATTCTGAGGATAAGGAAAGAACCGGCCACAGCCCCCTCTCTATTGGTCACGTGTTCGGTTATAAGACGATTCAAGAAACTGTTTATTTGGCCTAATTGAAGGTATCGCGCTTTGTAGCCGGAAACGTTATATCATCCATAATTTCGTCCCCATGAAAGTTTCCTTTGGAATGCAGGAAAGTCCTTTAGCGGTAAATTCGCTCAGGTAGGGGACTTTTGGTTTCATTAAACAGGCTTTCTCCATAAGACATATAGGGAGAAGAATGCGGAAGGAAAGGATCGGACTGGTATTATGTAGACCGACTACGGTCAGTTTACCGGTTTGTGAACATTCGAGATTGGAAAACATATTGAGTACTCTGAAACTGTATCCCATTACGCTTAACCACATTGAGTAAAATTAATAAAATGAAATTCCTCCTAACCTCTAAATTAGGTGATCTTGTGAGGAACACGAGTATCAGCATCTTTAGTACAGTATCCGAATGTTACTGAATCATCGGAGCAATACTGTTCCAGCGGTCAATGTCCAGAGATCAGGACTTTGTAGTATGCACGGATCGACAGGAAATAGTTTCTACATGTCTCCTTGGAGTTCACATGCAGGAAATGAACACAAACCAGTCTCATCTGGGAACGCCACGCCACAAAACCACGAAGAAAAGACCTTCCGACTTGAATCGTCTCCATTCGTGTTTCAAGGAGCTAAAGTTCACTTGGCTCGCGATCTGCCTTACTAGCATGTGTGTTGTTAGGTAATCCGGTACATGTTCTTCCGCATCCATTGAACCGCTAAATTTGGTATTCCATGCAATGTCGTGGACGACAATCCTGTGAAACATGGCCTTTGGAACCCAAAACGATTTCAGTTAGCCAACTTTTGTGTTTTAGAAAACTTCCCAGTTAGCATCCTGACTGGTATCCCGGTAAGCAAGATTCTGTTTGGATGGACGACACCAAATATACATGCTGTCTGGCGGATACCTTTTCCGAGTCTGGGTCAACTAGACCACTGGCGCGCTATTTCTCAATCCTCACTTTTCCTCAATAGGAGGTTAGAGATTTTGAATGTAGTGGGCAGACCCTAATAAATACGCAAGGCCGTTACAATCGGTAAAGTAGTTGCCTAAATGTAGCACACTACTAATATGGTTGCTGAATTTGCAGCAACGTTATGAGTAGTATATTGCGTCTGAACAGCAATGTCGAATATCGTACCAACTGACTTTGAGGCGGTCTTCTGCAGCTTATTCAGTTGAAGAAGACCATCATAAACATGAGGCTTAGCTGGACTTAGCTGAGTCTCTTACCAGACCAACTTGGTGCGCAAATGACAATATGCGGTATACTAGTTGTTTTTTATTGCAGTTAACCGGCAGATGATATCAGCTTACGCCCAATAAACTGTCATCCCACAGCAAGAAAACGGTTCGTGCATGGGAATCCCTGCGCACTAGAGGCCCTTTCTTCAGACGCTCGTCGGTTATTTAAGTAGACGTACCTTCTAAAAAAAGCAGAAAGCCTGCCTAGGGCTAGCAAGTGCCTTTTAATGTACATGCGATAATCCCAGCCGAATGCATCCGTTTTTCTGGCAAGGGGCTTGTTTGTACTTAGATTGATTAACTATGAAATTGTTTGTCTCGAGAAAAAGTTGGTACATTTTTCGCACAAGCTCGAGAGGTTGAGAAATGAATTTCGGATTGATAAACATCACAAAACTTTAGACCATTGGGTTCTTACAATTCATTTTCCCATAGTTCTTCGAAAATTTTAGTACCCTGTCTGGTTTTTTATGTGCCAAAGAATTATGAGATTTCAGCAGCGTGACCGAGAAACAAAGAGCACTCGAATACCCGGTGGGAAATGTTTTCAAAGCCGGATATGGCGATCGTTAGATAACAGATAACAGTTTCTTAGTCACCATTCTTTCATCACTGCATTCGTAATGGGCCAAGCGCAGCCTAACTAAACAACCAAATGTCGAGAGCGCACGAGGCTGGCTGTACATTGTTCACTACTGTCACATAGTCCAGCCCTGAAATGAGAAGAGTTTGTATAGTCGGGTAGGTTGCTTGTTCGGCTTGTCGAAAAACTGCCAGTATGTCCACACAACCAATCATTTTGTTTTTTACATCTGCTCCCCATCATTTGCTATTCTGCTGTCTCGTTGTAGTTTGGCAATAAAAAAAACACTCTCCTGTCAAGTCTGAGCTATGCACACGCGCCATAGGTATCCTACCAGCGAGTCATTTGATCGTATGTACATATGTCTAATATTTTTCTGATCTTGGGATAGGTACGGATGGAAGAAGGTTAATCGCGTTTACTACTTAAAATAATGAGGATGTATTATGAGCAGTGTGGAGAAACTTGTACTCATAAGCTTATCGCTTTGATTTCACAACGAATATTCAAGCTACCGTCAGTAGCCCATATAACTATAAACTAGTTTGACCATCGTGATCAGCGCCAGTTATAATGCGTATCCAAACAGTTGTATTGGTCTTGGCTATCAATTCGTTTCACTGCATTTTGGACAGCTTCCTGCACCCTCATTTGGCTCCTCACGCTAGTGTTTTGAGTGAAAAACTTGAAAATTTCGCCCCGCTCCGCTCACCGTAAACTATCAAAGACTATGAGCTGTGGATTGCCGTTTTTAGCTGTTGCACATGTGCAATTCCGGTTTCCCAAAATTTTTCGCAAGGTCAAACGGAGATACAAACCATTTGGAGGCTAAGCTGGCTTGGACTTTTGCCTACCAGCTGTTGCTCTCCGTCTCCAGGAACTAGGACGGTAAAACGATAACATACATCCCACTACCAAACAATACTATTAAAATGAGCACGCTTGCTGTTCGCATCATGAAACATATTTCCGAAACACGTGAAAATAACGAGGCATTTATACTTGCTACTCATGAGTAGTTTCTTCACCTTTGAATAAGTAAATCATGAATAGGAAAAGGACTTGATATCCTAAAAGGGACGTACCATGTGAAATGAGTTTCAAACCACTGCTTTGGTGATGACGACATTTTGCTCATCTAACCAGTTCACCCCTTCACTGATGTGTCGGGGCACACAGTTAGTGTAGCAACCACATACCAAGTAAGTGGGGTTCAAAAAGGGTTAGAAAAGTTCAGTAATTTAGCCTGAAACAATAAAAAAAGCGTGGTTTGAAGTAAAACAACTAAAGCGATTGCTTCAGAGTCAACAACCTGACGTTTCATGAGATGCGCTCTACCCATTATTCCCAATGAAGATGAAACAACTGAACGGTTTTTTTTTCAACATTCCACTTAGATGAGTTTCGCTCACAGAAAATTCCCAAATTTTTCCACATTACCATCACTTTCCTCGGCTGTTGCAAGCTCTCTTCATCTATGATTTTCCAGTGTTTCAACGAAGCCAGGGACAAGTGTTTTGGTCTGGTAAACCGGGGCGTTCATTTTTAACGCTATTGGATCCTGGCAAAAAGGATTTGCCAAACATTTCAAGCCATGAATGATAAAGCAATGCTAGCTGGGAAATACCACCAGTCTGAATAACGGCTCCGATGGATCAAAACTGACAGACTTGTAATTCCTTGCCTTTAGCTTCCTCTCTGGTCTTGGGTAGTTGCCGAACTGCATGCCAGGTTATAATCTACGCAAAACGGGCTTGCGATTTCAAACGTAACAAATGTGTATTCGTCGTTGGGATTTCAGGGCGAACCGGCAAAGCTGACAGACCGTTCCCATCGAACTACGGTCAAAACAACGGATCGATGAACTTACCCAACTACGTCACAGCTGACAATTTAAACAAGTTGGAGATTCATTAGCCCGATAGCTCCAAAAACAACACATTTTGATTAAAAAAAACGAGACACGATTTGGTCAGCGAAACATATTCTACACTAACGGACGTTCACTTATTCAGACAATACACAAGAGCATGTGGCCACAGGATGTCGTACTGTAGAGTTGGTGTTTAAATCGAAGTGGAGTGAACGGGACGAAAATATCTCGTCTTAGTTCATCTTAATTACCATCGACGATTGTTCACTATGCCCAGTTGCATTCATAGAATATATCGGTGGTATGCAGATTGTTCAATTAAGCATACTGCTGAAAGAGGACTATATTGCGCACAAAAGACGCACTTGGCCCGTACCTCTTCCCGTTACACATCGTTTACACCTGTTATTTAGACTGGCATGCGGAATTATTTGTCTTGAAATGCGAGCAAAAAAGGTTAGACAGGATGGAAGCATACCATTATTTTGCGAAGGCCTTCGGGAAATCGATGAGCATGATTGTAGTCTTTTCTGACTCTTATCTGAACGTCCGACGCCAGCAAAAAACGAAAAAACCTGATTAGGTCAACAACCTGGAAAACCACCGCTGGTCAGCTGTGAGGGTGGTGTTTTAAGCTGTAAGTACACGGTACTGCTTACAAATGACATCAACACAGTGTGTACACTGAATAACAAACACACAGTTGACCGGCTTTGGGGACCGGAATTCCAAGACAAAAGCACGTCGGGGATTACGTTCAGCGCAAACAACCTCGTCGTCTGACAGAACTCCGAGATGGTGATTCGTTAGTAAGGGCCAAATATCTTGGCTACCTTAAAAGACAAAAGAACTGTTTTTATCACTGAGGAAGATCGGAAGCTTCCGAGAATGTGGTAGAAAACTGCGTTGGGACGACGCGTGCTTGTTTTTTCTAGGACTGGAATTTGTAGTGAGTACTAATGTAGTAGCTTGAAAAAGAAGTCATTTGAGAGATCTTACAGAACGACAAATACAGAATGTTCCAAGGTTTGCTGTCTTGTTGTAGGGCACTAAGACTTGAGCAGCGGAACTGAGACCCGTGCAGGTGTTCGACAATCGTTGTCTGAGAACCATAGCTCATGTGGGTTGGTGTCGGCGTATCGGTAACGAGGTAATTAGAAAGCGAGTTTTCGGTTGCGCAACGGGTACTTCTATTGAAGAATGTGTCCAGCACCAGAAGCTGCGTTGGTTGAGACATGTGTTGCGCATTCCTAACCATCGTTTGCCTAAGAAAGTGCTGCTTTCCATGCCCAATTGAGAGTGGCGTAAGCAGAGAGGCGGCCAACCTTTGACCTGGCAGAGGGGTATGAAAGAGATTACGAGACGCTTGGGTGCTGTCGGTGCTACTCGCCTTCCAGGATGGGGACCGCGTGATCCCCACTGTCTGCAGACACTGGAAGCTATGGCTGCCAGCCGATGTCAGTGGCGACCTTGTTTCCAGTTTCTATCCAGATTGTTTGAATGAGTGTTTGAAGGTGTAGGTAGCTCTAAATGATGGTAGTAAGCTAGCACTAAGTCCCTTCCCCGTCCACCTTTATTCTTTTCTTTACAATAAGGCTTTCAAATAGATCATGGTTGTAAGGCAGTGAAGCATCGGTGCTGAATACTGACGTCATGCTATCGATGATGATGAAGGTTTGCGACTATGGCACAGAGTCATTGTAAATGACATATTGAAGGATGTAGTGATCTGCAGACGGTGAGGACCGATTTACAAACGTGAAGCAAACCAGCGCTTGAGCCCCAATCAGGATTCTTCAACCAACCAGCAGTGTTTCCTGGACCACTTGGGACCATTTCTAGTGATGATTATGGCCGGCCAATGAGATGTCTGTTTCAGAAGCCAACCTGCTGAAGGTTTGATGATCACGTTATGTTTTTGTACTGGTTAGCACAGACAAGTCCGCAATCAGGTTGATGTACGGTTAACATTCATGCCTTCATGTTGATGGATGAAATGTGTTGTGAAGACCTGTGAATTGTCCATCAGTGGTCCAAAAGAGGGTAGTACAAAGTATAAAGTATTTGGAAACAGTACGAAAACGAATCAAAAAGATGAAAATAGGCAGGGAAGTTGCGCGTGTTTCGCAGGCGCCTGGATTAGACGGAATGAGCACCACAATTCGGTTCAAGTTATTTGCGGTCAGATAGTTGCTTTTTGTGCCGATCTCGTAGTACCCGGTGGGTTTCTTGGTCAAGATTGAGGTCGTGGAGTCTACATGGGGAGCGCAGCCAATATGCCACCAGCTACCTTCCTGAGGAATCACCACTTTCTTGTGTGCGTACTGTATCCATGACAACGTTGATGCGAAAACTTATTTTCAGCGATGGTTTTCTCCTGTACGTGAAGCCAATCTATGCTGAAAATTTCCAAAAGTGCTGTACACCCGTTTCATCCTTATTGGGAATCTTCATCAGTGTCCATCCCTTGAGGAGTTTCGAACCCTCTTCTTCCCCGTCTAGTACCACGTCTGTCCAACTGGCTACGGGCGTCTGATCAGCATCTACACAGGATGTGTCGCTACTCATCCTTCAATCACGGAATCCACACCACCTGATCACATGTGGTGACTTCTGTCCACGACTGACATCATCTCGGATGTAAGGTTTACTCACTGTGTGAATTATTCTTCCTCAGAACCACCCTACAACCCATCCTTATTTCTAAGGTCACCGCCTATCCACAAAATTCACGGCTTCAAAACCTAAATAAATGGATCGAACTGGCAGTGGGACTCTGTTGTTACAATGTTGCTGTTGGACAGAGTTACACCGTTATACAAATACACAGCACAGAAGAAACCTGATAAATGAGGCGATAAAAGCCCTCTGGCCTGTACGCAAGGCTTCTATCCAAGCCTTTTTATATCAATGTGTGACGGATTGGAATTGCATCAATGTCTACCCAGTTGTAGACGAACATAAGCTACCAGTTCTCTCGCTGTTCAGTGACTCAATTACGGGTCGCTCATTTTGCCACTCCGGTTGACCAAATAAGCGTGTATCAGCTGCTGTGTTCTCTAACATGGCACAACACATTCACATTATGCGGTTATACTTTATAACGGCACCCTCACATTTCATCACCTGTGGACTTGTGCAAACAGATTTCCTACAACATCCCTCGCTAGAGTTCATCCCGTACTGGTGACTATACGGTTCGGTACTGTTAATCCTGACCACAGATTTGTCGTTGACCCCTTTTCTGTGTTTCTTTGCCACCGTCTCAGATATGGCAGTAACTGTGCGCTAACATGTAGCTTATTCACAAAAGAATCTGTTGACCATGCCGGGCTGTGTTCTTTGATGGTAGTTAATCTGACTATACTCAAGGATGGTTTGCTGCAGGCAGGTAGTCACTTCGATCTATGAGACGAAAATCGATTCACCCCCGACCATTTGACTGTGATATAAATAACTCTCTCAGGTGTTTCAGTAGCAGAATTTTTTTTATTTTCCATAAATGATCCCACGTTGCAAAAGCTAACCAAATTATATGGCGCCTTGCAAATCTAAAATACCATAGGAAATAATGAGTCTAAAGCCCACAATCTGCTGATGGCGTCTTAAAAGTCGAGGTTGCCCGGTTCCTGGACGAACCCGGGGCGTTGCAGGTGTTCTGGAAAGAAAATGCGCAAATGTGGTGAAACCTACGGCCCCGGCACACGGCGTTAACATTCAAGAGCACATGGTCCTCTAGTCATAAGGTCGCTGAAAATTCTTCGACAGCCTACGACCTGTTTCGCCCTTCTTGGGGCTCATCAAGTAGGCGCAGTCCCCGAGTTTCCGTCAACCTTATGCTCTACTTGAACCCAAATTGAACTGATTTTGATAAATATACTCATTTGCAAATCAATTTGGTTTTGCGAGAGACTCACCTGGAACCCAGCTGAATCTTCCGTTTGTGATGTTTTCAGGCAACTGAATGTGCTGCATCAGGCCGCCTCATGTTCCAGTTGCTGCGATATTCGAGATATCGCGATACATGTATATACGTAGTACACTACAGTCCCGTTTTCGCTCTTACTAACGACGGATGGTTAATGCCACCCAGAAGGATGATTGGGACGAGTGTTCCAGACAAGTCTGGTGTGGTTTTCACCCTGGTGGACAACACAACACGGTATTCAGTTTGGCGCACGTGAACGTGAAATGAGGAATTTACAGTATAATGCTCTCTATCACATCTCACTCAAATATTAACTTTTAGTGCGCGATTAGTGCAATGTTTATTCACATACGGGGATTTTGCTGGGTGTTCTGTCAACTGGCCAAAGATTGTCATTTCGTATTGATTAACGGATATGATTTACCAGGCTTAGCGATGATGAGTCACTGCTTTGTCCCACAAAATGGCTGTTTTGAACGGGAAGGCTATGACTGGGCATGGGATGGCGTACATTGCTTTCAGCTTTCACTTGCAGTATTTCGTCACGTGACATACACAGAACCTCGTTCAGTTTGTGAAACTGTGATTCACTTTCCGGTTATATCGAACAGCAAAGCCGATTACATCAAGTTGACAGACTGCTATCCCACAACGAAGACCATTAGTCGTCTAGCTTTCAGCCACTGAGTGGTATTATAATATCACGGTCTTTGGCCTGTAAACAATCATCTTTCGTTCAACACGTGGTTGTCTTTTGTAGCAGCAGAATATGAATCAAAAGGAGCCTTGTAACCCCAAGATAAGATGATTTAAACGGACGTCAATTTTCGACTACAGAAAACTTTTTAACCGGCAAATATTCCCACAGGACAAAAATCCGATCATCATTTCCTAATAATAAGAACAATAGAAGTAATACTAATAAACAAGATGGTAGCATTTTCTGATTGTTACAATGACTCAAGGAGATGAAAGCCGATCATGCCTCGTCAAAGCTGTCTAGCAAAACTGAAGAAAATCAGCCCTCTGCATATCATAGAGAAGCCATCAGTTGGGGCGTAGTGAACTGCCCTGCACATATTGACTGAGGGACCAAAATCATTGGGACAAGCACAGCACAGCTAGTGTGACGTAAACACAGACTGATGTGATGTGAGTCTGACGGTTAAACTTGCGGAGCACTGATGGTCGGAGCTTCGGTTATGGTTGATTAGAAAGACCGAACGATTGGATGAGTCGGCTGCGACGTTTTTCTTCCAGTTAAACAAGTGCTATAATCATTCTGTTCGACAACATTTGAGTTCAAAGAAGCGTTTGGCTGTCGGGCCGACTGAGTAAGCCAAATGCAAACTCAACATTTTGCTTGGGATACCACCTGCATTGCGTATATTCCGATGCTTGTGTTATAGTAGCACCAGTTGACGGACGCCCGAAAACATTCACATATTACTTCGGCCGGCAAAATTACCTTCCTTAACCAGTTCCTGTAGTGTGCATTCAGATTATCGTTGGCTTGGTTCACCTTGGGCAGTGGGGAAAATTTCCTATTTTGAACACGACTTTCACGGGATTTTGACTGGGTAACGGCGGAAAATGTAGTCCCTACTTCAACTGTCGTCGAGCAGGATAAAAGTGGCTCTAGCCCTGGTGAAGCCTGCTGTCAGGCTACCGATACCCCTACACTGTCCATGTTCTTAGATTCCGGTACAAAACTGCACCTCTTCCAACCTCATTGTTAGTGGGAGGAGAGTTGAGAATTGTAAACACAGATTCCGCTCTGTAAGTGGACTCAGTTTATATCGAAAAGCCTACAAGCATTACAGAGCTGTTTCATCCCTATTGAAAATTATAAGCATTGCGCATCTGACGAACGACCATAGTGATTGGGACCTCCGGACTAGCTGTTGAAAGCGGACCTAGTCGACAACAAGCGGTTGGTCAACAGGCTTACTAGAAATTAGAGAGGAAATAGCTCCACTCAGGGAATTCATATTGCGTGGTCACTTGTTGGCTGGCCTCTCGAGTGACGACAACTCAGATGGGAAATCTCAATTGCCAAACGGAGTATTCCTCTTTCTGAGTTATATATACATAGCAACTTAGGAAGAGTTATTTCATATTACTGTCTGAATGGGGCAAACCATCTTGAGATAGTCTTAAAAATGGGATTTAGTGAAGTTGCTCCAACCTTAAATTCTGATGTGTATCCCAAATACATTGTCCTGTTGAGACAACAATAGACAACACCGTTATCTAGCAGTAACCCAACTTGTAAGTTTGCTGAAAATTGTTTGACAGTCCACGACCGGTTTTGCCTTACTTTGGACTCATCAGGTAGGCGCAGTTCCAGATTTTATGTCATCCTTATGTTCTATGTTCTATTTGGACCCAAATCAGACAGACTTTGACAAATACTCTTTTGCGCACGAATTCGGCTTTGATGGAAGAGCCACCGGAATCAAGACGGATCTCTCGTTTGTGATGGTCCGACACCCTTTCATAAGTTGCTACCCAAGTGGCTCAGGAAATTATATGATGAATGAAATCAACATGTGAGATATTGTCAACACCTGACCGTGTGGTGTGAATTCCGAGTGGCGTTATACATGCTGTGCGAGCTACTCACACTAATGCTCAGCCGTCCGTTACTAAGCGATTATTTTTTCAAACTGATAGCACGAAGGTCGCGGGTTCGAAACTCCTTACTGGAGTTCCGTAAGATGCGTACTGCTGAAAATTCGCAATATGGATGAAACACCTGCTCGCTGCTTCTGGTTTCTTCAGCATAGACTGATTTTACTTGCAGGACGAAATCTTCATTGAAAAAAGCCCGAAATACCACCTAAAAAGTTTAGTTGTGGTACTCGAAAGATACACTCATTTGTATATCAATTTGGTTTTTGCGAGAGACTCACCTGGAACCCAGCTGAATCTCCCGTTTGTGATGTTTTCAGGCAACTGAATGTGCTGCACACAGGCCGCCTCATGTTCCATTTGCTACGATATTCGAGATATCGCGATACATGTATATACGTAATGCACTACTCATAAGGTTGCTGAAGAATTTTCAGCAACCTTATGAGTAGTGCATTACGTATATTAGTGTGGTACTGTTTAGCTGAAATGCAAGTTTATTGATTTTATTTGTGATCACCGGAAGTGATGGTGATGCTTTCGCAGGAGCACTTGTTGTACGTCTGCTTCGCTTCTCAAATTTTTTTGAGAACCGTCTCTCGCATCGTCGCTTGTTTTGTCTGTGAATGAACTTTTGGTCAAATGCTAATGTAAAGGTCAGTTGACAAAAAGTGTTCCAGTGAGGCATACGAGCGGAGCGAAGGAGCCGAAAGGGTTGAGAGGTCTCCGTCGTGTTTTACACGCTGTAGTTTATCCTAAAAGGGGCTGATTTTAGTCTGATTATGGTTTAGCCAGTAGAGGAAGCAGCTTAGGTCACGAAAAGCTTTGTGTAACAGTTCTCAGCGTTAAATGAAACGCCGTGTGGCCGTTAGGCTCACTGGTCTGGACTGCTTCTTTCGGTCAATCTATGCAGTGAGTTCGTCAAAACTCTCGACCGTCGAGCATTCAACTGTGAAATTCTTTGTCAACTGAAGAATCAAGCATCCAGCCCCGTCTACTGGACTTCAGGCAGCTCACAATCCGTAGAGCATTGCTTTTTCAGAACTGATCGCATCACGCCTCATTAAACATATAAGCATATCAGATTTCCTGAGTGTTCCGATTTGCTCATCATCTAACTGAACCTGCTTTCTTTAGGTCACCTCGTATGACTTATCTCCCTCAGACTGTTTCTGGTGCTTTTAGGGATTATGTGTCTTTTTGCATCTGCTATGTGTATACGAGTTCTTCCCACTACCTACCAGATGCTGCGCATTCAGTTCAACTAAATGGTTTCGTAATCAGTTATCACCTTCTCACAACGACAATTACTCGTCCGAACCAGCCGGCTCTACTTCTGTCCACCGCACTTCTTCAAGCACAACTGCGCACTTATTCTACCTGGCATTGGGTTTTCGTTCCTGGGCAACTCCCATGGGAAATACAAGGTAAATTGATTTAATTGAAGTGAGTTTTTGGCGTCAAAACTCACAACGGCTTCATCTAAAGAATAAGTCTACTTTGTAAAGTAAAACATGTAACAAAATTAGGCTAAACTTGAGGCTGTTAATCGGATTAGTGGGGCTGACTGGAAGGTGAGTGGCCGGAGGGAACATATAATTGGATTTCCTGGCGGAGATTACTTAAAATGAGTACAAGAGGTAGACACGGTGAGTGATCAGCCAACGGGAGGGAGAAAGTCGTATGCTTACTATACATTCGAAAGACTAATTTCCCACACAAATTCCACTACATCTACAGCCGTTTCAAATTTAGGACAGACATCTTTCTCAATTCACCCCGAGGGCAAAAACGTCATGGAAAATACATCCGAGGGAGCAGGATATAATCAATAACAAATCTATCTATAGAAGTTAGGGAGACGGAAGCTCTTTTGTTCTGTTAGTATGAGCCCATTTGCAACGGATAGGGAAATTGGAAATCAATGTAGCCATTGGATATACTGTGAAAGGTTGGGGACAGTAAACTACGGATAGTGCTGTTCGCGAATAACAATTTTTGAGTTTTATGAGTTCTGTGCAGTTTGAAGAATAGTCTTTAACTGGTCTGGCCGGGCTCTTGCAGCAACGATCCTCCACTACTGAAGGAAGCCACTGAGTAGCAGACTCTATGCTGGTATGTTTTTTATAAAGGACGACTATGAAACAAAGTAGAAGTTAGCCTTCGTTGATGATGATAGGAGCCACAGTGTTTGCCTGACTTCACTCAAAGCATATCGTCGAAAGGCCTCACGTCTAAGTCGTTCTGTAATTGAAGGCAATTTATGCTGAACAGTTGAGAAGCACTGTACAGGTTGTCATCCTTATGGGGAATTTCACAAGCGAGCACTTCAAAAAACTCAAAAGAGTCTCGAACCCGCGACCTCTCGACTAGTAGTCTGAACAATTTGCCATTCAGCCAGGAGTGGCTAATCAGTAGGTTGATTGTCTCCCACTCTGGCTAAAACGCCGCTCATCAAAATTCCAAAATCTCTCCACATTAATTAACAGTTGTCTGTGTGATTAAAAATTCACGTGTGTAGGTTGCTGACAAATCTGTGTGCTTCCGCGATCTCGTTTTAGTATCTGATGACTTGTTCGCAAGTCGCACAGGTTTTTCGTTTGCTCAGGTGCATTTTAAAACCTAGTTAGAGGCACTTTCAGTAGCAGTTGAATCTGCAGAAATCCCGAAAGCCTGGTTCAGTAGCTTCTTCCTTCCTCCTAGGAAAGTCCACTTCATAGATTAGGCAAGTCTTGGTCATTCTTGTAAGTTGGTCCCTATAGGAGTAGCAGAATTGGATATCCTCAAGTACACGCTTGATAAACCCAATATACGTGACCAAATGCAATTACCACATTAGTCTTTGGGTGGCAACATGGTGCTACATTGTCAAGATAGCCTACTATTTCGATGGGTACCGCATTGGATCCTCAATTATTTGGTTGATTTGTTCTCATGAGGATGAAATAATTAAGCCACCCTAGGCTATTTCTGCACTTGATTGAATAAGTTAATCAATCTTTGATGCTCCAGGTACTGGAATTCCGGAACATATAAAACTGAAGCCTACCGATCCAACGCACTGGTCCCACACGATGGCTTTAACCACAAACAAGCAACTTTGCTGCCCAGATATGATCAAATAAGACACTTTTACGTGAGAGATGCAGCTCAGGACTGATGTCAAATATCCCGGGTTTTAATACCAATGTAGCGGTTATACTACTGATGAAAGGCTTCAGTGGTATCTGGCCAAGTAAAATAAAGCGCTTTCCTGAATCCCATGGAAGGTTGATTTATTCTCCACAAAACCTGTCGATTGAGGCAGCCAAAGATTGCGAAATCCAGTAGTTTCTACCCCACTGAGCCAAATAGGCATGAGCCTGTTGACTAGTCATGCAAATCAGTCCACTCTGTCCTCGTTGCCTGGATACCTGTTGCTTGAGTTGGAGTTCTCTTCTCCATATCGGTTCACTGGGTAGGGATAATTTAACTATAACTCTTTCGATCTTGGTACAGAAGATGTGTAAGTAGCTTTTTGTTTAGCAGTGTTCACAGCAGTTATTGATCAGCAGCGATATGACCTTAGGTTTGATCAATAAATTCAAATATAAAGCATGATGGCCTAAAGGTCATGTTCAAGGCTCTGACAGCATAATAATGAAATAAATGTATGCGCTTATTTTTCACGTTCTATTTTCTGGGGACATGGGTACTCAGATCAACAAGAAGCTAACTCCGTGGCCAATTTAAGGACCACGGTGAAGTATAGAACTCGGGCCATCAAAAACCTGCTTTAATCACTCATTCATCTGAGTGTAGCTTATTCATGACAAGCCAAACCCACCATGCAGTTCACCCAGAATATCCCTTAACAGATCCGGGAAGTTTCTTCAGCTCGTTGAACTGAGGATCATTCACTGATGACCATGACCACAGTTGAGTGGGCAGGCCAACAGTTCCTCAAACATTATTTCTGAAAGTCCATCCGATTTCAATCCGGAAAATGTTGGATTCTTGTCTACCTGAAGACTCGTCAGATAGGCACTACCAATGCTTAATGTGACATGAACCCACTATAAAACGCCTCTCGGTTTTTAGCATAGATCAACTTCACTTACTGAGTGGAATCCAGATTTCATACATCGACTTGTCACTCAGGAAGTCCCAAGTCATTTATCCAACCTAATAAGAAGCCGGTGGTTGCCAGGTCGAGGGGCCAGGATTAGCCGAATAATTGTTAGAAGCAGTCGGTTGTAAAAATGTCACAGAGTGCCTCAAAACATGGTGAGGAGGCATGAGAACGAGTTTTATGCTTTTGGTGATGTACACAACATGGCTTATTTATCCGGGCCAGTCAGTGGCCTAAAGTTTTGCTAACACCAAAGCTTTCTTCAATGGATCCGCGAATTTTACTCATAGCAATCATGACGTTTGACTACCAGCAGTGCTTCAAAATGTCATATGCTAAACGACGAAGAGGGAATCAAATCAGACTTATAGAACTTCTCATCTTGCTTTTCTACGCTCTTAGGTCAACGGAGACAGAATATCGACCCGTTCAATGGTAGTGCGTTCATAGCAAGGTTTGGACACGGATCATGATATCCACTGCGAGTGTCTACCACACCTCAGCTACTGTAAAAAAAATTAAAAATCGTTCGGCTATAACACCCTTTCGTTGCCTAACTGCCATGTCACCAGAAGGGCTGGGATACTGCCAGGTTGTCCAAACCTAGACAAGGCAAGTCGAGAAGCAGAGGTCGGGTGCGAACCACGGACCTTCCGGTCAGTAAATTCGAGCTCTAACCACTGAGCCATCTCAGCTACTGAATTATGAGCCACAAACCTAGTTTTGTTTGCCCCGTTCCCTCGGTCTGCAGGACACGGAAAGCGACTATGCATCTCCTGTTCCCTAGTAGGCATAAGTGTATTTCCCACAAGTACCATTACACTGAGAATAAGAGTCATACTGACCCAATGGTACTTTGCACGACTGTGTAAGTTTTCAGGTATGTACAGTGATATATTCAAGTTCGTCTGGTATTGATCACAGTGAAAGAATACAGAGCGGACCGGAAGTCCCATACTAACACAGTTCAAGGTCACCGAGTCCTCGCACTGTTTGCGTTTTGGTACAAATCTAATCATTGCTAGGGTCACATCATGTGTTAAGGACACTTGAGAGTGCGAATTTACCAAAAGATCGATTGGGAGTTTTCGTAAAAGTGCACAGATAAATCGTCGTTCCATACTATCTGTCGGGAAATGAGCCTGTGTCTAGCAGATAATTTACACAATCATGAGCTTCGCTTTTATGACGAAACGATGGAATTATAGCCTATCTGAAATGTATTGTGTGGTTGTCCGGAGAAGTGGGATGCACTTCAAGAATCCGGAACAAAAGGAACAACATCCAAAAGTGATGCGCAGTTGACACTCCTTTTGTTGAGTTCAGGTTAACGTCACCAAACAGACAACAGTGTTTGCGTGTACACAAGCCACGCGGTTCTTTGGTTTTGTGGAGAAAAATCAGAAGGAATGAACCGATTGAGATAGGAGAAGAATATTGTTGCCTGGGAAGTTGTATCTGTCCCGGTGGTTTAGCCAGATACGATATTTCCATTCTGACGGGGGAGACCATCACAGTTCTTTCAAACTGCATCACTTGACGTGCAGACCTGATATCTGTCAGGAGTCGAGTGCACCATGCTGCGATGGACTCTTCCTTGTTACACGGATCAGAAATCTGGCCACCGCAGGGGAAGGACCTTGATAAAAATTCCACAATTTGACCGTCTGTCTCTTCGGTGCATTTTCGTACTTCAGTCTTGCAGAAGTAGACCGAATAGTTTCCGAGAGAAATAACTCGCCACGATAGATGAACTGATCACTCTTCATAGGTTACCCTGATTAGATCACGTGCTTCGTACGACACTCACATGAGGGATGGAAACGAGTCAGGTCAAGCAACGAACTGACAATTCAGTATGACAGTTCTTACCAGCAAACTGAGATGCGCTGTTCATTGCCGTCTTCATACATGGGGACCTGGCGACGAGACACATCACACTGAAAAAACGGACCAGTCTCAGGATTATTGGAGCGCACGCATCCAAGCTGCTGCCTTCAATGCATGGCTTCTCCGCCGGATCTCACCACTAAAAGTCTACTGACACGCGTCAATTACAACAGTTACTGCTTCCATGGCGTGCCTATCTACCCTTTATTTCCATATCTTCGGCAAACGGAACTGCAGCAACACCGTTTAATGTGTATGCAATTTCTAAAACTGAAACAGACGATAATGCTGCTGCTGCTGATGATGATGATAATGATGATGATGATGAGTAGGAAGAAACCATGTTGGGAGGTAAACCGATACTTTGCTGGCATTGACTATATATTTTTTTCCACAGATTTTGAACAAGAAGTGACATAACAGATCAGCCGAAACTTCCAACCTGTTCTGGTGAGAGTGACTACTTTCACCCGTCCCGTCCTTATTCCAATCTGTAATTTGTGCTCACCTGACTGCGGATGCGGCGATATATCGCACCGGATGACTGAGTACAAAGCCAGTGTGCGCATCTACGAAGCAGTCGGGAGCTAGCCTTACCAATAAGTGAGGATCTGGTGACAGCAGGTCGCCCTGGTGACCTAAACCGAACATTCAGGGTAGCAACCATAGCTCTCCGCGATGTATTGTTTATTCGGCTGACATTGTGTACACAGAAACTTGTGATATACAGTATGCACATGCCTTGGAAATGATCTTCTGCCGACCTTTGTGCGTAGCCCTCGGTTCTTCTTTTTAATGTTGCCACTACTATAAGTGTAAATGCGTGTTACCTGGAGGAGGATGAAAATAAAGGAAATCGTAACATCCTACCCGTTATGATTTATTTTCCACTGATAACCCCGCAGCTTGTTAGTAATAGGTTTTTGCTTGAAAAAACGTTAAGCCCAATGCAGCGTACGTGGTCTGGACAAGTAGGAAAACTACAACAGAAAGTGGCAGCCCGTTGAACGGACGTAGAATTGTATGTTCACACAGAAGCTTTGCAAAATGTGCATTGTTTGCCTGCTTGTCCAGTGCCAGGTGAACACTGGTCATCCTACCTGTTATCACTGCATTCAACTCGATAATAAATCGGACGGATTGTATCACGGATAAGATGGTGGACTCTGTAAAACCGGAATGCATTTGAATGGAAATTGTTAGTGAATGAGGGGGAGGTCCTAAGACAAAAGGTCATTCTGCTAGAACTATTTCGGTTGGAGGACCACCTACGTCGGTAGCCCACACACTTTCTTGAGATCTTTTAGGCTCACGCTCATTGGTGGGACTGACAGAGTACACTGCGTAGTAAAGAAGGCGGCATGGAATTCTGCTGATTCGAAAGGTCAGCCTGGATTATCGATCAACCCAACGAATATTAGGCACACACGAGCCACCTTAGTGTACGAACTACATTACCTTTATAAAAGTGTTGAATCTTGGTCAAGTAGGTTCGTTGTAAATGCGCACTACTCTTGATGAAACACGGCAAAACAAGTTCGTTTATCAGACCCCTTACACACACCGAGCCATTCTCTGCATGCATCATTCAATCGTCGACGTTCCATCGCGAGTCCTTGAAATTGGCACCGTTCGCAAAAGTAGTAACTTAGCACCACCTTATTTCTAACTGAAACATTTACTTTACTACTCCTTTAGCCATGATTTCAACATCTTTCAAAACATTTGTTCTTTCACGTAGACCCGTAATAATGTACCTGTTCAGCGTTGGGAAGCGAAGCACTAGTGTTGGCTGAAGTAGCGGGTTGTTTATTCCGCCTTCATTCCAGATATCTTCTTAGTGTGTCTATCAACGCAACATCGAGTTTAACCGAGGCTAAACGTTTATGGTTGATCCTATAGGCTATCGCAGCAAGATCTAATCGCACTGCTATTCAGCCGCTCGTGGCCAAGCTAAAAAGTTTTGAACACTTGCCGGAAGGTCGCGGGTTAGAAGCTCTCCCAGTTTTGCGGGGTATGCAATGTGTTACTCGGGTCTTCAGTACAGAGTGGTTTCACTCGAAGGAATAAGCCCCAATTTAGAATAAAAATCTGGTTATCTCGGCAAGGTAAGCCCGTTTACAATAGCAAATCAAAAATAGTGGTTGAACAATGACCTTGATTCCTTGTTACCGGCATGGGGTGGTTGGAAAACAAAGGCTGTGGTGGAGATCAACCTAATTTGTTTCACTCAGGCTAGGCATTAGAAAGCCGAGAAACACCGTTTCATTCATGTTCGGAACCATCACCAATGAGTATCGAACCCATGGCTTTCCAGCCAGTGTTTGAGCAGTTAACCGCTTACACATAAGTGCCTGATCAGCAGCGGGATTAGCTCTCATTTAGCGCTACTCTTTTATCGATCACAGAAACCACCATCTGTTGACCGTTTTCTTAACTGACGACTTCTCGGAAGTAAGTTCCACTCATCTTATGAAATTATTCTTCCGCTGAGGTAAATATAGACTGGTGATGAGTTGTTGAAATACACTCAGTTGCAAGCAAATTTGGTTTTGCGAGAGACTCATCTGGAATCCAGCTGAATCTTTCGTATGTGATGTATCCAGGCAACTGAATGTGCCTCATGTTTCAGTTGCTACGATAATCGAGATATCGTGATACATGTATATTCGTAATACACTACTCTTAAGGTTGCTGAAAATTCTTCGACAGCCCACGACCGATTTCACCCTTTTTGGGGCTCATCCCCAGTCCCCGAGTTTCCGTCAATCTTATGTTCTACTTGAAACTAAATTGCACGGAATTGGCGAAAGGCACTCATTTGCAAACTAATTTGGTTTTTGCGAGAGACTCACCTGGAACCCAGCTGGAAAGATTACAAACGAGAAATTCAGCTAGGTTCCAAGGGAGTTTCTCGGAAAACCAAATTTGTTTGGGGACTGCGCCTACTTGATAAGCTCCAAGAAAGGCGAAACCGGTCGTGGGCTGTCGAATAATTTTCGGCAACCTTATGAGTAGTGATGTGACGAGGTTCGGTAGGACTGGCTTCACTATGATAGGACGAAATTTCCATCTAGAAAATTTACTAAGTCTCCTCATGTCACCACAAATGTATGACATAAATCCACGTTCTTATCCAATTTCTACGGAATACTATTCACTAACTTGTATGTCCACCCCAGGTTTTTCAAGTTTGTTAGATGAATTTTCTTCTATTTCCAGTAGTTCATTAGCACTAATATCCTTTTTACACAGCATGCGACTAGGTGGTCAGTCGATAAACTTTGTTCAGACATCCATGTTCTGGTTGATGAGCTAATTAGGAGTTGTATGCAACTGGATCACCTAATGGTTTACTGCTAAATGATCTGTACACCTTTTAGTTAGAGGCGCTAATCACTCCATTACTTCTGCTCTAGGAGTCATGCATCCTCATATGCGCTATCGTTCTGTCACAGTTTTCACGCATAGATTCGTCTACAAAAACCGTAAAACATTAAATGAAATTATGTCACTGAAAGCTCTCAATACAGCGAACATGCCCTAACCTGGACCCATATCCATTAGGTTTCAGATTCCCAAATATGGTCTCCTATCTACGTAGTTATTTTGCGCTTTGAAACACTTGTTCCTGATTAATGATATAGAAAGATTTGTGGGCTTATATCCCGAAGATGACAGGCGTGCTGCCGTGAATGAACTCAGTTTACAAATACGGCGGTAACGATATGACGTCTAGGCAACCGAGATTTCATTACATAAACCACTTATGCACCAGTCTACTTGTGATAATGCATATCATCCCTCATAAAATTATGCCAGTTAAGAATCGACTGAAACAGCGACACCAGTCCTTTGCACATCTGTTCATAAACAGGGATTCAGGTACTGTCACAAGACTTGCCACCTGACTGCACAGATGTGACCGATTGTGTTCTTCGCCTGATGTATAGGTTCTGCTTAGGCAAAATTTGCGTGTCTAATATTCTGCCCTATGGATCAGTCTGATTTCTTCTCTATCGCTAACAAAACTAGTTGACTCAAATCAGTGGGTGTTACTCACTATCGGCCGTGGGCCGTCGAAGAATTTTCAGTAACCTTAGGAGTAGTGCATTGCGAACATGCATGTATCGCGATATCTCGAATATTGTAGCAACCGAAACATGAGGTGGCCTGGTGTAGCACATTCAGTTGCCTAGAAACATCACAAACGACAGATTCAGCTGGTTCCCAGATGAGTCTCTCGCAAAACCAAGTTCGTTTGCAAATGAGTGTACTTCGCTAAACAGGAGTATTTTCATGTTTGTTTGGGTGAGATTGGACTCAGGAGAAGATCTATGGAGCTTCGTTGATTCGGTTTGTGAGAGATAACATAGCACAAACGTTCTCTACCCGCATTTGGTTTCCTTCAACTCAGATTCACTTTAGCACCCAAATGTCCCCAGCCCCATTATTCTTCCAAATGAGAGTATCCTATACATAGCTCATGTGTTTGACGCGCCCACTCAACTCCTGTTGACTGGCAGTTTCTTCTGGTCATGATTGCATAGTCTTCATCTACTCAAGTGCTGTGCCGATGATACCGTCTGATATTCTCACTCACCGAAATTCCTTTCGTGCTCTCTTTTAGTTCATCTATAAGGCAAGCGGTAGCAAACGCGATTCTGTTGCCTCCCTTGTTCACCTCCTTGCTCCTTCTTCAGACTTAAATTCAGTGTCTCTTTATGTTGAAGGACAACTCCTTCTACACAACCTTTATCCTGTCGAGTAAGTTGTTGAGAAAGCAGAAAGTAATTTGACGAACAAATTTTGTTTTTTCTTCCATGTTTCAGTGTCCTATTTTAACTATGGCTCTCTGCCTGCTCAGGATTTTGCTCAAATATCGTCAGTGACACTTTTTACCCTTCTTTTCACATCTTTAAAAGAGAGGATCTTGCCACCTTACGAACGAATGCCACCGAATGCCTCCATTCCCGTAATTTCTTGTGTAAAATCTGACTTATTCAGATTTTAACACGATGCTTTACTAACCCCGAGACCATCAAGACCCATTTACAGATATCCCCTTGGACTTGCTCGCCATTTTTCTTTTCTCTCCCTTGCACCTTTTATTGGATAGGCGCTTTCGTGATAATGTGCCTAGACCCTGTCTCTCGGGAAGAACCCTTCTGAAAGACATCCCTACCCATCTGTCTATCTTCTATCTATCTATCTATCTATCTATCTATCTATCTATCTATCTATCTATCTATCTATCTATCTATCTATCTATCTATCTATCTATCTATCTATCTATCTATCTATCTATCTATCTATCTATCTATCTATCTATCTATCTATCTATCTATCTATCTATCTATCTATCTATCTATCTACCTATCTAGCTATCTATATATTTGTCTTTCTGTCTGACTGTTTATCTTATCGGTACTGATCACCACTCACTCATTTGAGTCAACTAGTTATGTTAGCGATACAGAAGAAGTCAGACTGATGCATAAGGCAGAACGCAAATTTTGCCTAAGCAGAACCTATTCTTCAGGCGAAGAACACAATCGGTCAACATTTCGGGTGTGTGTGTACTCACATCTGTGCAGTCAGGTGGCAAGTCTTGTGACAGTACCTGAATCCCTGTTTATGAACAGATGTGCAAAGGACTGGTGTCGCTGTTTCAGTCGATTCTTAACTGGCATAATTTTATGAGGGAAGATACACATTATCACAAGTAGACTGATGCATCAGTGATTTCTGTGATAAAATCTCGGTTGCTCAGATGTCATACCATTGCTGCAACTTTAAGGCTACGTGGAGCTGGGTCGAATAACCAGTTGAATGTATTTCAAGGTGATATCGGTGTTACTGCAAACATCATCATTATCATCATCAGCTGTAAGAAACCGTGTACTTGTCGTACAGTGGTTGTAGCTGCCACAGTTTCGTCCTCCGATGATTTGGGGAGGTGAGGTAAGTAGCTGCGCATTGGAGGCGGGAGCTGATGAATTGGTGCGTGAATGCACCACTGTCAATGAGCTGTTATATCTACCGAAATGGTTAAGTCTTCATTGGTGGTCTTCTTAATCCTAAGTGGACTAGGACCTTTGCCATAACGCACGCAGATGTTAAGCTTGATTAATCGCAACTAGGGCCTTGAGTGTCACTGATCTGCTCAAAGCAGTAGAAAGCCGTTGTTATTTTTCTGTGAACGCTGAGCAACCAAACCAAGAAAAACTTGGTGACTTTTTTCTGACTGCATTATGCAGTAGTGTATGTTTTACGCAACACGACCACCTTGCAATTCATCAATAATTTCTTCGTGTTAGAACTGACAGAGGAAATATGCTCTTATACGTTATCATGGTCTCTGATCTCTTCATTTGTGGGTGTAAAACATCCGGGTTGCATAAAATAGTAACTAGAATAATAAACAACAGGAAAGACGTATCTTCTTTGGATCAACTCACAAACGCACACGTGAATAACAACATAAAGTTCAGACAATTATTTTAAGGTGTATTTGTACTTCTGATGCCGACCACGAGGGAACTTGATGAGCACAAAATTGAATCAGAACTGTCTATCGTTTTCGGAATAGTTTGGTAACAATCGGTGGATTGGTTACTGGGCAACGTTTCGCCTTTGACACAAAAGCGTCGGCAGGCCAAGTGACTAGGTTACGAGGGTGGTCGAGGCGGAAGGAGAACCAATCAGCTAAGTCAAGCTAAATCTGTGTTAGTTGTCGACCAAAGAAATTTGTGTTAGGGTGGGTCACCAAGTGTTAAGTTAATGGGTAACCTAACTGGATTCGGGTCCAGCTTAGGGTCTCGTGCTTCCAGTTCACGTGATGATACCTCTTGAACGTCGTTTGCACTTTTCTTCCGACTGTTTGGATGAGCTTGTGCTAGATAACTTTTTTTCAACTGAATGAACACAACTGTCCATGTTATCTTTTCACCCGTAGTCTGCAAGTTCCCAAGCAGCTTCGGAGAAGCATACGTTGGCAGAACGGGTAGATGGACAGCTTAGAGTTCAGCAGGTTTTCAGAAGCATGTAACTTAGATATTGTCAGTTCTAGTGGAGGGATAGAGTGCAATTGGTTTTATTGTCTCGCCATTACAAACCGAGATCTCCATAGAGTTGAAAATATATTCACTGTTTAGTAAACCTGTTGGACGAACCAGGATCCCAGGGCTTCCCCTCTTAGTATGTCTGAAGTATACACTGTAATGCAGTGTGTCAGTTGGGGCCTCAAAAATCTAAACCTTTGTTCATCTAATATGTGAAACGACTGATATTTTTGGCCCAATTTTCATTAAGCTGCCCAGATGTTTTTATCGGCTCACACAAAAAATGCGATGCAAATTGAGCGTTCGTGTTTGCAAATATCAGACAACAGTAGTCATGTAATTTTTCATCTGTATAACCTTATAATTAAGGAATGCGTCTGAAGTAACATTCTGGTGAGTCACGTGTCAATGAGATTGTGGACCTATGGGTTTGGGCAAAGGAGTCTGAACAAACATCCCGTCTTTTTCATCATTTAGCTCCATTGAGATGATAATCAGAAAACTAGATAACCCTTCATTTTTCCCGCTAGTTTCCAGCATGTTCTCATTTCATGCTTGCAATTTGGTGAACAAACCGGCGGCTCAGCTAATATACGATGATAAACAGAGAAAAGGTAAGGGACAGTGTCTGATTGCAAATTCGTTTTGAGAAATTACTGGACTCAGGTATTGAAAAACCGTAAGGGTAGGATGATTATGATGTGCCAGTGGGAAACGATATGTTTTTCCTGTGGAAAGTCACGACATGAAAGTAGCAGAAAAAATCGATACGTCAAAAATCCGACCAGCGTAGGCAAAATGATCGATTGGACTAGCTGGCTAGACACACAACTTCAAACTGGGTCTCGTCTGGTGCCTGGACGACTTGAAACATTGTTTAATTCTGTGAAAATTGTTCGTGCACTCATCACTGATGGTGTAGCACGTGACACAAGTTTGCGGTGGATTAGGAACCACCCAGTGAGGTTTAGTCTGCGCTCGTAAATGCGACAATAACTAACTCGTGTAAACTAACAAACAGTGTAGGAATTCCGCACAATCAACATTTTCCGTCCATTTTCATAAAATAGATACTGTTTATACGTACTGCACTACGTATGAGGTTGCTGAAAATTCTTCTTTGCCTGGAAACATCGCAAACGGGAGATTCAGCTGGGTTCCAGGTGAGTCTCTCGCGAAACGAAATTGATTAGCAAATGAGTGTAGTTATAGATACTGTCTCTTAGTTACTAGTGTGTGGGTGATGAAACGTCACCTTAGTTTGAGCAAAAATGAACTATAAGTGCTATGAATCCATAGTTCTCATGTTTGCCGTCCGACGGTCAAAATTTCATCATGTAAAGCGTATCGCTATGAGAAGTTGAAATGTAGGAAACATCAAACGAAGCGCTACTACGTTCATATTTATCTGCTTGTCTCGGTAAATCCTCTGAGCAAAGCCAACAATTTTCCGAATCGGTCATCATCCAGTCGCGAGGTATCTTGACTTTCAGATCGTCTCAAATCGCATTCAGGATAGTCATACAGTGTATGCAGTAAGTTATTATGAGTGTTACGTTATGTCAAACTAGTAGATTGAAAACAGGTCACTTCACATCCTGAGGTGAGCTAGAAGGATACTCGAAAATTTTAATAAATTTACCGGGAAGAGGAAATATGTCTAAGATTTGAAAAATGAGAAGAAGAGGACAAGCTGAACGTGCTTAGACTGTCAAAAACCGTGAGTCAAAGTGACGGCTAGGTTTGGTTGGATTTCCACGTGCGTGGTCTTGGGGATCAACTACAGAATATAGTAAGCCGCCGGATGAAAGCCAGACGAAACGTCCGCGCACTTGATAAAATTTTAATACGGATTGTCCGGAGACAAACTAACTAACCGGATTAATAAATATCTCCTGAATATAGGTGAAAGACTGCGTCATATTAAGGAAAATCAATGAACGTATCGTCTGCGTATTGTACTGGACTGTAGCGGAGGTCCTAAATATGGAAAAAAAAGTGACAAGAGATTTCGTCTTCAAGCAAGACAGTGCTTGTGAGAAGTGACGATCTGCATTAGACCTTGGAAAAGGTCCACCAAGAAAATATTTATATCTTGGCCAAGGCTTGTTTACTGGCATGACTGTGCCGACCCAACTGTCAGACAACAACCGAAAGCGTTTGTGTAGTCGATAAACGATATTCCAAGTGGATCATTACTTCCAAGAACGGATGTTACGACACGCGTAAATTTGACCGCATTATCGATCGTTGAACTCAAATCGCCTGTGAAATCCCAGGATTTTCACTATTCATTTCAACAGAAACTTCTCAGAAGGAAATAAAACGCAAGTGCTGTTTAAAAGAACAAACCAGTATCGAAGTACAAAGTGAACCCAAAGGGAATTGCGTGCCTCGACCTGCCCTGATGAGTAGTATGAAAAATCTTTTCTTTGATTTGGGAATGAAATTTTACGACTGGATCTTCCGCAGTCGGGTACCTCTTCTAAATAATTGCATAAAATGAAGAAATAGAACACAGGAGAGCAAAAATGGGGCAGGTATTTAACAATTCGGAGATATCATCCCGTGGAAAAAATAAGCTGGCTGTGAATCCCCCTGCCTGACTAGGTAAAATAGGCGAAAAAGAGTGAGAAGTATCACTTGCAGCAGGAAAATCTGGTCAATTTCCCGACATTCGACCTAGACTTGGCACCAGATTGCCGATTTACTATTTACCACGAGGCAGGGCAAATACATCTTCTTAAATCGTTTAAAGTCTCAGAGACAATTCGCTGGAACTAGACAAAATGGTCGAATTTATCCACCGTAATGCCTATATAGAGATCCTTCTGGGAAACAGATCTTTCTCGAAACTAAAAACACCGGCTGAAGGAAAACGGTGAAAAAACAAGGGAGTTGAAGTTTGACGGTAACGTTTAGCTCACGTTGAACAACGAAACGCTTGATACTTGTTCATCTAAAGTTATAGTAAACTATCACGGCGGGGCACCAATTTGGCTCCACATTGGTAATTGTGCCTAAAGGAGAAGTAGTGTCATGGAACCGACCAAGACATCGAACCCGCTTTTAAGGCCACAATAAAATCATTAGTTGAGTGAAGAATGACAATCCCGTTCTTCCACTTTCTATTAGATTCCGATAACACTGAAAGTTTATCAACTGGTTGGTCAATATTGCAGAGCAATATTGCGATAAACGTTTTTCTGTTAGACGCGCTGGGTTTTCTCTCATATCCACGACGCTGAAGATAGAGTTCCCATAAGAGATTTCTCATAACACGGCCGAAGGGTCGTCTCGCAAAAGTCTGCGTTCTTAGGAGCCCACCATGTAGCGAAGGATACCCTTCATGTTTTGGTGGAAAAGACACTTATCTGAAGGGACGGGAAACGTTTGGAGGTGGATACTTCCTCTGCTTCTCTGGAGTGTTTATCATTCAGGCATCTGCTCTTTTTTGTGGTTTTCGCCTCTTGTTATGTGGTACTCCGAACAAGCGTGTATTTGTTCACGATCCTGGGGGAGAAGAAAACAAGGTAACTCAAATCCTGAACAGGTCGAGGGATTTTCAGAAAGTTATATTCGTGATCGTCATTAAGAACAATCACTAGGTGTTTTGCAATTCCTCTGTGTGTCAATGGAAGCGATTACTTTTTGTCATCGTTTTACTTTTCCGGCAATTTAATGAGCCAGTTAAATGAAAACGGAGGCTGGTGATAACACCACATATCTGTTATTACAACTAAGGGTAAAAAGATGACTCGGATGGCGCCATCCTTAGAAAAAGTCGGGAAGGTTCTCTGTCCTGATTTCTGACCCCACCTATTTGTCTGCACGCCTGCCTACCCACCTGCCCTGTACAACCTCAAAAAAATTGTCCATATGCTCAACAGTAACGGCAGAAGATAATTTATTCTAAATATATCGTTTTGAAAACTTGTTTTGAACTTATCAACTAGCACATAAATAATAGGTGACTGATGTATAACTTTACACTTACTATTGGAAACCCACGTTCTGCCGGAGTGAGTCCATCTTATTATCAGTTGACTCTATGCTCAAATCAACACAACCGTATTTGTTAAATTCCCCAAAACAACGATGATCATGCAGTTCAGACCAAAGTCTATATTGGTAAAAATTCTGTGCCAGATATTTCACGTGCTTGACAAATTGGTATAGTGATGCACTCACTCTTTATAGGAATTTTCCCTAATGTTCTTTTACTGGTTTGTCCCCGGGATACGTGTTACTTTTGGAATGTGTATGAAATCACCCTGTGCCCATATATATATATATATATATGTATATATATATATCGATTGCCGTCATTCAGAAACATTAAGGGAACTGTTTACTCTGCAGGTCACTCGCTAGGATCCACTGGCCTTTTGCCTTTCTAGAAATGCGGTATTGCGGCCCGC
This sequence comes from Clonorchis sinensis, assembly GCA_003604175.2. Lineage (NCBI taxonomy): Eukaryota > Metazoa > Platyhelminthes > Trematoda > Opisthorchiida > Opisthorchiidae > Clonorchis > Clonorchis sinensis. The sequence goes on along the minus strand of CM030369.1, from coordinate 29,539,945 downwards.
TTTCCAATAAGCGAAACTTGTGTTCTGGTGTTCATCTTAACCCAGGCCTATTTGATTGTGTCTTGGCCACGTGGTCACATGCTGTATGAAAGCTACGGTATGACATCCCATACAACCTTGTACTGGTCACGTGCCAATTAATCGATTGATCGATTTACACTCCTAACAAGGCTAAAATTTGAATCGGTCAGTGTTGTAACAGATGTTCTGATGAGTGTGCATTATCTGATGATCTGTTGACTCCGACTTAGGACCATTAAATTAGGAAGACACAAATGATGTTGAACAAGCTATCCAGTATTCGTTTCACTGTGTGGATGAATCACTAACTAGGAGGGTGCAAAGTCACACCTAAAGTTATTGTGGCGGTTTGACACTAGGCGGTTTAATATTTCCTTCTTTTATTCTCTTCATTGTGACATGGCCCTAGGACAAAAAAGCACTGATGTTGCGGTAGCGATTAAGGGCTGATGCTCATGTTGATGACCATTTCGGTAACCTGAGCGTTTCGTTCCGCCATTAACAACTATTGAGATGACCTGACACCAAGTGAATTAAAAACTAATAGAAATGCAGTTAGAGTTGTTGTTAAATTCCCAAAGGTGTTACAAAAATTCTATTGCCTTGAAATGTATTAGGATGGATCCCTTGATTTTCAAGCTTGTTGGATTTTTCCCATAAGCCTGCTCACTATGGAGTGCGAAGTGGCGTAAGTGGTTGCAAATTGCAAACTCCATGTTCGTGGCGCATGTGAGCGGTTTTCATTTTAAGTCGTGTGCTTAAAAGCACAGAAATAAAGCAACCATATGGTTGTAGATTATTTCACAATTTCATTCGTTTTGATGTCCAGACGGTTCACGAATCATGGTGAAAAAAAGGGCTGTGAACCGGATTATGCCGTGCGTCGATTCGTAATTTGATTTCTTGTGGACAGCGGGAAAACCACGGGCGTGTTACCTTGTTTTGACCATTGAAACTAGACTCTGCCAGTTTTTCCCCCCATTCACGCAGAGGTATCGAGTTCCTTTCGATTACCTTGCTTACTCAGCTTCCAAACTATTCTCTTCAGTAATAACTGAATGTTCGCGGTGAACAGTCGGAAAGAGTCTTTAAATGTTGCGTTGATTATCAAACCTAACCTTTCCGACCCAAAAGGTGATAGGAAAAAGTTCACCATGAAACATTAACTAGAACCTACTTTTGTCGTTTTGAACATACTGTACATTGAGAACATTTCAGGAATTTCCGCGATCTGTGAGATGTGCTACATCAAATTTATCATGAAAAACAGGGGTCAAATTTCGATTTTGAAGAATTAAATGCGGACATTTCTCCCTGTTCTTTTTACTTTGTCTACCCACTCAAATTTTTCCATACCCACCCTTAACCGCATTTGACTTGTTTACCTCCGAACTAAACAGTCATATGACCCAGTTGGCCATTTCCGGTCTTATGCTTTGCCCTGATCCTTGGTAAAGGACTTTGTCGGAATGCCTAGGGGAAAATTGGGAATTCTTTGCCTCCCCTCAAGTTCTCGCAGTGCGAGTAGGCACTCAGCAGTTTGCTCCAGAGTCAACTTTGTGTATGCCGATGCATCTGATCTGGATGGTAATTGAGGCCAGGTCAGATTGATACCGTTGAACTACACAGCCATCTTTGATTGTGGGGACAGGCTGGTGCAACTCAGCACCCATCATGTCAAAGATGTCACCCACAGTATGGTTATTCTTCTGGTAAACTATTTCTATGACTCTATGGAGTTCCGCGGTTTACGCAATCGCTAGTCTGAAGGCAATATCTAGTCTACTATTTTGTGTTTCGTTTATACAAAGGAAATCTCGGTACCATTGATTCTGATGGATTGTATATATACGGGTGATATATTTAGCCGCGGTCCTTCCCCTGAAGAATTCGTGACTACTTTAATTAGGTTTTGAACTAATCGAATTTTCTGGATAATCATTATCATACCCCTTGCGATCACATTCACGACACTAGAGCTGACAGGCAGACCAGCCCCAGAACCATGCATCGCATCGATCCACAATCTTTCATAGTCCTAGCACGGTAAGGAGAAGAAATATTTTGAGTGTTGTTGGTGTTATCTAAAGTTACATCCCCCACGCCTATTGGTCCAAATATCTAGTCACGCAAGACATCCACCCTGCAAGTACGAGTGTATATGGAATTCTTCGGATGCGTTTTTCATCAGGTAGTCTCATCCTAATAACATGCGCCATGCTTGCCCCACATTCATGGCAAATGGGTTTAATTTGGTTTTGCCACGCCAGGCTCTCTACATATATGCTTTCGGCTGAATCGTTCGCTATCCTGTGAAGAAAGAAAACGAGAACTGGTCCAGTTTCCTCTAAGCCATTTGACCGAGCAAGTGTCTCTTCTTACTGAACGGGAAATGGAGGCCTAGTTTTGACGGGAGACATCTGAATCGCAGAAGAATCACCTGTTTATGAAATTCTCCAGCCAAATATACTGCACAGAGGCCACCTCACTTTTCGGTTGATACGAAATTCGGAATATCACAGCATTCTGTCTGGACGGACACTACCAAAATGTTTGCTGAAGACTTCTCGACGGACAACAGAAGGACGAAACGGGTAGTGGGCTGCTCAAATTTTTTCAGCGTCCTTATCAGTAGTGTATTCTGTTTCGGAAACAGTGCTTTCTTACCCTGAGGGGTCAATTTGAATCAACCAGTACAACATTCTAGGAAAAAAAAGCAGTTTCTTCAACAGTCTTCGTAAAAAAATCCACAAAATACATAACGCTGATATTCCTTCCCCAATGGGATTGTCCAACACAATTTCATCTTCTTCAGGTGTCGTGTCTGATTCTCTTTGACAAGCGTATGTCCGACTGAAATAGGCAAACAATGCCAATTAATGGACAGCATCACTGTTCTAATCTCAGCCTCTTTGTGTTTATCAGTGTGCTTTTGGGAAGAATGTCCATAAATAAGATCTTAGAAAATATGGCCGTCATGCGAATGGCTGTGCTGTTGTGTGTGTGTGTGTGTGTGTCCGTCCGGTGGGGCATAAGTGTTGGCTTCAGCAGCAAAGGGCACGCTTCTTCCCAAAGGCTTTGTTCTTGCAAGGAATCCTGCTGACAACAAATACCAGATAAATTCGTTTGCACACTAATTTGGATTCAACGAGAGGCTCATCTGGATCTTTCTGAATCTGTGTATGTTAGTCTTTAACTGACTGTGCTGCACAAAGCTCGACCTATGTTTCAGTCGGTACGATATTCGAGATAGTGCGGTATATTCTCCAGCAGAAACACTATTCCTAAGGTTGCTGAAAACTCTTTCACAGCTGGCTACCGGTTTCGTCCTGCTTCGAGCTCATTAGGTGGGCGTAGTCCTTCGAGTTCCCGTCAACCTTGTGCTCTATTTGGAACCAAAGTAGATGTAATACTGTCTTCTTCCGTCGAATTTATGGTGGCTTTACCGCACACATGTGTGCGCAGCACAATGCAAACGAAAAAAATCGAACTACAATTTCTGCTCATAGGTCGTGGAGATTTTTACAGGGTCTGATTCGAACTCGGAGAGATTTCTCCAAAAGCAAACCACCAAAGCTCGTTTCACTGCCAATGTGCTGGTAAGTAAAACCCTTTCGAACAGCCCTTTATCGTCTCCTAAAAAAAGAACGCATGATAGTGACTTTGGGGATATTGCGAATTTCCACTACTTGTTGAGATCCTGAGGAGATTGTCTGACCAGAAGAACGCCGTCCTGCCAAAGTATGGAAACAATAAATGAACTGGAGATCTTCCGGAATAACGACCTCGGTTTTGTGTTGGCTTAAAAACAGTTGATCGACCTTGTTAAACAGTTACAGACTAAAAGTGCACCAATAACTCGCACCGTTGTTCCGGCCTTGTTCGGTTTGTTCTACTATGGTTGTGGTCCGACTGCTTTATCGTGTTAAACTCCTTGTAAACAAATCAGCATGCGTTGTTTCCTCCTGTCCAGAGTAATGTCAGTGTTGTGGGCATTAGTGTCAGGAAAACACTGTGAAACAACATTTTGCCAGTGGAGCTCAAATGCTTCATCTAAATTGCACTGTCAATCAAAGTCCGTTAGCGGATGACCATCAGCTTACTTACTGGACAGTATGGGGCTGACCACGTGAGCGGGTGGAAATGCCACTATCATGGTAGCCATCACACAAACACACAGTGTTCCACGGGCTTTTACAAAGCTGGTCAAAGAGACGTGTTAATAATGGTATGAAAACACGTACAAATGGTGTTGACGATTGGAGCAGACCACGTGTCAGAAACACATAATCCTAACACACACATAATCCTAACAGTATACCGGCATTTTAGCAGAGGCCTGACTACCCTGGATCTTAGCAGAGAGTAGTTATCGGAGAACTGTGCGTGTGCGCTTTCAACTAACCCGGCAACTCATGTGTGGCAAATGCTAGCAGGTTTCAAGTGTCTGTGGTGTTACCTGACTGGGTCGACACAACCAAGTTATGTTACTAGGTAGACGTTCGAGACATCGGGTGTTCCGCTCACATCACCCAAGCGCAAACATGTTCACCTGTTCAGACGTAAAAATTTGGATGAGTCCAGCGTGTGATGGTGGAGTAGTGGTAACACGCTGGCCCCGGTACTGCCATTGGATATGCACTGCCGATGAGCTTTAATAAGAACGAAGCTCGAGTCCAGTGCTCCATCCCCCTTTGATATGGACTCACCAGAATGATTGCGCCAGGACAGGACGACCATTGTTCAAACGCGAGTCATGTGAGTATGTATTCTACAAAATTCCGCAACCACTAACACCTGAATCGTAACTAAGTAACACTTAAAAACGAGACCGGTATCCGCTGTTGGGATGTGAGTAAAGATCGTGGGGAACACCCGTCACTGGCAATGTTGGTGAAGATGTGTTGCTCGGGTGCGCTGCTTGGTTTTTGGTCTGTTCGCCGCAACTGAATTGCAAACATTTCATCATCAATAGAGGCGACGTCGTCATTTTGGGTTGACTGACGATGTCACCTGAACCGCTTGCAACCCAACTGACAAGCTTGGTGGGTAGACCAATAACCATACCCGTCATTATTTGATTGGGTCCTTGATCAGACAACGCAGATAAAGTCCCAATTCAAATACCAAATCGTCATATATAATGTAGGAAAAACAGGATACAAAACTAGACGCTTATGAACCTTGTTAGCCGATGTTATGTATGCGCTGGGGATCGAGTAGAGTATTATTCTCAAAAAATCGAAATACAAATGTTATTCGTGAAGGCTAGAAAAAGTTTTCAAATTAAATAACTGTTGCCTACGTTCATATAGCAGGAGCCTCTTACGACCTTAGGCAAACAAGGTCGGTATCACGGCTCAAAACCTTTCATCTTGAACAAATCATATGTTCTCATCTCACAGGTTTGGTAAACCGACAGCAACTTCCAGTTGACAGTGACGAACTAAGTCCTTTGGGGGTGATATGGCGAAAGATGTCTACTTGTCGTTAGACTCTGAACAGCGTTATCAGTCAACCATGACACAATATTTGGCCAATCCGAGGAGGAGATGCCAGTTACCTTACTTACGATGGGTCAGCCCCTTTGGAGGTCGGTGAGTTTGATTAGTTTTTGCCAGCATTTTGGTAGGATACCGACAACCCAAGTATCAGAATTGATATTTACTCATAGAATATTTCGTTTTCAGTAAGGTATCTCATGACCAGTGAGGTTACTAATCACACAGTTTAATTTAGTCAGTAAAGGCCTCTGTGTACCTGTGTGCCCGAGTTGTGCAATCGCCCCGGGAAAAAAACGTTGTTTAACAAAATTTGCTCAGTTGCACACCAATCTGGTTTTTACGTGAAATAGTATTGTATCGTAACAATTGAAACATGAAGTCACCTAAAATAGCACATTCAGCTGAATAACGTCAAAAACAATAAGTTCAGGTGGGAAGCAGTTGGACCCGCCGTAAAAACCAAATTAGTATGCAAATGGGTGTATCTCCTTAATTTCTTAAAATTTGGGTTCAAGTGGAAGACAGAGTTGAGGAAAACTTGAGGACTCTGCATATCGGATGAGTCCCAAGAAGGGTGAAACTGTTCATGGGCTTTCCCAGAGTTTTCAGCAGCCTTGTGAGTAGTAGGTTACGTCTATACAACAGATCGGAAGGATCTCGCCGATAGTCCTGGAAAATGCGCCAGATCCCTCTCCACACAAATCACTGTGCCTTACACAGTTATGTGATTACGAATACTCATCTTGTTCTCAAGGGTTTTTTGGTTGTGTGCGTACACCTCCGTGGATAATATCTGTTTCCGCAACATCTTCCTGTCCAGCACATCATAGGAGATCTCAGCTGCTGACGCATTGAACTGGCTTTGGTTTACCTTGAAGGTGGTCAAATTAAAAGCCTTTCCTCACACCAACAACTGATAGTGAAACACCCACTCTTGATGACGGAATTTTATCTGAACGATACCTAAAAAAGGGAAACAGTTTGGAAAATCCCAAGTATTCGTATGTACTGAAACCGTTGTTCGTTTTCCTAGGAAAAGGACTGATGGCTTTACAGCGATTCGCACACTTCGACCACTGACATCCGTTCATTTTTGGTTTATTTATCTGATGACTCGGCAAACCATGCCTTGAGGACCGGACAGAAAACGCGGGTTTGGCTCACGGAGTACCACCTTCTTCAGTGAGAAATAGTTTTCTGATTAGAGCCTGCGCTTTATGTGCGTCTTTATGGCTCGTCTTCATCAGGCCACAGGTTCTCAACTGGAAATGGAGAGGGCATTTTTTATAACTGAGATGTTTGTTATAAATGCGCCTCAGCAAATTCCACACCCAGTTATCACGCGAAAACCGCGGTAAATTCGATGTATTTGATGCCGTGCTGGTAGATCCGCAGCGAGCAACTCGCTGTCGCAAGTCTCGATTAAACAGACCATTACACGTGTTACTCATCCCGACATACCTGTGGACAGTAGTATGGAAACAGCACTTTGCGTTCAATCTACATGACGAGCTACCTGGTGCTTTAAATTAGTTGCTTAAATTGTGGCATGCGTGCTAGATGAACTTGTGACGTATAACTGATGATAATTTAATGCACAGTTTCCAGGATCATCCAAGGACACTCTGCTGACGTTACCTCTGTTTAAAAAGGCGCGCATTTTAAAAGATCCCAGCTACTCGATACACTATTTGAACAATTTTTAAAACATTTTTTGGCGGTAGTTTTTGATTTTCTAGCTTAATGCAATTATTCACGAAGCGACTTCACAAAAATAAACAACTTAGCTGGTTTGGCAAAATCACACGGAATTCGGTGTATCAGTAGCGAGGTTCCGTTACGAATGGTCACATAGATTAGCTGAACATCGCAATTTCGGTGCACAGAATCTTTTCTCCGTTTACACACACGCAGATCAGTCCAGCACCGTTGCGTCGCTAACATCCTGATCTAGACCAAATACCATTTGGAAAGGAATATGTTATTTTGTGTGTGGAGATTTTGTCTTGTAAGAGAAGCCAATCCATGCTGAAAAGTCGAGAAGCACTGTACAACTGTTTTATCCTTATTGGGAATCATCAGCAGCGCGCATCTCACGAAACTCCGGAGGGTCTCGAACCCGCAATCCCTTGGCTAGTAGTTTGAACAATTAACCGTTCGGCCACAAGCGACTTATCAGCAGTTTGATTAACTCGCACTCTGACAGGATATAGCGCTGCTCATGCTCCAAACACGAGATCCACATCACGCGGTCACATATGTGGACTGGCCTGTCGAGCTACGACTTCTCAGATGGGAGTTCCACTCATTGGGTAAAGTTTATTCTTCCACTGAGCTACTTATACATTGTTGGTAGTGTGAGGAGATTTGGGAATTTTTGTGGAGATTTCGTCCTGTAAGTGAAGCCGAGCATCACTATACACTTGTTTCGTCCTTATCGGGAATCCTAGGCAGTGCGCATCGTTCTTCGCTATCTTGCAGCGATGTAGGCTGCATTCAAACCTAAATCGTCGGGTTTGAATTGGTATCAGCCTGCATGGGTTCACTGAACATAAAGAAGAACCACTTAATAATTTTAGGTGTACTTGCAATCATATTTCATTTCAGACCACCGTAAATGTGAAATATACTGTCAAGGGAACGCATTTCTGAATATCGCATTCCTGCTGTTGGAGCCCGAAGGCAACCAGTATTCTTACAGGCGCATACCGATTTCAGGTTTTTAAATTCCTGATGCCAGATATCAGCACTACTACAACCTTATGAATAGTGCATTACGTATATACATGTATCGCGATATCTCGAATATCGTAGCAAATGAAACATGTCAATTTGTCGAAATGTAGGTAGCTTGGGTGTGTTTACTGGTGGTTGATCAGACAGCGGTTGATCTGTTGACTAGTGGGATCTATTTATCTACGTGAATTTCCACTGGAAGTCAAACTGGAAAATTGGCTTCGCGTGCGGTTCTTTGCACATAAAATGCCTCGTCATTACATTCGAACCAGAAATCCTCAGCAGACCCAAGTCCCCGGAATGTTATCTTACAAACCTTCGTACGTTTTGCTGATGCCTTCGGGGAATATCGATCTGCCTCTCCTTAGCATGCAGTGACGTCCAACAGTCAGACAAACTACTTCCAAAACAATATGGCTCATCCAACAATATGGGATTCCCAACTCGCATCTGTAAATTGCCCACTTGATTACAGTTGCATCCCTGCAGACATTGCCTTCTTTCTGAATTACACTCTATGGACAAAAAAAACAACTCGTGAAATACAACAAGAAACGCTTTGTTCGAAGGTGGGATACAACATCTGATGAAGCAAATTGTCTCCTTCCTGAAACTTTGCAATCGGATCGGGTGACCCTTCATCTGTTCTCCGAGCTCGGCAAGTAACTTGCAAACGTTTCGTCACCAAAAGAGGAGACATCATGAGTGCGCAAATGGGTGGGTATTTCCTTCTTAGTTGCGTGACCTTTGTGACATTAGAATAGTATCCGTCATCTTTTGACCTGAGTGGCTAATTGAGGAACAGCGTTTTTGTGAATTCACAGGTCTTTTTGAGAGCTATGTTGTGTTGTGATTTGCCTCTGTCAGGAAGACAGAGTTCTGAAGATTACCCCAGAATATCCGGAGCCTACTGTGCCCCTCAAACTCCACTAAACGCCTTGAGTCAAGGTCAAACAGTGCCCTTCAAAATATAAAGTCAGACAGCCTTGGATCAAGGTCTAGTCGTGACCTTAAAAATATAGCGCGAGACCGTTGTGCTAGCACATTTTCGCTTGTTTGGAATAAGGCTGTTATGTTTCCCGACGAAGAGTCTTTTTCCGGAACTAAGCCACTGGAGCTGGGACAGCAGGCAGATATAACAGCCTTTCTTTGATGCGATTGGTTATCTCAATGCATTGTTTTTCAGTAGTTTCCTTCCCACGTTTTGATTGGCTTTTCCAGGTTGTATTGCATTTTGCTATGATTTTCTCGATACTAATAATAATAATAAGGCAATAGCGCCGTTACTATGGTAACAGACGCATCTGTGTTACCACATTTCCGACCTATTGCCCCTTTGCAGGCTTCGGTGATAATGACTTATCCACGGGATGATAACTAGCTAACTAGAAGTGTGCTGTCCCATAGGGACACTTTATCAATCCAGACCGTTTTATTTCGCCTGCACTTAAGAAACTTTGTCCCAGTAGAGAAATAGTATCCAAGGACATGGCAATGACGGGACAATATTCTTTCCTTATCAACACTAATGTGTCTAGACGGAAGAATCTTTAGGACACTCTGCTCTTGATGTCAAACGGGAGGAACATCTAGAAGGTGGAGGAAACTTTCTTGGGCGCGAAATAAAACGTTCTTTGACGATGTTGTTTGACCAATTTGCTCGTATTTTGTCCGAGACGCAACATTAGCGAGTGTGTTACATTTACTGCATCATGGTATGCGAATACACAAGTCGGCATTATGTCCATCAGGGACGGGTGCAAGGAGTTGAAAAAAAACTCTCTGCAAATAAGGCCAGCGGACTAAAACAATGCCCGTGTAGTTTTAAAGACTTTCCACCAAAACTCCCATTTCCATCTACCATCTTCTCAACCGTGACCTTAAAGAGTTAAGTGATGGTAAAGAATGGAGGACCTTCAGAAAAAAAAACACCAAAGTCAACTTCTCGTGGTTCCGTAAAAATCGCACTTTGGTCTTCCCCCTTTTGCCACAGAGACTGTTAACTTTTATCACACAACCACCACTAGGTGTTTTTAATAATGCATCTCAGTTTTATCGCGGGCCCAAACGTTCCATCCTGGATGTTGCCACCTGCCTAGTGAGCCGGATTTTGCGAATTCCGGATAACAACAGATAACCCGATCGAATTCGTTTTGTAGACTTCAGCAATCCTTTTAATTTGCTTTATCAAGCTTTGCTCCTCGACTGACGTGCATCTACCTAATCTCACTTTTACCTTATTATTTCACTGAAAAAAGCATTCACAGACAGGCGACAAAAATTACCTACGATTTTAGCTTGGTGTGGCCTTCGTAGGTTGAGAAAATTTCGGAATTTTTAATAAAGATTTTATCCTGCAGATCGAACGACGAGCAACTGAGAATTCAAACTAATCGCCGGTAGGTTGTGGAGTTTGGAGCTCAACTGGGGTTTCGTGAGATGCACACTACCCATGATTACCGATAAGGATGAAATCACTGTACAGTGCTTCTTGTCTTTTCAGCATGCATTGGTTTCACTTAGAAGAGCAAGGCTCCATTGAGTGTGATGTACTTTAGCTGGTCATTCTGTAACTTTTTCTTTTCAAATTTTTCACAGACTTCATACATCTTGGCGACTAAAACATAAAACACATAATGAAATATGCCTACGATATCACCATTGCCGGGACCTGCTCTGTGGCCACTGATTCTAAGCTGTTCCAGCAAAATAATCGTGCCACCTGTTCTTCGTCTCAAAGCATTTTCCGCCGTTTGAGTACAGGCAGGTTCGTCGACGTGGCCGCCACTTGAATGAATTGCAGTCACTACTTCTCCCAGCATTTTAGCTCAAATAAATGCCCCGGATTTAGGTTACACACTGATTGATCCGCATATATTCACGTGGTTTGAAACTTCCGTTGACTGAGTTTTTTCTATCGGACGACCGTCTGTTCCCTTTATTTGCACAAACATTTCATTTTCAAAACGGCCATACAAACAATGCTGTATTGCTTGGCCGCGGTATTTCGTGGGATTTGAAAATCGACTTTAATTTCATAAGACTCGGTAGTTCTGGGTTAAACTCGGCTCGGAGAGTGTTTAAAAGCTTGAGAACCATGTGGTGCATAACGTGGAAACTCTAAAATCAAAACACATCGTAGTGAAATGCTACATGCTACAATCAGACATTTCGGTTGCCACGGGCAACTTTTTTCAAAGATTACTACAATTAATTTACTGCTCTATGCTGTGTTCTGACTCTGGAATATTCCATATCAGAATACTGTCCTCCTCCAGTAACCTGTCTTCATATTTCACGTTGAAGCCTTGCTAGATCAAGATACCGGGGTTTAAACAGAACTTTTCGATAAGATTTCATACGATCACTTCGGTTCTTTAGATGACCATCTACGAAACCGGCTTTTAAGTTTCCCCTGAGAAGGTGTGACGACTTTTCTTGAGGGAACACGGCTCTTGCGGTTGGTAAGAACTCCTCGCCAGCCGAAGACCGGTTTCTTTTGATTTCATCATCAGGTAGACGCGATTCCCAAGTTTCTACCAACCTTACTTTCTACTTGATCCCGAACTATACGAAATTTGCGAAGAACACTAAGCTGAAGAACATAACAAAAGAGAGATCCAACAGGGACTCGGTTAAGTCTCTAGTTAAAACTGACCTGGTGGGCAAATGCCTCGATTTTGCGGTACGGCGAAGTACTTTGAGTCGATTCACTAATTTGTTCATGTCTTCTAAATGAGTAAATTTCGGAGATGCTCTCTGCATCAGCCAGTTTTTTTCAAAATTCGCTAAGCACCAGTAAACAGGCAACGTAGTCCAGATTTGGCAAACGTTTTCGTGCATATTCCGAAGCATTTTTCCTTACAAATCCGCCAAAAATCCCAGATGAAGAAATCATCTCGTCTCCTCTTGTCTTCCGTATACATTATTTGATTCGTTCCCCTTATTGACTTATTAGTGTGGATCTGCAAAGCAGCGAATCCGAATGAACGTTCGGTTGTTCAGGGGAGGTCATTCACCTTGAGGAGTACGACTGCGGTGTCACTGACCATCCTGAGTAATCATCTACAGAGATTTTCATGAAGATAGGATGCTAACCTAAGAACGAACAACCTTGTGTGTGCCGAACTTGTAATATTCGAGTGAAGTATTCACAATGAACTTGTTTGGTGAATTGCAAACCGGTGGATTACTCTTCAGGACATACACTGGTGTGATAGACTCTAACTTTGTGAAATCCATGGACCTAAACGGCCTCAGCCCGAATGCAATAAAGCAGTACGGTCAATTTTACTGTTATATAAACACCAGACGTAGTTTCCGACCCACAGCGAAGCCGGCAAGAAACAAGCCATTTGATACAGCATAATGTCGTGTCGACCGTGAGGTCGCAAGGATATTTACTGCTTACGTAAATTCACTCTGATTATACTGTCCCAGGTATCATCACCTCTGTCGAGGATACCGTATTTTATGATAAGAGACGGTTCTGGTGACATCTTTCTCCGAAAATGTCTGACAGCTTATCAGGAACTTCAGATTCCTCAAAGCAACCAGAACGCCCGGAACCTACTGAGGCCCTAGAACTCCACCAAAATCTCAATAAGAAAGCCGGCAAGCATCCAGGACAATCAAGCATTCAAGCAATTCATCCTAAATCGATGCAAGTAAAATTCAGATAGCATGAGGTCCCTTGTAAGTGTTGCACTTGCACGCACTCGCTCGTTCGAAATAAACCTGTTGTGTTCCTTATCGGTGAGTCTTTTTCCGGCACCAGACACTGGAGCGGGAACAGCAGTCAGATATGACACAAATACTCTTACGATCGTGGAAAAGACAAGATGTATATGGGTGTAAAATGCAGTTTAAATCTGTCGGGGAATCGGTCTAGTTAAATCGGTTTGTTTGAATTCGTCGAACAGGTATAATTAGCTGGCCAATTTTTCACTTTCGAACGACGTTTCTGATGACACCGGGGTCGTTGACAAGGCCGAATAGGAAGCCACCGAAAGTGTATTTCGATGTCTAGTAATAGAATCGACATTCCAGTCGTCAGATGAAGTCGGCTGGGTTAAGCCACGATTGAGCTTGCTTGATGTGCTTTTGAGGGTCTCACAACAAACTAAGAGATATCTGGGATTCTCCAAAAAAAGCATCCAATTGAAAAACCCTTGCAGATCACAACACATCCGAATGCAGTAGAACCAACAAAAGAACAAGTGTCGTCCGCTTGTTTCATATTCTTGATTTTTACACTGAGAAAATGGTCACTTCTGAAGGGACTCATATGCAGTGGAGGCAAATTAAGCATTACCCAAAGTAGTAGTCAGCAAAACCACGTTTTATCCTCATCAAACATGGCAAACAAAACTGTCATTTGCAGGTGACAAGGAGATTTAGAATGTCTGCTGGATTCCACATGAAGACCAAAAGTTAGCCGAAGCACAACCGTGCCATTGTTCGTGTTTATCTATGATATTCCGAACTGACAGCAGTGACAGATGGAGAGAGTAACAGGTGGGAAAAATTTCGGCTATTTAAATCGGGTAAAACGTTTCGTCTCCGGAAGAAGATTTGCAACATGTGGACCGATTTTCGTTTGTATTCACCGTAAACTCCGGAATTCAATGGCTCTACCTCCACTGTCGCCTACCGGAAACAATCACTAGCAATAACTCGATTGTGGCTAACCCGCATGGGCTTCATGAGTCAAACTATCCGTCAATAATGTTGGCAGTAGGATATTTTGGATTTTTAATTGCGACTTCGTCCTGTAAATAAAGTCAGTAATAAATGCTGGAAAGCCAAGACACTCTGTACAGCTGTTTAATCCTTATTAGGAGTGATCAGCTATGCGCATCTCATGAAACTTCAAGGAGTCTGAAACTCACGACCCCAACAGGTAGAAGTTTGAACACGTTGACCAGCAGTATGATTAGCTCTCAGTCAGACACAACATAATGCTGCCCAGGGAATCCAGCTCATATGGATTGGCTCCAATTACGGGACAACATTTCAATTAACTAATAATAATATAATACTATGCACACAGTGGCGATTAGTTACTCCATGAACATCATATCCACTATCGGTTGAAAAGAGCCGCTGTCGCATTGACAGAAACCCCAAAGTGCCTTCAAAGTTACAGGTTTGTGAGGTAACTCACTACTTCTGGCTTCGAATAAATACAGGAAAAACGAACACCCTATCTCTCTAAAGTTGAAATATCAGGTCATCGCGATCGACTTCAGGTTGTTTAGTGAAGCACGCTTATCGATGAGCGCCGAACCATATGCACTTTTTGGAGCAAAACTTGAGATTCGTAAAGAAATCCAGTCTTTTTTCTGCTCTGACACCACCATCAAATATTCAATGCTTCCCCCACCCCGTTACTCCGCGCAGATTGACTGAAAAGCCAATAAATGTTACCCGAAATCTCATCACTATACTCGGCATTTTTGGCGTCTTTTGCCAAGTACACGAGCATGGTTTCACTGTACCGATCTAGCCAAAAGATTCCTCCAAAGCGTTGTTTTTAGCAGTAGGTTTCCAACAAGGAAACCCAAACACAGGAAACACCTAGTTTTGAAAGAGTTTTAGAAGCATGTAAAGTTTTCTTGCCTCACCGCTTTGAAGAAACACATCCTGACACTTCACCCTACAAAAAGAATCTTTTCAATGGAAATACATCGTTTTATTGATTTATAGCTGTTGATTGCTATTTACTTTAAAAGAGTGACGTCAAAAGGGTGTTTGATTACCTGGAAGTTACATAGACATGCTCTTCCTGTCTAAAAAAATAAACGCTGCTAGAATTTAATCTTGTTCTCTTTTTATTGTTCACTTCTGTGAAAGTGGTACATACGCAGTCCATTTTACCTACATTTCAGCAGAGGCAATGGGTGTTTTGCGCGCTCAACTCCAAACGAAATGAATTCACCAACTAACTGTTTAAGCTATCTGACCACAGCTTAGTTCCTAAGTGATGTTTTCCGAATTGCTCAGACCTCTTATGAGGTAACACCTCAGTTAGAAGAACATTTTGGCATCCTTATCAATGTTTCATCGAATGGGGACAATTGAGTCATAATTGTATGAAAACAACTGAAGGTTTTCGAGAAATACACTCATTTGGAAGGTTTTGTTCGTACCACCTCTAATCCTGTTAGTTGAAAAAAATCAACGCAAGTCCACGTCAAACAATAATTATTGGAGAACGATGACAAACACAGGTGCACGGCAGTACACACCTTCTTCCGAGTCGTGCGTTATTTAGCTTTGGATCTGCAAAGAAGAGAAAAAACGGTATTTGAGGATAGAACTTTTAAAACGACTTATGTGGTTCTAATCTACAAGTCCGTGTTCGGCTGTTTGGCGGTTCAAAAGCCAACATCGAACTCTGTAGTCATCGAAACTCAGTCAACATTCACTTTGTCTTACTTGATGTCTCAGCATTCATCCAAATGCGATCGCACATCTGGACTTCAGCCCAGAATTATCTGGCTGTCAAGGGATTGAACCGATAAAATGCTACACTGCGCACTTTCAGGTCCTCCTTAGATGAGCACTTGCTTAGAGCAGGCTTTCCTACCTTCACGAAATACAGTCATTTACAAAATGATTGGGTTTCAACAGGTGATACAACGGTATCCCAGGTGAATCTCCCGTTTGTAATATTGTTTAGCTAAATGTGCCGCACGCAGGCTGATTCATGTGTTGGTTGGTACGATATTCGAGATATCACAGTACCTTGTCTTGGTGGAACACACTACTCATAAGGCCTGTGAAGATCCTTCGACAGCCCATGAGAGGTTTGAGCGCGCTTCCCAAGTTTCTGTCAGTTTTGTGTTCCCTTTGTACCCAGATTGTGTGCAATTTTTCAACTAGACTTATTTGCACATCAAGTTGGGATACTTGGCCGAATTCCACTAGAATATGTCGTTTATGATGATATCCCATCAGGACGGCATCCCTTATTTGTTTTTGACTGAGACCCATTTGGATTCCAAGCATAATTGAATTTGGCGCAGACCCACCGAAGTTTTGATTCTCATCTTCAGTCAGCGGTTCCTATGATCCTTTTAAACAATAGACTTTATAGTCAGTATAGAGGTTCTAATTACTCAGCACTGGCTTTCACCTTGTAATGAAGAAGATCAATATTAGGCGCTTTATTGTTTTGAGAATTTCCAGGATGAAGACCATCCCACCATTAGCATTTTCCCTTCCCTGAGAAGATAGTGAACAACAAATCATTGTATATGACCCCGAGCGTTGAATGATAGTATGCATTCCTAGTATAGTATAGTATAGTATAGTATAGTATAGGATAGTATAAGTAGTGTAAGCATAGTATAAGTAAGTAGGTTCGAACCACGGGCCTTCTGCTTAGCAGTAGCGCTGTGAAACCATTCCTACTAATTCAATTATACTGCTAGTCAGCCATCCACAGACCGACTTCTACTGGAATTTCGCGTGTTTGGCACACACACGAGTTAATTGTGCTGTTTCAGTGTGCTTATATAAGCCTAGAACAAAACAGGCGCATACGAGATCTCTAGGCTCTATAGGTTGTCTTGCCCTTCTGTTACAAACGAGTCTCTAGAATGTATAACCCGAATTTCATCGCATAGTTACCAATTATCACCACTACATTCATTGTGACTGAAATGTACCGAGCGAGAACACTCGATGATGTTCTGCAAATTTGTGGTCCTCGACTTATTTCGAACCAGAAATGTTTTACAATGCATCGTGAAACACCATCACTCTAAATATCTGCATGTTCAGAAGCCACTGTTTGATAGCTTTCATGGCGACCGCGATCCAGATTGATAATAAACACATCGTGATTTACGTCCTCTTCCAGGGAGTTCTTACAAAGGCAGAATGCCTAACTCCCTCGCTTCGTTTCTTCAGCTTGATGTGTAAACCTGAGTGTACGTCTGTTTTATGATCTAGTATGCACAAACAGATTGAATTGCGGTTTTTGTCATCTGTACCTCAATTTGTTCAAAAAAATCAGGTGACGGAAGACGAAGCTTTTCTGAACCACAGGAAAAAGAAACAGCCTCTCTTGCTACACACCTATATACTTAGTATGTTTGATCGTTTGTCAGCTCCCACACAACAGGACCTGTGTAAAATAGCCTCGAAGAGAGGGTTGCTGCTTTTTTGCACCAGGTCTCATCTGGTGAGTTGCTTGTAGGTTCTTGAGCCTCAGAATGGGACACAAATAGGACGGTTTCTACACGCAACGTTAGGTCTGGTGTTTTCGGAAAGTATCGCTTTTTGTCCATTTATAACTCCACCAGTACACACATCAAGGCGACACACCTGCCATGGATGACACGCTAATATGGCGGCAAACAAAAAGGAGAATTTAATGTGGGTGGGTGTCAGTGGTCCAAAACAGCAGTAATGGTTGTTCTCAGAACTTGTCCGGTCACCTCCTGCCTGAACATTCGAAAGTTCCCTTGGAGAAGATAGTTTAGTGTCTAATCACTGTCATCCATCTCCATTCCTGTATCCCTCTGCAAATGATCCACACTTCTAGTTGGGTGTCCCATTTGAAACTTTTGACATTTCATGTAAGGGGGATAGTCGACAAATTACGTGAGTTACCGACGCATGAGAGAATGTTCTAGGAGATACTTGTTGAACATCAAGAGTGCTGAAATGAGTTTAAGGGGCAAGGTCAAATGAAGAATGAAACCCACCCAGGTTTCGGTTCTGGAAAACGAAGTTCACGAAAGAGGCCAAAACAGAGTGAACGTCCGATACATATACTTATAATACTAAATGTGGTTATGGCGATATACAGATAGACAGAAAGATAGATAGATAGATAGATAGATAGATAGATAGATAGATAGATAGATAGATAGATAGATAGATAGATAGATAGATAGATAGATAGATAGATAGATAGATAGATAGATAGATAGATAGATAGATAGATAGATAGATAGATAGATAGATAGATAGATAGATAGATAGATAGATAGATAGATAGATAGATAGATAGATAGATAGATAGATAGATAGATAGATAGATAGATAGATGGTAAATATGTAAGCAGAGGGTTCAGTAGAAACAGTTCGACAATGTCCACTTATCCACTGTGCCTTTCAAGACATCGAATAATTAACTTCCTTGATGGTCATCGATTTTCCCCTTAGCTACGTTTCTAATGAATTTCCTGTAACTACTCTCTACCTACTTTGGCCGTGCGGTTAAAATCGACACTCAAAGGCGTCAGTATTCTGTCCTTACTAGGTGTAAGTGCGACCGAACTCGTGTGGTATTTCCATAGTCGCAAATGAGCCATAGCAATATATGTATATGCTAACATGGTTTAAATAAACAAGAGAATATATTAGCATCCCTTCGGAGCGGTTCCTTGGTCGTAACATAGCGAGCTAAATAAAGAATTGTGGATTTTCCCAGTAGAACAACTGGATTCATTACGGACGCTCATACATAGTAACAAAACACTTTTACCAACTGCAAGTTGAATATTCTTGTTGAAAATAAACGAAACCCGATTAGGATAGTAAAAACAATTTTCATGCGCACCACTTGGCTAGAATATATAATGTCGATGCTAGATTGTTATCAATAAATTTCAGGATGTTTAAAAAGGTTGAATCAAGTGATGTGTTTGAGCGACTAGTGAAATTATCGACGGATTCAAACTGATTACCAAAGCTAGTAGCCTGGTGGTGACTTGAAGTTCATCCGGTTTAAACTGGAGAGAAGGGAAGTTTTTCTCTAAATTCCGTGCACGGCAAGTAAAACTGAAAAGGACTATCAGCGACTACCTAAGAATGGGTTAAAAATAAACCTTGACATGTGATTGCCACTGGTTGTTTTTTGAGTGACTTTGAGAGACTTGTTTCTGTGCACGTGACGCAGTAATGTTGCCGGGCTACCGAGGTGAGTTTTTTCCCGATTGTTATTTTACTTAGCTGACAACTGATTAGTGCTGTCGACTGAGCTGTACTGTGCTAGGTGGGATTAAATTATTAGTGAATTACCGATGTGCACCCCCTATACACAACTCGATTAAGAAATATGAATATATTGAATATAATAATGATCTTAGGACTGTCACCTGTTTACCCCAGGGTTACACCTGGCTCAGGGAATTCATGAAAATATATATGCAGTTCAGAGCAAACCGCATCTGGCGATATACGTTGTCCATGGGCGTCCATATACGCAGTTAATGTAACAGGCCAATCCGGAAACGGATGTCAGCCCATCATAGGTTTGCACATATGGAACGAACACAGTAGTTTGTGGAGGGACGTTACACTTTCGAAATTACCAGGTAACAAATAGTGTTGTACTTATCCCGTGTTGCACCATGTTACAGAAGGTCTAAACCAAATCTGTCAGCAAGTGCACGGACAGAATGTGGTTTATATCCACGCCAATTAAAGCAAAAATAGCAAAATTGCAAAGTTGCAAACATAGGATTGCTTCCAATAACAACGTAAGGACACTTTGCTTGTGAAGAAAATTTCACTAATTCCGAACCAATTAAAGTAACATGTAAAAAATAGGCTTACCCTTCCCCTTCAAAAAACCTGAAATCCACAAATCAGTGGTTATTAATACTCGGGTTGTTCAAGTCCAGTCCTCATCATGCAGTCTAGAAATAGTTAAGAAACCTCAGCCACTGAATCAATTGGTAATCGACCGAATCTAGACAGTAGTTCAATAAGTAGTATGGTTTTAAACGAAATTTTGTCGAACTGCTTATTGGTTAAACTTGGGTTGTCGGTTCTTCTCAGCATCATTCAATTTTTCTTTAGTAACAACAATAAAAAAGTTAAGGAACGAGTCTGGTTTTGCACAGAAAAAAAACAGAAATTTTGAACAGTCAATTTAGGTGAACTATGACGTCAAATGTTCTAGGTAAGTAACTGTTCAATTCCCTGACACATCATAATTGGCTGTGCATCGTTTACTCCACTTCCATTGATGGTGACTTTTTGAGCCGCCTATTCAGCCTGGCTTCTTGAATTTCACTGTCGGCTTCGTGTGAGAGGCTGTTCCTTTGACGGGGCCTAGAAAATTCCGGCAACCTGGGCCCCTAAATAGGAAAAGCAATCAATGCGAACAGTCTTTCGCACGCCAACTGAGCTCTTTTTGGTTGTGGCAAGTCTCCACGTGTTCTTGCTTCTAACAGATGCTCCGGGCTTGTCAGCTGTAACGTTACACCATCGTGGATTGTTCTCACAGCCTGTGTGCACTGTGTTGAATCATACTAGTTTCTTGAAAAGTAGGTTCAAAATATGGTAGTTCTCTTCGTTGCAGTCAGTGTTCAGAGTAATTTAACAAGCGAAGTCTCTCCGTACAGCTTCGTTGTAAGGTCATACATCCAAATATAATGGCCCTGGTCGTCAAATGACACGCTTTCA
Organism: Clonorchis sinensis; assembly: GCA_003604175.2. Classification (NCBI taxonomy): domain Eukaryota; kingdom Metazoa; phylum Platyhelminthes; class Trematoda; order Opisthorchiida; family Opisthorchiidae; genus Clonorchis; species Clonorchis sinensis. The sequence goes on along the minus strand of CM030369.1, from coordinate 29,519,252 downwards.
GAGATTGGTGTCTCTAGAACCTAAAGTGGAGATCGTTCAGCTCCGTTGGAAAGACGCTGCCGGACACCGGACAACTGATGTGACGCTTTCTTCGATGGACGGTGAAAGGCACTGAAACTGCTTTTTACGGCGCAGAATGTGTGCGTCTCAGGTAGTGAATCACAGCTACCACTTCTGCTCACCAAAGCTGTCTTGAAACGGAGAAAATATTTAGTTGCTTACTTCCAAAAAGCTGAGTTAAAGCTTCCTCACTTCGCGATATATGTGCGGGGGAACAAGATCAGCAGTGAAATCGAAAGCCACCTGCAAAAGCAACACGAGTAACCGAAAGAGACATTCACTAAGCTCACGGTATTCTTCTTCTATACGGCGAAAAGCTATGTTTTTACTCAAAACCGTAGGGCATACCACTTCGAGAAATATTCTAGCACCAGCATCCTGTATAGATGAAGAGAGGGGTAACTGGAGACATGCTGTAATACTACTTGCGTAAGTTCTGTATCATTTCATTTAACTTTAGGGCGATATGTACCACTGTACCCGACGATTCAGGCTAGTTACACTCAGCTTGGGATCCCGAGTGTATACCTAACCGGTGCATTCAAGAGTGAGCTGGAATGTAGTCACTCTTGTGCGGAGTGGAAGTCAAACTGAGAGCCCATGGTGACAAAGTGATACCTCGACCAAAGTTATGGTTAGTGGTTTACTGCGGATAATGGTGGTTTCTTTAGAGAAAAATCTGCGAACGAAGTGGAATACGAATGAAAAATAATACAAATCCGATCTGAAGGTCACGAAAATATGTCGCACAATGACCATTTTGATTATGGATAGGTCGCGATAAATGGACATTACGACCAAAACTGGTACTCCTTGCTAAATTCTCATAGTGATGTAATCGTTTTTCTACCGATATCATACAAAGACATTTAGAGTACCGACAGATATAACATGTTTCTCCGAACGTTAAACTGTTACGTCGGAGCTTGTTTGTCTGTCACGTAAACCTCTGGATTTATTTGGCCCAGGTTAATGTGGACCATTTAGCAAAACAGTCATTTTAACCCGGTCATATGAACTGTTTCCAATCGGGGTGAGAACAACTATGTATGTACTTCGAGTGTTTGATCCGTTGGGAGTACCTAAAATGCAGTGTACGTCTAAAGTCCATGCTTAGCTAATCCAGTTGTTTGTATCACATTTTGTTCAAGTCCTTCCCTTGAGCTACTTTACAATCCTTCAGTCAGCATACTGACGGAGTCCATTACAACGCTCAGTTCACTCTTGATGGTTCACTGCATCTGCAGCAGACCGGGGTTGGAACGAAATCTCCTTTAAGTTTGCGTCTACCTTGTCTGTTTCCGAATACACCTGGATCCTATTTAGTAAACACGCCCACCAGATAACCAAAATATACACAGTGTCTGTGCTTTTTCGGGTACTTTTTATGTTTTCATGTGTGCAGACGACGACACGCACCCTGGCGATATTCTGAGAAAGTTCCTCTCAGTTCAAGTTTGAAAATCAGGCTATCGATCTGTACCATCAACCTTTGTATGTATTCATCCCTTTGCTCCTAGCAAGCTTTGTATCTCCTAATAGGACGAAACGTTTGTCGGATAGGATAGATCAAGTCAAACCAGAGTACAACCGTTTCTTATTGGACGCGCTAAATATTTACCTGAGAATAGATCTAACAACGTAGTGATCTCCGAGCAACCCAGTAGATTTTTGCTGTACCCTGATTTTGTCGCGAACATCTGACTACTGTTTTTAATTCAATAGCATGTTTTCAACAGCATTTTCTTATGGTGATTTCCCGCCTCAGTAAGTGATATCAGTTTGTTTCCTTTATTGAGTCATTCCTAAGAGCTACGGCCGATATTCATGCATAATGGACAAGTGTTTAAATCGACTTGCTAATCCGCATGGACTTGAACCATGACGCAATGAACTCTTCATGACCAGAGGTTTCCTTCCTGTCTGACTGCAAACAGGAGAAAAAATGGAACCTAAATGTCATAGTTATATCCAAGATTGTGCGCAGATCACCTGGGAAAGCGCGCAGAAGTGATATTTTTGGTCACAGAATAATTTCGACGAAAGTTAATTGCATGTAGCTTCATGAAAACCAGTGGTATGAAACGTTGTGTTTAAACTCCGGAAAGTCAAGCTATTTTCTGTCGCGTTACAAGCATCAGCACTGCTGGAGCCAGCGCACAACGTCACTGGACTCATTCCGAATTGGTTTGACCGTTAATTTAACTTACGGCACACGGATACACGGAAAGCATGGTTATGAGTGGCACCCAGTCAAAAGTTTATAAATCTGGAACGTATCATAAAGCAGACTGAGACCATCCGTGATAGGTACCACTTTGAGAGCTGTCTAATTACGACCCACATTGGAGCGAGTTACCTTGCTACAGGCTGCGTCCCCTATTAGCATGTTTCATGAAGAAACATTTGTTGAGAATTCAAAATGTCCAAAATCTGGGGCGTTCACTGCAGACGTAGCGGAAAAATTTGACACTTCTAAAGTTCCACTACGTCTGGCAGGACGCTGAGAAAAGATACACAGTTTCTGCACCCTCAACTAGGATCGGTTAAATAACCGTAACAACGTGATAATTTCTGTACGGGAAAAGCAGTATACTAACACTTACACACTTATACTACTGAATACGTTCCACTGAAGGACACCGTGAACCGCACATACCTTGCGGAAAACGCACGGATTATTGGAATGACATCGTTCGTTCAAAATATATCGAATCATGAAAGAACTAGGTCTGGTCAGATGAAATTACGTTTTCATAACCACGTATCAAGAAAGCCATGGTTGGAGAATATCGTATTTTTCGATTCTGAGAAATTTGGTTTTCACAAGCGGTGCGTATCTCACAAAATCCTAAAACTCTTTGGACTTGTGACCTCTGAGATAATAGTTGAAGGCTAAGTGATCTGTCCACGGGTGGCTGATCAACAGTGTGAATAATGCGAGCACCAATCGGGAGGATGTGGGTTAGAATCTCTCTAAAGATTCGTGAGATGCGCCCCGTTGATGATTACAAACAGGGACAAGAAGCTGTGTGGTACTTCTCGAATCTTCCATAGAGGTGGGATTTCTCTTATATTCAAAATATGCTTCTGTTACTTGACAGATCCGTTTGAACATGGGGCGAACATTTACTCACACATCAGGCACTACTGACATGTCTGTGGTGTATACTTCTTGTTCTTTTGGTGGCTTCTTTTGATTGGATAACAGATAGTCCCCCGTGAGACTGTGCCCTTCAAGAATACCGGATCGAGCCGCATGTCAACGACATTCTCCGACTGTTCCACAGTAGAAGTGGCACGATGCTGCTAACAGGTGGAATCTATAAACTAACAGATTTCCATATTTCCCCAAAGATACTCTCAGCCAGTTTATCTGCGTTCGTCCGTTTATCTTTATGCACGGACTTATTCACGTGACCGAATCACTGAGTTCAATATGTGACAAGAACTGCAGCTAAACCTGTTGTCCGTCAACCTTTTCTAAGATTGAATTTTTCATTTGCCTGTTTTTGCCGAAAAATTAATTTTTAAGAATAAACTATGGTAATAAGCATCCTTTTTAAGTGTTACCTACATTGTGCATTTCCGGAGAATGTGTTCAAAACTGTAGGTTTTCCTCCTTTAGCAAGCAAGTAACTCTTCAAGTGGATAACCACGGTACTAACCTCGGGCTTGGCCCTTGGGCATTCGCTCTAACTTACTGGCCAAATGGAAGTCTATACAGATATTTCATTAGACAGATACAAATCTCGTTTTCAAGGCTGATATTTCCGTCGGTATTTGACTATTAGTTGATATTCATTGATTTTTTTCGAAGTGTCCTGCGTTTTTTCTAGAAAAAAACGACCAATAGTTTCATCTCTGATGCGTCAACAGCAGCAAAGGACCTCGTAAAATAACCTCACGGACAGGATCTAGAAAGAAATAAAGCATAAGTTTTATGACCCATCACACCAGTTTCACCCCAAAGCTTGACTGGTACTTCACGCTGCATTGTACTACCTGCCGCCATTTCCTGCGAAACCGGGTCACGTGATTCTTCGTGTGAAGCCCAGTACGTGCAAGACAGACGCTACGGTTTCATGAGGGACCAGCAGTTGTTGGGCTAGTGATAAGACAGAGGTATTTAAGGGTTCATGAGGAAAAACAAGCTCGCGAAAATTTCGCACCGGTAGAATGTCTGCTTACTTGGCCGGACCAGGACACGTGCTCGATACCCGCACCGCCCTCAGGGTGCCCCTTTTGTGTCTGCCGCGGTCCTATCATACTTAACGTTTCACTGGTTGTTGACCAGATGGCTGTTGCTCTTTTCGCCGAGCCTGGAAACTGACTTGCAAATGTTTCATAACCATACGAGGAGACATCATCAGCGGACAGTTTGATGGGCTCACTACTAATCAAACAATAACTGCCTGCTCAAGCAACTCCAGTGGCCGCACATACAAATAGGTCACGTGTTATCTGATCGCGTAATCCTGCGGCTTATAAATTTACACTTATAGTGGTGTTAGTTTGAACAGTTAACCGTTCGGCCAGGAGCGGCTACTAGCCGAGATTGTTCGAGTTCAAGACTCCCGGAATTTCGTGAGCTGCGCATTGCTGATAATTGCCAATAAGAATGAAACAGCTGTACAGTGCTTCTTGGATTTCCAGCACAGCTTAGCTTTGCGCAAGAAAGACAAATTGGCAAAAATAGCTCAGAGGTCCTCAAAGTGAGTCAAGGAATCTCATTTATAATCATTGTGTTAATTAGATCTACTTAAAGGGAAGACTGACGAAAACGGATAGTAGAAGAAAATCACTCACGCCCTCCTGTGATTTGTAATATAATAAAAGAACTTCTCGTGATACAGTGATTACGTTTAGTTCGCTGCTATCAGCAGCGAATCATAATGGCACCAGGTTTCAAAGTTTTTGGGCAAGGCCATCTCTAAGTTAAATATGCAGACAAGTGCAGTAACAATGGGGAAACAGCAGAATACATAATATTCAGTAATTGCTATTCACTCACCCAATTTGCGGACTTCATGTAAGTAGATTATTGGAAGAATATTTAGCTCTTTTACCTGGCATAAAAATGCTCTCAAAGACCTTATCAGGCGTTGTAGCGTGACAAAAGTTTAGATTTATAAAATAATTTTCCGCACAAAACCTTAAAGATAATCACGTTGCAACCGGAAATCATGTTACCTCTAGAGGTTGCTTTCTCATTTCCCAGAAAACTGATAAACGGGAGCGGTCTCATCCCAAATTCGCTTTCTTGGCTGGCTATTTCCATGGTTTTAAATAAGTCGGGAAAATTTCACGTATTCCACAACCACTTAAAGATCAATATTTTTTCAAAAGAATTTGGTGTAGCCGTATGCATTGTTTTCTGACTATGAACTATTTGTAAAAATTCACGGTGGGACATGAACTGTGAAGTACATTGTGAATTTGAAGTGCAGTCTTCGTAAGCAGTTGATCGTTGAGAGAGGCAACCCAAAATATGAATGAAATCAAATCAAGCCGGAGGGCTCCTTACATCACGGTTCTCCTCCCGAAGTTCGCCTGTCAATTCGCAATAGATAACTCACAAAACATGGCTAGTTCACGTGTGACAAAGTCATTCAGGTAGAAGCACGGACTTCGTTATGGATGAAACCGACAGACGTGGGTTTTACTTGTGACACTTTGCTAAGTGTACACTGAGATACTGGCCGGAGGCCAGCCGTCCATAATAGCCGAACATCATATTTTTTGGACTATGTCTCACATGCGGGCTACGGACCAAAAGAAGGCATGCCCTGATTGGTCAGAATACCAGCCAATCTGGATCGAAAGTCTCTAGCTCGAAGCTTCTCACCCCCTCACGGAGATTCTACCAGGACCTTGTGGAACAGTCTGTACACTGAGATACCATACCAGTGGTACGTGGTCCAGTAGAGTGAGATGAATGCTTTCCGTAGGAATCTGTGAATGAAACGTTTTCATCCAGACTGAACTTCTAATGCATAGGCATTCAGTTTCTGGTGTGACCAACGTTGATGCGGCTTTAATTTTAATTTCTCATGATTTGGTGGATAGTTCATCTATGCAACGAATGGATCTGCTTCAGGGTACAATTGCGGTGGACGGTGTGTACATTTTTAACGAACAGTTTACACAATGTCTGAATATGGCAAGTCTGTAGAAGCCGACATGTGTAGTACGGTATTTGATCACCGCCTTGAGACCTCATCAAATGTATAATGATAACAAATTTAACGTAACGCATGAGCGTCTTTGGCAAACAGTGAAAACTTTGCCTCAACAAATGTTGAAAAAAGAGCCGAAAAAGCGGGAACTCATGTAAGAACGATAAACGCAACGTCTTCCAATCAACTATTTTTAACTTTTGACCTAGCGTTCTGAGTGATCAGCAAACCAAAATCCTACTTCGAAAACTGAAATTTTACACGAAAACCGGAAATACATATGCTTGTTAGACTGAACCAGGCAGTTGAAAACAATCAGACCCTCAAGGAGGTGCCAACAGATGGAACGGAAAAATTATGGCATTTTAACCGAAACAAACGATCTAAAGCTATTATGAAAAACGAGAAAATACTTCCTGCATACGGATCTCTAACATCAATTTTTACTGCATGTAGCCAGTTTGGAAATGAACGATTGCTAACGCACTTCGCTACCAGATGCTTTAAGATTTAAAGGCGTTCGAGTGTAGTACCTGGCCTATCATCCATTCTTGTTAAACCATTTCAGAATGTGAGACCCTTATTTGTCTCACTTGGCAGGGCGGAAACCGGGTGAGATGTTCGTCGGCGTCAAAAAAGCAGTACGACAGAGCTAACGGGTGGTAATTGACTTTGCCACAGTTTATGACGTGGCCTCCTTCGTTCCCGTGATCCAGTAGCAGGTGTTCTCATACCTTTAGACTTCCGGGGCTCATTTGTATCCACTCAGTATTCAGTGGTGATGGGGACACTGGAAACATTCGCCTGCTGTCCCAGGAAATGTAACCGTATTTCTTGGTCGCTCTTATGTTCGCACATTATCCCTAAGTGATTCTATCGTACGTAAAGTTCGAGGTTAACTTTCGCATACTTCACATTGTTAAAATGAAGAATGGCATCGCAATCACATTGGAACACGTGCTTATTTGAAACAAAAGCTTGTTCAGCTGGATTCAGTTGTGCCAGCATGGCAGATCAAAAATCCTCCTCCGACAGGGCCTTCTCCACCAAGCCCGGAAATTACTGCGCGTTACAAAATCTGGTCAAAAAGCTTTCTCCGCATGTAACTGCATCGTTTCGCCACCAGTGCATTAAACTCGTTTAAAGCCTACTGCCACCAGGTCGTGGGGGGATAATATGTCAATGTTGTGCGTGTTTCCCTTGGTTGTCATCTACCATGAGGGAATACGTCCTTAACAGATAAATCCGTCGTCTCACTGCAAAACCGCTTGAATTTGGCCTCATTCATCGACATCATTTCAAAGTTCCTGAGGTGCACCTTTGTCTAAGTTTCATCAGCCTGATTAGAAAACTATCAAGGCACCCTTGCAATGACGCAATACTCACTGCTGTCAGTCACACGTGTAATGTCAGCATTGTTGCGGTCCTGCCATTTTGGGCACTGGTGGGAGGTGCATGTCCGACCGGGATGGTCCAAACCAATTTCTTATATTTTAAAAACTTGAAAGTTATCTGCTGTGCCGCAGAACACAACGTAAAATTTGTTCACATTCCTCAACTTAATCATGTCTTTCAGACGTCAGCGGAATAAAATTGCCGGTGTCCAATAGAACGTAGACAAACTTACATAAAACCAACTTTGGTAATCGGCATAGCAAATAGGAAAAATGAAGCTTACGCTTTCCAAGCACTGTGAAAATGTCAGCGTTTACGGTCGAGGTGAATGAGCAGCGACATAACAACGATTTGCTTATCTATAGTTTCATAAACAATCTGCTGGCTTGAATAATTTTACTGTTTGTTCGGCTCACTTTCCACCATTTTCCAATAAGGGTACATGTAAACGCAGCTTTAAGAATTAGGTTGAATTCGGTTTTACCTGAAAAAAAAATTGGCTTTCAGTTTTCCTCGAAAGTACCACCATTATTATTAATTGTTGTTTATTGCCCACCTTCACGTGTTTCAAACTACCGGTCATCTGTGATTTCAGTACCACCAGCGTTTTGCCAGAAAACTGTACAGAACACAGCCTTCCACCCTGATGAAAAAACTAAGATGTAGGGTGCGGCACAATACAGAGTTGAGTTGGGACGCACATTCCTTCGGATTTTAACATGTTTTTTTCGGTTCAACATGCACGCGCTATCCTCATGATCATTGACAACAAACGGATAGACTATGTAGCTTATGTGTAAACTGTTACGAATGAAAAAGTTTGTCCTTACACTTTTTCAGTCATGGAGGATCATTACTCACATGGTTCAGTGAAAGCGATTCCACAACCCCCGATCAATTTCAGCCTTCTTCCGTCTCATGAGGTAGGATCAGTCTCTGAGTGTTCGTCATCCTTATGGTCTACTTGGCTCGGTTCGAAATTTGCGAAAACACTCGTTAGCACGTCAACTTTGCTTTGGTCAGGAAACTCAACAGATTTCCAGCCGAACCTCTCGTTTGTGATATCCGTGGACTGAACGTGCTGGAAGATATTTGACATATCGTAATACATTGCCCAGACATATTACGTTGCTCATGAGGTTGCTCCGACAGTCCACTACCGTTTTCATCCCCCTTGGACCTCCGAGATTCCTCCAACCTCAGTTCTACTTGAATCTTGCATCCCGCGTCTCATTATCGCGGCCATACTGGGCCGTCAGGGTCCTCGGACTAACTACGCGACAAACGCTCCTCGTGGAAATTCTCGTGACTGCCTTTTCAATAACAAAACCCCAACGCATTGCCACGGAACCTTAAACTATGGAAGTATGTACAGTGGTCGGTCGAACAAGTCCCGTTGCTGGTGCGTTTCGACGTTTTCGGGACCATGTGCGGAGCAGTTGCTTACATCTGTGCCTTCATATGGCAGCCGAATGGACCGAAGTATTGAAGTTTTGAATATATCTTGCGTTGCGCATAGTATATAATAAACCATAGACGAGGCACTTCTGTTCGTTCATTACCCTTTCCAAAAAAGAAGAACTTCGTACAGTAGATAAAAACATGTTCTGGGCCTGGCGTAAAAAGTTTGAATTTCGATGATCTTCGGCACTTGCATTATCAAAGTAATCGGCTTACAACTACCTTGAGGCGCCTACTCAATGACCTGTATTATAAAGTGGGGTAACTGGTTTGCCGTGAAAAAACATTGGGTGGGATTTACCCGCAACAAAGGTCTCCGGGAAAATCAAACATGCACGAAACAATATAATTCAGCATCTCGCCAGCTGAGACGCGCATGGTATATGCGACCGCCCTTAGCAAACCACAGGTGAAATGCCATATGGATTCATACTGCAAGTTTCACACTGACTATTGTTGACAACGTGATAATGACCCATAATGACATGTCATAGCATGTTCAATGTAATCATACACATTTAACGTGACGTCACAAACAACTGACGATCAAGCGTCGTGTCAGGTGAAAAATGAAACGGTTTCAGAGAGGACAGGGCATAGGGAGACTGGCATCTTGCTGCCGTTGGCAAGAAGTTCTTATATAGCTCATAGTGGGCGCCTGCATCCCATCCAGACATTCGTTGATGTTGTTATCGCAATTAGACCACGACGAAATTTCTGCTCAGCCATGGGATCATCTGAGCCTTCCATCGCTGCGATGCCTGTTGTCCGGTTTTATTTACGGAAGAATGATTAAAAAAAGTCCAGTCTTCTGAGCCGAAGTCATTAGATGAAGCAGCGCTCACTGTATTTGAAACTTATCTCTATTCTGAGGCTCACATTTCATAAAACAGAAGCGTAGAAATCGAGTGCCAGTCCAGCAAGTTCCCCTTGTTCTAAATCAAAATGTATGCAGTAAGTAGGGGAAAAGGGCAGACGACGATAGAGAGAATCATTACTCAGGTGGGCGCAATCTCCGAGTTTTCGTCAACCTTGTTGTTAAGGTGGAATTCCACAAGGACCCCGCTTTACCACGCGCACTCGGGTGCTGCCACGGCCGAGAAGCCTATCCCACGCAAGATTGGTCAAATATTCGGGACGCTTGCCTGTTCGGCATCAAGCCGAACTCTGATTGGTCGAAAGTGTGCATCCAGCAACCCAGAGTGATCCAGTCATTGCCGAATGCCGGTTGAAAATGGCGCATCCAGAACGCGTCAAAATTTCCAGAAACTGGTTGCCGCTTACGCAATATATATGAAGCGCTGTGCGAGTGTTCTTGACTTCGCTTTGAGCTTTCGTATTCCTTGTGCACCGGAGCATTAGGTGTACGCAAAGTTCATTCTCCACAAGCTACCCGCGACCTCAGCTTTGATGAAACGGCCAGAACACTGTCTCAGATATTCGGCGATCGGGCATCACTGTTCAATATCTGTTAACAATGCCTAAAGTCGGCCAACCAACGTGATCATTTCATTACGTTTGCCGCTGCTGTCAATCAGGAATTCGAGCGCTTCAAGCTCAGCTCACTGATGGAGAATCAATTTAAGTGCCTCCCTTTTGTATCCAGTCTCCAGTCGTCCGAATTTGCTGGCACAAGAAACCGGCTGCTTAACAGAATTGAACAGGATGCCGAAATGACGGTTCAGAGCCTCCCTACCGGATGCTGACGTCTCATCACCCTGAAGCACGACACGGCTACGATGGACCAGTCACATGTGATTTCAAGCAGCTGTGTACAGGTAATCAACTCCAGCGCGCCTAAGAACGCTGAAAAGCCCGAGCGTAAACAGCGCAAGCCTCCAACAATTTGCTGGCATTGTGGTGGGTAGCATTTTGCTCGTTATTGCCGGTTTGGGCGACACAAATGTTCCATGTGCAGTCGTCGTGGACATAAAGAAGATTTATGTCGGTCTCAGGGGCCGCAACCACACGCACACCATCGAGCAGCCCACAAATCACGGTCCAACTCGGTGACGGCGGCATTCAAAGGTTTTGCTCGCCGAAGGAATTTCGTGGCGTTTCGTATCAACAACATCCCAGTTCGTTTACGGCTTGATGCGGTCTCCGACATCACGCTGCTCAGTGAGCGAACTTAAGAACAAACTGGTGAGCCACGTCTTGAAACTGACCGGGAAAAGGGTGGTCGACAATAGCGAGAATTACTACCCATTAGGTCACCGAAAAAACTCTTCGATAAACGACTAACGGCTTTCGCTCTGTAGGGGTCTATCAGGGGCACGTGGTCTCCGTGTTCGCCAAACATATGTCCTGCTTGAACCCAAGTTGCACGAAATTCGCTAACTGCGCTCAGTTGACAACTGAGTTGATGTTAACGGCGAACTTAACCTGAGTTCCAGGTTGACCTCAGGACTAGGATATTCCTCGACTAACTGCTTCATATTTCAGCGAGTGTCATATTTCGTTGTCAACCTACTACGAATCTCGGGGAGTGCGTGCACTCGATGAGGCTCAAATTATTCAAGATGGGAGCACCGTAGCAACATTATATGTGTTCTAATCCCATACGGCGGTTAAAATCTTCAAAGCTAGGTATGTGTTGATCGTTATCCCTGATGTGTTTTAGAGTTTTAGGCAGGTGTTAATCCAATTGGTTACGGTGTTGGACATGAAAAACTGAAGGTTTCATTGAAGTACGGAACACTCGTTTTACTTACCGCCTTTGCCGGATTTGGCTACGAGGCAAAGAAACGACCTTGTACTATTCAAGCAGAGCAATTTAAAAATGACCTAATAGAGGCTAAATACTTTTTCAATGATGGGATCCACGTCACTTTGCCACACGTGTTGACTGTCTCCTCCATAACCACGTTCCGGAAGGGAGTCCTACACATATTGTGAAACCATTCTTGCTCAGTGCTACTTACGGATCGTTGATGGTCGAAGCGGATTTAGGAAGGGAATTTTCGGATTCGGAACTCTCGTGAGGTTCCTAAGATGTGCACTTCGGATGATACAGAAAAAGATGAAACAGATGTACAATGCTTCTTGGCCTTCCAGTACAAATTGACCTCCCTTACATGACAGTCTCGTTTGAAATCTTACCGTATCCGTATATATATGTAGATATATGTATATATATATATCAAACGTCATTTTGAGTCTACAGGAGCGTAAAACAAGTGTACAAACTATGCAACCAACTGCCCTGTAACAATGAAGACGAGATTTTTCAAGTCAAATATCAAACCAGTGACCGGATCACTTGCCACCTGATAAACGGCCAATTAACTCACCGAAACTACCAATGAAGGATGAATGCCGTTCGAGGGGCCGGTGCGCAAATTTATCGTTGACCTAGAGAACTCTATTCTTCTCTATTTCTCTGGGCAATCGTCTACTTTTCACGATACCCACCTCTGTTCCACATTTGTGCTTCATGCATACTCTATTTTATTTGTATGTATTAGAGCACTCATGTTTCTTCATGTAACACTGTTTATTTGATGTTATTGGCCAATCCAGTGATTACCAGCTTTTTTGCCCCTCCTACCCTTGTGAGAAACTTTCACGAGTAATAAAAGTTAGGCCTTGTTGTATCGTCCATTACCTTGACCTTTGAAATTCCCCACTTTTATTCTGTCCCTATTTGTAACCACCGCCCCCACTTTTGTGTTTCGTGCGTGTATATGAACTGGCATTTGTTTGACTCACTCACTCACTTCACTCATTTGGCCTTGACGTCATCCGGCCGTTTATGGCCGGCTGTGTGGCGCGGGTGACTGTCTCAACTGAATGCTACTTTGGTTACAGGACAAACACATAATCCATCGTCTCACTCCTTATCCCGGGCCAGTTTCCCCCATTTTAGGTTAAGCACGGATTCTGCGCTCTTGAGAAATTTGCTCACAAGCTTGTCTGCTCTATGCCAGGGTTACTCAGGAACACGTGCTGCACGGACTTGTAGCTTAGGCGCATTCAGTGCATTGACAATCAGCAAATTTTCACTCGGTATCCAGCTACCGCTCTCACGGCTGGCGCGCACGGTGTGCATTCAGCTTCGTTCCCTCTCCACCTCAGCGATACCCCTGCTCCTGTATCAATCAGGCACAGCTCCCTCTTATGTTTATTTACTTACTTCGGGTGGCACTACCAGCTACGTACCGAAAGGAAGTTACAGCTTAACGATTGTCGACTTTTTATCTCTGTTCTGCTTCTTCGCATTGGTCCATTGCCATTTGGGGCGAAATTCCATTTCAAATACCTCTCCCAATGCTGTGACGCGTAGAAACCCAATCTGCGATCTGAAACGACTGTGTCATTTCTAGGCTTGGACACCCTGACAGTATCCTAGCCCTCGTGCTTTTTTTATTATGTACAAGTGGTCGGGTACGATTCTTCCAATGGTTAGGCGTGCCACACTTGTAGCATCGGCTCGTTCGAGCGTGTCTCCGCAATTTCGCCTTGATGGCTACAGCTGTTCGGTGAGTTTGTCCACTTTGTGCTTCAGGTCCTCCACTGGTGAATTCTCCCCGATCTCCCGCTACTTCAACGTGGCCAGTGGCTCCTCGGCCAACTCCCGTGCCAGGTGCACTAGCTCCTCCACACTCAACTGGTCAGCTGCTCTCACCAACCGCAACTGGGCACCAAGCACAGGCTGCACACCTTCGACGAACTGCTCAGACAGCATCCGCTGATACAACACTCCGTCCAGTCCCCGAAAGCCCGATCCAACGGCTGCTGCTGCTTGGCGAAGAACACGGTCGGGGCACATCCAAGTGCCATCATGGTCATCTTGAACCGCCTCATAGCCACGTGGCGCTCGGCCGGCGTGCCAAACTCCGTTCGAAGAGCTTGCTTCGCGGCGACCCAGTACATCTTCCGGGGCCCCTTATAGCGGCGTCTAGGGCCGCCTTCGCCCGGCCTCTGAGGAGGGTCTTCTGCGGCGCCAAACTGCCCCGGTCGGTCTCCAGTCCAACAGCTTCCGCAACCTCCTCGGAGTCCTCCAGAAAGGTTCGAACATCCTCATCCTCAAACGGTTTAGGCCACGTGGTCCTCATCCTTATCCTGGTGACGGCACCAAATGAAAGGGGGAAAGCCCTTCGCCGCGGACTTGTTTATTAGAAAACACCAAATAAAGGGTTACAGACTTTGGGACAGGAAAGCAAAACTCGCATATGCACCTTGTTTTTAGAAAACCGAATATGCTTCTTCTATTTGAACGCGCCTCCTAGAACTTTCCTGGAGATTCGTTGACTACCACGAAGATGTAAACGAATGCTAAAAGGCAGTTCCACAAATTCCGTAATATACCCCACCAACCATGGGATCAAGGCGGAGTTAAAGAAAACGACATACTACTCGCATGCATAATAAGTAGTAACCACCGGTACACTAGTACATAAACAGAATGCAACGAAAGGTTTCAAGTCTCACTGACTAGCCTCCGCTGACCAGACGACAAGTTTCGCAGCCAACAAATAGGCATCCACCCTCCAACCACAACCGATGAGCCAAAGTAAATTTGAGATAGGACAGTCATGTAACACTAGACACGCTCGCAACACCCACATACACACACATCCACCCGAGCCACAAATCAACAGTGATGTCAACTTGACCAATACTGAAACGCTTGCAGTGCAGTTCTCTGGATCAACGAACAAACCACAAGCTAACCTTTCTACTCGAGCAGATGGAATACAAAGTTCAAATACTCAACGCTAGGCATTTGTTGATCGTTATCCCTGATGTGTTTTAGAGTTTTAGGCAGGTGTTAATCCAATTGGTTACGGTGTTGGACATGAAAAACTGAAGGTTTCATTGAAGTACGGAACACTCGTTTTACTTACCGCCTTTACCGGATTTGGCTGCGAGGCAAAGAAACTAGCTTGTAATATTCAAGCAGAGCAATTTAAAAATGACCTAATAGAGGCCAAATACTCTTTTAATGATAGGGTCCACGTCATTTGGCCACACGTGTTGACCGTCTCCTCCAGTAGCCACGTTCCGGATTGGAGTCCTACTCATCTTGTGAAAGTGGCATTTGTTTGTCCTTACAAATTCACTCATTTGGCGTTGACATCATCCAGCCATTTGTGGCCGACTTTGTGGCGCGTGTGACTGTCTCACCTGAATGCTCCTTTTTTTGTACTTTTGTTGTGCAATTACACCATTTAATTTGGACGGTTTCTACTTTCGATTAACCCTGCTCGGTCTTTATTTTACCTTCTCGGATGTTCTGGTAATACGCGTCACTCGAATATACCGTTTGCTCGTTACAGTATCCGACAGCGTTCTTCGGTTTGTTTGAAATAATTATGTCAACCTTGGGAACCATTATGATGGTAACAGGAGCCCAGGACGCGGAAACCATTGAAGCTGCGGAGGCAGCAACTGCAATGTAGTTTGCTTCTCGCCCCGGTTCTTGTAAGTCACTTTGTGCATCTAGTCGTAAGAGCAGTGTAACTATGAAAGCTTTAGGGTGTGCTCAGCTCCGGATGTATCGCGTCAAGCGGGAGGTCGAGCTCCAGCGTGCTCTCTTAGAGGCACAGTGCAAGACTTAGCTAGCTTAGTTTGAGTTAGAGACTGAAGAGGATTCACCAGACGAGGCCTGGGAACCAGTGGCCTCAACTGACCGGTTAGAGCAGTACGTGAAATTATGTTAGTTGGATAAAGACCTCTAAGATATGCTCGTGATATCAGACGGTTATATCGAGCGCCAAAACGGGCCGTTTATATCACTCCAGTAAGTGCGACTGTGGAACTACCCAAGATGGAACCATCATACTTTTATGGTAACGCGAGTCATTACTGGAGGTTCACCCGCCAATTTGAGATATGTATTGAGAGCAAGGTTCAGGACGCTGGTCAGAGGCTCCTGTATCTGATCCATCACTGTCAAGTCGACGCGAATGCGGCCACTGAAGAACGTGTGATGCTCCCGCCAAAAGTAGCATACTCCAGTGCTCGGGAGATTCTACGCAATCTCTTTGGTCAGCCTCATATTATTGCTCACTGTCAACTTGAAAGTCTGTTTCGATTTGTACGACAGACCACTGGAGCAGCCCAGTCTTTGTCGGACTTGTGCATAAAAATGCGCAGTTGTGAAATTGCGCTGACGCAAATGCGTTGTTTCACACTTGCACTCACTTGCGGTGGTAGAGAGAATCGTGCGTTCTCTGCTCTCGCCATTGCAGCACAAATGGGCTGAGGTGGCAGATAAGATATCGATGAGCGGCCGGTACCCAACGTTCACTGACTTGACGGAGTTTGTGAACATGCGCTCCAAGGTTGCACGGAGTCGGTTTGGGCAAATAGCTCTAGAGAGGGAGGTAAAACGCCCTCCTGTACCGCCAGCTTCTAACAACCAAGCCCCTAGGCGGGATGGTTTTACTAGTTTCCTAAACAATATTAGGCCAGACGCAGACAGTGGTCTGAGCGCTTGCCCATTATGTTCACAGCTCCACCCATTTTCCGGATGTCAGCATACAGGAGCATAATGCCCGCTTTGTTTACTTAGGAAAATCCCACATGGCCAAAGATTACAAGTCAGTTGTTCGATGCGGCCAGTCGGGTTGCAGAAGGCGACATCATAGGTTGTTGCATGCATCAGAACCCGAAACCAAAGCAGGGACATCTTCAGAGGTGGAGGGTTTTTGTGCCTTAACTCAAGATAGTGAGCTTCCGGCACGCCTAGTAGTTATTCCTGTTAAGCTTGTCACTCCAGCAGGAAAGGTGACGACGTGTGGGTTTTTAAATACCGCGTCTGACATGACATTAGTAGAGTGGAACCTCCTGGTAAAAAACGGGGTCAGGCTGCCACCCACTTCTATGGCCATTGCTACACTGGGTGGTCCCATGAAATGCACCTCCGAATCCAAAGACATCAGGCTTTTACCAATGGATGAGAGTCAGTCTATAGGTCTTGACAAGGCATTCGTCGTTGAAACCTTACCCATGAGAGCTGTCCCATCTACTAAAGAAGTGGCTAGCTCGTGGCTGCACCTTGACGAAATCCACTATGACGAATTAGCTGAAGACGAGGTAGGAATTTCCCGCTCGGGTCTGATGTATTCGAAGAGCACTGAGTATTCGATCGGCGCTCGGAAGATAGGAAACAGTCATTTGTCGTAAAGACCTTACTTGGTTGAATACTTCTTGGTCCGATGCGAATTGGGGTGAGGCAGAAGAATGTCGTCGTTGTATGACTGGGTACTGTCAGGACGTCCACGATTCTATGCAGCGGATTCACAATGCGGAACTCACAGACACTTCAGCATACAATACCAGTCTATCCTTAGAGGACCAGAAAGCATTATTGACATTGACATTGACATTATTATTGAGACTGGTGCGGTGCGGGTTCCCCCGTTAATTCCGTTTCAATACCAAGGTTAGAGTTTCCAGCTGCGTGTTTAGTGGTCCAACTATCAGATCTAATTGGAATATGTGGGAGGAACTACTTTCCACCTACTGTGTTTTGGATAGACTCCATGATAGCTCCGTACAATGTCCATAATATATATTCTAGATTTTGTACTTTTGTCGTAAATGGACTTCCAATTGTTCGTGATGCGTCGTCACCTACTCAACGGAGACACGTAACGTCGGGGAATAATTCAACCGACGTTGTCTCTCGAAGGACAACCTCATTCCTCCGCGTGGATGGTCAACTGGACCAAGATGTTTACTCGAACAAGAGAGTAATCGACCTCCACAGCCTCCATTGAAGCCACCTGAGTTGAAGAGCTTTGTAGTACATGTTCACAAACCCAAACAAGTTGACGATAAATGCCTACTAGAAGCCCGGTTTTCCTGTTGGGTAAAGCTACAGAAGGTTATACCTTGGTTACTATGTTACAATCAATATCTATTGATTAAAGCAGGTAGAGCGAGTAAAAAGGGGCTCTACACTGTGGCGGAGATTGCTTCGTGAAAACTGGTCTTTAGTGGTAGTAGATGGTTCTGAGGCGAGTTCAGATGGCTTAGGAAGAACCCCGCATGTTAGAACGGCGGGCGGCGTTCTTAGGAGAAATACTAGAAAGGTTTGTTTACTGAGGGACGCGGTTAAGCTTGTGCTCCATCAAAGTCGGCACATGTGAACTCGGACTATTCGTGTCGGTGGCTGATGGGGTGCCTTAGAAAGAAGCTAAGCATACGTGCGAGCAAGAACCGGGGCGTTCGCTGAATCAACGGGGAGAACTTAGCGGGCGGTGTATCGTCTAGTACGTTGACACCTGAAATTAAACACGTTTATTCGGTCTCTATTTGTGAACTCTGCCCCACTATTGTGTTTAGTGCGTGAACATGAACTGACGCTTGTTTGTCCATAACAGTTCAACCATTTGGCCTTGAGTTCATCCAGCCATTTGTGGCAGAATTTATGCACGTGTGACTGTTTCACGTAGGAGCCTAGTTGCTCCTATGGCCCGTGAAAATTGCACCATTTGTTTTGGACAGGTATCTACTGTCGAGAAACCCAGCCCCGACATTCTTTGGCCTTCCAGGAGGTTCTGGTATTACGCGTCAATTGAAGATACTGTTTGCTCGTCACAGTTGTAGTTTCTAAATCAGCTGACATTCAGCACGCATCCCATTTGTGTGCACTCCCCGATCACAACCTAACTTAGAGCACTGTGCATTACATCACATTCGGATCCGATACTGCCTAGATTGTTATGAAGTCCCAAAACCACAAAAAGAACGCTCCAGGTGGTCGAGAGTTCCAGGACCGTGATCCGATGGCCGGGGGGTAATGAGCCATGATGAGCGGAAGTATCAAAGAGTATTCAGTGAACGAATATCAGACTCACCCGCAGCCTCAACAGTAGCACCAGCTGAAAGCAGTAATAATAAGTCGGATCAGATTACAGTACTACTCAAAGTATTCAATGTCTAACATACATTGTCCTATCTTGAAGAGATGCGACAGTAATGCTGAATCTGTAAAATATGATGATTGCTTGTTTCTGATGCAGTGGTGCTAGCAGTGTTCCAAGGCGAAAGCCTACTACGATTTGTGTCGTATTGAACCAACTCATGGACAGCGAAATGGGAGATAGAATTAACGGGGCAAACACTGTTGGGTTGTCCATTCAATGAGAATTGTGGGAACATCAAATTCTCGCAAGGTTAGGCCAGCGACAAAAAAACATAATGCTCATGTACAAATCACTCTGGCGGCTGATTGAGCATCGGAATTGATTGTGAACTTTCGACCTGTTCACTCAAGTTTGTGAAATGGTGGTTTCATTAGTGAGAAATAATTTGGTTTGGCTTGCTAGCATTGCTTTGTCACCTGTGGTGGCATTTGCTTAGTGTCAGCACGATGAATAGACGAGGTGGACATAACCTGTTTAGCTGGGAATTTCATTCAACACCCGGTGTCTGTGTGGCGTCCTGATACTTCGAGCGCTGACCAGCTGCTTGTACAAGGTAGGAGTTTACCATTATGCTTGCTTTCTCTAAAAAGCGTTCCTCATCAGGCCGGTGTAACAAGTAGATCATAGGGCGCAAGGAGACTGGCATCTTGCTGCCGTTGGCAAGAAGTTCTTATATAGCTCATAGTGGGCGCCTGCATCCCATCCAGACATTCGTTGATGTTGTTATCGCAATTAGACCACGACGAAATTTCTGCTCAGCCATGGGATCATCTGAGCCTTCCATCGCTGCGATGCCTGTTGTCCGGTTTTATTTACGGAAGAATGATTAAAAAAAGTCCAGTCTTCTGAGCCGAAGTCATTAGATGAAGCAGCGCTCACTGTATTTGAAACTTATCTCTATTCTGAGGCTCACATTTCATAAAACAGAAGCGTAGAAATCGAGTGCCAGTCCAGCAAGTTCCCCTTGTTCTAAATCAAAATGTATGCAGTAAGTAGGGGAAAAGGGCAGACGACGATAGAGAGAATCATTACTCAGGTGGGCGCAATCTCCGAGTTTTCGTCAACCTTGTTGTTAAGGTGGAATTCCACAAGGACCCCGCTTTACCACGCGCACTCGGGTGCTGCCACGGCCGAGAAGCCTATCCCACGCAAGATTGGTCAAATATTCGGGACGCTTGCCTGTTCGGCATCAAGCCGAACTCTGATTGGTCGAAAGTGTGCATCCAGCAACCCAGAGTGATCCAGTCATTGCCGAATGCCGGTTGAAAATGGCGCATCCAGAACGCGTCAAAATTTCCAGAAACTGGTTGCTGCTTACGCTACATATATGAAGCGCTGTGCGAGTGTTCTTGACTTCGCTTTGAGCTTTCGTATTCCTTGTGCACCAGGGCGCAAGGAGACTGGCATCTTGCTGCCGTTGGCAAGAAGTTCTTATATAGCTCATAGTGGGCGCCTGCATCCCATCCAGACATTCGTTGATGTTGTTATCGCAATTAGACCACGACGAAATTTCTGCTCAGCCATGGGATCATCTGAGCCTTCCATCGCTGCGATGCCTGTTGTCCGGTTTTATTTACGGAAGAATGATTAAAAAAAGTCCAGTCTTCTGAGCCGAAGTCATTAGATGAAGCAGCGCTCACTGTATTTGAAACTTATCTCTATTCTGAGGCTCACATTTCATAAAACAGAAGCGTAGAAATCGAGTGCCAGTCCAGCAAGTTCCCCTTGTTCTAAATCAAAATGTATGCAGTAAGTAGGGGAAAAGGGCAGACGACGATAGAGAGAATCATTACTCAGGTGGGCGCAATCTCCGAGTTTTCGTCAACCTTGTTGTTAAGGTGGAATTCCACAAGGACCCCGCTTTACCACGCGCACTCGGGTGCTGCCACGGCCGAGAAGCCTATCCCACGCAAGATTGGTCAAATATTCGGGACGCTTGCCTGTTCGGCATCAAGCCGAACTCTGATTGGTCGAAAGTGTGCATCCAGCAACCCAGAGTGATCCAGTCATTGCCGAATGCCGGTTGAAAATGGCGCATCCAGAACGCGTCAAAATTTCCAGAAACTGGTTGCCGCTTACGCAATATATATGAAGCGCTGTGCGAGTGTTCTTGACTTCGCTTTGAGCGTTAATACACCTTGTGGACCTTTGGTGGTTGTTTTGACGTAAACGCTAGGTTGAGAGGCTCAGAGCGGGAACTAAGCTGAGAAAAATACCGTTACCGAACTTGTGCCCTGATTGAACCCAAGTTGCACGAAATTCGCGAAATGCGCTCAGCTGTTAAGTGATTTGATGTTAATGGGGAATTTAACCTGGGTTCCAGGTTGACCCCAGGACTAAGATATTCCTCAACTGACTGCTTGATATTTCAGCTAGTGTCATATTTGGCTGTCAAACTACTACGAATCTCGGGAAATGCGAACATCTGATGAGGCCTGAAGAATGGAGTACCTGTAGCGTGAAGTTGAATGGTTTTCGAGAAATTTGTGTGGCGTACTCCGTCAAGATATTCAGCAATATCTCATAAGTCGCGCTAAATGGGACTCCAAATAGCCTTCCTGCGGCACCTCCTACTCAAAAAGGATCTCCCAGACGGGGAATTCCGCTGAGGTTCAACTGAGTCCCCTGTTAACACCAAATTGAGTGCTTCCTAGACTCTTCCCCAGAAACTAGCAGGCACATTTTGCATAACCGATTTTAACTGCTGATAGATTTTATTAGAATCAAACTTATCAGCAAAATTTCTGACCGTAGACTTTGCAACACTATAAAGGCTTCTAGCTAGTAAGGTGTAACCCTCAAAAATAGACTAAAAATCCATGACAGTTGTTTTAGAATTGACCAAATCGTTGTTATATTTGGTGAGGCGCAGATCCTTGTCGGAGAAAACATCGGTAACAAGTGTGGAGCGTGAATTTCAGATTGGTTTTCATTGTCGGTAGTGCCTGTAGCCTTCACGATGAAGCACGGCTTGGGCAAGGGACAATGAGTCGTTACTGTTCTTTCCATTGACTTGGCCGAGCTAACTAGAAATCCAAATAATAAACACAAGCTAGCATGGAAAGTTTCCCTTCAGTATGCGTTGGACTCTTTGAACTTGCTGTTATGTTTCTGGACACCAGAATTTACGAGTAGGTGCAGTTATCAGTAGAAAACCGTGCAGCATCAACTAAAATATTTTAAACTCACCCTCCGTTGCAGCTTCCTCTGCGCCGTTCCAAAAAACGTAATTGTTAGAACTTCGCAAAAAAAGTTTGGATTGGCTGCTTTTCCACGGAGCTCCAGATTGAAAGTGAATTTTTCGTGTAAAATGCATTTGTGTGAACATCGTGGAAGGTAGTTTTTAGCAATCAATCACTTGCTCCCTGTGACCAAGCGCGGACCGATGAGTGGTTTGAAGTGGAGTCCACTTGAACGAAAGTGTGCGACCTTGTGATTGTCATGGGGTTAGTTACATAGCGTTTTTAATAAGAAACCAAACAAGGGTCACGTGTAGCATAAGATGTCTGCAAATTATTACAGGAAGACAGGTATAGACGGCTCCGGTGAGCCACACGGGTCACGCAAAGAAACTGCTATAGACTCGAAACCACATATGAAGTTAACTTTGACATTCCAACTGAAACGATTAGTACGACATGCAATGATTCTTCCTACACGTTCATTGAAGAAACGACATACATTCACACATGGTCCATTGACTCTAACTGCCGTGTCCAAATCGGTCTGATGGTTCTAGATTGCATGGGGATATGGATTTATTGGTAGTATCGACAACAAAAAAAGGACTGGGTTCACTCTGTTGTTTTTAGGCAGCATTAATTGTGGATTATCTAACGGACCGGTATTTAATGCTTCCTTCCAAGCTACAGCTTATGTGCTCTGCTGTGACGGTGAAAACGCGTAATGGAAACATAAACATCTGGATTCCACTCTTACTTGATTTGGGCACTATGAGTAGACGAAGGAAATTTCAACGGTAATGAAACTTAGCATAGTGAACTTTAAACATCCCACAATGTGTGTGGATGAATTTGATTTGGTGAGATTGTTGCAGTGTCACCCAACGGTACATTTGAACATACAAAGAAATGAAAAACTGCATGTGCGATATCTTATTCTCCATTAAACCGTCATTCCCCCTCCCCCCATGGACTGGATAGTTCTGTCCGAATTTCTGGGTTTCTGCCTCGATTCCTGGAGCCTACGATCCGGAGTACAATAACTTTATTTAACGACTTGTTATCCAATTCACTGTGACCAAAAGTTGAAGTTTTGTAACCTGAATATACTGCACAATGATTATCCTCCAGAGAAAGTTGCCTCGGTTCATACGGTGACCTCGCTCCTAGGATTTTCTTCGTTGCATCCAACTTCAAGTAACCCATCCCGCTACCCAAACAATGTAACAATTCCGATCCGCAAAACTAGATAAGTTGTCCCCTAATAGGGAATATGACAACCGCAAATTTAATTGTCGCTAGAAATACGGCCATAGACTTCGCCGTGAAACCAGTGCATTCCTGTTGGCAGATGGGTTTAGTGGAGAACTCAGTAAACTATGCAGAATTGGAGGATATAAAGTTGTTGTGAACCACAGTTTTCACAATGCATTCTAAACACCGTGAACCCGAGTATGGATAGCCGCTTGATAGCCTGATGCGCTTGGCTAGACCAGAAAGTCGATTAACGTGGGAATCAGCTGATCTACTAAACACTGACACGTAAAGGTGTGTCATGTGCAGCCGAAAACGGGCTGTTAATAAAGCCCACGTGGAAAGTTCTAGGCGGGCCAAAAAGCGATACTAAAAATAGAACTCATCTGTCCAGGGCAAGTGAAGAACAACCAATTAGATCTGTCACAACGAAAACGGTTAGTCCATTGACAGTTGTGTAGTAGCTGGTTCTCCTATTAATAGTAACCTCTTATTTGCTGGCAGTCATATTATTGGTGACAGCTGTATTCACATCCCTCTCTTTTTCTACTATACTTGTGGACTAAAGCCAGCTAGGCAACATCAAGGAAAGAAAGAACTAAACCATAAATTCGTTTTGTATGGCGCTTATGAGTAGCTCGTTTTCTTGACTATACTGGGGAAAGGAAATGCGTCTTCGATTGTAGAGCTACACGCGATCAGCCACGAAACTAAAAGCCTCATCTGCGCAGAGTTTTTGAAAAGGATCAGTGTCCTCAAGTGTGCTGCTGAGCTATCCTGGATGTCGGTTCAGTTCTATAAACAGATGCCTCAATGATTTCCAAATCAGTATTCCAGCAGATTCATGGAAGACTTTTTGAATCAGACATCATTCGCACGCTTCATCAGTAGCATACATCGTCACACTGGCACCAAAACCCGGAACATTTGGTAGGCAGTGCGAGCGCGTTACGAATGGTTTCGCGCAGCACACGGTAAACGCGTCCGAATTATCACCTCTGAACAGTCAAACATGTTCGGGCTTCAGCGGTGCGGTCGACTCACCCAGGGTCTCGAATGTCGACCCAGCGGCTGTCTTAGCTACGTGGATCGCCTGGATTGCCTGTCAGGTTTCCGCACTCAGGACGCATCAAAGATGATTCTTAACTTGATGTTGTTCACTCTTAAGCGAGAACATATTGATGATGTATATTTGTCCTTTATTCGCTGATTTCATGGTTGAAACACGATTGTGTAACTTGAAACAAAATTAGGTTTCATATCCTGAGACAGCCAGGGAGACGCGCTGCAGTTGAGCTTAACTAAGATGCGATTCTTGGTCTAGTGCCGAAAGCACAGAATGATAATGCGTGGACAGTAGAAACACTGTTTAGAAGAGAACGGTATAAGTGCAAAACCCTACAATTAATGGGTGAGTCAATACTGAGCTACCTTTTATCCATAAACATGTTCTTTGTTCAGTTCCATTCAACTACGAAGGAATAGCAAATGTATTTCGTCGTACTGCACTAACTAACTGAAGCTAACGTCCATCGTGTAAGACCAGTTTATCAGGTTTTTACGTCTTAATTTCAAATCTCTCGGAAGTTGCATGGCTAGAGAAATAAATCTGGTCCAAGTACGAAAGTCAGCATCCATTAACAAAGCCTAATTAATTTTGGTCGTGCGGTCCACTTATCAGGCCTTCAAGAGTAAAACATTGATTCCTTGGAGGGGCAAAGCGGTATTGATTGATTGAGGCTTCCTTGTCAAACCTAACGTTTCACCACGTATACTGGAAGTAGAAATTATGTTCACAATGTTACAAAATCGCCTCCCTTCCGTAGGGGTCCACTTTCAAGGTTGACCAAGATTGGTTTGTTTTCGAGACAGATTTACCTACGAGGGGAATGTGCTATTTACCTGCGCTTCGACTTACTCGTTACTATAAGGGTCTTCAACCATGTCCTAGAATACACTCTACTACTGATGAAAAAGTCAGGAAATTCGAAAACAGGATCACAAAACATATGGATTTGCCGGTAGCTTATGCACGTGAACTCAATCATTGAAAACAGCTGATTGTTAATGTGGGGAAAAGTTGAAAATTTCATAGGGACGAAGGATGAGCGGCAGTTTGCACTGAGTGTTAGATAACCACTCTGCTGATTGGCCGCTTCTGACCAAACGGTGAGCTGTTCAATCTACCGGTCGAAAAGTCACGAGCTACAGACTACTCACTGTAGTTTTATGAGCATCTAATAATTCACAATTAGGATGAAACAACGGTACAGTGAAAATCGGGTGTTTGGCGTAAAATGGCCGCTCCCATTGAAATTTCAAATACCAATAGTTTGCGATAGTATTAACTTAACTCAACTTGCAGATAATCGAAAGAACTTGGGGTGATTTCGCTACGCATAAAGACTTACGGGGAACCATTTCTGAAAAAGAGTAGTTTGAAAGCTCAACACTCTATGAAGAAACACATGGTAAAGGAGCCGTTTTTGTCACACACACATTACAAATGCGGTACGAAAACGAATGATTGATACATACCAACAAAAATTATGTTCTCAAAGTAACCTGCACGGATGAGAGTCTCACCATTTGATGGAGTTACTCATTGTTGAGAGGAAACAGTGTAGTCGTCTGTAGTCAAAAAGATCTACATGGAACGGTGGCTGCACTATGTTAGCGCAGTTTGTAGCTTAATATACTGGATGTGGAAAATTCCGTCCTGATTAGAGGAAGCGCAGTACACTCCTTTAAATAGGGACTTACAGAAAAAATTCAGCGCAACAGCTGATTACTCCACAAAATCAAGTGAGAATCCGCGGTACGCGTTACTCTGATATACACTGAACATATGTCATTTCTAGTTTCGCCACCCAACACTTCCGAAGCAGTAATAAAATCGGCAAAAGATCGTTTTTGAGTACTGCACCATTAATTGGTAATAATAATATTGATGATACATATAATAGTATATCTAATATCGTATAATATATATAAAATCGTATAACAATATAATCTATATATATAATGAAATACAATCTAATAATATAATATATAATGTAATATAATGTATAATATATATGATATATAATATGTCAAATTGTGGCTGACCGGTTATACTTTCGTGAGCTTCTCTGTTTAGCGGGCTGTCTTTCAACGGGGACCACCACGAAGGTTACGGAAGCTTTCTAGTGTGTTGGCTAACAAGCGACTTGGGTACTGTCCTTAAGGAGGTCTTCGCACCTGAGAACACAGTGATTGTATTTACTGTGCATTGAAAAGCAACCTACATGCCTATTCAGAACCAAGACGAACCAAACCACCAAATGGTTTCAAGAATCGCGCCAAATCCTCGCAGACTAACAAAACGATTGTCTTCAAGTGATCATGTTACTTAGGCAAAACTGAAAACGTAGTGAGGTATTGACTGTGTAATAGATAGTGAGTCCGTTACGGAAAACAATACAATGTAACAGATGACTACCCCATAAAGTCGAGTAGGAATCTGCGGTACGTGCAACTCTGATATACATTGAACACATGTCATCTAAAAGATCCTAAATTTCAGTGTTCTTGCCACCAGACACTTCCAAAAGAGTAATAACATCAGCGAGAGGAAAAGCGTTTTGAGTACTGCGTCGTTTATTGATGAACACGAATTGAGCGGTTACAAGCTATCAGACACGAAATTACAAGCCTTAGTTTTACCGACGTTATCAGAATGTCAGCATGCTCAAACGTCTTCCTAAAGTTCCCCGTATGATGTTTGACTGTCGTCTTCCTAAAATTCCCCGTATGATGTTTGACTGTTAAACGGTAATGAACAAAAGCTGCAAAAGGACTCAATAAGTTCCAAAACAATCATCCACCAGATGCAGCGACGGTGTTCTATACTACTCAACCAGGTACTACTCGCAGATCTCATCTCGTTCTACGCTACTCAGCAAGAGATTACTCGCAAGTCTCCTCACTCACATCAGTCGCTCTTCTCCATTTCTTTTTTCAGACCAAACTATCGTCTCAAACCTACAATCAAATGGGATAATACTCAGTTATAGACTACTCATTTCCCGTTTATTATTCAACAATCTACTCATCAGATGTAAAATACGAAATCTAAAAATTCTGTGACACCAGCTATTTACTCCAGTGATGAGATGGTAGAAAACTGTTAACTCCTGAGTATGCGACTACCAAGAGGGTCTGACTTGTCAACGGATTAAACCGACTTGCTTTATAAGTAAATCCCCTGACCCGCTTTTGGTTGAAGCTGTTCAGCCTATGTGCAACGACCTGGTGTACGTTGATGTCAAATCTCTATCGCTTGCGACCACTGAATCCTCGAGCAAGTACAGTTCAGTTACTTTTCGGAAGCGTATGAACTATTGGAAATTGCAAGTCAAAAGATGGAGCAGTACGTGGTTCTAAATTAGGCGGAATGGTCACAACATATGTCCCATATTACTTTTATTTTTTTTATTTTACACATTGCACTGCAATAAAATACCTGGTGATTCTTGGACATTATCCGTTTATAGTACAATGGGAGTCATATAGTCCTCCTCATAAGATGGTTTTGTGCTCGTCGTTTACTCGGTTTTCATCTTTCTCGTACTGGGTGCCAAAAGCTCTTTCGAATTACAGCAATAGTTACATAAAATGATTACAGTGCACATGGTTGGATAAAGTTTACAATACGGACACTGTTCGTGTGTTCCGGTAACCCTGATCTCACTCTTCCACACATTTCAATTTTTAAGATAAACGAACAGTTCAGCCGGCATCACGGCACAACGGTCAGAGACTGATGGTTCGCGACCGCAGGCAGGCACCCTAAGTGGATTCCAGGGTACATCCCTTCCTCACTGTCATTTTTAATGACGGTAATGCTTCAGGTCACTCCTCGGTCTGAAACGTCCAAAGAAGAGCATTCGGTAAAAAAACAACCTGTGCACTAAATGCTTTAACCAGGTCAAAACACATGCACAACGCGTCCTTGTATGGAGTGACATTCTGGAAATTTCGACGCCTTCTGGATGTGACACTGGCAACCTGGATTCGGCGGAATAATGCTTGGCTCTTGGGTTCACACTTTAGGCCAATCGGACTTCGCCGTAGTGCCGAGCAGAAAAGCAACCCGATATTCTGACGAATCGCAGCAATTTAGGCTTCTTGTCTTAGCAGTGCCTAACTGCGAGCGGTACAGCGATTGTGGAGCAGGGTTCTCCCCAACAGCTTGTATTAACTGCGCAGGCATGGAAAACATTTCAGCTGAATATTCCCGGCTGTTCTTTGGCTTCCAAGTGACAGCCTGGATATGTTATCAATAGGTAAAAGTCAAAGTCGCCACCCACAGAAACTGTTGGGAAGATTTGCGGTGAGGGACAAAATTTCCGAAACCTTCGTTAAAGACTAACCCGTCCGATCCCTTTGTGCGCAAATTACACGTCAAAGAAAAGAAACGAGTTTTTCTACTACTCAGCTTTTCATGATGTTATAGCACCTTTAAACTAAATTCCGCCTATGGCTACCGCCGGAGCATCAGTCATCAAAAACATCCCGTGTTGGATCCTGGCGCACTCCCACAGACAGTCATAACATTTCTCTTCAAGTTTGGGGTTAATATGTATTTTTAAACGTAAAGGTAAGTTCTTTTGTTAGTGGTGGATGCACGTGGTTGCTAGAATCTCGGCCGGGCTGACTGATGCTTTAGAAAAGTATTCATTTAGAGTTTTTACCATATCGAATAGTTCGTATTTGAAAGAAAATGCTAACGTTCCAGGGCTAAATTGACTTGGAGGAAATTCTGATCTGTCAAGCACGGGTGAGGTTCGCAGCTTAAACTCATGTGAGAGCAAAGAAGAAAGTTGATCTTCCTTTGAATTTACAGGCTTCATTGACCACAGTTTTCCTAATGCCTTCTTAATACCGTGAACCCGAGTATGGATAGCCGCTTGATAGCCTGATGCGCTTAACCAAACCAGAAAGCTAATGGACGTGCGAATCAGCTGATCTATTGAACACTGACGTGTACAGGCGTGTCATGTGCAGCCGAAAACAGGCTGTTTATAAATCTCACGTGGAAAGTTCTAGGCGGGCCAAAAAGTGATGCTAAAAATAGAATTCATCTGTCCAAGGTAAGTGAAGAACAACCAATTGAATCTGTCTCAACGAAAACGGTTGTTCAATTGACAGTTGTTGACAGTTGTTTAGTTCAGTTACGTTTGGAGCTGGTTCTCCTATTATTGGATGATCGAAATGAGACCTCGCCAAATCTTCTAAACCACATGACCAATTTCAGGTTAATGCACGAATGCTGTGGCTGCGTACAATTGACCAAAGATTTTGGAAGGGCAACTTCCGAGATAATACAAATTGAGTTAGGTCATCTAGACCCAGTTAACACAACCAACGGAGTCCTACCATTGTTACTGTTCGAATGATCAACGCCTCTCACTATCATGCCTCACCACCAAAGCGGATGGACGATTGGCACGCGTCACAGTGCATTTGCGGTGTAATTTATGTCCCCAAATGGGAGGCATGATACAAACAATCCATCGAAGCGGTTCACGGTGTGTTTCTATATGCTTACGAGCTCATGACTTGAAGGTTTCTAGAGCATCGCAGGATGCCTTTTGCAGCCTACCACGTGTACGTCCAGCCTCCAGTGCGGAGGTGCCATCCATCCAATTCCAAGGGAATGGTGAACGAAATCACGAAATGCATTTTTCCAGCTTGTTGGACTCACGCGGTAAGGTCAGTGAGATTATATGGAAAAAAGTAGACTTTCAATCAGAGTAGAAGCTTTCAGTGCTATAGGGAATTACCTGTATTTTCTATTCTAACAATATATGTGTTGGACTTCATACTACCTATTTTTGCGGGCGAGATACATAGTTTTGCTGCTTGCTATTCGATTCTGATAACTTTTCATGGCGGCGCTTTTCTTAAAATTGCGTGAGGATGTTTGTAGCTGAGTTCAGTGCAGCAGAGTTAGGCGTTTTGTGGTACCTCTAGTGTGCATCAGGGCTGTTGTCGCCAAGCTAGAACCGAGTGAATAAGCCTCTTGGCAATCACCTCGAACATTTTTGGTGTTGTATCAGTCGGGGTGATTTTAGGACGCTTCCCAAATCACCCGGCAAGGTGACCTAGTACCCAGAGCATTGTTTTTATTAACAACCGTGATTGGTACTACATAGATGTTTACGACATCCTACCTGCAGTTTGCTCACAGGAAACTTTAGTTTGCTCACTGAGTATGCTGTTCATATTCAGTGTAAAATTCTAACAGGTTTGTATCCTTCTACAATCTTCCGCTTGTGAGAGCCGCATATAAATGTTCTCTTCTGAAAAGTGATCCATTCTGAACCACGTGACCTCATCTGAAGGGGCTTAAATTCTTTCGGTGCTTTGGTGGTGGTTGCTTCATGAAGTCATTACAATATATTAGAAAAGTTTTAGTGTGAACATACAAGCAGCTCATTGAATGAACCATGTCATATATATGAAATTTTTTTTGAACCGCACTTACTGGTCTTTTCTTCTGTAAATCGACACATCGAAAAGTATATTTGTTAGATTGCGAATTCTTCTCAAGGTCACTGTACACTTTTCAGGCAGTTGAAAATCTGTTAGTTCCACAGCCGAAGAAAGATAGACTAAAAGCTTAGTGGACGATTACCTCAACTCAATTCCTTTAAATAGTCTAGCAAGTCGACTGGGAGGTTAACAAGTCTGAACCCTTTGCTAAACACCTACACGTCCAAGAACGTGATAATTCAAACGCCAAATCAGTTTTGTAATCCATTAAAGAACACAGCTTAGTAATTGATCCACAATTCCGCACTTATCGAGTAGTACTTTGTTTTCACCTCGGAACTACTCATCATTAGCTCTTACCACACTTAGTTATTATTACTTTATCGAAGTTGTACCCACCCGTAACCGATGGTCAGTTTTGAAACCAGAGTTGGCATGATGTGTGTAGTAGCAACACACGTCTACGCTAACCGAACTTCAGATGGAAAATATTGGCGCAGTTGCACTTCTGTGGATAGAAAATATGACTAAGGGACCGGGATTGATATCTTTGGAAAGGGGGTCACTTTTGAAAGAGGCCAATATGTAACAATGAATGTGCCCAGAAAATGCTCCTAAGGTCAGTTTATTTTGAAGAATGCTTTATCCCATACACTGTCTCCATGTCAAAACAGTTGCATCTTCTGGAGTTCATAGGGTACAAATAACCAACATAGTTGACGATAAATCCGCAAGATATTCTGGAGTTGATGCCTAGCCCACTGTTCCAGCGTACGGCGAGTAGCAGCCGCATTTTTCAAGACTTATGCCAGCGCGCACTAGCACGGTCGATCAGTCTCATCGCTGTGATGAAGTGTTCGTTGGGCGACATTGCAGGGCTGATGCAAACATTGACCTGAGGGTCAAAACAAGCTGTGTTTAGCGGTTTCGTGAAGATCAGCGCTCCGACTGTGTATCCGCACTTGTAGCTGATTATGTATATAAATACACATAATCATATCCAATATTGGGGTGGGATAGCTCAGTGGCTAAGGCGCGAGGGAAGGTCCACGGTTCGAACCAAATCCCGGCAGCTCGACTTCTCCTGTCTAGACTTGGGCACTGCTTGTGCTTCCTTCTGTTGGCATGGCAGCTAAACACCGAAGGGGTGCAACAGCTGAACGACGTTCATGTAAGACATCTTTCTACTGTATCTAGCTCGTATTTTTGGACACGAAACCCTTGTCTTTCACCCAGTACTTGCGTAATGCAGTTAACTACTTATAAAACATTAATTTTGCTGTGTTGTGTAGAAAAATTCCGAAGAGGAATGCGTACGAATACGAGGGGTTGTTCCTATTCACAAATTCGGTGCGTAGTAATAACAGAAACAGCTCCATTCTTTGACAATCTAGTGCGTTTTTACACTCGTAAAGTAATTCATACAATGAAGAAACTGTAAGTGTGCCGAACCGGCGTACATAAAGGTCTGTTGAAATGCCCCGATAAAAAAAGCTGATGGATCCTTGTACTAGAAACGAATGACGATAGATTTAATTGCGAATGAGGGCAACTCGACAGTTGCTGACAAATTGGTGTTCAAGCAAAAAAGCTCAAGGACTACTGATGAGCCCCAAAAAGGACGAAACCGGTCGTGGGCTGTCGAAGAAATTTCAGCAAACTTGTGAAAATATACAGCGAGTTCCCAAATAGTGTGCCAAATGATACATGTTACGGCCTTTCTGCAGCACATCGAATGTCGTAAATGAGAGAGCTAGTTCAGCCTCTTGTTAAAACCCAGTTGATATACAAATGAGTATATTTGTCGAGATCTGTCCAATTTGGTTTTAGGTAGAACGTAAGGTTGACGAAAACTCGGGAAACGCGCCTATCTGATGACCCCCTTAAGAAAGACAGAACCGGTCATGGGCTGTCGAGGAGATTTCAGCAACCTTATGAGTAGTTTTGTCCAACAAAATAATGTCAATTTTCGCCAGCAGAGCTCTTTGAGGTACCGTTTATGGCACCCGATGGAATATCCTAGGCAAAAATCCAAGAAAAATTCCAGGGGATACTTCAGTATATCAGCTTTATGTGAGCAGCTAATCGCATTAAAGTTGCTTATATATCATTCACTTTCCCACTTACTAGGCGGCTTTTCTGCAAAAGATTGTAAAAATGGTCGTTCTAGTCTCTTTTGTGTCATCATAATTTATCATGCCTACTTAGAACTTTTATACTGATATTTCTAATTGGAAAAATGCCGATAAACAAATGTTTCTTACCGTTTGTGTCTAAAAAAACTGGACTGCCTCTCTGGTTCAGGCGAATGCTAAACTCAACAGAGATGGGATACAATATTACTGCAAGGTCCTGCCATTCTTTGACCTTCCGGAGGAGCATATCAGATGTGAACAGACAAGCCGATTGTAATCGCTGGTCTACCTTCCGAAGCGATGAGGTTGCCTTGTTTCACCCTGTACAACCACAGCAGTAAAAGTTAATAAGCCATCTCGGGAGGAAGTGTGAACCAGTATTTACTGATGTCACCTCGCTGAGAAGTTATCCTTTGGCAAACACAAACCAAGCACTTACAAATCATTTGAGACATGAAAGTCAACATCTTAGCTGCACAGCGATTTGAAAAGCGAGCATCCCCAAGTGTTCTCTTGAAATTCCCTGGGCGTTCTTCAAACATTAAACAAATAAAAATGAATACTGCAAACTGATTCCATAATTTCCACGGCAACATTGACCTTCTGACAGATATATGGTCGGAGCTTGGACACCGGACAACAGTCTACTTGCATGCCTCATTAGTAGTGTACACCAGCCGTAGCGGTATGCACGTCTTTCCATTTTTCTCATTATAATAATAATCGTTCGTCTACTTTAGTCCAACTCACTTTACCTGAACAAAACGATACGTTTGTCTGACGACACTACACTGACAAAACTTCGAACAATGAAGTCAAGGTAAATATTTCTGGATATGGCCCCATTTCTGTGTGGCCTCTCCAACAAGGGGAAAAGTACAAGGTGAATCTCAGTGAATTGATGCGACCGGAAGTTGTTATATCAACAAAGGTATTTATTGATAGGGTTCAAGTAAACAATTCAGTGGGTCACACCAGCCATTTGGACCAGTGGTTCGATCGGCAGCGCCGCTGTAAACAAACTAACTGTTGCGTTGAAATTTCCAAATATGAAAATGGCAGACTTCAGCCATTTGCGCGAATGGAAAATATCGAGAATCTCATTGCCAAACGTGACTATCTCCCAGAGAGTATTTACCACTAAGGTGGGACTTTCGGAGTTTTTCATTTTCATTGGCCGCGTGTACACAATACACCCGTGTCCTTACTTACGTGTTTTTCTGACTTATTGTGAACTACAATATAGAATATACGGTGATGTGTGGAAATGCGCCTGCAATGGAACTTCCTAGCTTTGAACGGAAGCCTCTCGAAATTACCCCGTCAAATTGCGGCTGACCGGTTATACTTTCGTGAGCTTCTCTGTTCAGCGGGCTGTCTTCCAACGGGACCTACCAGGTAGGCTACGGAAGCTTTCTAGTGTGTTGGCCAACAAGCGACTTGGGTACTGCCAAAAATAACGCCAGAAAGTGTGCCTCAACAAGGTCCTCGCACCTGACAACACAGTGATTGCATTTGCTGTTCATTGAAAAGCAACCTGCATGCCCTGTTAAGAACCAAAACAAACCAAATCACAAAATGGTTCCAAGAATCGCGCCAAATCCTCGCAGACTAACAAAACGATTGTCTTCATGTGATTATGTCACTTACCCAAAACTGAAAAAGTAGTGAGGTATTGACTGTGTAATAGATAGTGAGTCCGTTACGGAAAACAATACAATGTAAAAGATGACTACCCCATAAAATTGAGTAGGAATCCGCGGTACGTGCAACTCTGATATACATTGAACACATGTCATCTAAAAGATCCTAAATTTCAGTGTTCTTGCCACCAGACACTTCCAAAAGAGTAATAACATCAGCGAGAGGAAAAGCGTTTTGAGTACTGCGTCGTTTATTGATGAACACGAATTGAGCGGTTACAAGCTATCAGACACGAAGTTAAAAACCCTGGTTTCACAGACGTTATCAGAATGTCAGCATGCTCAAACGTCTTCCTAAAGTTCCCCGTATGATGTTTGACTGTTAAACGGTAATAAACAAAAGCTGCAAAGGGACTCAATAAGAGCGACGACGTTCTATACTACTCGGGAAGATATTGCGTGCAGGTCTCATTACCAGTGTAAGGTACGTTCTATACTACTCGAGAAGATACTGCGTGCAGGTCTCATTACCAGTGTAAGGTCTCACATCAGTAGCTCTTCTCCATTTCATTGTTCCGGTCACACTATCGTCTCAAACCTACAACCAATTGTTATAGTGCTCATTTCTTGTTTATTATTCAATGAACTACTCATCAAATGTAAAATACGAAATTTGAGAAATTCTGTGATACCAGCTATTTTCTCGAGTAGAAAACTGTTAACTCCTGAGTATGCGACTACCAAAAGGGTCTGACGTGTCAACGGATTAAACCGACTTGCTTCCTAAATTTATGAGGCAATCCACTGATCCGCTTTTGGTTGAAGCTGTTCAGCCTATGTGCAACGATCTGGTGTACGCTGATGTCACATCTCTATCGCTTACGATCACTAAATCCTCGATCCAGTACAGTTCAGTTACTTTTAGGGAACGTATGAACTACTGGAAATTGCGAGTCAAAAGATGGAGCAGTACGTTGATAACTCACATGTTTCTAAATTAGGCGGAATTGTCACAGTATGTATCCCATATTACTTTTGTTACGAAAGGTAACATTACTCACTCGGTAAAAGGATTGCTTTAGGTCCCCATTCCCACTAGTGAGGAGAAGGACAATCAAAGTGCTATCCTATTGGTTGCGAACCGAAAGTATTCATTGATGAGTATCCACTATAGGACTTTTGAGAAGCTATCGCCACAAGTTCTGCATGAGTGATACTTTGGTCATGGCTGATTCACAGTGACACTCGAGCAGTTTACATGCATTCGTATACTTGTGATTTACTATAGCACAGATGTAGGCAGGTCCAAGTTTTCTTACCGACAGCCAAAACAGTATGACATAGAGAGCCATTCTGCGAAGGTCTTAAATATATAGCGGCCGCAATGCAGAACGATGCTTAGCCTGGTTGTCTTACCGAAACGTGGAAGAAGACCAGAATAGAAGTTGACTACAGAATTCAAGGGAGATTTCATTCTTTTAGTAAAACCGGTCCATGTTGAAAAGCCTAGGAGGACTGTCCAGATGTTTCATCCTTGCTGGGAATCATCAGCAGTGTGCATCTCACTAAACTCAGAGCGTTTCGCACCCACGACCTCCCGGTCAGTGGCTGAACACGCGACCGTTTGGCCACGAGTGGCTGATCATCAGTGTGATTAGCTCTCATTTAGATAGGAAACAGCGCCACTTATCCTCTGATAACGGAAACCACATCCCTTCGTCACGATCTGATCGGCTCCTTGAGTGGCTACAAATGCAGCATTGACAGGAAGGTACCTTTATGATGTGATAATTCGACGCTTGGAACTTAGCAGCCTGATGCACCTGTGGTGGAAGGTGCAACAGAACAAGAAGTTCTGATCAGGTCTCAATGCTGTATATACATGTATATATATAGAATAAATGATTACGTTATGTAAAATCGACCTCATGTTCCAGTTAGTACAATATTTAAGATATCGCTTCATATTTCTTTGGTGAAACACTCTACTCGTAAGTTCGCTGAAAACGTTTCAAAATCTAGCTATCAGTCTGGCGGATTTTGGTCGTAAACCTCGAAACCATATCAGCCTAAACTTTCACTCTAACGCAGGTGACCAGATAGCCCATAATTTCTACTCTGATCGACTTATCAGCGTTGTGTTTTAACGATTCAGTCCCCGGGTATGCCTTTTTAGTGTTACTAAAAAATTGGCGCGAATTTACGTGCCACTGATGTGTACCACTTGATGAAATCAGGATAAAATTGGCCCAAAAATAATCAATAATATGTTTTTTTACTTTCGTGCTATGATATAAAACCGTAGTCAAAATTGATTCTTGGAAAAAACTTCAGCCTTATAAAGGTGAGTCATATCCCAATTTCGGGTTGTATATATCCCTACATATTGCTAGTACAC
The DNA here is from genome assembly GCA_003604175.2 of Clonorchis sinensis. Classification (NCBI taxonomy): domain Eukaryota; kingdom Metazoa; phylum Platyhelminthes; class Trematoda; order Opisthorchiida; family Opisthorchiidae; genus Clonorchis; species Clonorchis sinensis. The sequence continues at coordinate 29,482,125 of CM030369.1, read as the reverse complement.
AAGACAATATCAACCAGTATGAACAACACTACTGTACAGCACTACTATCCGTGAGTTATAGTTCCACGCCAATTGGCCAGTTGAACAGGTTTTCAATAAAGATCATGGACCATACTGAATGGCAGCAAAATTCTTCTATTCAACTGTAATGGATAGACGAAGGTTCACTTACTAAGATCTTGGCATAATGTATGAGCAGAATGTCAACAAAAAGGCGTCAGGTTGCTACAACGGATTGGACTTTGCGAATGTTGATTGTAGCAGAGTATCACAAAAAGCAAAGACTTTAGTCTCCTCTACGTGAGGGGCCCACATGGAGTGCCCTAGAGGAGTGGACTGTCTTCAGGAACTGGTTTCCCTCGTCACATATCATGATATCATTATCCTGTTTCCCTTAAACTAACCAAGGAAGACGTCTTACAGAAAAAATTCTGCATGAATTGTATGCTAGTCACAAAGAGCTAACCAGCAGGTTCTGTGAGGAAAGCCAGTCTACATCAAAGACCCGAGAAGTATTGCACAGCTGTTGTTAGTCTGAGAAGATCTGGCAATGTTTGTATCCTGTAAGTGGAACCAATTTATGCTGAAAAGCATAGAAGCACTGTAGAGCTGTTTCATCCTTATTGAGAATTATCAGTGGCGCACATCTCACGAAACACTAAGGAGTCTCGAGACCACGACCGCCGGGATGATAAGTTGAACACAACTGATGGCCAAGACCGGCTGATCAGCATTGTGATTAACCCACACTAAGGGAGAATATGGCGCCACTCATTTTTTGATGTCGGGATCCCCACACTACCAACAATCTACAAGTAGTGAAATGAAACTTACAAGATAAAAAAACGTTCATCTGAGAATTCCTCACTTGAGGAGCAAGTCATCACCGTGACCGCGTGATGTTCAGCCCGTAACTGAAGGATGAGCGGGGCTATATCCTGTCTAAGTGTGAGTTAATCACACTGCTGCGCAGCCGCTCGTGGCCGAACGGTTAAGTGTTCAAACTAATAGCCAGGAGGGCGCGGGTTCGGGTTTCGTGAGATGCGCACTGGGTTGTATATATCCCTACATATTGCTAGTACACAAGACAATATCAACCAGTATGAACAACACTACTGTACAGCACTACTATCCGTGAGTTATAGTTCCACGCCAATTGGCCAGTTGAACAGGTTTTCAATAAAGATCATGGACCATACTGAATGGCAGCAAAATTCTTCTATTCAACTGTAATGGATAGACGAAGGTTCACTTACTAAGATCTTGGCATAATGTATGAGCAGAATGTCAACAAAAAGGCGTCAGGTTGCTACAACGGATTGGACTTTGCGAATGTTGATTGTAGCAGAGTATCACAAAAAGCAAAGACTTTAGTCTCCTCTACGTGAGGGGCCCACATGGAGTGCCCTAGAGGAGTGGACTGTCTTCAGGAACTGGTTTCCCTCGTCACATATCATGATATCATTATCCTGTTTCCCTTAAACTAACCAAGGAAGACGTCTTACAGAAAAAATTCTGCATGAATTGTATGCTAGTCACAAAGAGCTAACCAGCAGGTTCTGTTAGGAAAGCCAGTCTACATCAAAGACCCGAGAAGTATTGCACAGCTGTTGGTAGTCTGAGAAGATCTGGCAATGTTTGTATCCTGTAAGTGGAACCAATTTATGCTGAAAAGCATAGAAGCACTGTAGAGCTGTTTCATCCTTATTGAGAATCATCAGTAGTGCGCATCTCACGAAACCCGAACCCGCGCCCTCCTGGCTATTAGTTTGAACACTTAACGGGATCCCCACACTACCAACAATCTACAAGTAGTGAAATGAAACTTACAAGATAAAAAAACGCTCATCTGAGAATTCCTCACTTGAGGAGCAAGTCATCACCGTGACCGCGTGATGTTCAGCCCGTAACTGAAGGATGAGCGGGGCTATATCCTGTCTAAGTGTGAGTTAATCACACTGCTGCGCAGCCGCTCGTGGCCGAACGGTTAAGTGTTCAAACTAATAGCCAGGAGGGCGCGGGTTCGGGTTTCGTGAGATGCGCACTACTGATGATTCTCAATAAGGATGAAAATTTTGTGCAGTATTTCTCTGGCTTTTGAGGATAGATTGGCTTAACTGACATGTCGAAATATCACTAAAAATTCCAGAATCTCCCCAAAATTAGCACCAACCAACCGACTCTCTTTCACCAGAGAGCGCAAGCGTTTGGAACTTACGGACAGTGAAGCACCCACAAATTCTGTTCAGCACTTCACACTGAGCACGAGAGTAAGACTTCATACCACAGACCTGCTCACTGGTCTGATGTGACCGTTTATACACGCATCCGTAGATTTATCACAAGACTGCTTGTTTTATTATATGTTCCATAGACTTATTTTTTAAGCTGAAATATGCCTCACAAATTACATGGGTTGGCTATGGGCGGTGGTTCATCCGTAGAAAAGAGTTACGGGAACAGTTTCATCTTGCATTATAGGCAGAAGAGCACAAAACTGTAACCAAGACTAGGGGATGTAGAAACGATAAGTTATCCTGAGTTTTAAATGTTACATCACCGGAAAACGTGTTTGAATTCAGTTCGATGTCTCATTTAAATGAAACACAAAAAGCGGGATCGCCTCTTTGGCATTCCTAGCAACATCGCTCCACGTCATGCGGAAGGTTATGCAGTCGTCATCTATAAGATATCGACGGAAATAAGCCGTAACACAATGCTTACCTATAGTGGCTACATGAACGCAACTAACCGTTCTGTTGTAAAATCCTGGCTTTCGTTCATCAAAACTTTTTTTTACTTTTCGCGACCTCGGTGTATTCAGACTCTGTCAGAACATTTATTTTGCAATGTTTAACCTTGGTTTCATCATTTCTAGCGACACACTATGTTCCCGTTTGCCTGCTAATAGTAATAGGTGTTTAATTTTTGTGCAAAACAAATTCAACTTGCGTGACAATAGGTACCGTTATTACGTTTTAAATTCATGGACAAAATGACCCACCTACTGCCAGTTGAGTAGATTAAATAGAGAAAGAATTCGAATGGGCGTGTTGCAAAAATGACAAAAACCATCCCAACACCGCTCGGCGTTTCTAATGTAAACAAGTGAGACTATTGCGGATATTTTTTGTTTCTGTATGCTGGTCTGCTTCAAGGTCATCTGACAAAATTTTCATCACATCTCTGCTGCATCATTCCTCACCAGCGGACCCCAGACACCTTTTGGCCACCGATTTTTAGAACACTGATGCACAAACTTTTGACTGTCTTAAACCTTTAAACCATTTTTACAATGCAAGTGCCTTTTTAATCTGAAATATTAAGGTACCTCGCTTGTTGGCCAAAGATTCCTTTGAAAACAACCACGCTTTCTTTATAAATGTCCACTCTCTTCCAACTAAAAAGTCTTTATCCTTCTGCAAAGGTCCATTGTAATGGTAGATTACATCTGGTACTTTTGTGGAACCTGATTCCCTTGAATGCCCTGTTTTTCAAGGTTGTACTTCTGTGTTGCCTGTTCGACTACACGACGTTGATGTTTATGGTGAAATTAACCAACAGTTCACCCTTTCGTGACTCCGTTTCCCATTAGGTCATTTGCACGTAACACTGACATGAAGCGTGAAAGACGATGCTATCACGACTGAGTTATTCACCCAACCCGTTCTGAACCACAGCTTCCCCGTATAGGTCCCCTTGAGCAAACTCTCGTCTTCCGATTGAGCTATCGCAGCATTTGGCGTCCTACGCATGAAGACAACGAAAACTCGTGAAGTATATTGTGGAACGTCATTCGGAACATCACTTTTTGTTATGAGGTTAGGAACATGGTCCAAGCAAATGATAAATTTACACTGGTCATCATCGATTACCCGTCCCTGAAAACAGGATATTGGGTTCCCTCCGGTCGCATCAGTTTCCGGAAGAGCGTAGATATTAAAAGCTAGCCTTGTTAGCTAAGTACACTGGGGTAGGGAAGTTTGTTCGGCAGGTGATCATTCGTGGTAAACCAACTACTCACATTAGAAAGCCTTAATTAGGTAAGTTTTATATGCATATATATATATATATATATCAACTCGAACTTACTCAGTTCTGAAACAGAGAACACAAATCTTTGCTAAAAAAAAAGCAGTTCCAGATTTAATGCGCAAATAAACCATCCTAAGTGTGGTGACGGAACAGAAAACCCTTGCCAACGGGCAAGTTGACCGAGGTGTCCAGGATGGTGGGTGATTAGTTGTTCAAGTTATGGAGCCAAACAGACACGTTGCTCAAACATGTGAACCATTTCAGGCGCCTTCAACTTCAACAGGGCTTCTTCAAGGTGCACTCGTGGAGGAGTTAAAACAAACTCGCTCCGAAAATCGGTTGGGTGGAGGAAAATTACGGTAAGGATTGAACCGAACACCGTTGATGGACTCTACCAAGCACGAAACCTGCTATTTTCCCTCTGATGCACCCGTGTCAAACTAGAGCAGGTTTTGTAGAGTGAAAGTATCGTGGATTTGAATAATTCGACAAAATAAATACGCCTTTCTGTCTTCGTTTTTCAACACTATTTGTCTGTGAAAGGGCGGTTGGCACTGAAATAAAGTCGACCGAGGACTCCAGTGTGGCCTTTACGCGTAACCTGTCTATGGTGGCAGGGCTGTGAGTTTTCACAATGTTTGCTATAGTTGACTTTCTGATGAATTAAGGTGCTAGTATAGTTTACATAGCTATTGCCATTTATCAGTCGTGTTGGCTGTGCACAACTCTTGTGCTAATAAACTCCGGGACAACGGGTTCTATTGTATCATGGTGACCTATTCGTTAAAGAAATTTTCATCAATGCATGTTTTTTCTCATCGCACACCCCATTTCACCACTACTATTTCCCAAGTTCCTGAAACCAAGAATGACAGTTAAGTTGATCCATTAACTAGTTCATTACATGTAGCCAGTTCAATGCTGTCGACAAACTTTTAACAAGTCCTGGGTAGTCTGAACAAATCGTTGGATTTTGTACAAGAATTTATCTACCACCTGGATGCTAACGTGAACTGTGGCATGTGACTTTCCTGAGCGATTGACCAATCGGAGTGTGATACGGTTTGGCGATGAATACGGCCCTAAAATCAGCTGATTAACCGTAGTATCCGTGACTTCTATGAAAGTATGCCAGTACAAACGTGCACATACGGGTAGCATGTATTGCAGATGGGAAGTTGGCAGCAGACACACTCATCCAGCGTGAGGCACCTTCAACATCTGACCGTTTAGGTGCCCCACAGCACTAAGATGTCGTGTCTTCACTCAAAAACAAGATCACGAAATAACTGGGTGTTCCGAGAGCTGGTTGAAAATAAACCATGAAATGTTGCACGATTTTGTACCACACTGAGCACAACTGCATAAATCATGCTGGGATAGAACGAATATCTCGGTCTAAGACCATATTCTCTTGCTGGAGATTTTGTTCTGTAAGTGAAGCCGATTGGGGATCATCACCAGTGCGGATGTCACATCATTTCATCCAGGGAGTCTGGAACTAACGCCACCCCTTGCCGTTCGGCCTGTTATCCTTCAGTCAGCGGAGGCTTGTGTTGACTGGTTCCTTGACTGACGGTTCCTCAAATGAAATTTGTACCCATCGATTGAATTGAATTCTTCCTCTAAGCTACTTTTATACTGTTGGTAATTTTTTGGTCCTTGAGGAGCATTCTAACGTCAGTTTCATTTTATCCGGGACTATCCACGTGATTGCACCAGAATGTGATTACTTACTGTTCAGAATGAAGGATAGGAAAAGTGTAGATGAATACGTTTCAAAGACTACCCCTACTTCATAAACACCATGTCTACAATTTGGTAATTATCAGGCGTTCCGTGGAGACGTGGAATACCGGAAACAATTCTAACCACTAACTAGTGGACAAACCCAATCGAACTGGATGTTGTTTGCGTTTAGCTCTATCGATATCAACTCCCGGGGTCGACAAATGAGTAAAGTATTGTGGCAAAATTGGGGAAATTAAAGCCAGGAGTAGCGAAATTCTTCCTCTATACTTAGCCGTGAAGTTTCCGTTATTTCAACTGATTCTAATTCGCCTCTGCCAAGTTCATTCAACTCGGATCGATTAGGCATTCGTGTATGTGATCAAATTTCACTTTTAGGATTCGGTCCTTATCACCTTATTTACAGTAGGGACTATCAAGTAACCAGTGGCAGCATACAAGCACATAAAATTCGAAACTCACTTTTTTCTGTGATTTGGGGAATCGCAAAACGGACAGGGAAGATTTCCTGAAAGTTACTGTTAAAAGCGTGTTTTGCAAACAATAAAACCAGTGTAAGAAATGCACACGAACTTCCCGCGCAAACGCAAATCAACACTTACCAACCACTATATGAAAAACCGTAGAAGTTGCACAACGTCTTAATATGCCTCACATTGATAGCCGGACAAAAGACGTCACTTGGCTAGATGATATTTCAACGCACAAGGTCACTGCATATCGTCCGGCCCACAGAAGGAGAGACGGCTAGACACGGTACAACGCAAAACAGAGAAAAAACACCTATGGACCATACAATCTGCAGGAGCCTACAGGTGAGGAATAAAGTGAACGTTGAACTGCACGAACTACCTTCAGAAATAGTCTTTTGGTCCTGGGCTTTTTGAAATATTACATAAAAATATTTTTTGGCGTTGATGGCTGAACCGATTAGTGTATGTTATATATATATATATACATTAAAGGCTGCAACATGGATCAGATCTTTTGAGGTTAGTAAGTGATCAATTTGGTTTATTTTTCTGGTCGATGGTTAAGACCCGAAACAGTGGCTAGGGGATTGGCGGATGGGTTGACTGCACTGCACTGTACGATGGGCTGGGAGGGAGTGTGGTGGAAGGTCGGTCAGCGAAGAGCTGCAAGGGCAAATGATACTTCCCGGTTCTCCAGGCCGAAGAAGGGGGTTGAGTAGAGGTACCCCATCTTGAGCATTCAACTCAAAAGTCTGACCCATAAGGCAGCGATACGGCCGCTCGCAGCAGGTGCATTTTGAACAGTACCATACTCTTTAGTTTCAAAAGTATTTAGACCATATTGAATAATGTCCCGGCGGTCACGGTCAACATTTTGACTGTCAGAGTGTGCTGTTTTTAGGACCGACCTTTTCTTACCCGTCCTTCTTCGGGGAAAGCAACACCTCCGCTTCCATGAGCACTAGGTTGCCCTTACACTTTTACCGCACATGATAGTACGGCTCTACTCCAAGACTGCCTTGTAGCGCGAGTTATACGGGGTCTCTCTACTCGTGGTCTGACTGTTCCCCGTTGGCCTCTGGAACGAAATCTCAGCCACTGTAGCCCACGGAATTACTACAGCACTCAGGCCTGACCGTCAACTCCAAGTGGCAGCTTTAGATCAAGTAGTTAATGACTAATTTTTTCAGAAGAGGCAGACTGTTTATGCTAACCCGTGGAAAGGAGAACCTGAAGAATCCGTTATAAACAAACATCATTGGGCTTTATCTGCGGCACACCGTTGTAACCATCCATAAGAATAAAAGGACGCAGCGAAAGTTACAGAAAACATATCAGACAGTGAAGGCGTTCAGACGACTTACTCGCTTTGGAAAATGGCAAATAAAGAGTTGAGTGGAAAAAGGCCGGTAAGCAGCAGAAAAATATTGCCGATCATGACTGAATTGCATGACGAGTTGATCATACGGTTAACGTATATTGTCGATAGTGTTTTACTGATGCTTAGAGTTTCGATAATCTGGACCGAGTTATTGGTTTACAGTTATCTTCATGTGCGTCTGCACCCTCATGTACCACACTAGTCTATCAAAGTGAAATGAAAGATACAGACCTGGTTACAAAGGGTACCGTCCGTCAAATAAACTAATGACTGGCATCGATAAACTACTCATTTGTCCACCACAAGTACAACTCTCCCCTCAGTAGGTAACCTCGCAAAAGAGGTGGGGAATTTTTCCCGTTTGACTGTTTCCTTCGAGAACTTACGAAAACCTTCAAAATAGATGTACATATAAAAAAATGAGTCGGTTGCGCTGAAACTATTCCTGGTGTTATCGCCCTGAGGCATGCAACAGCTTAAAAAGGCCACTTAGATCAAAATCATTTGTGGAACCGAGTCTTCCTAATAATGGTTAAAAAACTCCTTTTCACAATTCACAGCTGCCAAAGCCACTTGAGGCCTTTGTCAACGTCATTTAAGCACCGAGTAATTGTTTACGACCCTGGTCTATTTATGAGGTCAATTTTCGGTCACCTGTATCCGAAGTTCGCCAACAGTTTGGATATCAACAAAGAGACAATGTTGTTTCGAGCATTTTCAGTAACCAGTACAGGAGAGTTCAAACGTCCAGCCAAGTGTGTAGCCCAAAGTGATAGTTTGCTAACCAGGCCAAAACATGTACGTGATCGCAGTCCACATCCGTTGAGCAACCTGTCAATAGAAGTAACTAACTGAACGGGCACAGGTCTTTAAACACTGTCCTGTCAGAAACCTAATTTGTCCGGCTGATTTTATTTATTCAACATTCTGCAAAACTGAAACAACTTTGATTTATACCTCTTGAGCGTCTGAGTTGTGATATTTCTTGGAGCCGGTGGAACACACCCAGGGAAGCATTATTGAATTTAGCTGGGAATGTCTTGCCTAATCCATTTAAGCACGCAGTACTTTGCGCCGCAAGAGTTTTGGATGGTCAGTTTTTTGGTCATTCGGGGTACTCATTAGTGGAGGTATACACATGTAACTGTGCAATACGTCCTGATGGAACTCATAAAGGCCAAACCGACGGTACACTTGGTAGGCGTTCCGAAACCCCAGTTTATAAGGGACGGAAATCTGCACTTCTCCGTCATTGTGGGACAGCTATTTTCAGTGCGCTTAGTTAATGTGACGACCAGGTTACAGAAGCAAAAAAGTGTTGAAAATCCGGTCTAACAGTGAACTTTTAAATGCCGTTAAATGCATTTCCCATTTGGCAATTGAATGGAATTTCTCGCTCAATGTTATACCTTGAATTACTGTAGACATGCAGCGACAAACATGGAATGTAACGGTCACGTACGCATCACTGGAAACAAGTTTCATGGAAAGTAAACGCATAAAGGCGTCAGTTTTCACCGAAACCTTTTTTTAATAAATGTTCCTCATTTTGTGGAAAGGGGCGATGGACGGGAATGTCGTTGTATTCAATTAAAAATTTGACGAAACCTTGCATCTGCTATGTGGACAGATTTCCTTTCGGGGATATAGGGGGGGGGAATTATGGTGATTCATTTTTACCGAAAATAAGCAGCCACACTGATAGACACTAACCAGTTGACAGTTTCGGTGGTTAACTTTTGCTTGCCATATAGACGAAAACATAGTGGCTACATACATACATACATAGTGGCAGAATACAACCAAGACAGGAGGGTCTTGTGGCTGTGGCGATTAGCTAGCTGGTTAGCTTGGTAAAGGTCAAGAAAATGACCTCGTTGTGCAGCCCGATGAGAACGGACGGTGATAGCGTATCTTAGCTGGTGTGTGTGTGTGTGTGCATGTGTGTATTTGAATGAATTCGCGCATTTGTTCGGCGTGCGACTTTTTCGTGAACGAGCATTCGCAAACTGATTATTGCTCACTGGTCTAACCTCGCACTTGTTTGTACTGCAGTCGATTACGTCCAAACTACAAACAAAAATCGACTGAATGTGATCTCGCACAGCTACAACTTCCGCCCCAATTCGCCCTAACTGTGTACCGTACAGATAAAAGTGCGAAGCAGATCCTTTTGGAGCTTAAAATATCCTCAGACCAAGGTCATCCCTTTTTAAACAGTCTTCTAGTGGAAATACCCTTATCGTCACCAACTGGATCGGAATAAATGTTTGGCATGAAATGGCTTATGACAACCACTTGCTTGTGGCGGAGTCAGCTCTGGTAGCGGTCAGACTCGACGACTCTGAATTTGAAAAGTACACACATAATTTATTAGCTAAAATCAGCACGTTTCACAGGATATTTAGAGATCCAAGTGAAGGTGAGCCGTCTTTTTTCGGGAACTTCGTGTTTTGCATGGATCAGAAGTACAAACCTTAGGATACAGTTGTGGATAATAGGTTGAGATTCCTATGAGAAACACCAGTGGGTCTCCCATTCTGCCCCTCATACGCAACAAGCTGTTTGATGAAAGCATAGAGATATTCCCGTTTTCATCACACTCAAGCCCTAATCAAAATAAATAAAGGTTGTAAAACGGATTGTTCAGTCTGGAATCGGATTAAAACTATTTGGTAATTACACTTAACGCTAATGACTGCTGGGGAAACTACTGTGGTGGTTTTTCTGAGACTGTCATGTGACCCGAGAAAGCGGATGTCAATGTCCCAGTGACTGATTCTGAAAGCACACAACTGGGAGGTTGCGAGTAATGTTTATGTTTAAAATATATGTTTTGTATCTTTGGGTAGCAAGTTCCTGATTTCAAAACTGATAAATTTCGTTCAGCAGCCATCCAGTTTGAATTGGAAAACGAACTGAGCTCACGCTGCTGGTATGCAGGTTTACGGTTAGTGGAGCTGCCAGCTGAAGACAGTCCGGAATATTTGACTTGAGCGTAGGATTGGAAGACAATAGGATAATAAAATCCTGTCCTGGTGTTATGAATTGGCGTACACCCCAAGGCCAGAAAGCACTGGAAAGATCTAAGTAATATCCAGCAGATGAGACATCAATAATGAAAACGTTCAAAAGAGTTTTCGTCCAGTCACTGAAGCCAGTCTATGCTGAAAAGCTGAGAAGAATTCGACAGTTGTTTCATCCTTGACAAAAAGCATTATCAGTGCGCATCTCGTGAAATTCAGAGAGTTTCAAACGCGGCCAGTGGTTGATTACCGTTTGGTTAGTAAACGATTTGGTGGCGAGTGGCTGAACAGCAGAGTGACTAGCTCCCACCTAGATGGGACGTGGCGCCACTCATCCTTCGATCAAGAAGTCACATTACGTGGTCACATACTGATTGGCTCCTGCAGTGACGACTTCTCGGAAGGAATTTTTATTCATCCCGTGGAATCATTCTGTCATTGGGTGTGAAGCTTGGCTCCAACAGGATCTCTGTTGAACATTAAAGAATCCCTTTACATCATAAAAATACTCTGCTGACTCCTAGTGAGGAGGCGAAGTGGCATGAATCCCTGAGTGTTCTTCTTGGAATTGTTCACTACGTTAGTTCAGAGTAAGTAATGGACGCGAATTGTTACAATTATTTGAAAAGAGATTGATGCCGACAGCGTTGTGACAACCGCACAATAAACGTACCTTCCTCTAATGTAGGAAACATATATTTCAGGAGGTGAGATGGCGTAGAATACACAATACGATCAGTCATAAAGGCAACATTCTCATGAATCGCGTGTATTACGGTACTTACCCACCGCTGAGGTGAAAACACACCGGAAATTTTGTTACACGTTTTGTGTTTCATTTTGACTTGTACAATGAACAGAAAAGGAACCAAATCACTTACAGTCTTATGTTTGTGAAGCATGAGTAGATGAAAGACGTTAATGACGGTTTGTCAGTGTATGGTGATAAATAGTGCTCAGGTTCAGCAAAAACTCTTTCGGACAGCGTGTGAATAGCATAACTTGTCTAGATGGTTGCTGCTGAAGTCTAGTGGTACATCAAGTGGTCATGCTTTCAAGTCGTGATGATAAATGCAACTTCCCCTCCCCGTTATGTAACACAGAAACTAATTTAACAAACAACTAAGGTCATTTGCAGCTCACCGTACTCAGTTATCTGCTTGGTATACTGTCTTCGACAGGAAACAGTCGGGTTGTCCTGTCATGAGAATCTGCCTTTGTGGTTATGTGTGCCGCAGTTTTACGAGGGACCAAACAGTGCCACAGACTTGGCTTTCTACACAGCCTACTAACGGTCGCTTACCGGTGGCTCAACCACCGGAGTCCAATGTCCGGGGAAATTTATCGAAGCCTTTGGTTATTATTGTACTGAAATTTGCGGGCTCACAGCTAATGTCCAGATAAACGCTCATTTAGGGGGAATTTTTGTATGGTCACTAAACGAGTTTTCTGATGCAAATAATTGGTGAAGAACTAAGTGCGGTCGACCACGCAATTAAGGAAGCTTTTAAATTACAACACCTTTTTTCCACGACCCTCATGGTTTTGCGTCCATCAAAGCTTGCAGAGACTTTTGTCACTTATATATATATATATATATTGCACTACCCTAAGAAAGTGTTGCAGCAAACGACAATTCTAAAACGACTCTGTTAGTTAGAAACAGCTAGAGACCGGTCTTTTTCAGTGATCATGAAGATGTGATCGTATCAGCGAACACTTGAAAAGCAAAACTCATTTGTTTTCAGTTGTCACTCTAGAGAACTCTACTGAAGACAGATGTGCAGCCCTAAATAAGGCAGCTCCAAATGTGGAATTTGGAAAAAGCGTAAAGCGCGCGCATGCTTCGACCTTGGTATTCACGACTTGAACCAGGCCAAACTGAGCTTTCTGTATTTAATACGCCTGCCTACTAACCGAAAAACACGTACACAAATGTTGAGATGGTGTATGCATCCTACCAAAGAAACCTGAGAGGTACTATGGGTTCTCAATGGTAGCCATCTGTAGCGGATATTTCATCAGCGTCTAGGGTGACTCGAACACGCGACCTCTCCGCGGTTAGGATTAGGATTACACCGCTCGGCAGCGAGCGGATGATTTGCAGTGTGATTAACTGGTGCTGCTTATCTCTTAATACACGAATTCACATCACGTGGTACCATGCGGACTGGCTCCTAATGTGATGACTTCCCCGGTGGAAGGATTATTGATTGTGTTTTCAACCCCCCTAGGAAGTCGTGAAGTGCGTACTGGTGATGAGCTTCAGTAAGAACAAAGCAGGCTCCCGGTGCTTCTTGGCTTTTTGGCACTGACTCACTTCATCTGCAGGACAAGCTCGTGAATGGAACTCAAAAACGATTGCTCAGAGCAGGCTGTTTGGTACTACCAAGAGCGAGGGTGTTCCGCATCGACAATACACTTCTCATTGATGTATGGCAAATTTACAGTTTGTTATTTCTACTTTGCTTGTGCACAATTTTGATCTGCGTCAGCCCCAATCGAATGAAATGCCATGAATGTTTTAGCGGATTTTCGTAATGTGAACATGAAATTAAACGTAGAATGACATACCTAGTTCTTGAGTAAAAAATAGGAAAGAATGTAATCAACTTTGTTGTTCACGTTACTCTCATATCAACAACAATGTACTAGGGGTCAACAACAGTCCCTGTGTAGGTAGTCATGCATTTTGGATAGAAATAATCCGGGATAATTTGGAAATTTGGGTGCGATGTGCGTAAGATCTACGGAACCGTTTGGAGTGAGAACTCGGCGCAGTGAGGTAAAATGTCATGGATAGTTGGGTCAATCGATGTCTCCGCGGAATACCACAGACATGAACGAACAAGGACGCGACTCTTGCATTACCTTGCAATTATACGAGTTGAAGCGAGGAGTCGAAAGTCTCTGTGTGTGTATCTTTCAGTGTGACTTTTGGTGTGGTTCCTGAAGCTTTAAGATTGAAATGTATCGACAACCAACCTGGGCCGTGTACATAACTAGGGACGTTGGCAGCACGAAAAGCACTCGCACCAACACTAAGGTCATCTTTCAAGTAGGCCATGACACATCCAGGTGTTCTCATTTGTGCGTATGTAAATGGCTGCAAAACAAACATGACGGTTGTTGGAAGAACGTTTCCGCCTTGATCAGCAACGGCTTCAAAATCCCTCTGGGAATCTGAGTATCATCCAGCAGTTCGATTGTTCTGCTTCTTTATCATTCTGGATCCTCACATTGGTCCTGGAAATTTTCGAGGCAGAACCTTGGGAATTTCTGCGGCTAAAGGGGTCAGTCATGTACTGTTTTAATCAAGAGAGTAGCTCCACTTGATAGACAGCACACCATATTTCTCCGTGTTTTCATTCCAAGAACTGTCCAACGGTTTCACATTTTGTATATTCGCATATTAAGTCAAAACGTGTAAATGTCGTGGGTGGCGCTGATTACATAATTGTAGGTCTTGTTTCAACAGCAGGCAGAAGTAGGTGATGGCAGCTGATCGCCTTGATAACATGTATTCTGTAGTGTAAAAAGATACAGTATCGCCTTTAATAAAACCCCGTGCTGTCGATTACTTGGTGGAACATACTACCCACAAGGTTACTGAGAACTGCTCGACAGTCAACGACCGATTGAATTGTTTCTGAGGTTCACCAGGTATGTGCAGTCTCCGAGTTTCCAACAACCTCATGTTAAACCTGAATACCGAATAGCACGCAAGTGACCAGGTACACTCTCTTGCAAATAATGTTGACATTACCGGAAGAGTTAAATGAGTCACCCGTTCAACTGATCGTATTAGCAAAAAGCCACCCCATATTTCAGCTGATACAGTAGTTGGCATATCAAATTGCATTTCTTATATACGACAAATTCAGTTAAATCTCTAGTAAACAGCAATGTAATTTGCAAATTGGTGCATTTAGCCAACTACCTTAGTTAAGTTTACTGGTTGCACGTCAAACGCTGTGCGAAAGAGATTCCTCTTGCTACGAATCAGCGCACATTTACAGAACAAACGTCAGATAACACTTACTTTTATCTAGTAAACAAAGAGAGGTATTAGTGTGAAATAGAATAGTGAAAGCAATAAGTCGAATTATCAATGATTAAGTTTTCTATCATCAGACTAGAAGACGAGGCTTTCTTTCTGGCTGGCTACTAAGCTTCTTGTATTTGAAAAAAAACTCACTGTACCCTTGTTGATTTAAAAAGAAAGAGAAAATTGAACTTTGTGAAAATTGCAGACAATGGAAACTGCTTTTGCAAGGATGTATTTAATGATTTCTTACCGTCTTCAGTAGAAACCGGTTAGATATGTAGATAGGAGAACACATTGTTACAACCTCGTTATAAAATAATACTTGGACGGTTCATAAAATTTTCGTCAGATTCCTACATCAATAAAATAAAAATTGGAGCAATCACTTTTCGCGGAATATTGCAGTAGAGGACATTCATTCCAAGTCAGTCAGACGAAAGTTTTGCGCGAAAAAATACTCGCCAAAAGAACCTCTGTAACGATTGTCAATAACAATAGTACTGGTGTTAGTATACATGACTCTCCAGCGGTTTGAAGGCCGAATACTTAGCTAATTATAGTAGTTATTATCTAAACACCAAATATGGTTTGTGATTTTTTAATCTTTTTCACCCCCAAGCTGATATCTTATCACGGAAAAACACGAATTACACTGAACGTTGAGTGGTAGGTTGTATGGAAACTCTCATTGGTCGGCGTATTGGTGTACCCTTGATGAAATGTCTTGGAATGTCTCTCGTTTGAGAAGAAAGGCATGTGGATCAGCCAGATATTGTACCGCGTCAAATTTATGGGAATTTGATATTCAGTGCGAAACCCATCCAAGAGTGAATCGTCGAAAAACCGGAAAAACTCGAGATGACACACGAAGGAGACGTGTGGAAGAACTCTGCGTGTCACCACACAGCTTTAGTAGCGAGTTCAAATTCAATTACCAATTACCTAATTGTACCTAATTGTTACCTAATTGTTTGCCTAAATGGACACGAGCGAACAATGCACCCTTATTTAGGCAGACCACTATCAGGTCAATAATCTGTCATACACAACGGTTCTGTCAAAAGTCAGTTTGGTCGGAGCAGGCGAAAAAAAAATATCAAAAATGACAATGTCCTTGGGTTACTGTCCTGTCGTACTGTGTTTCAGGGTGAAACTTACCCAGTTCTGTGATAACGTTATCAAAGGTGAAAGACAACTACTGTTTACAAAATCGGTCAGAAAAGTGCACTTTATTGCCCAGAGATTTCAGCTTTTTAGCAATCACAAAATGTCTGGTCGGGATGCAAAATTTGAATGCACATATGGAAACGAGCCTTAAAAAAACTGTTATTGAATTTCTGAAATTTAGTCACACTAAAACCATTGATTTGCAATGATTGATATGCACAGTTGTGAAAAAAGATTGGGAAACGTTTTAGATGAAAAAAATTGATTATACTGAGCAAAAAGCATTCCGTTCCTTTAAAATGTCTTCAGAACAATATCCAACAGTAAAGTGAGTTCAGGTAATACGGCTACCTAACAAGCAGGATGCTCTTTGACAGAGCACCACACCAATACAGGTGAAACATGGTTACTCATTTTCGCTAGCCGAACTTGTGGACTATAATGACAAAGACTGCTTTCTAAAATCCGGCTATTACATAGGGAAGTCGTCACTTAAAGAGCCAGTCAACATATAACCAAGTAAAGTGGATTCTGTAAGTGAAGAACGAGTGACAGTATATCCTGTCTGATTACTGTTCAGCCACTCCTGGACAAAAGGTTTTGTATGTTCAAACTGCCTGCGGGGAAGTCGCGGGTTCGAATCTAACTGAATTTTTGACAGATGCGCCCTCCTAATAAGTCTCAGTAGCGATAAAATCATTTTAAAGTCTCTCTGGCTTTGGACAGTGATTGACATAAGCCACTGGAGGAAATATTCATGGAAAACTCCCAAACACCCTCCGAATACCAAAAGCATTCCAACACAGCTTGAAGAATTCGGTCGCGTAATAAACTCGAGTTGCTTATATAACATTACATCATACTTCCTCGTGGGATAACAGGCAAGCTACTCAATAATTATTTTAGTAGTTTACGCTATTTCGTGAAACAATAAAGCAATCCAACAGATGAACCAGGAGCTCTGCCAAGCAACGATGGCAACATAGAAACCTACCTCTGCCTGTCAATGATGAAAACAGAAACGATTTTTACTCCAGGTGAAACAGGAGAAATTTATGACAGACAACTTGTTAGACGTAGATCTCAAGCTCGTTTGACACTAAAACGAGAGTGTCGCAATAGATGACTTACGAACTACTACGGTATACCCTGAAAAAGCGTAATATATGTCTTTTTGTGACTTGAAGACACATGGAAATTTTAGTCAATGTTTCACTCTGCAGTTGTGGTCAGTGTACACTGAAAAGCCCAGAATCACTGCCCATATGTCTCACCTATATTGGGAATCATCTCTAGTGAGAATCTTACGAATGCCCGAAGGAAGGTAGCCCTGAGACTTCTGAGCTAAAATTTCGATGAAATACCCTTCTGCCATGAGTGAGTAATCACCATCTCGCATTGGGACGAGATGCAGCCACACTTATGCCCACTTCTCATCATATGGTCACATGTTATCTAGGTTCCTGAGGGCAAACTTCTCAGAGGAGGGTCTTGTGCAGTATGTGAGATGTTTTTTTCTATAGTTTCAAACAAGGACGAAATATATGTTCAGTGATTCTCGGGTTTCAAGCACTGAGTGACCTCATTTGCAAAATACAACCTACAACACAATGTCGTATCACAATAAACAAGCAACTGTGCATTATACAGGAATAGTGAAACAGGACCATGCTGACTTACTTGCTGTAAAATACGTGGGTTTTAAGTGAAAAAAACGGTTTTGTTGGTTTTCCAACCAAGTGCTTGAATTTCTTCACCAAACGGTTTGATAAACTAAATGATATTTTAATGGGGGCGAAGTTAAGTAGCTTTTATACCTATTTTACTCATGTTCAAGCAGCCGCAGTTATCCAGCTTATTCACGTTAGTCTGCATGTAAGTAGAATTTGCACTTCAGGTGATGCTGCCTGATTTTACCCAATCTGTGTTCGCTGATATTTAAGCGCTACTCAGGTGACATGCAAACCAATCAAATTTCAGGAAAATATTGCAAGGAAGAGCACACTGTCATCTGTAAAGGTGGTACGAGATAATGATATCTATTACCTGGAAGGCGTGAATCAAAACCTGAAACTGGAGTGCCTGTACGCATGTACTCTATAAGTCGAAGCCTAATTGCCCCAAGTCGTTTACTGAAAGCTCGTTCATATTGGATAAGTTGATGTGCATTTCGGTCCATGTACATGGATGGCATCAGACCTACATAAACTTTGGTTAGCTGCTTTCAGATGAATCAACTCTCGTCATGGTGTCATCTTGGAAATGCCAGAACTGGTCGCTGCCGACAACTTCCGGGAAGAATTGTGCCTTGCATGGACTATAGTATTTTTTGGCTTTCTTCTGAGATTTTACGGTTAAAATCTTCTCAGCTGAACAGGATGTTATTGTGGACCGCAGTTTTTTTAAATGTCTTCTTAATACCTTGAACCCGAGTCTGGATAGCCACTTGATAGCCTGATGCGCTTAGCCAAACCTGAAAGCCAATGGACGTGCGAATCAGCTGATTTATCGAACACTGACGTGTACAGGCGTGTCATCTGCAGCCGAAAAAAGGCTGTTTATAAAGCTCACGTGGAAAGTTCCAAGCGGGCCAAAAAGTGGTGCTAAAAATAAAACCCATCTGTCAAGGGCAAGTGAAGAACAAGCGATCAAATCTGTCTCAACGAAAAAGGTTATTCCATTGACTGTTGTGTAGTCCAGTCACGTTTGGAGCTGGTTCTCCTATTACCTCTCCTTTGAAGTTCAGTAGTGTATTTCTTCTGTCTCGGATTAACTTAAATCTTCGTTATTGGCATCCTTTTACCTGTCGAACTTTGTGATTTTTGATGCACAGACGCTTCTGCTAGCTGCTCCACAACCTGAGTCTCGGATGTCCTTCCTCTGTCCCTTTCCAGGTGTTCTACCAAAATGTTCGGAGGCGACGCATTCAATCTATGAGTGGTTTGTGAATAAGCTTATTTCAACTGAGTTGCATGACGAATCCACGTTTCGGAACCCACGTGAACATCACAGGTGACATTTTCGATTCACCGAGTGGTTTTGCCTCGACGGCAGGATACGCGATTACCATGGTAGTCCTTTACTAACACGCTCTGTCCGATGACAAAATGTCGCCACTTTGCAGCCCACTTGCGACTGTAGTGGGACTCCATTTTCTGATTTGACGATGCCACCTCCTCCTTTGGAGGCTTCAGAACATCAAAGTTCTTCGAGGAGAGTGGTAGGATAGTGTTTCTCAAGGCGATTTACCCTCCGGCGTAGAGGAATTTGGAGTCAGGCGGTACATTTAGAGGAATTGTTGCAGGATGTTTGCTGTAGCTCCTTCCCCTTTCGCCTTAAGCAAATCTTTTTTGAAAGTATCTGCGAGTTGTTCTGCCATGCCATTTTATTGTAGATGATATGGGGGGCGTTGTAACGTGTTCAAACCCACTAACAAGACAAAAGTCCGCAAATTTGGACGACGTCAACTGTGTCCCGTTGTCAGACACGAGCTTTTCAGAATAACCGAAACGACTGAAGACTTCCTGAAACTTGTTATTGGTTGCTAGGGTCGTTGTTGTCCTCATGGGGAAAATCTCTGGCCACTTGCTGCAAGCGTCCACGAAAATGAGAAAACTTTGATCGTTCACGTGACCTGCCTAGTCCACATGTATCCTTGACTTTGCATTTTGTGGTACCGACCAAGAGCAGAGTTCACATTTTCTAGTGGACTTTGAAGCCAACACACATTGGTGACAAGATGTGAATTTGCGGCCATAAAGTAGCTTGTGGAACTTTTTCACAGAAAAAAGCAATCGCCAAAGCTTCTTTTTCGATCTAACTGAAACTTCGTTCTGCCGCTGTCAAAGATCGAGCGGCACGGGCTATGGCTTTTTCTGAGCCATCTTCAAACGTATGTGAAATGACTGCTCCCACGTCTTAGCTGGATGCGTCGGTCACAAGAGCGATATCAAAGAACAGGTTGTAATGTGTCAAAAGTAGGTCTGAACTAAGCACAGCCCTGATTTTAACAACTGTCCAGGCAATCAGCGTCCCAATTCTATTGAGAGTCCTTGAGTAGCAGACAGTTCAGTGGACCACGGATATCGTACATTGCTGGCACAAAAGCACTATAATGACTGATGAGTCCCAGGAATGACCTCAATGTAGGTAAATCCTTTGGTGGGGGTATTTGTTTGACGGTATCTATGTTTTCTGAGTCCGGTCTTCGGTCATAACGATCGATTATGATTCCAAGTTATTTGATGGAATCCATGAAAAATTGACACTTTTCAATTCTGAGATGAAATTCATAGTCTTGGATCCAGTCCACCACTTAACCGAGACGTTTATGGAGATATTCTGGGTCAGAGCCGATGATGATAATATCGTCAAAATAAGAAACACGAATGATAGTCCTTGTAGCATAGTATGCATTAGCTGCTGGAATATTGCCAGTGCGACTGGCAGTCGGGTGTATTCGACAAGTCCACGATGTGTATTGATTGTGTGTAGGTGCTTATCCTCGTCTGACACTTCAACCTGCAGATACGCATCAGATAGTTCCAACTTGGCAAAACATTTTTGACCGTTTAGGTTGGAAAACACTTCCCCTGGAAAAGTGCACCGGGTATTGATAGTCCTCTGGTGTCACGTTGAGACCAGTTGAAAAGTCTGCACATGCCCCAACTTTGCCAATAGGCTTTTTGACCACCACAATCGGTGCTGTGGATTCTGAATGATTCACTGGTTGAATGACTTCCTCGTTCTGGAGCCTCTGTAGCTCTTGATTAGCTACAGGCAAGACAGCATATGAAACAGGCCTCCATGGGCGAAGCACAGGTTTTGCATTTCAACCTAGAGACATAAAGGCTTTCTTATTTGAGTACTTTCCGAGGGTTGTTCTGTCCATTTCGAGGTTCGGGAGACATCTGAATTTATAAGTTTGCATGTTATTCAGGGGAATTTCCATCAGCTTCAGTCCGTTGATTCAGTCCAGACCAAGGAGGTCCAAACGTGGTACATTGATCAGGTAATATATTCCAGTGAAAAGAATATTGTTGCGCAGCGCAGAACAAGAAAGCTCAATGGTCAATTGTAATTTTTTACCAGAAGGGTTTAGAAGTCTACCCATTATTTCCCATGTATCTTTTGAAATGATTGTGAGGTCGTAGGCGGTATCAAGTTGCAGAGGTGCCGGTGTGTCATTTAAGACAACTGACACAAATTTCTTCAGATGTTTCCAATCGGGGTTGAAAGTGGCTAGTACTGGTTTGGTGTGTGATTTTGAAGGACGCACTGTTCGCTTGAATGGTCTGTTGCCGTGTGGAGAGAAAGTTGTGCGGCAACACTCGTCTTTGTGTCCTTTTCTGTGCCACTTCCGACATGGTGCTTCTTGAAATGGCAGAAACGGACAAAGTGCCATTCACCGCAAACGTTTGCATTCTGTGATAACCGTGTGGAGGCTCATTGATGGGTCCCGTTCAATCTTGCTCAGCGACCGAGTTGCGATATCGGCATATCTTGGTAACTCACAGATAAAAATGTGACATTTAAATTGATCCTCTGTCGTTCCCTGAGTTTGAATCTTTCACACTTACGGTTCCTCATGCTTGCATACGTGTGATAGACATCACTGTCCGATTTAACCAGCTCCAAGCAGTTGTAGCAAACGTCCAGTAAAGAAAACTATATTTCAAACGTTGTACAAGTTCTTCAAAAGAAAGTTCTTCTGGGGGTTTTTGGAGGGCAAAATTCATAGGCTTGTTACGCCCGCTTGTCCCGAGTTTCCCGATTAACAGTCGTGATTTCCAACTGTTGTCCAAATCCGCAAATTCCGTTCGAAAAATATCTTCGTAGCTTCGGTACCATGATTCGAAGGTGGAATTGGATTCTGCTTCGTAGTTCAACTCATCTGTCGTGTTCGCAACAGCGTCAACAGAGGATTTCTTCGTTCCATTTGTGGCTGGGCTTCGAATTTTGAATCTATGAAGGATTGATTCGACTAACCTCGACTGAAACTCTTCAAATTTTGCCTGCTGCTGTTGCAAAATCAGAATCAGTTCTTCATGTGAAAGTGGCATTATGGAGTTTGATTTCCAAGTGTTTCCATCGTCAACTTGCTGTGGATCACAGTTTTCTTAATGCCTTCTTAATATCGTGAACCCGAGTCTGGATAGCCACTTGATAGCCTGATGCGCTTAACAAAACCAGAAAGCCAATGAACGTGCAAATCAGCTGATCTATTGAACACTGACGCGTACAGGCGTCATTTGCAGCCCAAAACGGGCTGTTTATAAAGCTCACGTGGAAAGTCCCAAGTGGGGCAAAAAGTGGTGCTAAAAATAGAACTCATCTGTTAAGGGCAAGTGAAGAACAAGCGATTAAATCTGTCTCACCGAAAACGGTTATTCGATTGGCAGTTTTGTAGTCCAGTTACTTTCGGATCTGCTTCTCCTAATAGCTGTGAACTCAACCACACAATGCCTGTGGTACAATATAATCGAGTAAACAACTCAATACTGATCTAATTCCGTTTTCGCATCACTGAAACGCGATGGTATACTAATTCTTTCAGCAAAATATTACGGAGCGCGATCGACATACTCGTATAGATGAATCATTCTGAATTCTCCATTTCAAAAGGACAATTTCTTGCTAACTTAGCTCGGTTTTCCTCTACACAGTTGTAGATAACCACGAGGTTTTGCCTACTAGTGCTATGTTAGTGGGATGTGATTAACACAGCTTTGCCGCCACAGAGGTGTGTTTAACCGTATAGATTCAGCACGCTAAATTTCTGGCGTTTTTCCATGGCCGTCCTTTGAAAAAGCCAGCGCACATTCAATTCCGGACTGTCAGACATTTTGTTATCTTTATATACCGTCGCATGTCGCAGAAATGAACACACATTCCTACTTGTCTGTTTTCAAAAATATTCAAAAAATGTCCACACCAAGTTGATTTGCAATTTGCGGCTGAATATAGATAACCCTCGGCAAGCGACGATTGACGAATCCAAGGGGATGGAGGACGATGGTAACTGAGTACAGATCAAAATACACATACCCAAACCTGCGAAGTAACACATTGCGAGAAAAGTGAGTAAATTTTGTTTTAGGATACAGAAATAATTGCATTTAATGAAGGGCCGATTTTCAGGAGCCGGTCATCTGCTAAATGGTATCCCCTTTTTCCGTAATTAGGGGTTTTTTTTCCAATTTGCAAGACATTTTTTTATTTATTTTAGAAATTTGTGGATAATCTAATCATTTAAAATGAAATTCTTCGGATGAATGCGGAAAACAGTCATTTTTAAAATTTTTTTGAGCCAATTAGAATGCCAAAATTCTATTCTCATTCAGCGTCATACCATTTAGGCTTGCACCAGTGATAATTTTACGTTCTATTAAATTATGGTTTTTTGCCAAGGATCTACGGGAATTTGGGATTTAGAAGACACAGCTTTTCGCATCCACCCAAACCGATAATACCTTTCCAAGTACCCCTCCGATCAACCAATCAACAGTCAAAAAATTGGTGGATTACCAGTGCTGCTTGTCATCCTTGACTTCGTTCTTCAATAGGGTTGACGTGTCAAAACACACTGCTTCCGCGTTTCCTTACGAGGTAACCCTCAGAATTGAATATCGCTTCACTAATATGGGTAAGACTTCGATGCTCCTTGACAAGAAAAAGGCTTGAGGCAGAACAGTCAAACCCTTATATTGTCTTATCCTTCCATGTTTCAAAACAGAACCAGACCAGGAGAACTAGATTTGAATATTGTCCTTCTACAGGCTCATCCTACGTTCGATAAAACGGTCAGGAATCCAAGGAAGGTTAAGACTGTTCGACAACTGATAGTTTGTATCATTCATTAACAGATATCGGACTACACAGTGTTTGTGATAAAGACATATAACCCGTATTGATCGGCTGGTATTCGCTAGATTATTGAACGACTGAAAGATATGTAGGCATATAATCAAGGCAACAGTGTATAAGGACGAACACTGCCATTTTATTGGGAATTTGCATTAGTGAATAGTTTTTCGTCACTCACTTTCGGCTAAAACAGGTTGAAAGTTAGACGATTAATGCAATTTTCACAAACGTCCTTAGCTAGTACATACATCAAACTGTTTGCCCTCGCAAAACAGTCAGAATGTCTTTCGAAAACCTTTGGTGGGAATTTTTTTGCTTAATTATATGCAGCATCTGATGCTGCCTCAATAGGTTGTAAATATATTAAGTTATTATAGTTTATATTGTTGCTATTACTTATCTATCTATATTTATATTTATGCATTAACATACCCGTCTCTGCAACGGAAACGATGGAGGTAGTTCAACTTTTGGAAGTTCATTCCAATACCGCTTTCCTCCTGCAACACATTACCACTCATTGTTTACAGGTTGCTTGTAATCCAGAACGAATCATCCTTTCCTTATGGTGCTTAGTGTGAATCCCACTCCTGAATTAAATCTAGCAGCGGGTTGTGATAAGTCTAGAGCTTGATCCACCACGGAATTTTCAGCTTTACTAATGAATTTCAGGGTATAAATATCAATTTTCACTCATTTTTGAATCATTTTACTGCCTACTTTCTCCCAGTATTGGCAGCTTGTTTGAGGAGACCAATGTTTCATCGGCTTAAAGGAGATTCGGATACAGCAGAAAACACGGCAGAGTGCACGGCATTCGGTTGAGCAGGACCATAGCACACTTAGATTACTAGAAAGCCAGGCAGATTCATTGAAAACTCCCGCACGAAGCTTCCCAAAGGAGTTTACAATGCAAAAATTATTATAAAAAATGGGTTACCGTAAACTGAAACTTGTACGCGCATATGGTTGCTCACCCCTACTGAGGTTTAAAAAGCTTGTCTATAGCAATATTTTCTAAACGTCGCTAAGTTTGAACATCCTACAACCGATTCAAGGGAGCTGAGAACTTCAGCCGGTGCGCTGAGAATAGGTATTGCATACTATGAAGTGTCAATAACCGATATATTACGCGTCTTTGTTCGTCGCGTTTTCGTGCTTTTGTGTAGCTTAAATGGGACCTAGTCCCTTCAGTATACTGGAGGTGTAAAGGCGTATACTACTGATGAGTCATGCGAGTAGTCTGCGATCGTGTCGAGGCTCCGCTCCGCGTTTGAAAGAACTTGAAGCTTATTGAGGAACTTATGAAACTGCTCTGCGCTGTTTGTTTACAGTTGTGTAATAGGCAAGGAATATCCACGAAATTTCAAGAAGACGAGTCGGAAACAAGGTTTAGAACCAAAGGTTTTCACATGTTTCTCGATGGAAAATTGTTGGCCAGAGAGATTCGCTGTGACATGATACAGCAAGTCTGTCATGTGAGAACGAGCAGCTTCTTAGCGGAAACTAAGCTTGTATACTTCCGCCTCCCGTTTAAAAGCGACGGATGTTCTGAGGTGGTCAGTCACTATTCTTAACTGAAGTGAGAACACACTTCAGTAGCTGTTAAATTCTCTACGCGGGAGATGTTCTTATGTGGCTCATTCATGTTGATTCGTTCTCTCGTTGTCGATGTTTCCATAGATACCGTGGAGGGTATTCTCTGCCGAACGTATCGCTGGACACATGCCACCGTTCGGACGGCTTGATAACTATTACCGTTGTGACCCACTTGCTAGATACAAACAACCAGACCACCCGTGTTAAGCAGCTCAGCATGACCTGTTGGGTGACAGCCATTTACCACTAGGATGTTTGATCGAGTGCATCTGGACCTGTTAAAATGGTCGCATTTTGTGTGTAATAACACACTTCCTCTCATAAAAAGCGCCATTTGAAAGTGCTAAGCTTGTCATGGCGCGGAAGCCCTCATTCCAGTCTCGGTGACTTCACGTCAAACCACAAACGAATCCCAGGTTTGTAGAATGACTTCGTAAACCAAAAGTTCTGGTCAAATGGATTGCAAATATTCTTCTTTAGAAAAAAACCTGACACTGTTTACGCTCGACGACGCCAGAATAGAGCTAGTGATATGAATTATGACGGACGGAGTTTGAAATTTAATCTTACGTCATCAAGCGTCAACAGCATGCAACGATGAATCACAGGGTTACGGGAAAAACCAACCAAATAAAAAGGATGGACTCCAACAAGGAAAACAGGTCTAGTTTTACCGTGTGCGAACCGATCACATCTGCTGGGATAGTATCTGGTTAAATTTCGAGCTTAACGTTTGATATTCATCAGAACCAGTGTCCCGTATGACTCAACTTCCATGAGAAATTCTGCCACCTGATTCCCAAAACGTATGTGAAACATAAGTCGGATTCTAAGTGGACAAATTCGTAAAAATTTTGAAAACGGAAACTTTTACAGTTGAGGCTCTAGGAACGAGTTAAATGAAAAACGTCAAAAGATGGTTGAACACATATGAGTTCCACATAGCTAAGTTTAAAACCGCAAATGCAGCTAAAAGGTAACTGGTCGAAAAACACGCATCTTACCCCTTCGATATTCTCTCACTGATAAGAAACAAAATCAAACGTGAGTGGGAGAATTATTATTAGTTTTCTGTCCAAACAGTAAGGAACTTCTCATTAAGATGAAAATTTGGTGAAAACCTGACTATCAAGAGCATTCAGTGTGTCTGTAATCTACCAAAGGATGGTCAGGTACACCTAAAAGTAACACGCATGTTCGTAGTGCGCTCAGAGGATTACGAAATACCCACTGCAGCTGTAGTAGTTAATCTGACAAGATTTTATGAATGACCTCACGGAACTAAATAGCCAAACTTTAGGGATATGACTGGCGTCTAAAAAGAGGTGGGGGAAACGAACGCATCTTTTCGATGCGTATCCCACGAGGGTCATGGAACTGAATAGTGTCCTTAGCTGAACTGCAGGACGAAAGGGAAGACTCTCGAGAAGATTTATTCATGAATGGAGTAAAATGAGGCAGTAAAATATTCTCTGCATGTTCCAAAGCCTAATGGAAGGACCACTGAAACCCCGACATGAGCAACGCTAGATAGCAAGCATTAGCTGTATGGTGACAGGAACTTTATTTACCGTCGTCCCACAAATATGTGGGCCATTAAAAAGATGTTTGCCGCCGTCATTCTTGGAGTGAAAACAATCATCCGGCCGATCGATTCCAGATCTGGAGGTAACGCTGACTTAAGTTCATCAGGAAATGTCACTGTAAAACAACTGATGCCCGCAGGAACCCGCTTGCAGCATTAAAGAAACATCTCATAGAAGTCATTTGAGGTGTAAGAGGTAAGTATCTAGTATACGCACAAAATACTACTTGCATGAACTGTGAGTAGCCCTGTCTCTACACCATATGAAACATCCTGGTTGCACTTTACCATAGGCTACATTTGTGTTGTTCGACACAAGGAACTCTCAAGTATAACCTCGATCACATAAATTTCATAAAAGTTGTGTCGAACTAATGTTCATCGGCTGCATGTGTTTTGTTGTACACAGTCCATATGTGTTCGATTGTGGACAAACTCGTCCCTTACGTAAAGCTATTCTGATTAGCTTTAAAATGCTTTCAAGCAAGATTTTTGTTCGTATGGGACGTTTTTGTACAAGTAGTTTTTCTAAGATTTCCAATACTGGACGACGAGCACAAGTATGTGCAACATTTGCTGAACTGCACCGGAAACAAACATTGATTTCCGATTGATATTTTGTCTTGTCGTTGAGGTCAGTCTACGCCGAAGAGCCGAGGAGAAGCTGTTTAATCCTTACTGAGAATCATTCTGAGTGTGCATCTCACGAAACCCCAAGGACTCCCAAATCCCCAATCTCCCGGCTAGTAGTTCCAACGACCGTCTGATCAGCATTGTGAGCGCCACTCATCCTTTAATCACGCAGACCACCTCATCTGGTCAACTATTGACTGGCTCCTTGAATGACGGCTTCTCGGATTGAAGTTTCACTCATTTTGTGGAATTATCCTTCCGTTGGAACACTTGCAAATTGAGCGTACTATGAGGTGATTCTGTAATTTCCCAGTGGGATTCCATTCTGTTCCTATTGGAAATCCAGTATTTTTTTACTGCTTGATCAAATACTGATTTCTTTCCGCCTAGTTCGCGTTTTCGAGAAAAGCACGATCTTTCACGTGAAAGGAAATCAGTAATGCCGGTAGGCCTTTACCGGTTGACGGTTGGGAAACCCTTGAGATATTCAAGGAGTGCTCCAAACCAAAACGCAAGAGTTCCTCGCTGTCAAGCCAATATTGATCATTCCACACATTAGACAGGGTTGTAAAATTCTGAAGGGCTCAGATTTTCACAATAAGACCTGGTACCCGTTGTAATTATAGTCACAATATACACATTTTAGTGCCTGAGTATGCAGTTGCTGAACGTCGTTTTAATACATCGGATCGTTGCATTACACTACACAGTCCGTGCATCGATGCCTACCTTACTGTGTAGCTTTGCCCATTGGTTCTTCCCGAAACTGAAATGTTGACATTGGCCTGCACAGTAATTTGTGCGGGATTTTCTTGAATTCATGGTAAAAAACTATTTTGATTGCTAGTAAATTACTTAGATCGAGCAACAAATTAAAGTACACATCAGTCGGTTAATCAGCCCATCTTTTTGTAAACACAGCAAGGGTTCGTTTGGTAGCAGATGCAGGATCTTAGCATTAAGCCGTCAGATAAATACAAAGACCATATTTAGCTGGCAAACTTACTGAGTTCCACTGGAAGCATTGCAAGAATCAATTGCAAAGTTTAGCGGCTTCGTAAAAATCATGATGTTTGTTCCCCCAGTTCGTTTTACATGACAGACGAGCGGTACAGTTTAAGGTCCACTAGAAGCAGAAGGCGCAAAACGCCCCATCTTTGTGGGGACGATGGGACAAGCAAAAGTTCAGTGTTCACTTGTTGGACTTGGGAGCTCAACTAGCAACAGTTAAACAGATCACACGAATGCCATGATTCAACCAATTGTGTGTTGTTGTGTGCGTATGCGTAACTTCAGAGTAAGGAAGCCAAAATGTGATCCGAGGTATTACTAAAATCGATAAATTCCAGCTCGGAAACTCACATAATTTGACATGTGTACCCCCTTTTGGTTACGTATTTTATACATGTGGTACCGCATTTCATTGATAAATCTCAAAAATCCACAATTTCTGGCTTGTGATCTTGCGCTTCACTCAGTTGGGCTTTCCTGAATACTTCGAAGTACACATGGACTAAACTAAAAGAAGTCAATGGGCAATGGATGATCTTCAGTACTTAGCTGACTTCTGCTCATATCATTTGTTTAACCAGTGCCAAGATATTGGTGGATCTTTCGTGATGATCACTCTCAGGAGCTGTTTTTTTTACTTATCTTGGCGATTAGAAGTTGTTTATTCACGTTATGGAAGTTACTTTTTCTTATAGTGTCTCGTCGAAAATCTGCTCAAAACGATTGGATGTATTCTCACCGCTGAATGGAGATCAAAAATAGGAAGGCCTCAACCAGGAACTTTGAGAGATGAAAAATGGCTTGTCTGACTTAAGGAAACCCGTATCGGTCTTCCATAATGTAGTGAATAGTGACAATTCTAAGCTTGGTTCCCTCCTGCATAATCGTTTTCAGACAGATCGCAGGACACTGCTTTAAGCAACGAGAAATGGCAGTCTTCATTTGCCTGTAACCTATCTTTGGCCCCGTGAATGGGCGGGCACTAGAGAAGTGCTTGTGGATCCAAGTAATCCCGCCCCGTAAGTTCATGGACCTAGGTAAGGCACGGTAGATATGTAAAGGACTGCGGTAGGTTCTAGCCTATTATCAGGCGGGCGTGGGGAATAATCCCAAGCCAAAATTGCCACATAGTTTCTACTTCCCTAAATAGGCGTCCAAGTGTATAGCGATTGCTCAATGGAGGTCCTTAGTCCTGTTTAACCCAGGCTAGTCCCTCGGCACTCTGTCTAAATTGCATCGCGTGAAGGAGCTAAACAACACGAATGACATCCTCGAAATGATCAGTTGCTTCCGCCACGCGATTCCGCAAATGGAGCCATGGGAAAACGGCACAGTATTTACGTGTTTTGGACGAGTGGAGGGGACACATCTATTCGGGAAAAGAAGGACCCCCGCACTTCTTCTGCCTAGCCCAGTGGACAGTATGACGGTTTCGGCCACAAAGTTTCCCCGGCAGAGGATGACCCTCTTAGAAAGAATCCCAAATATAAATTTCTTCTGAATTATGCTCACGGATGACCCTCAGTTAGTGTTAGGCTGTTTTACAATACAGTCTTTTTGAATGGCCCTTAAACATAAAAGAAACAAATTTTGGGAAGTCTTTTGTGCAAACTAAGCTTGACTCCTTCATCATACTGCATAACTCGTAGAGGGCTATTATTGGGAATTATGCCGAGGTGTTATTGACAAATACGTAAAAAGGAAACGCTAAAAATGAACGCTCACTTTCATCTGAATAGTGTTCGGAACAAATGGCCAAAATAGCACTTGTAAAAGTAACTATCAGGCTTCACCGGAAAGAATCACAAGTTAGTTCGTGTAACAAAATAGACGCTTTTGAAGGCCCCTCTATGGCACTTGCAGTGTCAGGTAAAATTCCGGAATGTATTATTTTCGTTTTAGAGTATTTTCGCATACGATTTCATACTTTCATTAAGTGAAAAATATGAATTTATGTGAACTAGTCAGTCATTCTCAACCTGAGGGGAGTTTTAGAGTCTCAAAGTGGGATGGGAGTTCAACCTTAATGGGAAATTATCTCAGTCTCAGCTCATCTGCTGACCCAATCATCACACATATATCCTTCGCTGATAGAATTTTTATCACTCAACTTGAATTTTTGGGCCATTGCTTAATCAATTGGTTAACATATATCCTTCGCTGATAGGATTTTTATCACCCAACTTGGATTTTTGGGCCATTGCTTAATCAATTGGTTTAACGAGACCATAAAACTTGGAACAGCGCTTGCAAAAGAGTCTTATCAGGAGAACTAATCCCTATCCTATGTTACAGATGAGAAAAACAGGACGAAGAAAAAGGTCCAGTATCAAAATGACCTTCTAGTTTCTATTAGGAGTCGAGGAGGATAAGACTTTTGTGCGGGCTAAATCTCCTGTAAAATGAGGTTTCATTCAACGCTAAATCATGTCGGAATTTGACTACCTGGCGTTTCACCTAGGGGCGTCATTCTTTTGATGAGAGATGAGATTTTCGACGGTCATATTCCGCCTGATGTGGTGGCCCCTTGATATTTTCAGGTACAGTTGAAAGTGGACGTGGTGGTACAGTTAAACAAATTTTTATACACGACTGATTTTTTCAATGGTTACGGTATTGTAACTTGTGAGTGTTTACGAATCACGTGACTTTTCGTTGTGTACTCATTTAAGAAATCAGCGCACTGAATGTGCACGGCCAATCCAATATTTTAAACTTTCACTCTGTAACTGTTCAGCCAGCGTAACAGAACGTCTTCCCGTAATTTAACAATGTTAATACGTAACGTGTACAAATCAGCGGTGGATCAACAAGGATTAACTTACTTAATACTGAGAGAGAACGGTAGAGGAAAAACAGGAGAATGTTACATCAGCGTCTCCAAACAATTTCAGTTATTATAAATTGTATATATTTGTGCCGCTGTGATTAGTGTGGAAACACGTCGACACTACCGATACGAGGAAGATGCCCGTGGATTGACTCACTGACTCCTTGGTAATCAGTGGACTCACAATTCAAAGACGGAGGACTCGTTGCACCTTTCCAGCTTTTGTGTTGTCTGTCTGGATGAACCAGACGAGCAAGTTGTGTACCTGAACTTCCAAAACTCTAAACGCTCGATTTTCTGACAACCACTCATTAGTAGTATGTGACCCACGGTTCAACTGATTTTTACAGCCAATGAGGAAAATCGCAGACTGAATTCAGCAGGCTTGGGGATAAAACAGTCTTTTTCTGTAGCACAGCCGGCAAATATTGCAGAATAGTTTACCGTCTCACCAAGCGTTTTTTTACGGGAAAAATGACCACTCAGAGAATTGATCTGCATTTTACCACGTTGCATCGGAATATCAAGGGACGAAAGGCCTTTGTTTAATTGGTAGAGTATAACAACCTGGAACCAACAGAACCATTCAAAGGCAAGCACAACTGAACAAGACAATATATGCACCTCACTAGATTCGCTCTGGTGCAATATAAACGTATCCTGGTCATGACGCCGCACCACAGACAGCGGCGAATTTGCAAGAACAATACACATCAAACGGGACTCACTAGATTTGGGCAACCATTGGAGTGCAACGGCACATTAGGAAATACCTACTGTAGGCCTCCAGACGGCAGGGCGCTGTTCTCAAGCTTGACGTTCTCGTCCAACAACTGCATCAGCTATCGCACAGCAAACTGCAGGTTTCTGGAATCTGATGAGGCTATTTTTAGTTACAGTTGAAAGCAGAGACCACCTTTCACCTCGTTGACGCCGCCGAAGTAAAACAGCAGAGCAAGCTTTTGAGATGCATAGTAATCCCCATCTAAACTTCCTTACTGCTGCAGTCTGAACTGGTCGCCTTGTGAGCCTAATAACTTTGGAATATCGTGTAAAACTGCACTGCTTCGTTCCACTTTCAAGGAATCTGGACTGTCCCAGAGCCTTCACCATTGGTATTCAGATGAATCTTAGCTTGCGGTCCGCACTGATTATGAAACTATTAAGCAGAAGAACAATGAGGGCGTATTTAAAGACCATTTCGGGGTAAGTATTCCTTTTAAAAATCGCGACTAACTTCCACTTCAGGAGTAACAAGCTCGTGAAATCTGTCTCGCGTTGAAATAATTACAAGTAAACATAAGTACAACTTTGGTTGAAATTTAACACTAATCTAGTGTGCTAATCAGAAGGGGAGTTGCTGAGTGGTTACCTTAAAACCTAATAAACTAAATGACCTGTTCACTTGGCATGATGAAACTTGTGTCAAAAGCAAAATGTTGCCCAGTTAAAAACTACCGATTGTATAGCAAGACGTTCTGTAACGATGACTACTCAATGCGTACTAAACTTCTTTTAACTGGTTATAAGTACACCAGATTTCGCGCCATAACTCTGAGGGTGGTTAGTAGAACGGAACAGATTTCCGTTGGCACACAACGGGTACCGTCAGAAGCAGTTTGAATTTGTCAGTGTTGAACCCCGATTTCTGAAATTGGAAACCACTACTGCCGCCTACCTGGAGCAACCAGAGTCACAAACGTTCGGCCTTGCCAACACGCTAAATGCTTGAGCCAGCAGCGTGTTCTCAATCAAGCTGAGAGCAAGAACGCTGATTGGTTGGTCTACAAGATTCACGTGACTTCAAAATGCCCAATGATATCCGAGTGAACGTGCCGTGTTCTTGGAAGCCAAGAAATGAGATTAAGTTCTTCATTCCAAGGACTGAGAAAACATCTCGACTCTGCTTTTTACCAAGAAAATTAAATTCTCCTGCACGCAAATCATACCTTTTATAATTCATGAATCAAGTAGCTTCCGTTCTGACGCCAGGCCATAAGATAAACGGTTCGATTCAAGACCCGAACTTACTCTAGCTCATCAAGCTTATCCTTGCAGAATGTTCCCGAACTCTTTCATCTTTTCATGTCCTCTGAGGATGTCTAGTAGGCGCAATGAAACTTAACCTCTTGTAGGTATGATTTGCCCACCTTAGCTTCGCCGAGCTGACAAAACTGAGAAATAAACTTGGAAACAATGTATCCGTTCAGGTGTTAAAAGTTGTTTTTGGTTGCTTACTACAAGGTACACACTAGCGATGTGTTATATGTCTTTCCTTTTTCCGTCGCGCAATGCTTTGGACCAGCAGACATCTTCGTAATCCACATTTGATCCCGACTCGTCGAGTATGTCATCATATTGGATGTTTAGAGATACTCCGAATCCAAAGGGACGGCTGCTTTGAACCACAAATCCAGTGCCGCCGGCCAAACTGTCATCCATACACTAATTACTAGCATCGTAAGGCTTGTTGTTATTTTCTTGAGTGACTGACAGGAATTCATTAGGACGGTACCCTAGGGTGACCTCGTAATTCTGTCACGCTAATGTTCCACTTCTTATCGACTGCATGTTAGTCCCGCCAAAGCACAGTTCTACAGATTCTGGGTTTCGTTTTCGATAGCAACTACCAATTACCAAGGAAAAATCTTCCTTACTGCAAGCTGATTTCAGAGTTGTTTTTTCCAATGATTCCGCATGACAGAAAACTTCTGTTTTTGTATTACCGTTCACTGAAGTTTATACGAGAAACGATACCTCGGTGTGTTTTTTCTCAAAAAGGCCCTTTCTTACTCCTCAGGAGTTGGTATACAATAACTTTACTTACAGTGCAAAAGTCTGTTGAAATTTCCTATTTTTTCATACTATCGTTAAGCTGTAAGCAGCTCGACAAAAGGAATAACTCATATGAGTGAACCTTCTACCCGAGAGGCCGGAAGTCAACAGGCCGACCAACAAGTTATCACCTGACGTGAATTATGTGAGTAGCAATATATCTTGTCTGAGGGCGAAATAGTCATACATCCGATCAGGTGCTTTCACCTCAACGCCTGAAGATCGCGGGCTTTTAATACTCCCGGAGATCCTGAAGATGCCCGTTGCTGAAGGTATTCGACAAGGATGAAACAGGTGTACAGTGTATTACAGGGTAACTTTACTTGTATAAATAAATCTCAATTGAAATTACTATTTCTTGAATTTCCTAAACATATTAATAGCCAACACGTGGCTTGAAAATCAATGAAGCTGCAAGTGTAACGCCGGATACTACTAATGTGGCATGCGAGTAGCCTGGGGTCTTCACGATGCTCTGCCCCGCGCCTAGTGAAAACTAAAGTTTATTACTGCTTTGCAGTGTTCGTTTACTATTGCGTGATAATAAATGAATATCCATGAAAGCTCAAGAAGACGCGTGAGAGTGTTCTTTTTTTATAAACTAAGTGCATAAGAGACGTTTGCTTTCCCAACCAGTAGTTTATAAGCGTTTAGTTGGTGTTTCCCAGTAGATAGACGCGTGGCGGAGGGCTTTGTTCATTACCTAGTATCACTCCGATGCAAATTTTAGCTCATCCTTGCCGATTAGCAGCAGAGTAACAATAGCTTGACGAATCATTCCGGATGCAGGGCAAAATCAACCTAACCAACCAATCAAACAGATACAAAAGTCTTTCATTCCTAGCTGAACAATCGTCGTGCTCTTCTTTTTCTGTTACTATGTACACCGGGTTTTTTTCCTTTTTTCGTTTCCGTGTTGTGCTTATATCTCCTCTTCTTACCGTTTAACTAAAGACCAAGCACTACTTGGCGATGGAACCACACATCCAGTTCAATACAGTCACGTGGGTCTCCTCATCTTGTGACCACTTTGGGTCTTCTACCTATTTCATATGTAAAGGATCATATTTGAAATTATCATTACTTAGCCTAATTATGGGAACTGTTATAACCTCGTAAAGTAAGGTTTTTAAAATTTCGTTTGGTAATTATTGTATACACTTGGGAGATGAACGATGCACATCAATTTCTTATCGACCGATATTAGATCAAACTTGGTTTGTGAACACAGCTTGGAAATTTCAGGCAATAGGAGTGATTTAACTGATCTATGATTTATGAAGATCGGGTAACGGTGACGAATCGGTGTCTCCATGCCTCGGTGCCCTCAAATGACTCTTACCGAAGAAGCAGTGAAAACTGCCAAGGCGACACAAGGGTCAGTAATGCAACAAATCATTCGGTAGCTCAACGCTCCCACACTATAGTAGTAACTGAGGTAATTCACACATATTTGTCAACCATGGGCCATTCCGAATTGAAAATAGAAACGTACTAGCGTACATACTGGTGTAACCGTGGATACTACTGATGAGGCATGTGAGTAGCACGTCTTCCCGTAAATCCGCTTTGCGTCTCTTGAAAAGTGAGATCTCTTATGGAATTTGTGGAGTCTCTTTGTAGCATTTGCTTGCAGTTGAGTAGCAGTCAATGAATATCCAGAGAAAGTTCAGGAAGACGCGTTCAAAGAGAAGGGGGATATTCAGTTTTGTAAACGAGATGCAAATGAGAGTTTTGCTTCCCTGTTCAATAGTCTGTAACTGTTCAGTTGGCGTTCTCAAGTGGATAACTTCGCATCGAAGGCCTTCTTCCTTTCACTGGTGGTTGATCAGATGGATGCTGATCTGTTCTCCGACCTGGCAAGAGAATTTTACGAACCTCGTCACCGTTCGGTAGGAGACACCATCCTTTGTGTTCGGCTGAGTGTGTGGTCTCTCTCTTTATGCAAAAGCAACCTTAATATCTAACCTGACTGTCTGTTCATGATAGTCTCATCTTGGCTGCGAATAGTCCGCTGCTGATCTGCATTTCGTTGTATCTTCGATTTCTAGTATATTACTATCTTCATTCCGGTCCCAATTTGCGGTTCGCCGTCATTGACCTGGTTCTTTGACTTGCAGTATGTTTCTGACTGCCAAGCGCTCATTATTTTGGCCCATATGATTCACGGATTTCCTGATTCTTGATAAGAACTTCACTTTCTGGTGCTTGAATTATAATGACTTGGCAGGCATAGAGAGATGGCGCAGTTTGCTCAAGAACTAGTTGGGAACTTTTGGCCATGCACGTGAGAAATTTCGCATCCAAGTATTGTGTGTATTGCCAAACGTACCCTGTAAGTTTTATCACAAGTCTAGTAAAACACCGCTTGTAAGGAAACCGTCCACCGATTAAACTACCTAGCTTCGCGTGAGAAAATTTATGTCTGATGATTCCACTTTCCTTATTTACAACACATACATACCATGAAATAAGTAAACACCAACCGAGACAATGTTTTGATGACTTACGGAACCCTGCAAACAATGGAAACACCGTTGTGAACAGGAATAATCATGGAAGGTATCTGCACGACTGAAAAAGGGCACTGGTCTTCCCGAAAGGTTATGTGGCGAAGAAGAAACAACAAATTTGGAAAAGGAACGATAGGATGAATACCAACGACGCCTCAGAACGATTCGCTTTGTTTTAGGCTGGTGTTCTCCGGTCGTCACATCAAAGCTTGTTGATGTGGTCGCTCGTCGGCGCAAGCGAAATAGGTGATATTTTTTCCCTGTGCCAATGCGTGTTTTTATGAGTTTGATGTTTGTTATCACCAAGGTGCATCTTGGTTTGTCTGTATACTGTTCCTGATTTGATGGTTGTAGTTTATTCTGTACAAGTCTTTGAAACTCAAAGTTTCGTCAAATTCAACCAGTCTTATCTATCAACATTTGAAGCTATCAGTAGACGGCCCAAACGGCGTTAAATCTGAAAGTAACTCCATTCACCAAACCACAGAGATTTCCAGTAGCTTCATGAGGTCGGAGTGCTGACTTAAGCAGTAAACGTAGAAGGACTAAAAAGTGCTACCGTAATAGGCACATTCTTCTGTGCAACGAAGGCTTTTGTAACTTCTAGGGTAGTTTACGTGTTCTGAAATAATTCCCTTTCACTGTCAACACATCAAGATTCACACGTGGTTCGATCACTCAGCGTTTTGTAATCGCCTGAAACATTTCCATCCCTGTACAACAGTATCGGTGAACTTCTGTCATAATCTCACTGTCTCGCCATCCACCGGTACAGAAAGCACTCTCGGAGTTAAAAGAACCATCATGACTCATCACCCAATTGACAGCGTGTTCCTTGCCAGGAACTAAAGAAAGTGTTTCGTACAATCCCAGAAACGGTTTCTTTGAGCAGGAGCACTAAACTGCTAAACTTCCAGAAAATACCATTTATGGCACAACCTGGTTTCCAGTCCTCCTAAGTGTGGCCGCCTAGAAATCCTAGGTTCAACTCGCTTGTATGCCTAGGTCTCAAATGTTCATCGTCAAGCCAGCCTCAACTTCGATTCGTTTAAATTGTTTCTCGGTAAATCGTGCAGCTATACGTCCAAGTTAGCCATTATAAATTCCATGCGGATACCGTTTTTAATAGGAAAATCTGCATAACACCAAACGAATGGCGTTATCCTGCGGACGGAGATCAGCAGGAACAAATATGGCATCCAGCATATCATAGAAACATGTTTGTTTTGTGACTGTGTCGGTAGCGGGCTAGTCGCCTGCCGTAACACTGTCCAATTTCGTAGGATTTACAGCTTCTAAGAAGTGGGTTAACGGATCTACCATTCAGTTAGTTCCTGGGTGGATTGTAATCTGAAGTAGTCCTTCTAAGCACGACTGGTTTCAAAGACTTTTAATTTGCACAGGAATAAAGATCCCGAAAAAAATATAATCGAATTTTGTAACATAGTCTCAGAACATCCAGTCTCGGAGAAATCTGATTTCAGAATGTTATGAACTGTGTAATGTGTGCGTAAAGACGAATCATGAACATCAACAAGTGATAATTTTTCATGCAATAAACCAACGGGAACCCAACACAGTTGTTGGTACTAGCGGTAATTATTTTCAGATATACTGTTTCACAACTTACATGCTATTTTTTCACACACACACACAAGAAAAAGAAACATTCATGAGTGACGATAACTCCGTAAATGTGTTTACGCAACATATGAAATGTTCAGACGGCTATGCTGTTTACCTTGTGTTGTATTTCTACCTGGCTACTGGGAGCCTACTGCGCATCTGGCTTACGGATCGTGTTTTTGACAAACGCATATTTAGCTCACGCCCCAACAAATTGTTCCCCTTTAGGTCTTTGTGCTTGGTATGCATAGAGATTTAGAAAACGGGCGAATTTGACAGTCAGTAAGATTTGCGTTTCTCAAGTTCGAAATGTCTTAGCAGGAGTGAAATTTTCTGTCGCGTCTAGACAAACACAAACTAGCATCATTTCACGTCAGGCATATGTAGGAACAGTGCGCACGGAATTCGTAATAGTACTGTTCTCAGTTCGGATAATGCTGACCCCAAATGTCCGCACATGCTAAAAAATGGGTGACCTAGAAATACTGATTGTTTCATTGGAAAGTGACAAGAAATCTCTGAAGATTGAGATATTCACAGGGTGGTTGTAGGAGTAGCATCCACATTACTCTCGTATAAATAACACCGTTCTGATGCAATTATTCTGCTTCGTCTATGCCAAAAAGCGAGGGTACTGGGCTTTGATTTCTCTTCCGTCAGAGCTTTCCAGTAGTGCTGTTCAAACAAGGTTCCTTTGGAAGTAACTTGTTCAAATCCCCCAATTGCCCATAAATGATTGGAAATCCAATCTAAAATTTCCATTTAGAATAAGATAGGCTGACAAGTCATACAGTCTTCGGTCATACCGTTACAACTCAATGAATAAAGTAGGTGGGAAAATCTCGGGGGGAGACTCATTGGCTCACGACACATTTTAGGAAGTGTCGTGGTTGTCTTCGGCACTGTGTGTGGTGGAGAGACGAGTTAGACTACGGTAAATCCAACATGCGAACAAGGCATTTTTGCTGACAAAAGTCGGGTTGTGAAGTCGGATGTTGATGGTCTCATTGATTGTGGTTCTATGATATTTCATCGATTTAGGTTGATTGCCGGACGCCTGGTAAAATATAAGATAATTTGTCTGGGCGCGACACTGTGCTCCGTTATTGCTGAGTGTTGCACAATTGAACTGGATGTCATTCTCCTTGTTCCATAACATAACCAAGGTGCATTGTGTTCCCGAAGTACTTCGTTGTGCGCCCAAGATATTGCGCGGCACAGAGGTAAGATAGTAAGTTTACCAGCGAAATTTGGGCACGGACAGTCACTCAACTTTAACAATGAAGGAATGCAAAACAGTTCCTTGTGATTCTGCTGCTAAGGATTGCTCAGACCACTGTAGGTTCGCTGGTGTACCACTCCTAAAGTGAAAGCTGATGTAAACAGGCTTTGTGTTTTGGACCGTAGCGATGACAGCCTCGGATTCATCACTGTCCACATGTTGACCGATACAACTATTAGGAAATCCGTTGTCTCTCAAGACATCGGTGACAGTTAAGTGCTGCTGTTCTAAAGTGTCTCCGAAACACATGTTCCTTGCTTTGTTAACCGGAACGTGGACCAGTTTGCGTTTGGCTTCAATGAGCAAAGTCACGACCGCGTAGACTTTTGGTACGCCGGTCATCTTAGTGTATATTCCTGACGTCATTCAAGAGCAACCTCGAAGAACGTCCGGCAGATTTAAAGCATCAGTGGTGCAGTCTGACAGGGAAGGTGTGACAGATGGGTAAACAGGTCTGTACAACTATGTCAGCCATCGCTCAAGCGTGAACATGTACAGTTGTACAGATGTACCAATTCCGGTGAGTATAGTGAGCGCTGGTGGAACAGTCGTAACACACTGGCCTCCCGTGTCAGATATTCAGAGATCACATCCCGGCACAACCAAAGATATGCACTGCTGATTAGATCTATTAAGAGCGAAAATGGAGTGCAGTGCTTCCCCTCCTGGGTGTATGCAGTCTGAAGATTATCCATTTTAACCGCAATCCATAAGACTTCTCTTATGTCCAATTTTGTAAACACCCTAGATTGGCAAAAGCAGTATTCAGGTCTCTAAACGACTGAGATAGTGTGGAATGCACTGAGCAACAGTCAAACTGGAACCGATTGCTATCAGACCACTACTTTAGAAAAGCCATCAGACTAGGGGACAACAGAGAGAGACCAACTTCAGACAGGCATAAAAACAGTAGACTGCCGGATAGCTCATGAACACATGGGAGAATGTAACCATTGAGATTGCCAAACAACAGGGACCTTTTCAAACGAGCCGTGAACGAGTACTGCAGGAGCCGACGATATACACGAAGACGTCAACCCACTTCACCACTCGAAGTGTCCGTTCGTCAGAAGACGTTGAATACGGTTCGCCTCGCGGTTCCGAATGTAGATGCTACTTTAACGTTCGTGCCTAGTTGCTAAAATGTGCATGCGAACAAACGTTTGTTTAAGTGTCTGGTTCCATCATATCCTATACACAAGCGTCTCGAGCTTTGTGACACCTAAATCCCATAACTAGACCTTATAACAGAAAAACCAATGCACTGATTGAAATGTTATCCAAAAGCCCACCGAAACTGGGACGCTCAATAGCAGCTGGTCACTGGGATAGCACTGTTTCAGTCAGGAGACCCTGCAAAACAACTGACTGGCAAATGCACCTAAGATTAGTTGAAGCTTTCCTTCCAGACACTGCTTGGACGATCGTTGCATCCGCGTAACGAAAACGAACGTTGTGTCACAGCCTAGCTCACCAAACTGGTGGTACCGGTCTTGTATAGTTAAGCTCCGTGGCAAAACTTACTTTTTTTCGAAGCAAGACCAAAACTTTCCCCTCACACCCCAGCTAAAATAAATACTTTGTTTATTTTCATTCACTCGATAATAAATTAAATGTACGAGTTATAAGATTGGGGAACAAGCACTTTATCATAATAACTAACCCACAGCTGAAAATCAGAGCACGATGGATAGTACCAGTTATTACACGTGCAATAAAGCTATGGTTTTGATAGTCTTTCTCTCCAGATTAACTTCAAACCCATTTTTGGTCGAATCGGATACAAATTGGTTCACACTACCTCAGAAATTCATCACTGTTTATAAGACCAAAACCGTTTTAAAAAACCCTCTGCGTTCTTCAGCAATTTTGCAGAAAAACGTAATTATATTTGTACATGAGGTCGATAACTCCCGAGCAATACGGTTTGTGTAGACGTCTATCACTAGTCACAACGACTGCGAACAACAGACTATACGGTTTCGCAAAACCTTATCGAAGTGACTTGTTTGGTTTTTCTAAGGAAAAACTTACTGGCTGTCAATAAGACAGGGAAAAAAGGGATGTTTACCGGCCTTAACAAGGGACATGATGAAGAAATATCAGTCGGCAAAAATGAACACTCTTGGTAGTGTGAATTTGTTTGGAAAATTTAATGGAGATTTCATCCTGCAGATGAATCCGATCCATGCAGAACAGTCGATACAAACTGTAAGACTATTTCATCCTCATTGGGGTGCACCAGCAATGCGGTTATTAGTCTGAGCACATGACCTTTCGACCGTGAGCAGCCGAACTGCAGCGTAATTTACTTGCACATAAATCGACTATACCGCTACTCATCCTTCGATCGCGGAGTCTACATCACGTGGTCACTAGTTGACTGACTCATCGAGTGATAACTTCTCAGCTGGAAGGTCCACGCAACTGGTGGTTGGTGCTTTATTCTGTCCAAGTGAAAGTTAATCAGACTGCTGATCAGCCGCCCGTAGCCGAACGGCTTAGTTCTCAAGCACTGATCGGAAAGTCACGGGTTCGAAATTCTCTGAGATCGGCCTGTTGATGTACAGTGCTTTTCTGCTTTTCAGCATAGATTGGCTTCGCTCATTTAACGAAAACTCCATTTGAAAAAAGACATTGCCCTAACATGTGTGCTCAAAATATCATGTCAAGATATGGATTTTTTCGTTGAATATATTCACGCCGTTTATGAGAACCTCAACTAACATGGCCGAACGCCTGTAAATAGCACCACATGTGCAGGTGAAACGATAAACACCCACAGGAGAGGCAATGAATGCCAGGTTGTGTCACTCACGCAGACCTTGAGGCGACTTATCTGGATGGTGCGCTAAAGTTTCGCAGAATTCTTTTAATTTATTGGGACTGTTTTTTTACATGGGTGTCTAAAAGAACGACAGAACACTGCTCAAAGTGAAGTATATGGTAGGGGTTTGCTCCTTGGCTTTAGTCTGTCCGATCGGCACAGGTTATGCAGTCGATTGCCAACTTGCTTGTGTATCAAGTAGGACAAAACTTTTGAAAGCCAAACTTGCGACTGCTGAATCTATCACTTTCGACTCTCTCAGTAAAAATTTGCGGACGAAAAAATTACTTGATCTGCCCAAATTGAAATGGCCCAGTTTGTTAGCACTTAAAGACGCATAGGAAGTTGTATCTTTCAAGTATTTTAGACAGTTATCTGTATTTAGGTAATATTCGCCTCGGCTATCATGCTGGTCTTCCCGAACGCCTACGTCATACATGATCACAAATATTAACTGTACTGAACAACTGGTGAAAAAACATCTCGGGACGTTGAAAAAATCCTTTTCAAAAGCACGTGCATCCACACCCAACGGAGCCCACCTGGTCAGCAACGGATTGCGAACGCGGCCAACTCAAAACACACCAAGGTCGATGGGCAAGGTCAACTAGTTCTGACTGAAACCATTTCATGATGTTCTCCATAATTAGTCTTAATCTCTGTGTGTCGTTGCACGTTCCTTGTTTATCCAAAGCGAACAGTTCTACATTAGTACATATTTCCGACCCATAACCTGCATTTCTCCTACAGGTCAACACTGTTCAGGTCAAACAGTGGCCATATGCATTCGCTTAACACCCTTTTCTGCAATGCCACTCGTTAGTCGATCGATCATTAATCGAAACCGTATTAATCAATACTGGCCAATAGCTTCTTATGTACCAGAGGAACCAGTAAATTGGTACCTCTGGTACATGCATTAAGTTAGTAGAGTGATATTTCCATTGTTTTCATTAGTAATGTATATGGAAATTCACACTTCAGCAGTTATCAATAGTCAGATAATCACTGATATATGAAACTGTGTCTAAACAGTATACCTCCTAGCAACTACCATACACAGATGTAAAAAAGTTGACTAAGCCTGAAATTGTTTCGTTGAATGAAGCATCCGTTTATCATTTCTTCTAGAATGAGCTTCGGGACAGGCAAAGCTAAAGTAACCGGCCACTCAGATATGGAGTAACCCATTTCCACGAATAGAGCAGCTGCTGAACCTCAGAACTATACTGCAGAGATCTGGATCTTGCCAAGATGGTTTATGGTACCGAGGACAGCAGTGAATAATAGCGGAACTCAACATTGCAGAGGTCGGTGCTAAATGCAGAAGCTAACCAGGTCACTACGGAAATGGGGCATGCAACACTCATCCAATGAGTGTCGCGGATCGATTTTTTCCTACTGTGTGACAAATCGCGTAGGCTTATGCTCTGGGATAATGCATCGAAACCGG
The DNA here is from genome assembly GCA_003604175.2 of Clonorchis sinensis. Lineage (NCBI taxonomy): Eukaryota > Metazoa > Platyhelminthes > Trematoda > Opisthorchiida > Opisthorchiidae > Clonorchis > Clonorchis sinensis. The sequence goes on along the minus strand of CM030369.1, from coordinate 29,438,186 downwards.
GAAATCCGGATATCTGAACGGTGTGTTTGAATGGTAAAAATTGGGAATAAAATTATCCAAAGATTACCTGGTACTGTTACCCGGTGATGAGATGAACAATATGACGAACAAAGAAGTGGAGGTGTGTAAGAAAGTTGATAACCAAAGTTAACAAAAGGTACGCCGTAATCACATAAAATATAAAAAGAAAATCTCGAAAGGAATGAAACCGTTGGGATGATCCTTGACATTTAAACCGTAGATGAGGCATTTTGGTTTACTCAAAGCTCGAAAGGCCGCAGGTTTTTCGCCAGTTATTTCCTGGTTTGTAATTTTGATGAGGAATACGTGTGTAAACACAGCATTTGTGGAGCTTCAAGTGCAAAAGATCTCACGAGTATTGTAGTTGACCCGATTACTCATCTGTCGTAATGATACTGATTACATAATTCAAACCTCATCGATTACCCAGGCTCCGAGTTCAGATACATCAGTGTCTGAGCGACGAATTGGTCCAGATCCTGCGTAGGTTTGAATTAATCAGGTTTTTTGTCAACCCAGGACCTGGAAAGTTATTTATTTGATGGCTTCCAGTTGGTTCCCCGCTAGAAAATAATACCGTAAACCTTAACAGAGCAGTCGGAAATCTGCGTACATCTATGTTCTGAGTCTGTGTGTAAAAAAGATATAACTAGGGTGACAGGAGGAAGGTGCTTCTTGCAGGACAATAAATAGCCTTGGAATCACAGGTGACAAACTATAAAGGTTTGTCCGAATTCACATAACTTCCTATTTATCGTATTTATCACGAGAGAAGAGAAATACTCCTTCATGTCCGTAGCCACGTTTGTAAAATCGTGACGAGCGAAGAGGAGGCTTCCACGTTTTTACCCTGGTCTTATTCATTTTCTACCCTCCGACCAAGCAATACCTCGAAATAATAAATAGTATATGCGCCACCAAAAAAAACGTGACGCGCTGAGGGCGAATCAATAGTTTCCTTAGCTTTGACTGGCGATGAACTTGTCAAAATGCCTTGTAAAATACTCTTAGCAAACTATGTCCATTCACCAAGATCACATGTCAGCCATACATCCCAGATTTCAGAGCTTCTCAAGGAGCTTGAGTTCAGACGACCTCCCAGTTGTTAAGACACCCAGAGGAGCTGACATACAGATCTCAATCGATGTCTGTCACTTGAACGCGATGTGTCTTTGGCGGGGACGATTAAACTACCAAGGAAGTAAGCATTTTGTCCCAGAAAGCTTACTGGTCAGAGCATCGGAAAGATTCAAATGTTCAACTCACATTCTGTTTGAATAATCACGAAAAATCAAAATTGTGGAACACATTAAAATGTCTGACAAATTCCTAAAATACTCGGAGTTCTGTTGGCCAGTTTCCACTGAATTGTACCCAGAGTTTGATGTACTGGATTACCATAAGTACGATAGTGTTGTTGACCGTTGAGTATCATATCTCTATGTAATAACCTAATGAATACAGACAGTGTTGTCGCACAGCCACCAGAAGTGGCTTGGTAACCTTTCCTCCTTCATCTTCGTCAAGTTATTGACAAGGTTAAAAAAATCTACTTGGCGGCTTACGAACTGCTTCACACTTCTTGGGGCTCACCAAGCAGATGCAGTTCCCGAGTTTCCGTCAACATTATGTTCCATCTGAAAATCAAACCGGGTGCAAGTGGCGAAAATGAACTACCATCAAGGCGGGATTCAAGCAAACTCCCCGCAAACTCCCTCCAACTGAATGTGTTGCAAGAATTCCGCCTCAAGTTCCAGTCGGTAATGTGGTTAGCATCAAAAGGAGTGAGACCAATCGTGGACTATCGAAAAGTTTTCAGCAACCTTATGAGTAGTATGTTCCATTATGGAAATATAATAAGACATCACATCCTGTTGGTAAAAAATAGCTGGAATTCGGTTGATCTTCTCCCTTTAAAACCAGCCTAATTTGTGAATGGATATATTCAGTTTACTTTTTATCGTGTTACTTTTACTTTTTCAGTGTGATGCTTGACACCACAAGTTTTGCATGTGTGTATCTCAGAACCAATCGAGTGACTTACTCTCTTTTATTGGGTCGCAGGCGATGAACAGAAGATTGGAAAAAAGCAACTAGAAACTTTGTACGTCACATCTACTGGCCATTATCTGAGAAATACCTCTTAGTCACATCATACGTTTTGCTTTGTGTGAACAGACACAACATTTAATGTTTGCTGTGGATGTAGTTACGAAATTCGAAACAAAATTACGAGATACGATACGCTCTGGGAGCAGCAAGAATAAGAAAATATTAGATCCGAAACACAGCTGCTCTTAGCATTGTTCTGAAATGGCACAGTTGTATTCATGTGATTTCATTTCTGATACGCTGCGTCTGTAGAATTCGACACGAACCGTATATCGCTGGAAGACTACACTGGTGTAAGGGAATCAGGTCCTGCTTGGGTAGTAAAACAACTTTAATCAGCGCCCAAACAAGCGCTTACACGTACTGGCAACGGGGATGGATCACAGATTGATTGTTGGTCTGTTCGCCGAGCTTGGCAGTTGGATTGCAAACGTTTCATCACCAATCGAGGCGACATCATCAGTGCGGGGTTGAGTGATGATGATGTCACTTCGATTGGTGATGATACGTTTGCAATCCAACTGCCAAGCTCGGCGAACAGACCAACAATCAATCAGCGCACCCGAGCTACCTATATCCCACAACATGGATCACAGACACTGGATGCGGACAAAAAGATGGCCGTGTGTGTTTTCTTTTTACTGCGCACAAGATCAAAGATGGCGGTGGATTCAGTGGACAGCCATCTTGAGCGATATCCGCTCAAAAGCTGAATGCCTTCACCAAAATACAGAGCAAACCTAGAATGGTAATAGCATATTTGGTTAATTGTATCAAATTCTGGGGTGTTTCTATGATTTTCTGGGGAGCTGAAGAATATTTATATTATTTGATTGGGGGAGGCAGAGAGAACAGTGTAGTTGCCTAATGAAACCATTCCGCATGCGAAACATGAGTCGTTTCCGAAAGCCCCGTTATGGTAGGGGATGGGTATCCTAGCGGAACGACTTAAGGTCTCTTCCATAACCCATGTACTTTTCCTAAAAAACATATCACAACGTAGCCTCTGCTGAGAAAGTCTTTTTCTGGAGAAATCAGGTAGTGGGTACTATGAATAGGCTGGCTGTCCATTGATTATCGATTTGGAGGGTGCTGATTAGACCTTCATTTCAAACCAACAAATCGGCTCCAGTAGATCAAGTGGACGAGTTTACTCCCGGAATGCAATCGCCATAATGATGGTGTTGCCCAACCGTTCTTCGCTTGTTCCATGATGACCTTCAGCTCGCAGCTGGGTATGGAAAGGGTGCAGCTAGACCCTCGAACAAAAGCTAGGTAGCACTGCGCTTTTGGATCCTATCTCACCCCCTCCAGTCGGAGTATCATTATCGCAGTAACTAAGAAAATCGGTCGGACAAACTGGGCCCCTCATAGACTGGAGTATCTAAAGCCGGTACCAAAAGAACCCAGGTGAGTGATACAGGTGTTTCTCACTGGCACTATCACACTGTACAGGTGGATAACGTTGTGTCGCCTTTACACTGAGTAGCCGTGAAAATGACTTTCTCGTTGTCTGGAAACCAGTATTCTAGAGGTCCTCCGCGAACCCGACAACGGTTGCCATACATCGTATGATGTCTGCATCTGGCTCAAACGTTCAGTAGGACTGCTAACTAACACTACATCGTGACGAGATTTTCTGGTGGTCACTAGTGACTAAGAGACGCGAGTCAGCGAAAGGAACAACACCTGGCAAGATCTCTGTTGATTCAGTTTCTCTCAACTCGTGAAAATGATAACGCACTCATTATCTTTGCGATTATCTACCAGCTGTTTGTGAGCAGTGAATCCAAGGGAACTAACTAGGTATTCCAATCGTCGTCAAAATCGTGCTGGTAGATTATACTTTGAGACGTTCAAGGGGAAGCTCACCAGCTCACCAGTCTCCAAGTCCTATAAAGGCGGTGAGGCTGGGGAAGCGAGTTATATGTTTGTATCAAGCTCAAGCTCTCCGCCCAACGCCCAGGATCCCCTCCCCCCGAAACTCGTAACCTCTGCCTCCCTGAAACTACAAATTACTTTTTGATCAGACGCTTGCCATCCTAAACAACCAATTGGTTCCAGTAAGCGATTAGCGGAAGTAGTTGAATCCAGTAAGCCACTGTCAACAGCAAAAAGATGTGGCCTCTGCGGACACGATGCCCAAAGTAACAGCTGAGATCACTCTATTAAGAAGTACTGCGGCGAATTGCCGCAAAGTGGGCCTGAAAGGACCATACCCCGTAGTAATCGGGCATATTATCCGGTAAGTAAATGGCACCCATGGTGAGAGACTTGTAACTTTGTCGTCTCATTTGGCCAACTGGGGCCGAATACATCCAAGCAATACCCAGCTCGACACCTTACGACAGCAAATGTGAACAGCAAAGCAAGCTACAGTTTGCCATGATTCTTAAGCAGGTGAAGGAGGGAAAATCACTGGATAAGACGTGCTTTTAGTTAAAATGTGCCAACATTCTCTATGCACAATTATTTAGCCCATCATAAATGCGGTTCCTGTTAGAGAGAACTGAATTGAATTCCTCTGAACCGGCGCACCATTGGTAGTCTCCCAAAAGGTAACAAATCGATTTGTACGGTCCAATTCGGGAGTTAATCTAATAACTTTTGAAGCTAAGATATTTGTGCCAATTCTGCCACAACGTTTCTCTCAGGAGAGGGTTAGATGCAAAATACCACCTCAAGGCAATTTCCATCATGAAATAACCAACGTGAATCCAAGACCTGCTTTAGCATTCATTGTTCACGTTCACGTCGCATTAACTCTGTTGATCTCGAATCGCTGAACAATCTTTTCGGCTGGGATCATAGTGAAGTTTAGCACCCATGAGCGGAACCTCGCGCCAAGGTTAGGGGTCGGAAAGCTCCTGAATGCGGTATTTTTATTCGGTGACAGACAAACCTGCTCCTTTTAGCTGTTCTTCGCAATCGACTGGTCATTTGAGCAGATACTGGGGACATCAAACCGAATACTCAAACCTGAACAACGGGGGACTCCATCCAGTTGAGCGACAAGCCGGAAGTACTTTGATGCGTGACTGGCAAACTAGCTCTTTACTTGGCGCCTGTAAGATTGGAAATCAGTGCAACTGCTATTATTATATGGTTGTGTGTGCGTGATCTCCCCAAGCGGGTGTGGAGAGATTAATGAAGCAGCTCCTGAATGTAAATACCACGGTTCAACCATCTTACCCAGCGGGTATGCGGAAGAGGCTGGAAGTCGGCCCGACAGTGTCAGGCAGGCTCTCAAGCAGTTGAACAAGTTTACTTAAAGTACTTGCCCTTGGTGTGGGTTCACATAAACCGCTATATGTTCTGTGAGTGTGAATAACAATCGACTTGTGTCCTTCCATTGAAATTAACCTATGAAGAAAAACCTGACAACCATCTTACAGCTATTTCGTCTTTACTGGGATTTATCAGTAGTGCAAATCTGGCGAGCCTATGGCGAACTTCGGGTTAGTATTACCACTCGATGACAAGTGGTCGATCCGTTGCATGAAACCTAGAGAAGATATAGCGCCACTCATCGATTACTCTTTTAGTTTGCATCATGTGGTCTATTGCTGACTGGCTGTTTGGTTGACGACTTCTTAGGTTAACTGCTGAAGCGCCGCGTGAATGGTTCTCCCTTATACTATTAACGACTGTAGGTGTAGATGCACATGACATGCGAGACAAACACTCATTTGTCCCACCGGAGGGGGAAGAATTATCTCGGAAGCTCAAAACATTTGAACAACTTAACCAGCGCACCATTTATGCTGCATTGCTGAAGTCAGTGGTTTTGTTTAAACGTCGCTCTCACTGCACAGCCAAGCTGTAGGTGTGAGCTGTGGTGAGATAAGTTTTTTTCTGTAAATTTCCCATTTCTTATGGACGGCATCAACAGAATGCCAAGAGTATATCTAAGTGAAAATAATAGATAGTGCACACAAATTAAATAAATCTGGATGATTACTTTTGGATGCAATACCAGTTAGTTCGACAAGACAGAAAAACAAACTAACCATGGTATTCTGCCCAATCATCTCCTGAAAATAGGTTGTTAGAAGCACGACAGCATCAGTGTGCGACACAGTGTGTGGCACAACATACCATGTAAGGATTCCAGTATTTCAAAACAAGCTTTCACAACAGTCCACCCGCAGTATTCAAGCGAGCAAATGTGAACCACCGGATATGTGATTCGTTATCATTTTGAAAAGAAACCAAAACTATGTGGAAAATTTCACCAAACTAACTGGTTAACCTGTTAATTTCCGCATGTTAGACTGGATCTGGAAAAACCTGGTTGTACGAGAAGACTAGCTGCTTCGAAGGGCAGTTCTGTTGCGCAATTTTTCGATGGGAAAACACCTAAAAATGTTGGAGATTGTGTTCAACTTTGTAGAAATAATTGCTAGAAAAGAGGATTCACTTACCCACCGCCCGATTAACTTCTTCTTCTTTAAGCAAAATGTAGAAAATATATTCTAGTTATTTCTTAAAGTTACCAAACCCGGATGTGTTTTGTTAGCTCATTTTCGAAGCTTAACAACCATCGAAACTTGGTGCGATTGGCGCCCGACCAAAAATAACCAGTCACAGCCACTACTTCCCTCACCCGAACTAATCTCAGTAAAATCCAAACAGCTATGAACACTGAACTGACCCTCGACCGTCCAGAGAGAATGACCCAACTAAGCTGTCAGTTGCCCTGCATGATTCTTGCTTGTGGATTGGCTGAGGATTGGCTTACACATTGTAATAGAAACCGAAGATTAGTAGGCATCCAAACGGCTCTGCTAAAATTTGGTTTCCTCCTGAATGTTTTCTAAAAAGTCGATTATATCCACGAGTGTGCAATGGACTCCTTTTGGTCTGCTGCGAACTCCTAATCCCACCCCGATTATCGGCGACATTAGATAGAAATTTAATGTAGTTTTTGCGTGTACCACTCTCTGTTTCTTCGTCCTACCATTTTTTAAACCTCAGTATTCTACAGTACTTCAAAGATGCTGCTGCTTTGGCCAAAACTATGAGACGAACAGGTTTTTTTGCTAAAGTGGTCCTGAAACGGAAACATGAAAATGCCAACGGAGTGAGGATACTCAGGCAGTCAGCCCGTCTGTCTATCAGCAGTCAGAAATTCAGGAATTCAGTCCGGCTGTCTAGAATGAAGACCCGTGGTACAGACAGGTCATTTGGGTTCTGTTTCAACCAGACTGCTTTTTTTTACAAAAAACATCTTTCTGTATTGGCTACTGTCGGTGTATTCAAATTCATACAGTACTTTCTACAAATTTTTAATCAAAACTTACTACATTCGTCAACGTCTGATTCGTCTTGAAAATACAAAAAACATTCTCCCTATTTGTGTGTGTTCACATGATCTTTATTCAATAGAATTTTTGCAAATGTGCTACCTGATACGCAGACGTAAAAATGTAAATCCTTACTTGTCCCCAGAGCTTCTAAAATAGGAAGCAATTAGTGATATTCATGTGAAATCTCCGATATATTTCTTGCGGAAGCTGAAGAAAAATTCACTAAAATCTACTCTCCGTATAGTAGTTTATAGTTTGCTATGAAATTTAGCGAATAAATGAAGAACCATTCTAAAGAGACTACCAGAAAAAAGAAAGCGATATTTCGGAAACTAAAGAGAAAGTACGGTTCAGTTTCCTGTAAATTAAATGCCCCAGGGAAGTCCGATAAAAGAACGCTGATAAAACCGATTATTCTGAGAAATCTGGTAACAACGGTCGAGGTGAGGGTTCAGTTATATTCACGTGGTGTGTACTTATACACTGGCGGGAAATTATGGAGTACTGCACAATCCTGACCTCACCGGTGATAAGCGGAACCTCGAAGACCTGGTCGATTCCTCCACACGATTGTGCAAATTTTTAAAAACACGATATATGTAATGATAAACACTACGAAACATAAAGGACCAGCCCTGTGAAAGCAATCCACCAAGCGTTCCTCATTGACTAGTTCACAACGGGTGAACGTGACGGGATTCGATGGCTCACTTACAGGTTCCAAGTGTGACCGCAAAACCAAGTGTTTACCGATCCTACTTACCTGCACGGTGTCTAGGAGTTCAAGTGGGCTTTGTCCGACTTGGTTTGTACTTCCAATCACTTGTGTATCTTGTCTAGGGCGCAGTTTGAAGTAACTATCTAACGATTGTATCGAGACTGGGAACACATTCCAAATTCAGTGTCTGAAAATATCCAGTCACCCGTAAGAATATATCTTTCCACTTCCATAAACATCGCTCGTGATTCGCCTTGGTTCTTTTAAGTAATCTCCTGATTTTCAGAGAGGAATTGTATCAGATACCGTTTTTGATACCTTCAGTTTTGCCACCCTCAATCTTCATGCCTTTTCACGCCAAAGTTATTTTTCTTTCCAAGTTCTGAGTGTAAAAGCCCATACCGAATTGTCCAATTTACTCAAATAAGCTACCCGCCAGCTGCTTTCCAAAGGGAAGTTCACCATTTGCAACACGGCAGGCATGAAACATAGTGTTTGTACGCGTTAATCACGGCAGGGTAGTTGACCCATTATATCAGCTTAATTTTTTCTGGAAGACTTTGCATCTTGCACAATATCGGCCCTTTTTTGATATTGCGCTTTAACTGTTGTGCATTCGGCAACCAGCTGGACTTGAAACGGTCCTGTTCGAGTTAAACGATCCTACTCTCAGAATGGAGCAATAATTTGGAAGCGAGAATGCTAAACCTTTACCGGTAAACGTGGTAACGCACATTCATTCACCCACAAAATTTCGAAACAAAAATGATGAAAGTGTTCGAATACTTTGATGCTCAGGTGAGTTTGGAGGTGTTCGGACGAAAGCGATTCCTGTCTTCATCCATAGCTGCATCGAGAAGACATAAAACTGGTGTGGGAAAATTTCGTAGAAAGCTGGATTTTCGGGTTAAATTGGCTTCACCTGCAGGACGAACCTCAGTTAAATTTTTCCAAGCCTCTTCACACTACTAATAATATATAGGTAGCTCAAAGACTGAAACGTTCGTCCGAGTCCTCACTCGAGGAGCCAGTCAACACGTGTGGTCACGTAATGTGGGTTCCGTTCTTGAGGGAGCAGTGGCGCTTTATCTTGTCAAAGTTCGAAATAAATACACTACTGATCAGCTCTCGTGGTCAAACAGCTACCACTAGCCTGGAGTTCGCGGGCCCCAGACGCCACCGACGATTCCCTGTAAGGATGAAGCAGCAATACGGTACTTCTCAGCCTTCTGGCGTAGATTAGTCCACCGGAGAAGTTGTGTTCATCATTCACATCTTACGCCTACTTCCAGACATTGGCGCTTCTTCAAGTGTTTAATTATCGCTTCATACTGGTTTTACAGTAGCCCAAAACAGCAAGTACGGTCCACTGAATCCACGATCCAACCTTGCCCATATTGATAGCAATCGTCACAATACATCAGTCACTATGATGTCCTGATCTAACAACAAATTGTTTTATCGACTCCGACGAAATAGGTCGATTTATTTTCCACGCAACATATTACGAATAACTTTACTCAACTGAGCCATGGAGAATGAGCAGAAATCAACCTGTTTTTCACAGCATTATTCCACGGATATATCGCTAACGCTGAGGGAGCAATCCAGGCAATCTCATCAAAATGCATCTTCTTGACGCCATCTAGCGCTGTTTTATTTCAGTCATCTTTCTACTATGGCCCAAAAAATCGCATAACTCTATGAACACGATTGTGGAAATGATAACAGATTATGTGAAAAAGACAATCATTTTATGTTTCAGCGAATGAATTTTACGTTACAGTTGCTCATGTATTTTCTTCTAAGTTCTCGAGGAACCCGGCGAAAAGCCAAAAGCCTCTATCGAGAAATAATAAACATCAGAATCCACGAAATTGAAAAGAAAATCCGACTACCAATACTGGTAGTGATCTGATTAATATTACGGAAACAGAAGAGGCGGATATTCGCAAAATCTTACAGCTGATGATGATGATGACGATGATGCTTTTTCATTTGTTTTGCATACCTATGTCCATATTCAGGTGTGAACGAGAGGTTCAACGTAGTAGGGAGGAAACCGGCCGTTAATTCCAGGCTGGAACTCCAATGGCTGTTTTTCTATTTTATCTGAAACCTTGCAGTTAACAGTCGTGTGATTGTACTCATTTTATGTTGCAGACTTTTTGCTGATTTCTAGGGAACAAGACTTTAGCTACTGCTAAGGTTTCGACCCCTGAGGAGGAGGACATTCCGTGGTAGAGGCATACCTTCGTACAGGACTGTCAAAATCTGTGTGCTCACTAGGTTTTTTGACTGAACCTGACTTTTATTGAAGACGCTTGAGACCCCGCCATTGGGCAATCTTTATTTAAGTTTGAAAATGTTGTACTTCCATTTCGATTCATGGGATGACCTGCCACTCGACGGAACGGCCCCGGAAACCACTATACCACAGGTGTTAGAAATTTTGAGACACAATAACTGGCAATGCTGCAAAACGAACGACCAACTCGGGGTGGGCTTAGTCTCCCTAGAGCAGCCTGGGCCACATGGACTTTCTCAGCATGCGGACCCGCATGCTTCAGAAGGACCAGTGTAATGGGTCATCAGATGCAGAATTATTGTAATACCGCTAGATTGTCCGTTACCATTTTGACGACGAGGTTCTGGGTGACTCCCTGGAACACTTGTACAGTTTTATACTGTTGGAGATAAGAAAATAAACTGAAACCTAGAGGAATTGAAGGTCAACGCTGATACTTGATGACAAACAAATAACCAGTGCCGGTACTCACTGTTCTGTCATTGTTTGAGACATCAGACGACAGCCTTCAACGGGATTCTGCACGTTTGCCTGCCTTCGAACCTACACCAACGTTAAGGGTTTCAATGCACCAACACATTCGGCTCAGCGCCAACAGTCTCCGTTCCCCCTCCCCATTTATCCATAGGCATCAAGTAGTTTGATGGTTGTTGATCAACAGATAAGTTTCTGGCGCCAGCAACTCACAAGTGACTCTCGCGTGACAGATTTATGGTTACTAGTGACCGTAATGTGGTGTAAAAATTCAGAGTATATGTAAAATTTTGCAATACAAAGTCTTTTTTCAATTTCGTACCACCGAAAAGATCAAGCAGAGTGAAAATTTAACGATCTGCGTGTTTCGGTTATTCTAATTCGCTTGTAAAGATTCACTCTTTTTTCAAACCCTGCTGGTTAATCAGGAAGATCTTAAAATTTCAAGAACAAAAGTGCCAGTTTTCATATAGGTTTAAGAATTTCGTTAAAATCTAGAAAGCCCTCCTGGAAATCAGCAATGTCTCGGAAGATGGTGAATTCTCCCAAGGAACTCGCGCGTCAGTTGGTGAAAATACCGATGTTTTCCAACGCTTGCTCCATTCCGGGCAATCTAACCACTGATCGTCACTTGTTCTGCACAATGCAGTCGACTATCGGCCATTTGTAATCGCGTAAATAGCAGTATGTTAATAGTTCGGATTAAGCAACCCTTCGGTTCCTAGTTGCCATGCCACTCGAAAAAAGTACAAGGGGCTGTGATGCTGACAGGTCCACACCAGGGACATTCCGGTCAGTAAGCTCGCATTCTAGCCACTGAGCTATACACATGACAACAGTGGCATCCGGGCGGCGGGTAAGTCGTGGCTCAACACGCATGCCTATTCATCAGGCCTGGCACTTTCTATACTGACAGCATATCCCGTCACTCAAAATGTGAACTGGTAACCAACGGAAGTGAGCATACAGAGAACATCAGACGGATAGGCACGCAAGTATAACTCACTGTTAGCTCGAGATAGCCCAGCGTGAAGTTACCCAACGGAAGGTCCGTGGTTCGTCAGCATTCCGACTGCTCTTAAAGTGGACTAGGGCAACCTGGCCAGTCACGTCTATTTGATCGGATGACTAAAGTAGTTCACAGTAAGCGAAATTTACATGAGCCAACTTTTTCTAAGATATTCTAATGCATAAATTATCTCTCTGATTTGGAATTCACTGTTGTAATCTCTGAACTGGAGAGAGAGAGTTTCTCTTTAAATAGGAATTACTACGTGAGGTCAACATATGAGTGACTAGCCGTGAGCCGTTGAACCGATGTCACAAATTCTAGGTTGGTGATATGTGTAAAACACCCGGGTGATGGTTGGATGAAACAACTATGTAAGATATCCTGCATTTTGAGAACAGGTTAAATTTGTAGCGCAACCGGGAACTCTGAATCCGAGAAAGCACGAAATTCCTTAGGGTGATATGCATCGGCAAATGCATCTGGTCATGAAGCCTTCCACATATATTTAATCGCTATTAAAATTCCTAAAAGTCATTTGTTGATTCTGATGAGCTTTGAGATGCTAAAAGTACACAGCTTTACCACATTCAGAGACCAAGTAACAACAAAATAATCGATAAGTTAGCTCTGGAGTGAGTTCGAGTAGGCATTAAGTGTTTAAGTACTGTGAGCTGCTGGTTCATCGTGAAAATATTGCCAACTACGCAGCAGACGTAATAAATGAAACTGAGAAAGGCTACACCTGGTGGTTGGAATTTTCGACAGTTACATTTAATATATCCACTGTGTAGTTACCAGCATTTCTACAGAATACGGATTTGTAAATTTGGAACATGGTAGACTTACGGCGTCTTCGGAAATACAACGTTGTGGGGTCTGAAGCAAATGGAGTTCCCTATAATCTTGTTCCCCGTTTTCACCAACTCTTACGTATAACGATGTATATTGGAATGTGAACAACTGGAAAATAATTTAGTGCGAACACGCCAGTGGCCCGCAAATGAAGGAACACGTTCTTTCTCATGAAGCTACCCTTTCTGGATCAGCTCATCATATCGATCTGTGCCAACAAAACACCGGGTAGGAGGAAAGCAACACGGACAGCTCTTACCCACTTGATGACCTTGAGGCATGTGTGTGTTATGTGAGCTAGATTGCTGTTCTTGCACTCGCTCCTTGTCATTCGGTTAAATTGGAGACCTATGGAGAGGGGAAGTGACTCACTGTTCTTGGCACCAGCTGAGCGTCGGGCTATTACGCGAACAAAGTTTCTTTACTGTGCTGACTGGGCGTTAAAGTCGCGTCATCGCATTTATTTGGAATAATCATATCATAGCCCCCCTTTAGAGAAACCAGCAAAGAGCGTCTACCCAGAAGAGCAGCGAAATGGCATTTTCATCGGTCTGGGAAATTTCTGTTCAGGACGCAAGTTTCTAGCTTCAATGTAATATAATTAGCCCTCGCAACCACTCAAACTGTGAAAAACTGGAACGAATCTATGTTTTTCAATATTTTTCTGAGGAACAGTGCAAGTTGAAACAAATGTGTTAACCTTGTCTTCCATTAATTGCTCATGTACTAGTAATTGCCCATCATTGCACTGGATATAGTTCGGGACCTCTGGAAAGCTCTCGGACGGACAAACAAGTAAAAAGTGCCAAATACAGTCAATATGGGCTGCCGCTTGTTAAGGCTTTGCTTCTGACGCTGCCTTGTAATAATTCTGTAGCATAGGTTCATTCTAGTTCCGGAAAATCTTAAGTCACATGCCATTTGTTTCTGACCAGAATGCTCACCTGTTTTATCCTGACAACAAAGTTGGTGGCAAAAGGGACAACTGCCCGTTTGTTACTGTTTGTGCGGCTAATTTCTTCAGAGAACTTTGGTTTCTCCAGGTACTAGTGGCCGCTTGGGATTGCAGTCAAAAGTGGAAGTGAGCACTGGGCTTTGTCGCCTGGGAGTCAGCGAAGGTTTGTGTAGTAACGTTATTTTCTCAGCTTAGTTCTCGGTCTGAGCCTCCCAAGCTAGCGTGCGTGTCAAAACCACCACCAAAGGTTTACAAGATATATTAACACCCCAAACGAAGTCAAGAGCATTTGTACAGCGCTTCATATATATAGCGTAAGCGGTAGTAACTTTCTGGAAATTCTGACGCGTTCTGGATGCACCATTAGCACCCGGCAATCGGCCAATACTAGGTCATGATTGGCTGTTGGGTCCAGATTTTCGACCAATCAGATCTGTGCTTGGTGCCGGGCCGGCAAACGTCCCGAATTCCTGGCCAATCTTGTGTGGGATAGGCTTTTTGGCCGAAGCGGCACCCGACTGCGGGCGGTAAAGCGGGATCTGTGTGGAATTCCGCCTGACAGTTTGTAAGTTCATTCAAGGTTTCGTCCTGTAGGTGAAGCCAATCCATGTTGAAAGGAGGTGAGGTACTGCACACCTGTTTAAGCCTTATTGAGAATAATCAGCAGCGCGCTTCTCATAAAACTCCAGAGAGTCTCGATACTGCGGCCCCCCAGCTATTTGCCTGAACACTTAACCGTTCCACTAGGAGCGGCTGATCAGTAGTGTGATAATTCACACTTAAACACGACGGAACCAGTCATCATGGAATCCAAATCACTTGCTCACAGACTCTGTTCCAGAACAGAACGACAACTTCTCACATGGAAGTTTCACCCAGTGTTTTTTGCATACTGCTCTTTGTTTTGTATTCGGCAACCGGCTGGACCTGGAAAGGTCCGCTCCAGGTTAAATGATACCAATTTCATAAAACTGCATTAACTTAGAAGTGAACGACTGTAACATAACGGCTTGAACCACAATTTTGTAGTTGTACGTGTCCAATTCACACAACTGTGCTGTTCACCCCAAAAGGATGAACCTTTATCTGGAAGTGGGATTGACAAACGTTCACCTACGCGCCAAATATCTAAAAGGAAAAAGACTGCGAGAAACACCTCAGCTTGGAACCGTTCAAACGAAAGCAAATCCTGTCCTTGTCTATCTGTACGTAGAATAAAAGGGAATTGTTCGCGGTGTAAGGAGATTTGGGTAGATTACGTTCACTGGTAGAAAATTCCCCTATCTCCTCACACCACTAACGGTTTATGGGTAGCTAAGAGGAAGAAAAAATTCACCCAGGGATTGAAAACTCCACCTGAGAAGTCACCACACAAGGAGACAGTCAACACGTGTAACCACGTGATTCGGATCCCGTGGATGAAGTGTGAGTGGTGCCACTCACATTGTGGATCGGGCTTTCATGACCGAACGGTTGTATTCAAACCACTAGCCTAGAGATGGCGGTTTCGAGACTCTCCTTGGCTTCGTGAGATGCTCACAGCTGATTAATCCTAATAGGGATGAAACGAGTGTACAGTACCTCACTTACAGAACGAAACCTCTGTTGAATGTTTTCAAAGAAGCTGCCCAGGGACTTCGACGTAAGTGAATATAAAAACAAGGTTTCTACTTCCGTCCTCGTCCGTACGAACTTACTGAGAGGGTGAGGCCGTGGTATGATACCATGGTGTTGGTGTGATTTGGTCTCTATAAGCAAATGTGATCGACTCCGATCTGCGGCTGTCATTGCATGGAGCACCACGCTCCCCTCCCCAATAAACCGAAAAAGTTGCAGTGCACGGTTTCAAACGTAGTGTCCGACGATCGATATGATGATTGTCATGCCTAATATGTAACTAAATAATTTTTGCATATCCGTAGGACTCTATCCTACAGGAGGATTAGCGAAATGCGCTGTCAACAGAAAAACCTTGCTTCCATAGCATTCTCTTAAAAGATCAGTAGTATATGTGTTCTATCACCAGGCTGAGCTCCTTCTAGGGAAGTCAGCTTTAACTAGCGGCTAACAAGGAACTTCAGTGCGCACAAATCGGATAACAGCCTGCCGTTCCCTTGCATCAAGGGTGAGAACTATACACTTTATAAATGAAACAAACAGCTTTGCGCTACGTGTAATCAACACCTACCTTTTTCTGTCAAAAAGAAAAGCACATTTTGCGATTTCATTTCAGTTTTGTGGGAAAAATTTACATTCGGTCGTCGTCACCAACAAACGTTCAGTTGATAACTGGATTTCGGCGCTTCCTATTCATAAGTATACTAGGCATTTAAATGGAAAATTTGTGTCTATGAAAGCAAGGAACCCGCAAAATGTTTGAACACTTCATACATTGAAAGGCGAGATCTTCTAACTTCAACATCGCTGCCGGATCAGGAGGCGGGGAATTCGAGACTTTGTTTACCCAACTCATGTCTGGCTTCTTGTGACAAAGCAGTCAGCTTGATTTATTCTGCATTATGTGTTCTAGGGATGCGAAATATTGATAATGCCACTCCAGACAAACAGTGAAACTTGATTACCAGTTAACATGGGTGCAAGACCTTCAGCTATGCAGTTAGTCAGATTGTCCCTGCCGTGAAGTTTAAGCTACTTCATTCGTAAAAAATAGCCACGATGAAAAGCCATTCAGAAAAGAAAACATTTCTCCGATAGTGTTCAGAGAATTGTAATCAAGTTAGATGCGGGCTTGCTGGTCGCCCATTTCCAAATGGTGCGTTTCTACACAGTTGTGAGTTGAATTAAATAAATCGATATAGATAGCGTACATCAATTCGGCTTATCGGGAATGTACGGTGTCATTATGTTATGCGTTTGTTGCCACCTTTATCCGGCATTGAGTTTGAGTAATTCCTCTAACTGTAAAGTTTTCCGGGTAAACCACCTAAGAACAGTTGCAGTAGAACATATTATAGAACATCTTTTGTGGTCTCCTAGTTCAATGAATCTCAAGTTCCATCCGTCAGATCGCTTGTGATGTGCTTTTTGACCCAGCTCATCCTACCGTGGATCGTTTCGAACAGGGTCATTCTTTTGGTTCTCCAGGATATCCGTTTTGGAAACAGGTGCAGTAAGAGCTACCCCCAACCTATATGGATGTAAAGCTCATTTCACACGTGTAGCGCTTACACAAGCTTACACAAATGTGTTGGAAATTGTCCACTCAATTTTTATCGAGCTTGGTAGGACGTAATATCCGCTTAAAAACGGAACCCAGAGGCTGGGACGCGATCTTCATGCACTCTACTGTTTGATAGATTTCTTGTCGGATAAGTATGGTCTGCGACCGCCTTGATTACTTGGCACAGACACGTGACACTCTGAGTCTAAAAGGGTGAGCTCTTGATGATGTTGACATTTCACACCACCAGAATGCACAGCCCTATCTCGTAGCTCTCAATCGAAAAACCGAACGCGATTTATTTATCACTTGGATTAATAAGTCTATATCCATTGCTTGATAGCCCCTGGTTGACAGACAGCCGAAGCATTCATGATGAATTGGCTAACGTCAAAGGCATATGTCCCGATATACTTCACTATTGAACGGTTTTAAAAACCGGAGTTTTAATGCCTACATCGCAGCATGCGATAAATCTTTCTGCACCATTCAGGAAGGCTTGTGTAGTTCAGGAACCCTCCATTTCTTCATATCATATAAAACTTCAGTCGACAAGAATGAAAAATGAAACTTACCGAATCCTGAAAGTTAATTTTGCCTCAGCTTACTGAATGTGTGCAAATGAGTTTATAAAACAGGGAATCCGAAATTGCGGCACGGCAGCTGAAAAGAAATTCACACATCTAATAATCCATAGGCCGTTTTTAGGGAGGAAATTTCTGTTTAAAATCCCTTGTATTCTTCTGAAACGTCGTCTTCATTTGTTTCAGACGTGCTTTTCTCTGTTCGACTGTGGTTAATTCTAAACCACACACGGAGGAGCTGGAGGATTCACATGCGATAACTGGTGACTGCTGCGACTTCAGAGGTTCCATCATGGTAGTCCCACCTCACTTTCACAAGCCGCATTTCCGTCAGATTCACATATCTTCCGTCAGCTGAACTACTCTCGTAATATGGTTATTCGAATGGCACACTTTTTTGTCATATCCCACCTCATCTTTGAAGAATGGAAGCGAAACATATAGAATTGCGATAGACTAAACCTTGGTCGGATCACGTGACTGAATTTGCTTGGCATTTCGATAGTGGACCAGTCAAGCCGAGTTGATTGATCTGGTCGATTCTGCGGGTGATGTGACGCTTTCTCCAGCCGAGCCGTGGCTGATTCGAATGTGCCGTCTGGCTAGATTTCATCGACTACTAAGGACCCAAAGGGTAATTCTGAATGACAAAAACATTTCTACAGATCCCGAATCCGCCTACAGCTAATCGACATTGTCTAGCAAGTTTCAGGCGTCTGTGGCGCTATCTGACTGGGAAGTCCTGACAGGCTGGTCTAGCGATTGACACAAGCAAGGCAGTTACTGGGTTGTCGTTCAAGGCGTCGAGCAAGCCAATCACAGCTCAAGATTCAACACATTCGTCTGTTCAGATGTGATAATTCGGATGCTTCCAATAATAGTAACACGCTCGCCTCGCATGCCAAATTTCCGGAGTTCAAACGCCGGACGACCAAGAATACGCTCGGCTGGTGAGCCCTAAGGACAAATTTCGAATCTAATGCTTCCCCGTTTGATTTGGACTCACCGCAATACTTGCACCAGGTTAGAAGGATGACTGTTCAAACGAGAGTGACATGAACGTGAATTCTGAACAGGTTTTCCGACTTGACCTAGAGACTATGTCCCTCCAATTGTCCGTAAGTTATACCAATCCCCGAATTTTCGCAATATCCTCCCTCCATTGAAAAAGCGGAAACTCATTGTTGATTTATAATTCCCATCCAATAAAGGAAATAACATCTAGAGATGGGTATTATTATGCACAAAAACGTTTGTCATCATGTACTCAAGTTGTCCGACTTGGCAACTACCGACAGGTTGTTAGGAATCCATATAACGAACAAAATATATTTGCACTGAGCACCACTCAAGTCACCGATATCACTTACGTTACTCAGCGATAACCCAGTCAATGTGTCAGTGAGTCTGATGTTCAAATAATCACGATGTTTGGCTCACTCGCATGAGTTCGGAACTGGCTGGCAAATCTTTTAGTAAGCCCGGTGAGAAAGAAGTAATCAGTCGGAATGTACACGGTGGTCTTTAGTACAATTTCTTCGGGATTTCTGTCAGCTTTCACTGATTGGAACTTGTGGAGCAGCTCAAGTTATAAGTCAGTAAACAAATAATAGCTCCAAGTGATGACCGTCCCGAGTATTCCTTCTGGAAAAACAGTTTTTATACTTACTTTCTGCATGCAGGTTTGAGTGATTGGAAAATCTTTGTTAGTATATCATTCTACTATAGACTGTTGAAGGTACAGTAGGTCATATGAAAAGATTAACATACCTGCCCTCAGATGTGCCACAGTTTTGTAACATTATTTGTGTTAGAGCAGCTGTTCAGAACGCAAACCTCGTGAAACTTCAAGGAGTCTCAAACTTGCGACCCCTCTGATAGTAAGTTGAAAATTTAACCGTTCGGCCACGACTCGCTAATCAGCATTAGGAGTAAATCACACCTAAACAAAGTATAGCGCGACTAATCCTTCGGTCACATCAGATAATCATGTGCTGACTGGCTCCTCGAGTGACTGCTTAAATGGAAGTTCCCCCCGTCTTATGAAGTTAGTCTTCTAAGCTACTTATAGAATGGCAGTAGTGTATGGATAAATCACTGCCGACCAGCCGCGAGGTAGCCGCTTTGAATCTCGTTGGAGTGCCCACTGTCAATGATTTCCTGTAAAGATGAGAGAGCTGTGCAGTGCTTCCTGGCTTTTAAGCGTAGCTATATTGACTTAAAGGACGATAACTCAAATGAAATTCCCTAATCTTCTCACACTACCATCGGGTGTCACTGAATGCTTTGTGGGTATGGCATTACCTCTGCCGTGCGGTCGGACATTCAATGAACTTGAAAAATCATAAGAAGCCTTGTCCCGCAGGACCCGGTATGCCACAGTCTTCGCAGGCCCGGCAGATAAACCTCGCCTACCAAGAAGATCCGGGACAGTCGGAATAATCTACTTTGCATTCCCGTTTAGGGGCAGGCAATGAATCGTCACTTAGTCGTTTGTGCCCATCCTCTTTTGGATCACCCACTCGCAAATAAATCTTTTGGGCATCCCTGTTTACATGAGTAGCATTCATCTGCTGCGAACACCACAGTAAGCCTTAGGAATCCCACTTACTAAACATAATCACTTAAGTTACAGGTTAAGTGAGGTGTTCACCCGGGTGATTAGCTGTCTCTGTACATACTCTTAGTAGGTATGTAGGCATTTGACGGCGTATACACTTGCTTACGAAATGCTAGGATAAAATATACAATACACTGAGTGTGTGTGTTCTGTTTCTTTAGTATCCCATGGGATTCTCATGACAAAATCCACACTCGCGTCTCTACCAAGCGACAATCCATCTGGCCTGATACAGTGCGACGAGCTCTGCTGCTCTTCTCAAAAAGAGGACGCAACAACCTTATAATTCCTCCTGATTACCAGAAGAACTAAGTCCTCCACAGAAGGTGGCCATGAAGCAAAGCGGTGCGAGCAAAACGACAACATTTTCTAACACAGTAATAGTTTTTAAACGCAGTTTAGGTGTTCAAAAAAGGAAATACTGCTCACCGCGACCAAACATATTTTCAGGGGTGGGATTCTAAACTCAGTATCTAGCCGCAAATTTCTGTTCCTGGCTCTGTAGCACGCAAACGTCTCGGTTTATATCTAACTTGTTCGTTTGTCACGTTTATTTGGATCAGTATAAACCAGTCTTCTTCGTTTTATCATTAAATTCCATGTTCTACTGACGACTCCTGGGTGGCAATAAAAGACGTCATTTTTAGATGTAGTTTGATGACAGAACGAGGAGATTTTGCAATTTCAAAGAAGTTTCGATCCAGGAAAGTCTATTTATGCGAAGAACCTGAGAAACACGATAAAACCGCTTTACACTCATTGAGATGTCGCAGTGTTTTGCATCGTATAGATTTTTACGATGAATCGAGTGCTTTAGTGGCTGTTTTCCAGAGAAACGGTCTCCCACTCTGACGGGAAACAATGCTGTGCTTCGTCGCACTCATTTTATTTGGCACCTAAATAAACTGAAAAGCAAAAGCCGTTTTGTTGTTTTTGTTGTGCATTACTTACCGCGGACTGGAAAATAAATGAATTCATTAATAGTATGACGACATCAATAGCATCGAAATTTCTTTGCTCGGGAAAAAATAACAAGCGCCACACTTTTAATATTCCAGGGTCTTACTTTCTGGTGAGGGTATGCAGTAAAAAACAACAGTCAGTGATACAAACACATGTGTTTTCGAATTACATAAAAATATGCTTTTTATTGAAAGCTTTCCTTTACGGTGGATGTCACTTCCGGTGGAATTCGCTCCATCGGTTGTTTGAATACGTCTCGTTGATCAATCCAATCGTTTGGGTCACCAAAATTCCTGGATTTGTTAGGCATATACAAGCTGGTGAGTTTTTCTAAAGAATATCTAACAATGAGGATTTTTTAGACAGTCACTATTAAGACGATTATGTGATGGGTTTAACTTCAGTCATGTTATTTGATGACTGCTTAAAAGTGTTGACCAATTGGGCCCGAGTTTTTTGGACTTCGCTTCGTTTGTGCTGCACCAGTTTGATCTAAAAGCAAAAGTGATGTTACCATAAATGACTTCTAAGATCGGAAACACACGTAAGCGACACTGCATTTACAAGCAGAGTTCTAAAGTTCCCCGCGTTTTAAATCTGGAGAGCCCATTCATGAACAGCGGGCCCAAGCGGTCCTGAGGTTAACAAAGCTGACTAATTTCAGCAATGTGCTTGCACGACCCCAATCTGGATTCTGCATCCTTTCTGGAAAGTTTACATCATTCTCGTTTTATCAACAGAGACACTTTGCTCTACCCTAACTAATTCAGGTAGCCAAAATCCTCAAACAGGTGAACAGCCCTAGACAAGCAGTGTTCTCTTTATTGAGGGGTCTTAGTATCCCGGCCATCTAGACAGAGTTCATTTATCCCCTAGAGTCTTCCATCTTTTATGGGACAACACTGTTTAATATGTGCGATTTTTATCTTCCAAATAGGAAATTAGTACCTCCAGTCAAAAATGACAACAAATGAATCGAGAACAAAGCGAAACGTACCTTTGTCTTCACTTGCTTAAACGAAACGTGGTAAAACAACTGCTTTGGTCAAAGAGGTCCAGCGTCCTCAGTAACTAGTAAAACCGAAAGCTTCATTCACTTTTTATGTCGCATAAATATATTCAACACTATCTGTTCTCGAATGCACCTGATATTGAACGTGGGCCAACCAAACTAACGAATTATCTACCCAAGCGCCTGATTGTACTGTGTTACTTGGGACAAGTTGTTTAAAAACCAGTGGAAAGATTCAGTATTTAGGACCGTAAAGTAACAGAAACGGACGGAACCACGAAACACCAGTGTATTTGTGTGTGTGTGCACATTACTGTAAGCAAATACCGATAAACTACACACCATCAGTTCTAGTGGCACTGAATTCGAACATGTTAAAGTACACTGCAGATCTCGGGAAATTAGTAAAATCTAGAAAATTAGGAGTTGCCAAGTTACAAACAATGATGTAAACACAGTAAAGAAGTCGATCAGGTGAGACAGGAAGGAGGAATTTACTAGGATTTGATTCCCCCACAATGAAGATCGACTGCGTGGAAATATTCCCTTGTAGTAACTTTTATGAGAAGGTTCCTCTTGGGTTACTGCTGAAGGAAGTCTTCGATGACAATAAAGGTCTTCCTTCTATTCACACAAGTTCCTAACTTGTCCTTCCGCGCAAATTTCCCTTAAAGGAAAGTGCTCTTTCACATCTGCCATTTTAAATTTCCACAATCAATCAAATCGATATCTTTTGACTCGGGGTACCTACAGTATTATGCAAAGTAATCACATCGTTCACTAACCGCTCGTGGCCGAACTACTAGCATGGAGGTGGTGGATTCGAAACTCCCAGTGAAACGTGAAGCACGCAGTGTTTCTCGGTATTTCAGCGTACACCGACTTCGCTTACGATAACTCCACTGAAAATTTCCAAATCACCCCACACTAAACTACAGTTAGCTCAGAAATGACTAATTCACAGGACAAGTGAACCGTCCATCTGAGGAGACATCACTGAGGACCCAGTCAGCTTGTGTGATGTAGATTCCATAACTGGCATCGTGTGCTGGCAAACTGTGAGCTAATAACGCTTTGGGATCATCCGGGAGGTCAAGGACGTTCAGAAAGTGCGTGTTACTGATGATTTCCAGTAGGAACCAAACAGCTTCAACGTGCTTCTTGATAAAGATTGGCTTTGGTTACACAAATCAAGCTCCGTTCTCAAATCTCTTCATATTACTAATAAAAATGTTGCCGCTCAAGAACGGTGACTTTTTTGTAATTCATTCTTGTCCATCAACCATCTCCAAAGATGACTTGGTATAATTGCACGCCTGTTAATTTTTTCATTCTCCAAAAACGATCTTTGTAGAATAGTGCTATATTATCGACTTCACGAATTTACAAAATACATCTTTCAAGCCTCTACGAAATTATTACACTTACCGATGGTTTTGCTCTTGGTGTTGGTCTATTTGACCGCCTGTGAAGATCGGCGTTTATGCACACACACACACACTATATATATATATCATACTTACTCTTTTCTGGATCAAAAATGAATTTAGCATTTTTGGTATCAATAAGTCTCAATGGTTCAAGCAAGGACACCAGAAACTAGTTCGTGGTCTGCTGCCACACGACAGACGTATAAGTTTACCAGATGTTTAGTGCGCTGACTTGAACTAGTCAGTTACGTTCGGTAAATTCCACCAAGTAAACTAAAGTTCTTTCTGTTTGTGAACTCCAATTTTTCTCTAAAGTGCACCAGGACGTTAGGTATGGACCCAAAAGATACAACTTGAAGGGGCTGGCCGTAACCGAGAGGGGAGAAAAGCCACAAATGACTGTTTGACCGTCAGTCGTATAACATTCCTACGGAACAGTCAGTAGTGTTTAGTATGCACTTTGTATAATTTTCCTCCAAAATCATATTGTCTTGCGGAGGATTGTGGTATTTTGTAGCCTCAGAGTGTAGCCTTCAGCTTCATTTCAGTCATTAAGTTTATTTGACAGGTTTAATTCATCCTCACGTCTTGGTAACCATGAATTGATCAAATAGCTAACGAAAAACCAGTTTCAGGGAAACTTATTTAAATGTTTTAATTCTTTCATGCTCCACGTTTCCCCGGCAGGTCTCACGAGTCCCCCATCAATTTTGAGCAAGCAGAGTGCAACTCCACACACGTGAAACCGGAATTACTGACCAGTGGAGCTAAAAAATTGTGTCCTTAAATCGAGATGCACATGAAGCCCATGCAATTGTCCCAATGAATTCACCGAACACTCATACGTAAGTCCATGTGATTCTGTGATCCAAACACCAAAAGTTGAAACAAATCTGTCTTTTGTGCATGGTGTATGCGATCGACCCAAGACTCCAAAGCGAGTACTTGCACTTCAATCACCTCTTACCGTACGCCAAAAATTGCCTCCCTCTCTTCGTGATTCACGCCAGACTACTTTAAGCGTCATCTAACTGGAAGAAACAAAATTCACGTTTCGTTAACTCGGCGAATTTAGGAGGAGTGCGCGCATGTGGCAGGAGCTCTAACACTAACCCAGAAGTTATACGAAACGATTAATTGGTTTGTTCCAGTCACAAATCCTCTCTTTAAAGTGCAATACTCAATATTTGGACAGATGTGTCGTTTACCGGTGTATCAGACAAGTGGATATATTGACTTTTTAGACGACTCTCCTGCGGTAATTTGAACAAAAATCCTAAGACTGGCTCATGCTCCCAGCTTCTTTGTGTCGCCACTTCCGAGCCTCAAAAACCACAATTAGCTACAACCGGCTGACCGGAATGGCTTTCTTCTAAAACCTGTCCAGCCATGGATACAAATATGTTATTCTATTCCAACCTTATCCAATGGCCGATTTGATCCCAATAAGGATGAACCAGCTGTACATGGATTGCCTTCGTTGACAGGAAGTCTCCATTAAAAATTACGAAATCTTCTCACACTACCACCAAGTCATAAGTAGCTCAGAGGAAGAATAAAATTCACCCGATGGATGGAACTCCCAACCGATAAGTCGTACGCGAAGAGCCAGTCAACATTTGTGACCACAGGATGTGGATCCCGTGACTGAAGGATGAGTGGCGCCATATCCTACTATACTTTAAGCTAATCACACCGCTGATAAGCCGTTCGTAGTCCAGAGTTTAACTTTTCCGACTACTAGTCGGGAGGTCGCTGGTTTGTGACTTCCTGGAGTTTCGTGAGGTGCGCATTGCTGACGACTTCCAATAAAGATAAAACTAGCTGTACAGTGTTTAGCGATTTTTCGGCGTCGAATAGCCTCATCTACAGAACGAAGTATCCATTAACAAGACTGGAACAATCTGAAGTGAGCGCCATAGTGGCTGTGCAGGCCACTTACGAATGTCAGGCTGTTTGTTACTTCAAGGAGCAGCAAGCTTTCAATTGTACCAAAATGACTTGAAGTGTTGCAGGTTCAGCTAGAGATGGAATGTTTTCGACTTTGGTCAGGCATCTTCTGAAAAGTGAGCGTAATAAAGGATGAAGTGCAACCGGAGAGGAGGATTTTTCTTCAGGTAGGACCTCTCCAAAACAAAATCATAACGTCTCTTACCGGCGGAACAAATCGTTTTCTTGATGACAACGCTTGTTCTGCAAAACCATCGAAAATACATTCCTCTCAAAGGCGGAGCAGTCGAATAACTGACCCTTTGAACAGTGTTATTCGTGCCAAGAGAATGAACTTAGATCTCTAGTTATCGTCTGTTTAGTGACTTCCGATGAATAAATTCAAAAGCTTAACAGAAATCATGACATTTTGTATCGTTTGCTACCATCATGTCAAAGGGCCACCGTGATCCAAGATGTCTTTGTGTAGAACATCCTAAGTCATTTTATCTGGTAACTGTATCCAGAGCCTCACGTAAGACCGATCTGAACAAACATGGGCTATTTTTCTCTTCGCCGCTTAAAGATTGTTTGTAGTTTTCTTCAAAAGCTGCAATTTCCCGTCACATTATGCTTTTGCAGTGCTAGCTCCTTGCATTTATTAGGTTCAGGATAGCTCAGTGGTTAGCGCGCTAACTTACTGTCCGGAAACTCTGTGGTTGGAACCCAACCTCCACATCTCGACTACTTTCACGCAGGCTTAAACAACCCGGCAAGATCTCAGCCCTCGTGCTTCTAACATGACGACTATGTACCGGAAGGACGTTAAAGCTGAATGACTATTTTATTTATTATTATTCTAAGGGCTGGCGTGAATTGCACTGACGCAGATTTCGACTTCATCCGAAAGGGACTTTATAAGACGGTCCAAGGCCAGTTCCATTTCGTTCACTCTAAGTCTAAACCCATCTTTTCGCCTGCCAGACCTGTTGCGTATCTGGATTCTGGTGCCTCCCACTTGCCAACTCTAACTCAAAGAACTAGAAACGAACTAGAGACGCTGCGTTTTTACCATCGAAAAACGGTCCAAACGACAGTTTGTAAAGAGTGTTCACAGTGCAGTGTGAGCAAAGTGGTTTCTCTTTTGCTGCATAAACTTACGCCTCTCTGGTATAAAAACGAAACGGTTCAAATAACAGTTAGTACAGCGCAAACAGTACGATGAAAAACAGTGTAACAAAAGGGGTCGCTTTCGCTGTATAAACTTACTTTTATCTAGCATAAAAAATGAAACACCATTGAAAGAGGAGTGTTGGGCGGAAAGAACTTGTTCGACATATGAAACACCGTTCCAACTGAAGCAGGATGCGGTCTTTATGTAGTATACGAAGAGGAGAAAATTACACACGACAGAGTGTGTTTTTGCTCAAGTCAAAGTTCCTCTTAGAAGTGGGCTAAACTGCGACTGAGTTTGCGACTGTTTGCGTACAATGTGAGTTGAAGTAGAGCATACGGTTGATGGAAACAAGGGGACTGCGTCTTCCCGATGAGCCCTAAGAAGAGCGAAATCGGCAGTGAGTCGTCGAAAAGTTTTCATCAACCTTATGGGCAGTATGCTTTCTCTAGGGTGTTTATTGGTTGCGTTGCAAAACTAATGAAAACGGCCATTCATTTTTGCTTCAACTGTTGCCCCACTTAATTCTGGATTAGAGTTATTATATATATTTCTTTAGGTGACTCCGGAGTTTTCAAATTTACGGGCATTTTCAATGGAAAGCATGCACCCTGTAGTTAGCCAAATCAAAACAGATAGAAAGAGAAACCTACAAACAGTTTACGGGATTCCCTGTAATGTCTGACTGGTGCGATACCATTATACCAAGGTCACACCAAGTTTTCTGCTCATCAACGGAGTATGGAGTATTTGTATCTAGTAACCCAACTTGAACGAACGCACTTACCGTAACTCCCATTCTTACTTCACAACAATCTCACTAAGATCACCAGTTAAATACATAGTTCTAAAGACGCTGGGCAAGTTGTTCGCTCTAGCATTCATCGAAAAATACTCAAAAAAGTTTATCTAGACTAGACGTTCAGAGTTCCCTCTCGATTTTGCTTTTTACTTCGCACTATTGATCCCACGAGATAGGGCACTGGTTACGGTGCGGACATATTGACCGGAAAGTCCGTGGATCGAACCGAAACACGGTGTATCGACCACCCCTTTCCATGTTTTGGCAGCCAGGTGGTTTCTCAGCCCTCGGACTTCCTTCGGGTGGCACGTTATCCAGACACCGAAAAGAGGATATGCCTGAAGAGCACATGATTCCTTCAAACACAGATGTTGCTAGCTCTGTATTCTCTTCAGATAGAAGGCAAATTCTTCTTTGTATGCGAAGTGGGAATCTTTTAAAATCATATTTAGTCAGTTGAAGCATGCAAGATTTGACCGAAACTCTGCGTAGGGATGCCAAAACAACAGGGTTTGTAAAGCATACAATTTGGTCAACCAGGATGTTTTGTGGATCTCACCAGAATGCTGCCGGACCTTTTGGATTCGGTGTAGCAGGTAGTTAAAGCCAAAATCAGCGGTTGTTCGGAAGCTAGCCCCTCTTAATAAACGAACAAAATATCCACTATGTAGATGCGTCACGTGCGGTCTACGGACCAAAATAAAGTGGTGCCTTGATTAGGCAAAATGTCAACCAATCAGGATCAAACATTTACAGCTCGCTGTTTCTCGTACCCTCACGTGGTTCTTAGTCTGACCTCAGGGAACACTCGACGATAACCCATAAATGCTGTTGTGATAATCTGCGTTTTCGTCTCCATAAAGGACTAGCTCAAGCTCCAAACAGACTTGGCGAAACAGGAAGACGAAGATAAACACAGAAATTGCATTCCCGTTAGCAGAGCACGACATGGACCAACTGATAATGGATTCGAGTAAATCTCCGACACGTAGACACCTTGGTTGACTGAGCAGATGAAGTGAAACCATGAGACTTGATGCCCTAAAACAACATCTATCACTTTGGAAGCTGCCTTTATTGTTATGCTGCCATATTTCCTCTTGTGATCAATTGTCCTGTTCCATTGCGGATTACGTTGTTCTGGTGGATAACCAGTACGTCATACGGTCATACGGAGTGCTTTCGAGGCCCAGTCGGTGGTACTCTCACTACTGAGCAATCATCAGCAGATACTTTAGAGTGAATACGCATACATTTTCATCGGATCACCATTTGACTGCTGTCAAATTTACTTTCTTTAGTGTGTGTTTACCTAATCACTAAACAAGAAAGCACCCAGTCCTGCTGATATCGGTTGGAGGATGTTCACGCCAAACCAGTGATCCAATGTGTAACGTATTTACGAGGCTTTCTTCAATCTGATAAAAGTGTTTGTAAAGTACATGGCGCTGTGTAGTTCGGATACCCGCGGTTCATTGATCCAGGCGAGGAATCAAACTGTACGAGCTGCGCTGGTCTTTAGTAGATAAATTATCTTACGCCATAGCTGAATAGACTCCGAATAAATACTCTTATAGCTGCTGATTCGCCAATCTGTTTTATTTGACTGCTGACCCCGTTCAAGTGCCTAGTGCCGGAAAAAGACTCGCCGAAGAGAACACAACAGCTTTATTCCGAACAAGCGAGTGCGAGATCGTGAGTGTGAAAATACAACGGCCTCAAGCTATTTATTGGAAGGACACTGTCTGAACTTGGTCCAACGCTGACTCACACTGTCTGGCTTTGGTAAGAGGCTACGACGCGCTGCAAATTGAGGGGGCGTTGTCTGTCTGGTCAGCATCTGGTGGAGCTGAGGGTCTCAGTAGATTTCGGGCATTCAGTGGTTATTTTCAGGAATCTGACTTTCCTGATAAATACCTACTTCTTTGAGCTAGATCCTCCTTGAGTTTTACCAAAAGTACATCCACTTATCCAGTCAATCGAAGTTGATTATCTTGTCATCACTGTCCGTTTTCCTCTCCCATTGGTTGTCCAGAGCCGTTCTCTGTCACTTGTCATGTGAGTACTCCACAATGCTGCGTTAGCTGATTGACAAAAAACTCACAAAAGGTGTGGGGAAAATTCCGTCTTCTGTTTCCATCGCATTCAGTAAGGCGTTCATGCTCTTTATCTCCATCCTGCGTGCCTTTTCGAACGCGAACAACTGATAGCCTAACTGCTCTTAAGAGGAATATCTGCCTGCTTAACTTCCGAATTCGCATTCTTAGAAGGAAATGTTG
This sequence comes from Clonorchis sinensis, assembly GCA_003604175.2. Lineage (NCBI taxonomy): Eukaryota > Metazoa > Platyhelminthes > Trematoda > Opisthorchiida > Opisthorchiidae > Clonorchis > Clonorchis sinensis. The sequence continues at coordinate 29,408,451 of CM030369.1, read as the reverse complement.
ATCTTACGATAGTCCTCCGGCTTCGTTCACCTACGTGTACAGAAAAGCTCTGTTGGGATGAAGCAGATATTCGGAGTCCTGGAAAACATCAACTTATCTTTCGAGGAATACACTAATTTGCAATCAATTTGGTCTTGCGAGAGACTCACCTGGAACGTAAATTGATCTCTCGTTTGTGGTGTTTCCAGGCTAAACCTGTCGTGGGTTGTCGAAGAATTTTCAGCAACCTTATGAGTAGTGCATTACGTCTATACATGTATCGCGATATCTCGAATATCGTAGCAACTGGAACATGAGGCGGCCTGGTGCAGCACATTCAGTTGCCTGGAAACATCACAAACGAGAGATTCAGCTGTGTTTCAGGTAAGTCTCTCGCAAAACCAAATTGATGTGCAAATGAGTGTATTTAGCGAATATCTGCCTCATTTTTGAGTGATGCGCTTCATTGGCCGTGTGAGCGAACAACAATATGAATACCTCAGATATGGAGGATAGAGGTGGAAAACACTGGAACCAGTATGGCAGTCATGTGATCCTCATTTACAAGTTTTGCAATTCAATAAACATATCCTTGGGAAGACTCCACCCGTTGTCCAAGCGAACAATTCAAGATACCATAGTTGGACAAGAATATACTTTACAAACTTCAGCAGGAACTTCACCTCACTGTTGTCCACAATCAGTTTCTTGTCGGTGCTGAAGAAAGCCTTTTCACATGGATAGCTTACACAGTCATATTCTGGCCTGGCCACATACACATGATATACATAGGCATGGTGCACAAGGTCGGTTGAATGAACTGACCAACATCACACAATATTTTACCATACTCCCTGCGCCCAAAACCGCAGAGTTATGCTTCACAACGTGCAGTCTCTGAACATACCTCTTTCAACTCCAGGAGACCCACCGGATGTGTTGGAGAATCTTACATGATACAGTAGCTATATGAGCTCTGATGGAAGTGCGTCTGATGAAATTAGTCCTCAAATATCGGGGGCGCAAATCATGTTTGCTAATTTGTATCACTTTCGGCGTCAAAAGGGTCGTATGTACCAGGCTAGATGGTGGGTTGCGTTGATATACGGTAGCTAGACGGGGTCTCTGCGGACAGATGATGTGAGGCTTCTTCAGGTTTTTGATCACCGGTATCTAAGACATGTTGCTCCTATCGGATGGCGACGATGGATTCGCCGCAGTTTAACTGAAAAAAGAGCATCCAATAGTGTATCAGGTAATTTAATCGCCCAGAATATCTGGAAAATTCGAGTGCAGTGGCTAGGTTACGTGATACGCGTAGCGAAACACCGTTCACGGAGACGAATGTTGTTCTCTGTTCATCCCTCAGAATGGCTCATACAGCGAGTTGGATGGTGCTTAACGTGGAAGAGGGGTGCGAAATAGTGTGCGAGGCAATTTGGCTTCGCTTGAGTGTTCTACCCTCCACAATCAACTCCCCGTGCCCCTCACTGAATGTGGATTGCCAAAAATGGCAGCCAGTGGGTATCAGTAACCAATGGCTGTCAGTTTCTTTCCAGATTGTCTGGCTGAGCGACTGGAGATGTAGGTACTTCAGAATGCTTGTGATAGGGCAGCACAGATTCCCTTCCTTACCCATGCGTCGGCTTGACATGTGCACTGTTGATAACCCCCCATAAGAATGAAACAGCTGCACAGAGCTTCTCACCTTTTCAGCATAAACTGACTTCACTGACAGGAGGAAATCCCTTTTGAAGATCCCAAATCTCCTCATACCACAAGACCGCCCGTGCAAAGAATGGGACTTTTAAGGGAAACTGGCATTCCAGTCTGTTCATTTTGGTTTCACTCGGTGTTCCTTGTTATGAAGAATTCATAGCTCGATATTTTGGCCTACCCAAGTATCGCAAGTGACAAGTCAGTTGCTCCTTTCCAAATGGACTAAAATTACCACCGATCGATAATAGGAAATGCACGACGTAAACTTAGGACAGACCGCTTCAAAACATCTACTTGTTTGCATCCGTCATGCAGACCTCTTGTGCTGGCAATATCCTTTAAACTTTCATTGGCCCTGTAAACATTCTAAATACTTACAACTCAACTTACAACTGAACCTCGAAAATTCACCTTTATTCGGTAACCGTCTACCTATTTTAGGGCCCAGCTAAGTTTGACAGGGCAGTAATACGTTACAATAACTGTTGGTCATACTAACGTTGCGCGCGCGGATAGACGTAACACTTTTTGGTTTTTATCTGTTTTAAATGTCAGCTTTTGCAAATTGATTTTCCAGTGCACAACTTCGGTATGTCCTCATAGTCAGGAAACACACAGTAGATGTCACATTCAAAGTTTCCTTTAATAATGATGGACTGGATGAATTAAAGCCATCAACTACTTACCCCATTCTGGAATGAAAAATAGTCTTCTGTGAGTACCACCTTTCAGATGCGGGAAGGAGCATTTAATTCAGAACCTCAGCGCACTACTTACCCTCTGTCGTGACATACGCATAAAAGGAAGGTAGTGGATACACACCGTTATGGTCTGCTTATCGCAAACGGCTAAGTTTGGAAAACACTAAGATTTGCGCGCCAATCCTGCCGATGGAAGAAACCAGGCAGCACTGTCCCCATGTGTTCATTCGAAGGAACAAGTCAGTGTTCTTTCATTGTGTGAAATTATTAGAAGAGCAGAATGCTTTCCACTTTTGTGGGAAACAGACGGCTAATTTGTCCAACTAATTGCAGTGAGAGTGGAAATATTGTGCTTTATTCTGTCTTATTAACTGCGTGCGCCAGAGTACTTACTGTGCACAGAAAATATCCACTGGTTGAGTACATGCCGAGATTCTGTTATAAGTTCTCCTGTTTTGTTCGGTTTCCTCATCGACATCATAACGGCATACCTCCAGTGAACCGGTAATCCAAGTATCGAAATCATTTCATTTCACACTGCCAACAATCTATAAATAGCTCAGTGGAAGAATAAACTTTACCTGATGAGTGGAAGTTTCATCTGAGATGTCGTTGCTCGAGGAGCCGCTCAACAGGTGTGACCGCGTGATATGGATCCCGTGATTGAAGGATGAGCGGCGCTATATCTTGTCTAAGTGCGAGTTACTCGCACTGCTGATCAGCCGCTCGTGGCCGAACGGTTAAGTGTTCAAACTACTAGCCGGGAGGTCGCAGGTTCGAGACTCTCCGGAGCTTCGTGAGATGCGCACTGTTGATGATTCCCAATAAGGATGAAACAGCTGTACAGTACTCCTCGACGAAATCTCTATAAAAACCCAAATCTCCTCACACTAGCAACAGAAGTTAATAAATTTGGATTATGCGGACGAAGTAGTCTTGTTGTTTGACGATCATCTGTCCGCGCAAAGTACTCTCACCAGAATATCGCACGTGATCCCACGTTTTGTGGTGTGTTTTGTACCTTCACAGTTCAAAGTCTTCCTTCAGAATTCCCCATTGATGTTGCTTTGAAGCTTCAGAATAATGAACTTGACTTTGTTGGTCAGTTCACATATTCTGTCAGCTGCATAAGATGTGAATTCACTGTGACAGATGAAGGTAAAGCGTGGATACTCAAAGCGCAATCTTTGCGGGGGAAAGACAATGACACTGCAACGTGAAATGAAAGCGGCTAGTGTCAAATTGTATGCTCTGGGATATCCTCATCTTTCCGGCTGCGGCTCAAGGCATTCTGTCTGCAGGCGGTTAGAAACCTTGTAGGACCTGGGATGCAACCGATCCCACTGGCGTGCATGTCTGGTGCATGTCTGGAGAGGGAACCTGTATTCTTCCCGCTGATGTTTCCTTACTCTGACAAGAGACTCAGATGTGTTTACTTTACTGATGCCTTGATCGGTTTTTTGAAGGCCACATGGCTTAGTTGAACTTTTTACCACCGTCTTCTTCCCGTAAGGTTGCACGGTAGTTAAGCACCAGTGTACATCACTGAAGTACTGTTGTCACTCATAATGAGGATGAGTGAATCTGGAATAGCGAAGTGTTGCTAACTTTCACCGTTTGTACTGGGTACCCTGCAACTTATTCTACTCCGTTCGTGCTAGTACGTCATTCTTTGTACTCTGCTATCTCATCTTCGTTTAGCCAATTTTGACTGATTTTTCAAAGATCTCCTCTGTGCTCAAGATACATCAACGGCACTTGGATACACATAGATTCTCAGGTAGACCAAAGGAGGAATTACCCCTTTGGTCCGACGTGACCAGACACGGACGATTACTCCTCGCTATGTATTCGTGTGTGCTACTGAACTGAACACGCGAAATTCTAAACCTGATAAGCGTGGATTTTCGACACTCTGTTATTTTGCTGATCACAATGATTGAGGTGTCTCGCTCGGGGCCAGGTAGTGACCGGTCTGAGTCTCAGCTTACGGTGCAGCATGACTAGGCAATAGTTTTAGGTACTAAACTCCCGTGGGACTGTCCATACACGCAAATTTTGAGCGTATTCAGTGGTGAAATGGTGCACTTTTCACACATGTCGTAAAGTCTACATGTGAACATCGTTAGTCGAAATACGAATAACATGGTGCTACAGTACTACTAAAAATGTCATTCAGGTCTTCTTCGACAAATGCCTGGAACTGGCAAAATTTGCTTTCGCAGCTTTCCTCCCTATCCATGCAAAATATGTATGCCCATCGTCTTGGCCAGTTAAAGGACAAGATTATGAGCCTTTTAAAATCTATTCTGCTCGCTTGTTCACCTACGAGGGTTCATTCGAGGTCTTTGGAGGTACTGCTCTTGCACGTGCTTCCTAATTAGTGTTCGCTATGATAGGATGGATAGCAAACCGATACTGGTGTCAGTGTGGTGCTAACCAGCCCACAGGTGGTGTGCAACCTCTCTATCGGATGCACCCGATCCACATGATGGCTTACAGCAAACAACAATTTAAAAACCTAGAGATTTCATTTCTTTCCAATGCTACCTTCCGCTGATTACTCTAAACAGCCTTACATTGGTTGAACACTGCCCAACCAAAATGAAGAGCTTCTATTCCGCTTTTTGAGGGATGGGAACGTTTCTTTTCTCATGAGATGAACACCCGGAGGACTTGGGGCATTCCAGCTACAGTACCACCCACTAGTGAGCCCGGACTTAGTGATAGACCACAGAAGTCGCCAAGCCACACATAAACAGTGAGATTTATTGCTAGCAGAGAGAACGAAATTATCGTACTCATTAGCAAGTTCCAGGGACGCTCATCGATGGTACTCTGTGGGGACTAGTTTAATGTTTAAGCATCCTGGTTGGTCAAGATGAGACCCCGACCCATCGCCATGTCAAGCAGTGCTCACGTTTCCAGGTTTCTGAAATGCACTGTCCTCTGTCATCGAGGGATGGGCCATAATCGCAAGCATTCCACTGTCCATTTGTCCATTAGCTGCCTGTCCATCTAAAGTGAAAGTTGATTGGCTTGGGGAGAAACTTATCCTTTTGGTGAACGGTGCCTGTTTGTTTAGACGAAACATTTTGCCCTGGTATCGCGTCGGAGTTGTTGAATTTAGCAGGATTTATCGCTCGCTGATGATAGTCAAGTAGTCCCAATTCTTCCAGCTCTGTTCATGTATCCAAATTGTTTTGAGACTGTTTTCTCTCTTAATTCGGTTGCGAGTTTTATCTAACGGTTCTTCGAAGATGGGCTGTCGCAACTGCCATTGGGTTAATCATTCTTTCTGAACATCAGTAGGTTGGTTTGAAACAAAACAACAGTTTTCATCCAGTAACTCCAAACCACCACCGAAAGCAGGCAACGGTTCCACAGAATTAGTTCTCGACATCTCCTTCTACAACCTACTTTCACAACAACACAATGAAATGGAAAAAGAAACCTCATACAGGGCGGCCACAAGACAGTATAGAATCCGACTGAAAGGACGTAGAAAATCGATGTTTTGAATAAGGCGTCATATTATAAGGGAGAATGCTCACGTTGAAGCGAAACGGAATTGATGAACTGAGGGTGAGACCTGAGGTGGACTTGGTTCAGCTTCTTACCAAGCTAAACTCAGAGTCACGTCTTCCTAAAGCTAAAAATTCGGTTGGAAATTTGGTCTCTGCCCAGCGCAGCGCTGACCTAATATTCTGAAGAAAAGCAGTCTGGAATGAGTCCCTTGTGTTGACGCAATCAGACAGACTAGTGAGGCAAAGAGATGCTTTTGCGTACGTAATTCCATATCTACATTCGTTTAGGTGGACAGTATGGGTGGGCTATTTTTCACGGGTGGAATCGGTATTCTCGTCAGTTGGAATAGATGCGTCAGGTCAGTAGCGGAAAATACGCATATTTTTGCAATGGCATATATCTTTCACGAAGCGAATGATATTCGCTCACCTTATGGGAATATGGATTCTGCATTAAACGCTTCGGCCTGAGTTTCGCAGTTGTTTTCGGAATAACGTTAATGTGCTCAAGTAAAACTGGTTTACAAAAGGATCTTTTATGTGCACATGGAGGGGAACCGATGAAATACAGAAACTTTCAGTAGTTTGATTTAGTGGTGTACGGTGCACCCAATGTACGCAACCTTCGCTTTTAAGGTTAGCACGTCAATGAATGCAAGTTTATTTCCATGCTTTTTTGGGTGCAACCCGTTCATCCTGTTGAGCACACTCACAAAAATCTCATACACATGCCGAATGTCATTTGCTGGCCTGACATGGTCTACAAAGTGACCATAAATCTGTCCGTCACAAAAAGGTTGTACCTTACCGCGGTGTGACGGTTTGTGTGCCCACGTGACCCACTGCGCTATACAGGGAGGTGTCCGTGCGATACTCGGAGTCTTTCATACCAGGTTGGTCAGTGTTTATAGGTCTGACCAACACAGTCTCCTGGCCCTCTAGATTGGGGTTAGAAGGTGTTTGGCGACTTGTTCTATAAAAGTGGCAATGCACTTGCGTTTCCTGCCAAACACCGCTGACTTGCGGTCAGGCATTTGAGCCAAAGACTTTGGTTGAGGACCCTAATCGTCCTCCCGTCTAGGTTGGGTGCCCTGGCAGTATCCCAGCCTACGTGCAACCATGAACCTACAACTAAGGACATCGGCTGATGAGTGGTGTAACAAGCCTGGTCGCCTTAACTGCTGCATACGGCAGGGCGTGTAAGCGAAAGCACGCTACTGCTGAAGACTTCTTTCTTACGCTTCTTACACGCATTTCAGACTTTAAAACCTTAGCAGAAGTAGAAGAATCACCCGCCTGACGGCGAACTGACGGTGCCCTATGGGGTGATAACGAAACATTTGCAAGCCAACTGTCTAGCTCAAGCGAAAAGATCAACATCCGTTTGATCAAACGTCACCCGAGCTAACGGTATTCAGGCATATGGCCAAATGACACCGTCTCGTTAGCCGGCTTGATCGCAAACACTGGACTATGTGATATCGGGCCAGCAGCAGTCAATTGCGTATACTGAGTAGTTGTTTAAATCCACTCTTTATATATATATATATATATATATATTAAGGAGAACAGAAACGTCAGGCATTAATTAAGTCTACAATCCCCGCATGTTATGAGAAGTCTCAAACAAACAGAATTTCCAGCCAGAAGTGGATTATTCCCGTATTCAACTTACTTCCGACTGATGAAATACAAATAGACGAAGCAAGATTGTATTGACTTTCAGCCTTCCCGTTGAAATCATTAAGAGGATACCGGAAGTGTGCGAAAAATCACCTCTTAAAGGCTGCAAATGGATCTAACCCTTTCAAAATAAACGCATCACTTTGGCGTTAAAGGAGCCATGTTCAAATATACGTAATGCACTACTCATAAGGTTGCTGAAAATTCTTCGACAGCCCACCACCGGTTTCGCCCTTCACGGGGCTTATCAGGTAGGCACAGTCCTAGTGTTTTCGTCAACCTTATGATCTGCTTGAACCAAAATTGGACTGATTTCGATAAATACACTCATTTGCAAATCAATTTGCAAATCAATTTGCAAGCCCCAAGAAGAGCGAAACCGGTCGTGGGCTGTCGGAGAATTTTCAGCAACCTTATGAGTAATGCATTACGTATATACATGTATCGCGATATCTCGAATATCGTAGCAAATGGAACATGAGGCGGCCTGGTGCAACACATTCAGTTGCCTGGAAACATCACAAACGGGAGATTCAGCTGGGTTCCAGGTGAGTCTCTCGCAAAAACCAAATTGATTTGAAGATGAGTGTGTTTATAGGCACATATGTATTTATAGGAATATATTTCGGTAGTAGCTGCAACTTGGGATGTAACGAATTGCAAGCTGGTAAGAACTAAACAACCAACATCACCCGGTTCAAGCAAAGTGCCTTGGCAGTTTCATGCAGATGCTCTCCACCGTATGATTGAAATTTGAACGAAATTGTAAAACACAAAGAATGCTTGTAGCTTCACTCAGCATCGCGCCTCACATTAGTTACATTTGCCGGTGCTGGGAAAGATCAAAAGTAAAACCTACACAATGAGGCAATTAGAGGCTGAAAACTGAAAAAAAACTACACTGTGCGTTAGTCACTAGTGATTTGATGATGATGATTTGATGTACTTACCCTCTGATTATACAAATTAGAAAGATAGAGAATCGATCGTTCTGAGTTTGAATCCATTCGCTAAGGGTTAGAGATTTTTGTGTTTTAGAGGGAAATACCGAGTAGCCTGGTTAGTTTGTTTTCATGGGACTCTAAAAAACTGATCTAGCTAAAAGTGTTACCTTCAGAAATCCATCCCATCCGCTGGGGAATGCAGAGAATGTGTGCATCTGAAGAGGTCCCCTCTTTTTACCATTTTTGGTGCTTTGAAATCCGAAACCTTAAGAGATAGTTATATGAAAGTACTAGTTGATATGTTCTGAGGCCGTCGATTCGATTTTTTCTGTTCGTGACACAAGATTCCGAATTTGTGGAGAAATTTTGAGACCTTTGTTTTTCTAATGGCACACTTCACCCTCCGTGGTTCTGCTAATACAACTATTTGGAATTCTATGTCACAGCAATGACAGAAAACAGCTATTCGAACTATAGACTGTCCTACATACTAATTTAGTTTCGAGGGTTCCTTACCCAGAAAGTAACTAACTCTCCGATCTATGATGTTCTCATTTTCGTGTGCAAAATCTGTCAAATTTGGGTTCAACTAGAACATAAGGTTGACGGAAATTCAGGAAAGCCCCAAGAAAGGCGAAACCGGTTGTGGACTGTCGAAAGCTATTCAGCAACCCTATGAGTGGTGAAGTGTGCCTATAAAAACATCTATTTCGGAGGTTAGAAGCATGAACCATTGTTTCTGTGATTCCAAGACGTTTGCACTGAAGCACCATTGATGTTTATCATACAAGTTGTGGTCACGTGCCACACGTGGCGTCGTAAAGAAGAGGGCGAAAACTAGGTGGCACTGATGAAAATAAACCTGGACAAGTGAAACGAAAGCTGAACATTCAACCAAAAATGTTTGGTACACTCTCTATCTCAACACTTACTCACTGTTGTTTTCCAAATTGAAAAAATGAACAATATATTGAAAAAATCTCGGCTGCATGTACATGCAAAATAAAACCGACTTCATAACTTCCGCACCCAACCATGAAGTTATTTTCATTAACTGCAAAATAGTTTTTGCCAATCCAGAATTGCAACAAGATGTGCAGGTATGAAGTTCACAATCCTAGCTTCAACGGTACACAACGATGAAGATCAGGAATAATCGCCCCGACAACAATACACAATGGGACTACTTAACCGAGTCAGCTTCCCTTAAGTTTTGCTTGACAATCGGTAGGGTGCGACTTAATGTCACGATGTAGTTACTTTCTTGCCCAGGGAATAAACGTCAACGTTTATTGAAATACAATAGGCAATATGACTGTTGGTAGTGTGAGCAGCTTTGTGTTTTTGTGGAGATTTCGCCCTGTAAGTGAAGCCAATCTATCCTGAAGAGCCGAAAAGCACTGTGCAGCTGTTTCATCCTTGTTGGGGATCATCAGCAGTGCGCATCCCACAAAACTCCTGCATATAGATTCAGACTGAAAGGTCAAGTATTCCTAGGCTGTTCTACATTTCAGAGGAGCTCTCAGCAAGGCAACCTGCCTAACAAATCTACAACCATTCGTGGCCAAACGATACAGTGCTTAGCTAGTAACCGCAGATCAATGGGTTCGAATCTCCTTACAGATTGATGAGATACGCACTGTCGATCAGTTCCAACCGGAATGAAACGGCTGTACAGTACTAGCCAGCATTTCAACTTCACCGGGAAGTTTAACTCTCATTCTCTCTCTGAAGACTGCAACGATGACTACTATTACAAATAAAACTGGCGTGGATATTCTGTCAGTCTTAGTTTAAATAACTAATATCACGATAAAGTGCTTGTCAATCAGTAAAGTGTGGGACTTAGGATCGTTTTGATGTTTTTATGAGTTCATGTACAAACCTGATATGCCACTTCATCACTAGGGAAAAAGTGTCATATTTCTTCAGCAACCCGGTTTTCCATTGACGTCATTATTGACCGATTTTGGAAATGAGCAATGCATCCACAGAAAAAAGGACAACATCAAGGAGTCTTCAGCAACCTTATGAGTAGTGTATTTTATATAGTCACTTGGAACATTTCGGTGCATTACTTACCAAAGAGTTCTTTTATAAAGATGTGCAGGCAGAGCTGTCAGTGAAGTAATGATCACGTGTTCGATCGATAAAATGCTCACCCAATTGAGGAAATTGACTCATCTTACATTTAGCTCGGTTTTGTGTGGAAATGTGTTTAGTTTGGTACAGCACTTCTGATGGACAGTTCATGCTAACCCATACTCGACAATACAACCACACACCACAAATTAGGCATGGAAATATTTCCAGTAAACATGCGGTTTTGGACAAATTATGCGAACAAATTGTTGTTGCGATCGCTGAAAGTTAACGACCAATGACCAGACATCTCAAAATTCTACTCTGCTGGCCGTCAAAGGAGAAGTTGGGGTGATATCGCTTTCTACCAGGAGGATTCCGGAATTTCAGCTGAAGGCAGCATTTAAAAAACCATTGAAGACATCACTGTCAGTAAGGATCACTGCTGCCCTAAATTACTTCGTGGGTTCTGTGCGTCCTGCCACACCTGAACCAGAGTAGATGCCTACAAGAAATCGTGACTTTCTATCCAAACTTACTGAGAATGGTGTCGCTGAAACAGGTCTTGTGCATCGGACTCTTCGTAGAGCTGGTGCTTTGTACACCACGCATTCAGACACGATGTTTGGCATGGAAAAGCATAGGAGTGAGTGGGCACAATTTATTTCGAGATGCATATTCCACTGCAAGTATTGCCAATCCAATCCACTTGCTTAGATGCATACAAATTCACTATGGTGTCAAGTATAGGAGGGCACGGAGTAGACCACTTGGCATGAGAGACAACTGGAAGACCACGAAGTTGTCCCGTCTCATTTGAACCCTAGCCTTTCAAACTTTGCATGCATACAACAGGCAAAGTACTCACACTATGTATTGTACGCCGAAACATGAGGATTATCAACCATTGTCTAGAAAGTCATTAAAATAAACTGAATTTGACCGGATTTTAAGAGGTCCGCACCATTTTTCCAGCTAACGTCTGTGATTTGGGATGGTCGTCATCGAATACATATTCTAAAGTTCCAATTGCGAAACGACTTGTTTAAGAAACATTCACTATCCTTAAGGACGTTCGAAAAAGTTTCTTGTAACAAACCACGAATTAAAAACGAGAAGTGTGGAATAAACAGAACATAGCCGTATCTTGGGCTCTTCGAGATGGTATGGGGAAAGTAACTGAAGATGACTGACAGCCCAGATCCATCGCGAAGGGGCTGCATGTCAGTGTTGCGATGGTTTGCGTACCTCAGTACCCCACTGAGCTGTACTGAAGAATGACCGTGCAGCATCCACAGAGTCTCTCCTTTCAGGCTGATCAGTAGACAGAGGTTTGATAAACACAGTCCCCTTGATCCCCAGGCTGAAGGGTGGGTTAAGTGTGGATTTTTGTTGCTTAAAATCTGGATTACTGGAGCAGTCCAAAGCCGAACACCGTTGCCGTGCGGTCCAGATTTTGAACCAAAGGCTTTGGTTGAGGATCTTACTTATCATCCTGTCTAGAGTTGTGCGTCCTGTCAGTACCTCACCCACATACGACCATGAACTTTACTTCAGGTCTCATCGACACCAGCCAGGTCCCTTTGTTCGCCACATGAAGCACGGCGGATAACCGAAAACGCGACTACCATCTTTTTCCGTTGTCACCTCCTAGCTCCCGAACTATTCCATTCAGTATTCGCTCTTATACATAGATCGATGTGTATGGATTTCAGTCAATCACATGTGAAACTGATCCTGTGTATGCCACCGCTCACACCTCGCACTCCATGGCCCGTTCCCGTGTTAAACAGATCGGGCAACGAGCCTCTCATGCGTTTACTGTAGATAGTGCGTCGGTTGGCGTCTGTCGCATCTGCGAAACTCAACTACGGAATTCAAGTAAAACTTACGGCACCATCTCTACATAGAAGCTACAGACTGCGAACTTCGAGTGATACTGCAGCCTCTTACCAGTATGTATTACTGGTGCATTCCGTCAATGATGTCGACAATGGCAACCAGAGCCATTCCGTGTTTTTCACGATAACTTTATTCCGAAATCGGACGGGTTAAAGTTGGTAAGAGTCAAATCCCCTGGGAAATCAAGCCTAAAAACATATGAGAAAAGTACTGCGACCGAGCGGCTTCAGAACGCTAAAAGTGAAAAACAGGTGCGTTGAAATGGTCTCCCACCATTGAGAAGATGAAAGAGTGTGTATCACCTGGTATATCTGATCAGAGTGACCACTCGTGAATGTCCCCATTCTTGGAGGCGGGCGATATACAGAATCACCATGTTTATATGACAGCTGAATGAATCCTAAGTCAATCCGTTGTCTTTCCATATTTTACAATATCCTCCCTGCAATTTAGATAAACACGGGGCCCCACCAGGGAACTAAACGCCCAGTCTGTTGGCATAATCTCTTTGGCGAACTAAATAGTCTGCGACCAACTAAATCAGTTCTTCGCCATCATTGGTTCACCTTCCTCTCATCCATGCGGTTGGTTGTCCCAGGATGCAACGTCACTAAGCACAACCAAAGTGGTCATAGTGGTCAGTGCTCACGTCCGCGTAGTCAAACGCGGCGTGAACTCGAAAAGCCAAAACAGCTGCCGTTGAACTTATGGCACACTTGATGATTCGCCGTATCGCTTGGTTGATCGATCGTATTGAGTAAGATCTCAGCTGCCGCGCCAGCCGAAGAAACCACGAGGGCTGAGATACCGTCAGGTTGCCCAAGCCTAGACAGGAACGGTCTAGATGCTGAGGTTGAATTCGAACTACGAACCTTCTGATCATTAAGCCTCCGCTTCCACCACTGAGTTATCGCGAGCTTGATTTGTCATATTAAAGACAACCCATACGACCACCTGTTTTTACCGAAACTGCGGCCAACTAGCTTGCCTAGCAGTGCCATTACTTCGTACTGGAAGTAATCAGTAGGACAAAAACCTGGCTTACCATAGCTAAACACAATTACTTGTCATGCTAAACAGCGTCCGAATCTGCCGATTCCTGAAAAAGTGTGGTTCCTGTTGAAGTCAAACTGTCGGAGAACTCAGGCCCATCTTATGTTTGCCATATTGACCGTCAGTTTAGTGGTCACATTTGGTGGTATGGTTGGATGAATTGGAGAAAAGCAGTGAGTGCCTTTCAACAGAGCTTTTCTCTTGCAAATAAGGCAAATCAATTTCTTAAATCGGAAAACACTTTACGACTGTTTTGACTTTAGAAGACACAAATACTATTCGAAAGACGCTGCCACTATCCACCAATTTTACCAGTACTACACGAGTAGTATGTTAGTATACTGGTAGTGGTGATCTTGAAAAGTACTAGGTAAGGTAAGGTCTACAGCGGCACCGAAATCTTCCACTCAGCGGTCTTGCGAGGTCCAACTAAGACATACGAGATGTGCGCACTTGTCCAGTGGTTTACCCACCTTGCTAGCCGAATCAGTGTGAGATTTCAGCATCTGGCGTTCGTGGCCGAATGGTTTAGTGCTCAATCCACCAGTTCGAGGGTCGCGGGTCCCAGAATCTGGATATGTGCGCTGATGATGATTCCCGATAAGGATTAAACAGCTGTACAGTGCTTCTGGGCTATCCATCACGGAGGACGGAATCTTGATTAAACTTAGCACATCTCTCCAAACTGTCAACAAACCTGTGTCTTCTCTGGAGATTTTGTCCCGAAATCGTCATCAGTCACTTGGAACTACATCACTGAGCTGATGAAGCTTCGACTGATGCTTCCTTAATTCTGTTCAACAACAACAACCATCTCGTTTTTTATATCACTACCGTTAACATGTTCCTACACTTGCTGTGCCAGCGAAATCTCTCCGAAATGGGGTCGCGACCACAAGTTGACCTTCACGAGACGCAGCAGAAGTCAGCTATGGAAGTCGCATACTCGTGAGAACGAATGCTCCAGCATTTAGTTTCACACAACAGTATCCAGCAACCGTTCAAAATTTTCGATTCGCTCAGTCTTTGAGCTCAGAATGCTTTCAGTTTCAGTAAGTGTGTCTCAATTTCAACAGGACAATGTTTACTGTCAGCGTAACCATTGTGTGTGCTACAACATATACCAGCGGAAAGTATTGCGAACTAAGACAAGACGAACGGATATTCTGGGTTCAGATGATCTCAATCCATGCCCCTGCTCTTGGGCCGAATTTCTTGTCATCTGAAGTCAGCGATAAAGCTAGAATGATTGAGTCAGTGATCGACTAGCTTGATAAGACGTCAAAATATCACAAGCTTAATTGTTGCGCGGGAAACTCATTTCCGGTCGAGGATCGTTAGCTTTTGTTGTCTTTTACAGGTACCAAAAGGTCAACACACACATTCGGATACGTGAGCACCACTCGTTGCTCTTGAGAAACAGTAGTATTAGGTTACGGAGATCTCTTCGACAACCCACTACCGGTTTCGTCCCTCTTGGGGTTCACCAGTAAGTTATGGCCTCTGCGTTCCTATCAACCAAACTCCACACAACTGGAAAGTTACATTCAATTGCGAATCAACTTAGAGCTCACGGGAGATTCAAATGAATCTCTCGTTTTCAACATTCTTAAACTAAACGTGCTCCACAAAAGCCATTTCGTTTTTTCGGTTGAAAAGGTATTCGATATAGCTCAAACGGGTTATTCAGCTGAATCTCCCATCAGCACAAGGTAATTTGTAAATAATCGGATTTGGCCACTTAAATCCAGTTCGGTATTCAAGCAGCACATAAGATTGATGCAATCTCTGGAACTGTGCCTACCTGAAGTGCCCCAAGAGGGCGAACCCTATGATGGATGATCGAATAGCTCTCAGCAACCTCACGACCAATGTGTTATGTTAACATAATATACTTCGACATCTAGACAATCGTGCCAACTGAAAAGTGAGCCGATCTTCGCATAGCTCAATAAACTGAAGAATATCGCAAAAGATATATTCGGTTGAGTTTCCCATTAATATTGAATTGTTTTTTGTAAAAGGGCCCATCTTGCCAGTAAAAAGAGGTATTTGAAAAGAATAACAAAGTATTTCCTACTCCTCATCTCATCCAAAACTGGCTTTTTTCGTCTCCTGAAGGTGTTGTACTAGCCAGCCTGTGGTCTTGATCTCTATTTATCGAGTACACGATCTCGGCGAACATGCAACGGCGGGAAAATTCCACAACCCCAAAGATGGGTGGCTGACTATCCCGAGGGAGAGGACAGGGAAAGCATCACTTCATACGCCAGCTGTGAATCTGAGAAAGCATTAAAAAGTAGTTTATAAAAGATTCAGGACCGAATGGCGGGGTAATATTAACAAAATCTCTCTTCTTCGTCACCATAAAGTCAATCTACAATTACCTGGCGTTTCCGAAGGGGCACAAGCAAAGTAAAACTGTCTGTGATGTCTTTGGTATACAGTTCGTCCTGTGAGTGAAGCCAATTTATGATGAAAGATAGAGAAGCTTCTCAGCTTTTCAACATCCCCAAATCTCTTCACACTACCAACAACGTATCTTATACTTCCGTGATAACCACAATGTCCATAAAGGGTCATATACGTCATTGTTTGTGCAGATTACTTACTTTCGAGTTCTTGTAGGAATGCAAAAAAACAAACATCAATAAAGAATGTCCTGTAAATATTCTATACAATGTAGATCACAGCCAGTAGTTTCCTTTACAAGAGTAATTAGATTTGCAAAACAAGAGATCAAGAAAGTTTCCTCAATGGATTTCTTTTTTTATACTAGTAACCTATCACTCGGTGAGTGTGATTTATACATCGCAACTTGCGTTCCATTGTCTGACCGGCTCAATAACAGGATTCCAATCATTCCACAACCAAGTCCCCTCCATAAAGCCATCGTGTTTCCGCTTTCTTGCGGATCGGCGAGTCAATCACAGACTCCATGAAAACTGGCCCTCTAGGATTGCTTGCAACTATTTTAGCCCGGTGCCTTCACACATAGCAACAGAATTCATGTCTTGGTAACACTGGATTTGCGTAACGCCATATCCCATTCTGCTGACCGCACAGAGAGATAAGCGGCGATTGTAATTTATCCGAATTCTTCGGGTAAGCATGTGAATCTTCTACATGGTTCACTTATGCCATATATCCATCCCACAGGCTAACCAAACCCCAAATCCAATTTAAAATACGTCTGACCTAAGAGCTGGACTTATGGCGACCCTGTAATCAAAGTGTGAATACCGATCCATGCCTTGAATTCCAAGAGCACGAGAGAGAGAGGTGTGTGGCTTTAAATTTAGGCTATCTGTCCTCTGTATCACCTGAAGTCGGTGACAAGACTGTGCAAACAGTGATGGAGAGAGAACCTTTTTTCAATGGACCGGATTCTTAGAACCATTTCTAGCAAGACACGCATACTGAGAATAGAACAAATCGAGTAAGAATAAGGCGCCTTCTTATCGTGTGACATTTTGTTCAAATGTATAGTTATACGTGGACAAAAGGTTATCATTTCTAACTACTTTTAAATTTGACCGTATATTTCGCCGTGGAAACACGGTGATTCACGCCAGTCACCTAACCAAAGTCGGTTTGAGTTCTGTCGTGTGAATGTACTAGACTGGGGGACATTTTGTCAGTCCCCCATTGGGCTGACGTGCCAACTGTGTTTATAGGACTGGAAGGTCATCGACTTTGAACAACTGAGGAAAAGTATCGATCGAACTATCATAAGGAAGCTCATTGGCTGATACAGTGGTTGTATAAAAAGGTGACTGAAAATGTAACTGAAATCTCTCTGAGCGGTGCGGTATCGCCGTTGGTCCGAAAGATTTGTCAGCATCCCAGTTTTTCGAGTCTGGTTCCTCAAGGCACAATCGGTTTGAAATTCCATGGTGCACAGTCCCTGTTGAAAAGAACCCATCTTTAATGGGGAAGTTACGATGAAAGCCGCCGAAAGTCGTATCATTTTGTCATGTGTTGCATGTTCTGAGCAACGTCATATTTTCAACGGCACTTGAACATCTTCGTCAGTCCTTCCGTTTGCTACCACAGACGTTAATCGCGTCAAGGATTTATGAACATTGGCATCAGACTCAGCTTACATCTACACACGACAGAACTCACAGAGCAGCGGAAGATCATAGTATCATATAGTCTCTCTCGGTTAGACCCTACTCAGCAACACTTTGAACAGATCTCGCTGTAATGACACTGCTCAGCTACATCCTTTGATCCAAAGGAAACCATAAACAACACTGTACTGTATCTAAGCTCCACCTGTTAATTTTCGTTGACTGATTTCGTAAAATGTTACGCCTTCGTCAGCGTCCATAATGAGAAGCTGTAAAACGAGTCCTGTAACGATGTTCAATGGAGAGGTCCGCACGCCCTAAGATCGCTCAACCAGACTCTCATCAGCCAAACCGTAGCATTTCATTCGATTGATTGATTGCTGACTGAGCAACACGATCTCTTTCGGTCAGGTTTGTTTCCATTCGAAATTTTTTGCTCAGCAGCTCTTGATTTATACAGCTTTTCAAATACGCGTTAGACTGCGAAAGTCGATTCCGTAGAAAAAATGTGCTTGCTATCTGATTGCAGGTGCCTGAATGCAACAGAAACACTGCGGAGAAGCCACCTAAGTAACACGACACGTTCGTACAACCGTTCCATGTAAACGTTTGGTTCATCATTGATGTGCGGAAAAATCGCGCGCCTTCCCAAACCAAAAAAGTTTCTACAGTACCAACTAGGTTTCTATTGTATAGACGTAATACACTACTCATAAGGTTGCTGAGAATTCTATATTTTCTGGTCAAATTGGTCTCGTTTTATCGTGCTTCTGCTCTATCATCCGTGGTTTACAAAATTAAACGAGCATAGGTCCTAGTAAGTCTCTCACTGGTAGCAAATATCAGTCTTCCAAGTAGTGTCTTACGGGCGTAGGCAAAGTTCATTTCAAAGTAAACCAACAGAGTGGTAAACCTGGTGAATCTTAATACTGGAAAGATTGCGCCGCCTCCTTTTTGGGAGCTTCCGATGTGTTTTCTACAGGAAGCTTTGGACTCTACCAACTTCTCTCCGTCGATTTAAGTATAAAATTGTTGTATCACCAGTTAGTTTATTGATCACAATCCCAATTTAAGGGTGGTCCACCTACCTTGTTTAAAAAACTGTTTACCACTATCGACAACTACACGTAGGTGCATACCATTTTGGTTTTCACGGGGTACTCATCTGAATTGCAGCTTAATTTCACTTCTAATGGTCTTCTTCAACTGTATTTGTTGCACCAATTCGCTTCATGTATCGGCTGGCGCGCCATTCGAGCATCGAATGTGCATCAGAGATTTTTCAGCAACCTTATGAGTAGTGTACAACTATTTTTAAAGTTTATGCTTCATTTACTATTGAGTGGAATTGAAGCTGCCAAACGCATTGTCATTGTTACCTCAAGGACGACAAGAGAGTTTTCCACCAAAAGTTGTCCAACTAATATCTGGCAAATAAAACAAGTAGAAAAAGGTGTTCAAACATTCGAACGCATAAGTGACACCGCACGAAGACAGACGTGAGCCAACATCAGACAATATATGTGTCTACCTTATTTACGAAACCGCCGTGAATGGCACTCATTTTAAGTTGGAATGGAAATGTACCATGTACCTACCCTCCTTCTGAAAGACCGTCGCTGGTTTATCTTTCAACAAAAAGGGAGAAAATCACGAATGAACGGGATAACCCATATTTGTTTACTGTTGTATCCTATTGTCCATAAACAGTCAAATGCATAAATAATCCTCCATTGTTATTAGGTAAAATCTACGAATAGAAAGTACATTGGATTCTACCGAGTGTTATTTGAAGTGGAACCATGATTTTGGGGTTTTCCTTCAAGGTCACATCTACAAAATGAATTTCTGAGCTTTGGTGATAACGATGTAAACCGCTGAGACGAGACAGTTAAAACGATTGGTTGGTATGGGCATTCGCTGGAAGAAACATTTGACAATCCAGGTGTCATCACTGATTTCTGTTGACCTCTGTTTACAGCCCGGATGGAGGAAAGAAATGGTCGAGATGCGCCATCGTAGAGAGCATCATCAGCTTTGTATCATTACATGAAGGCTGGCTACATGCTGAAATCGACCAGGAAACTACCCAACTTGATCACTACAGCCTGGTTAACTTCCCTGAAGGCCCAATTTATCGACTCTCAACTGCTTTCGTCGATAATGTGTATTGTTTCCACACGCAGACGCAGCTCATCCAATTAGTACATGTCTTTCCCCACTCACCCCCAAAGTCGACATAGTCAACCGGTAGAGGATCCCCATACGATACAAAATTTTGAGTCACGCCTAGGATTGAAAATCTCGGATATAAAAAGGGAGAATTAGGCTCCATAATCTACGTTACTAATTACAAACTAGTAATTTAAATTACACAATCTCAAGTGTCCACAATCGTGGTGTCAGCAGGTGCGTAAGTCTGTCACTGACAGCGCAGCGTCGAACTCCGCATATCGGAAGGCGTCGGGTGGAATGCTGGCTCATTTCAACGTAAGACACTCAAACAAACTTAGGCTAAGCCATATGTTTGCTCGTACCAAAACCTTGCGATACTTGTCCCACCATACATGACCCGACCTGGTTAAAAGTAGTTTTTGATGGAAATTCTGACGCCAGGTCTTCTAGCTGGATAAGCTGTACGTATATATATATATATATATATATATGAATATTTAAAAGTAGAACCCTTCATTCCCATTTGTTTTCCAGCCTTTTTGTGTGCTCTTGTGACCGCTGAAAATTTGACTCTCGAGGTATACAGCTGTTGTTGACTCGGCCTTGTACCTTCTGCGTATTGTGAACAAATACACTTACAGATTATGGCACCCCGTTCAGCTGAAAAAAGCAAACAAAAAAATCGACAATCCTTTTTGTTACTAAGGCTATAGTTGTTGATGAACATGTGTTTTCGAAATATTTCCACCCAGGTCACACAATCAAACAGGCTACAACTGTGAAGTACACCGAGCGAAATACAACCAGAAACACACGGAACAATGCTTTTGGTCAAAATGGGGTGAGACCGCTGCGCCAGATCACCAAACAAAGACGTCGGATTCAGAGAGGATGAGAGACAGGAGACGGAGTGTGGGTTTGCATTTGTTTGTGTGTCGCGAGCTTACGGACGTGTTCAAATACAATTGCTGTTGTCTAACTATTTGAGAAATGCTGACTGATGTCCGACTACTCCGTTTGGTAACCATTTTAGACGTTTCGGTTAAAAAAATCAAAGCAACTTGTTCAGACTTCAGCAGAAATTCGTTTTGAAAGCATATAGGCATTATAGACGCAACGCACTACTCATAGGCTGCTGAAAATTCTTCGACAGCCCACGACCTGTTTTGCTCTTCTTGGGGCTCATTAGGTAGGCGCAGTCCCCGAGTTTCCGTCAACCTTACGTTCTACTCAAACCCAAATTGCACGAACTTAGCGAAGTACACTCATTTGCAAGCCAATTTGATTTTGTGGGAGACTCCCCTGGAACCCAACTGAATCTCTCGTTTATGCAGCTCATTTAGTTGCTTGAAAACATCATAAACGCGAGATTAAGCTGGGTTCCAGGTGAGTCTCTCGCAAAAACCAAATTGATTTGCAAATGAGGCATTTCACGTGTATGCATTACTTGTGTCTGTACTGGCGGAAAAGCTCCTGCTATCGACCTTTCCGGGTTTCGTGCTACGGTCTTTGACAAATGAGCTGGCTCATACTGGACGCCCCTGAGACATGGTACCCACCGTGATCTCCAGCTGTCACTTTCTAGCGATGGATAGGATTCATCTGACGACTGGAACTACGCCAAATATTATTTCTGGTTATGTCCTGGTTGATGATCCACCTACAACTGACTTTTTAGAGAGCCAGATAGAGACAAATATGCCAGCAAAAATTAAGCATGGACTTCCTACTGATAGGACTATTACCGCCGGAAACGTCACTGAGAAAGGCTTGAGAAAGCTGATTGCGAAATCCTATAGTAACAGGTACTCAGAGATGACCTAGAGGAGATATAAGCTCATATAGCGCAGAATTTCAAGTATAATAAGGAACAAGGTGACGGGTCTTCGGATGCCCTCGCGATAACCCAAAACGTGTGCTCAAAAGGAGAAAAGTTGACATGATAGGATTTCACTTTCCTGTCCGACGAAGGCTAGTGGACCTTAACGCCACCAACAATCTTTGAATAACTCTTTTTCGGGGATTTTATTGAAGGTTCCGTTTGTCAACCTAAACCGCATGGATACACCATTGGTATGCGCGTAGCTAGTGTTGATGTAAACACAACTTGAACGGCAGTTGCTAGAATTTCGGTCTCTATACATCAGAATATATAAAAAAACAGTAAAAACAGAGACAAGGCGTAACATAATGTCTAGACCAACAAAACCAGTACTCAGTCGGAGAAACTCAAAATACTCCTTGAAAATAAGACTTTAGAGGTTCGGAGGAAAGCCTCTTCCGGGAATTTGTTAGCGTTTCTCTTGAAGCTTTGCATCTTGAGGTAGAAGTAGCCTGAGAAGAAAGTAACAGCGTAACAACTGGACATATGTTCACTGCTTGGGGTGCCGAATTTAAGGTCTGAATCCAACAGGGTGGAGCGACGATTCACTTGACTGCTTCTACTGCTTGTTGGGTGGACATTCCTCCAATAAGGAAGACCTCTCACGACAAGATGCCGTTGCTCTCTCCAACTTTGTACTCTTGGTGAGTTACTGGAAACCCCCGGTGGTATGACGCAAAATTAACGTGTAGTGGTATTTATACATTAACGCTTACGTGTAGCTGTTTCAGTTTGATCTGCGGGGACAAGAACGAGTGGACATATGGGAAACATTGAACTAATGTTGTTTCTATGTTCGAGGTTTGAGGTCCACGAACGATTTATCCACAAGTTCCGGCACTAGACCTTCATAGTTTTGCCTTCGAACCTTATTACTTGGGTTCTGACGTACGCACTGGGCCATAGATATTGCTATAATCTCTCGCCACCGAAAAAGGGGGAGAACAATTCATTCGTAAGCAGACACCCAAATGAGGGCTGTTCACCATCGTTCTATGTAGTTGAAATACCATTCAAAGATCCGTGGCGGACAGTGAGAATGTTCATCAGGTCGACAAGGCCTCCCAGTGCAAGAGAGCCTCCAATTAACCGTACTGTATTGATCTGTTCTGTATTTCTAAAGTCCTTCCAGAGATTTACTACTGACGTGCATGTTTTTTTATCTATTTACTAGGAAGCAGGAAGGCAATGTGAGTGAAAGTCTATCGCAACTCAGTACTGTCTATCCTATCCTAGTTGATATCCTGCAATTGCTTTGCGTCATTGTCTTAGTTTACACCATGACTAATTTACCGAAGCGATACTGTTCATTGATTCCTCCCCCGCCCTGTGGCCAGAGAAATAAGCCAAACAAGTTATTAGCTAAAATGCATGAAGAGAAATACGAAATTTCTGTTCGCATATTTTTTCGCAATTTTTCCAAGTGCAGTTGGCGAACAATCTACAAAAGTTAGTAAACTCAGTATGTTGGGCGAAAGGCTGAATTACTCGTTTGTGCAGAGAACGTGGTTTCGTACATTACATTAAATAAGAAATGACAGCTCCGAATTGGTCAACGCTTCGATGGATTGTTTTGCCACATTTCAATCAAGCGTGAAGCCTAACTCGGATAGAACAAACTAGTTCCAAATCAAGCGAACCCGAAAACAGCCACCTTTTAGCCAGCCTACGACTATACATGAAGCGAAAATCTTGATGAGTGTGTTGTCAGTAGCCTGCGAAAGACTATTGCGTTACTCAAGATTGCTAGAGTTTGTCCACGGCCACTCATTCATCTTCAGTCGTTTTGAGGTAAGTTATTCCTGTGTAAGAACTACATTTCACTTGACAACTGAGCATCTTTCCTATTTTTTGTTGATATCTTTGTTGTTTTGGACCAGGCACAACTCCTGGCATTGAATTATAACTTACATTTCGGCACAGCCTTTAGCCCACTCTGTCCTAATTTGAAAGGACCCAGGTAATTCTGGAAACAAATCCCGGACACCTCCCCGGACAGCTCATCAGAAAAATCACACCGGTATCACAGCATATAACTTCTATCATGAAATGACTATCGTTTTTATGGCGACTGGCCGGTTTTGGATGCATAGAACTTAGTCGACTTCGCTTTACCTAGGAACCGAAATCAGGTCAAGGTTGCAGAAGACGATCGCAAGTAAGTTACATGTTTGGTTTCTATCTGAGTCTTATGCCTTGGGATGCTAAGGAATGCTGCTAGTATGGAGGACTCAAAGTGTTGGAAAAATTGACCTGGAACGTATTTTTCCTTTGGAATGCTTCTTATTTGAATGTCCTTTATAAAGTGGGAGTGGGCCAAGCAAAAACAGGGGATAGAAAAAAGCATTTGTATCCTCGGAAAATTTCTGAGTATCATCGGGCCAGAGAGTTCATGGATAGAGGCCCCTAGTAAAAGAACATCAGAGTGACTGATCTGCATATCTTGGTAGCCTTTTTTGATCACTCTCAATTTGCTGACAACGAAGGCGCAGTAATCTTGACACTTTGGTCTCCGTCCCCAAAAAGTGAACCTTATACAACGCGCACTTTATATCAGGGTGTGGTTAATCTATGCCTGTTTCCGTTAGCAAGTCATAGATTAGTCAGTCAATTTCCCTTGTTCCAAACAACGTCAAGTTAGATGAAAATAAACACTTACTGCCTTCCACGACGACGAAGATTGCCATCAATAAAGTCGCCTGATAGAGTGTCATTATGGTGGTTTGCCAGACCTTGTCAGGACTGTTTATAAATTGAGACCGAGGAGGC
Organism: Clonorchis sinensis; assembly: GCA_003604175.2. Classification (NCBI taxonomy): domain Eukaryota; kingdom Metazoa; phylum Platyhelminthes; class Trematoda; order Opisthorchiida; family Opisthorchiidae; genus Clonorchis; species Clonorchis sinensis. Next base: position 29,383,959 of record CM030369.1, on the reverse strand, counting down.
TGGCTGACGTATGAAGTCATTCTACTTTTGGTGCTGTAGTAAGGTGAGACCTCATTGGTCAGAAGGGAACCAATTGGATGCGCCATTCCTGCGCTTCGCTTGTGATCTTTGAATCTCACGGTGCAAGTCATATTTGGCGGCTGAAGTGTATTAACCAAACCGAGTAAACCATATTTGCACAAATGAATGTCCACTAACATAAACTTCACTGCAGTAACTGCGACTCAGTAGTACACGCAATTCTACCTTCTTAGGGCAGAAAATGGCCCCAGGAACAAAGCAGCTGCAAGTAATCGAATATGCAAATGAAGACGTTTAGTTGCACAGACGTAATACATTACTCACAGGGTCGCTGAAAACTCCTCAACTCTAACCAAAACCCGATTAATATGCAAACGAGTGTAATTGTGGAGGTTCGGTTGCAATTTTCCCGAACGATTCAATAGTCGCATGAATATTTCAGCTCAGAATTCTTCGCTCAAGTAGTCAGTCAACGTGTGACCCGTGAATGAATGATGAGCAGTGTCATATTCTGTCTAGATGAAAGTTACACACACTACTGATTGGCTGCTTATGGCCGAACGGATAGGTTGGAGGTCACAGGTTCGAAACTACCTTAAGTGTCGACAGGCGCGCACCGATGATGATTCCCACTAAGAATGAAACAGCTATACGGCGATTTTCGGGTTTTCAGTTTAGGTTGTCGTCACTTAAAGGATGACAGCTCAAAGGAATATTTTGTTGAAAGTTTGTCCGCTTTCACAAGAGTTTTTTCAGTCTTGTACTCAGATGTCCAGTAGTGCATGTCCACAGCGATTTTTTGAAAAATTGACCTTAACGCGCGAGATGCAGATCTTGAATGTCTGTGGTGATGTAGTCTGCCCATCTGACTGGATTAAAAAAAGGCTCAGACGTTCAATCCAGCTTGCTTAGTGGTAACAGAATTTAAATAAGCCAGGTTACTTTTCTTTGACACCTGGACTTCACCGTCCTCCCTGAGGGCCCATCACAATAAAAAATAAATGTTCGTAAAAGCAATGCTAGAAAAACCTTTACATGGCCCCACCCCATCCTATGGAAGCTTATAGTCTAACCACCCGAACTCTGCTTATATGAGTCTGTGAGATCTGACATTTCCAAAACAGATCACCCCCGCGTATACGAAGTATTCGGTCATTGGTGGTCACGGCGAATGGTGCATTTGGGCTCATGTCGCCGATGTTCTACTCAAACTAGCGCTATCTACAAGAGGACAACCAAAAACCGGGTTTCTGAAAGTTAGGTCTGGCTTTGAACTACTTTATTTCCAAGCAATCTTCGGTGTCAATCTTTGAAATAGAAACTAGATAACTCTGCTTACAAAACTTGCTTTTGATCGTGCTTCAAAGGTTACCCACCCATCCTGCTACAGGAGAAAGTTACCGTGGACGTGAAGAACACTATGACGACTCAAGCTAAATCAAAGCAAAATATCGAACACCCGTCTGGTTGGTACACCAGAACCGTACACTCACAGCACTGGTCACTAAGGGAGACTGATTTTACAGCCCTTCCGGAGTGGCTAGCATTTTCTTTGGCAGGTTATCTGTTCGCACCAAGAAATGTCCGTCAATCCGAACGAAAAACTTGAGACCGGGTTTATCGGATGGTCAGTACTTCCCCGCTTCATTGGCTTTTCCCTCTTTTATCTTGGTTGTCTTTTATAAAGATGGAGAAAGCTTTACTCGGTCCTTCATTCAAATTGATTTGCCAAACAAAACATACCTTCCCTAAAACGGTTTCCATCTCTTTTTAAAACTAAGTGAACTGTCCTAGAGACTAATGCTGTACAGAATTCAAGGTCGAACGGTGCTTTACGTTGCACATGTGCATAATTTTTTTTCCATAAATGAAACAGCAAATAAACTACCCGGTAGAGTCCTGTACAGCGAAAAAGAACATCGCTGACCATTGTCGGTTAGCATCGTCTTTTTCTTTTTTGAATATAATTAGACTTATTTTACGTAGTGATGGATGTGAACTGATGTTTCCCACAGCAATGAAGTCATGGCCCTAGAATCAAACAAGGTGATCCGTGTCTTTTTTTAAATCGTAACAATTTTCTCATCTTTGGTTGACACAAGTGTACCTTTCATCTACGTATTCCGTACTATTACTAACGACCGTCTACACACCTTCAGCTTTGATCTATGCGTGGTTGGATGGTCTCTGGCACTTTTGAGCTTATACAAATGTTGAATTTCTGGAACTGGGGACTTGAAGAAGTCGCTTGTGGTCAGTGGCATGTTGATATTCCTCCGCAAAATGTGTAGCAAACAGGCTGCCTTGAGATTCTATTGAGAATCCATTTAATGGAGCGTAGGCTCAATTCTTGGATCCTGAAGTACTCGATCCACGACTTGGACAGAATATTAATCTCACATACATTTTAAGATTGCACACAGGGTGATCAGGACGCCATTGACCCCAAAGGACTCCATCTATCATGCAACTCCAGCAGTTCAGTATGCATATGGGCTAAAAAGTGAACTTACAAACTTCTCAGTTCGGATATTCATTGTTTAGGATTCCGAAGATCACAGCAACTCAGTACAGGTAAAGTGAAGAAATCGGTAGTAAAATGTTATTATCTCTATGTTTGCTTTGTATAAATTCAAGAATACCACCAGTATAGCGAGTAGTTTGGCTGATTCTCTAATAACCTTCTTGAAATTCCACCAATCTGCTTATCTTGCTTGAAGAAACTAACCGAAATTTGGGGGTCAAATTGTGGACAGTGTCGATGCCCACGTTTGAAGTCAATACGACCAACTATACAACAAAGGTGGGCCAAGAGTACAACCACAAATACAAGTTGGCAGGCTAGCAGTGGCGTCGTATGCCGTATCTCTTCATTTGCAATAATAAAAACCATACAGTTTACATTTTTCCTAATCTTATTCCTATTTATCCCTAAAAACAGTTTGTGCACAAGGAAAGTCCAATGAGCCTTTTACCTGAAAAGTCACCTGACAGGCCTGTCAACACCAGATTGTTTGAACTAAACCCAGTATAAATACAAGTTGATCACAACCCGTTGCTACAAGGTGGAATGCCAATACTTCTATCCCGAAGGCTGCGGATTCGTATGAGGTTCGGTATAAATCATCCCTGAGGTAATCAAACAGCTAAACGGTCTTCCTGAAATATTCGGAGAAGCGTACGTTCCCTTCTATGATGGAACAGCCACGATGAAACATAACTTTCCCATAAGTGAATGGGATTCGGGAATAAGTCTTACCCGTGTTTGACTGGTTATCTTGACACACGTGGATGAAAAGAACCGTTTTACCAAACTAAGCAGACAAACTAAAACTTCTGCTCGAAAACCATACTAATTTTTGGCGAAATGCCCAACCGATGAATCAAGTGGATCACAACTGAATATCTCATTTACGATATTTTTCACCAGCGATTCAACTAAATCTCCCTTTTGAAAATGTTTGCTCAATTAGAACACCAGGTTGACTGCATCTACCCGATGAGCTCCAATAAGGAGGACATCAATCATCGGATGTCAGGGAGTTTTCAACAACTCTATGAGTAACGTTCCATCAAGAAAATTCCATTTTTAATTATTTCGTCTGCTGGTGTATTCATCGTTTCTTTGGTAGTCACAAAAGTGAATTATTCGAACTGTTCCAAGTATTCGTACTGCGCTCAAACGGTAGACCAAAGTGTGTACTATAAAATACAAGAAAACCGAACAACAAATGCGTTTGGCTGAGTGATGCATGTACACTCAACGTCATCAGTTACTTATTGCTTCACCTATATTAAAGCTCTAAGCATGTACAGGCGTAGTTATGTGCGCCGAAGCGACCGGCAGCGAATCTGGTCAGAATGCTGCCGTAGGTCGTCACACACAACCCCTTATTCTGTTTATCGATCAGGTTGACGAAACAGTGGTCGTTTAGAAAAATGGAGGTCACTTGTTACATGACCAAAAACAACCGGTCGGTGCACATCTAGGTTTTTAGCATGAAACAGCTGACCAATGTTTTCGTTGTCCTCATAAATTGCTTTTTCAGTTGTATGTTAAGTCAGGTTAGTACCGCTACCTCATGGTAGGCTCTTGCCTAGAAGGTCGTGTGGGTTGGTTCACAATTTGAAAATGACAGCCGTCATGATATCAGCTAATAGCAGTCACCTCTACTTGCAGCGGGCAAGCACTGAGACAAGTTCGGTTAGTTCCACTTTACTGACAAAACTAATCTTAATCGAATTCCCGAAAGAAAATAGATCAGCAGTGTGATCAGCCCTCAATTAAGATGGCAGTTGATCCTGTCGGAATGAGGATGAAGAAGCTGTGTAGTACTTCTCAGCTTTCCAGAATAACAGTGACAGGAAGTTGCCTGGATGTCGTCTTGGGACTGTTGGAAGCAGGGTTGGATAAGGGTCTCTCCAACATGGCCGTATCGTGTTTAAGATTCAAAAGGCGTTGACACTCAAGGGTAACGGAAGGCAGCGTTATCTTGGGAGCTTGTTCAATCTTGTTCGATAGTCTCGCCCTGGTATCACTGTCTGAATGCGACTGAAGACCACAAATGAAAATAAGACTTGAACTGATCTTCGGACACGGTAAATAACTTGAGTTGTTTGCATTCAAGGTTGACCCTACCGGCATAATTGATATAGTTTTCAGATTCTTTTTTCGCAAGTTTGATACATTGGCAGCGGATATTAAACAAAGACTAACGGTCACCGAAAATCATTCAGCGTTGCTGCTTAGTTTTGTCAAAACTGAGATCTCGCGTGTTCTTTGGTAGGATGAAGTTAGAATGCCGTCTGCGTTCCGTTGTACCAAGTTTCCTGAGCAATAAGCGTACTCTCCAGGCATTATCTTTGTGCTTCAGTTCGACTTTGAAAACATCTCCGTAACGTCTGAACCACGAATCGAAGGTCAGGCTGGCATCAGCTTCATAATGGAACTCCGTGATGCTGTTGGCGATCGAACCGACTGAATTTGTATCTGGAGCAGGATTTGGTGGTTGCTGCGTCAATGTTTCCATCAAACGTAATCGCGCCGCTTCAAACTGATTTCGTTGTTGTTGAAGAATTTTTTTAAAAGCTTCAGTAGTTATTGTCATGGTTCTGTGGGTTCGGGTGTAGCCAATCTGTTATATCTAACTGCTGTTCCCACTCCAGTGCCTGGTGCCACAAAGAACTCACCGATAGGGCTACACAACAGCGAGCGCTTGCGAGTGGTTCACTGACAGGACGAGGCCTCTAGTGAAGATTATTAAACCTCTTCATATAGCCATTAGAGAAAGCTCCATTACAGCTCCGTTTGACCTATCTTAAAACACACCTCAACTGTCAACAAAATTCGTCCTACTTGTCCCATAGACACAAACGTCCTCCGCAACGAAGACTAGGATGCATCGGATTACTCTGTCACAGTATCTGACCGACCACACTGTGGTCGAATTTGTTCTTGAATTGATAGGGCGCCTCATAACACACCATTCTCATCTGCATAAAACTGTTTCAGTCCTCCCACTCTGGAGAAATGACCCATCAAATTTGCCCTGTCAAGGGTGAGCTTACAAGCTACTAGAGGCTTCAAAGATATTTTTAGAGCGCTGTACTTAACGTCACAATGTGATGTACTTTACCTGAAGAACACGATGACACAGGTCAAAATAAAGACAAAACCGTCGCGTCCTGCTCACACACATTCTGCTGAATCAAAAAGATATCAGCTAACAGAAAGTGAACCTGAAGACATGTGGCATTTTGTGCAAGCAGAGGCGTCAGGTACTAGCATCAGCGCTGGTCGTCCAATCAATCATAGCTACCCCACATAACCTTGTAAGTCAACTCATGAAACAAGTCAAGTCTGATAATCCGCCATACTTTCTTCGCGCTCGAACATACATTCGTTTGAAGAGTCATCAAACTGAGTTGGGTTATGCGATATCTAATGAAGATGGCAACCACTGACTTATCAGTAACATTCCAGCAAGATAAAGTTTCTTATAGTGCATGCACGCATGGATAAGTCTATTGAACCCAACGACAATGGTCTGAGGGCAGCAGTACTGTATTCAATACGATCACGTACACGGCTGGACTCAGTAACAAGATTTCAAAAGGTCCGAGGTGGATTTCGTAGACCAACGGTCTTTTCAATGCAATTAACCGGTCGTTCTCTCCGAAAACCGCTTCTGCGAACAACAACAGTCGTTTTGTTCAGAGGGTGTGGAGAACTATGGCAAGCCATCAGGCAGCCCAAGCATGACAATAGGTACCAGCACCACTTGTTTTTTTCGAGACACCGGCGCCATCCGTCGATCTCTTCAAGTTTCAGCGTAATGTCGAACCTCCTTATTATCATGTAAGTGTTACCGGGACCTCTCTATTAACACGCCACCAAGGCGCTAATGGATAACCTGGGAATATTCAACCAATCCTGCTGTTGATTCCTCCTGTGAATCAACGGTTATTTTTGTTTTACATTCTGGCTACTCATCATTAGCGTGATTTATGCCCGTTTATTACAACGCCGTTTCGTTTCTTTGCTTCTCGTTTACTCAGTTTTGCCCCTACCTAAGGTCTGCTTATTCTCTCGTAACTGATGTCAATATTTTTTCGCCTGTCCGTTTTCGCTTGCAAGTTCGTGTCAGCTCTACCTATTTTCGAGTGTCCGCTCTGACGGAAAAACGGGCCGCCCTAGGATCGAACTCCTCGGACGGCACGCGCGCGTGCTGTCCACCACACCGACCCGGCACCCCAGGGGACCCAATTTTTTAGAACCTTTATACCGCATCTGTCATATAGCCTTTGTTGAGATTTGTTTCAAACGGACCCAAGCATGCAATCCTATTTGGCACGTGACATGAGCTGCTGATTCGCGGTGTCAGCGAAAGACATTCCTTTACCTCTCGAACGTATTGATTGATTTCTGCGCCGTTATTTCTCTATACAGTCGATTTCCACTCGCTGACTGCCCGTTTCTTCACGTTTGCACATCACCTGGTACTTACTATTTCTTCCAGAAAGCCCCGCCCATACCTTCTGCTCCTGTCGGTTGCGCTATTATTGATTGTGCGTTTTACTTAATTCATGATGTTTATTTACCCGTTTGTCCATAGAACCAGTTCTTGGCAGTTCACAATACATCATCTGCTGCCCTCGTCCGCCTGTTCCTATTGCCTACTGGATACCAACGGCGTATAGTCTAATAGCCGCAATCGCTTTGTGTGGTCCTTAGCTGCCAGGATCTTACATCAGCGTTCAATATTACCATTATTATGCCAACAGTATATCGCCCACCCTCGACTCATGAACCGAACACATAAACTGCGGCTTGTTCTAGTACAATGCTCCTCCCGTATGAGAAACCTCCAGACTGAAAAACACCTCTGGCGCAAAACATTTGGTGCTTCAGATACTTTCAGCGGGACGCCTTTTATACAGTGACCAACAAAGAAATACTTCCCAACCCCTTCACATCTATGGAGGAATCACCCGTCGCAAGTGTCCGCACTAGTTTGTCTACATTTTCCGGCCGGTCAGAAAAACAATTGCTAAGCACATATGTGCACTTTCGTTGTTTTTACCGAATTCTCTTTGCCCCATGTCAAACAGACAAACACCTATCACTTCATAGACAAATAGCATTTTCGCATTTTTTCCGCGGGATACTTAAAACTGAGGCCAGGCGCAATTGCGGACCCTCGCGTTGTGCTATCCGTCTTCCCTGAGAGGCTCCTAGTTTATAAGTGAACAGTCGCGACATCAGTAAATGTCACTGGCGCGGATCGACAGCACCGCTTCAGTAGCCGGGTATAATAGTTTGATGAGGACGATGGCAGGCCTTGCATTTCTATGTATGGATAGACTGCCGTAGAAAGAAATTACTGATGAGGTCGATGGAAAAACTGGACGCCTCACCACAGATTTTGCCAGTCTTGTGGCTCATCGGACAGACCTAGTCCCTGAATTTCCATCCATTTATTGCTCAAATTTGCATACATGTTGCGGTGAGCATTCATACACAAGTTTGGTCTTCATTGACGGGAGCCTTAGTCGAAATGCATCTGAACCTGGCAACTTAGTTTGTCAACTGAAGTGTAAAAGATTCGCGATTGCTTGTATGAATTCCGACACACAAAAAGTATGAAAAAGGATAAAAATGAACAGAACTACGAGGCAATTTCCCGTGCAACCGTGTTGGAAACCCATTTGGGAACTATCAAACTGAACACATTTCGGCCGTTAAGAAAAAACTGTCTTCTGTTCCTCTCAAATATAACTCTGTCTCCTGACGACGTGAACCTGAAGCTGATTGCTGAAATCATATTTGGGAAAAAAACTGAAAGCACTGCTCCTAGTGCAGCAGAAATTATTTCAAAAAGACTGAGGAATCACGTCTAGGAAGCACACCATAGAACACGGGGGAGGGCATTTCTTTTCTCCGGCTCAGATGACGGGATAACAAACTTAAAACAGAATAGTTGTCGATCTGTTCCCATCAAATAACTAATGTGTACTGTGACGTGAATCCTAGCACCGTCGTTGTTGACAGCATTGTACGCACACAAGCTCGCTGTATCTTCGAAACGTAGTGTAGAACTGTAGCACAGAAAGCTGCCTTTTGGATTCCTCTTCTCCTTTGGTCGACGTAACCCCTCAAAATGTGTCCTTGAGGGGAGGAGTATTACATCATCACTCTTTAGTGAAAATCGCACACTACATTTTCTTCCGTATCATTTCCGCTTGTTACTTGTTTTTTACTCAGAGCTCCTGCCAAATATAGTTCCCGCAAACTTATTCCCCTATAAACCGTCTCCATGTGTACACTCACCTATCATTCCTCGTGTGCGGACTACTCACTTTCAGGTCACCCGATGCTTCACCGGGTTACACCATCACCTTGCAGTAGACGCCCCTCCATGACTGGTTCATTCTGTCACTTCAGTACCGGATGCAAAACCTAGTACAGTAAGCCTGTTGTTCACCGACTACACTGACGCTTTTGGTAGCATAGACAGAGACCACTTACCGCAACTTTTTACTCAAACGGGAGGCGAACAGTGTTCCGTCAATATAACTCCACAGACCCCACACAGTCCAGTCGTGCTTGGCAGATTCTTTTCTTCAACTGACAGTAGCGTGCCTTCCGGGTGCTTTTTCCCCTTGCTTGTTTGTGCACAGAGTGCATGTTCATCGCTGATTCCCCTATTCAATGCAAATACGCTGATAACGTGGCGATCGGTTGCGACTATCGCGTCTTGAGCAAAGCGGCAACTACGAACTGCAATGAGCGATGTTGCTGGCTGGTCCGGCGAACGCTCTCTTGCTCTCAGTGTCCCAAAAGACCAAGAATTTATTCTCTCCCTCACATCCGGGACAACTACTCAGTCAGTACCCATCAGAATGCCACTCCCCAACACTGTTACTGTGAAATGACCAGGTTTCATTGTCGAAGTGGTCCCCGTTGTCCAAGCAGTGTTCACTAGAGTTCGACGTCTAGTTTTTTATGCTGAGACCGAGGACGCCCTCTGTTCCCCTCACCATTATTTCTTACGGCAGTAAAGCATGTGTCAACACATGTTGATGCGTGACAATGACGGATGAGCATTATTTCTAGGTTTGTTAATGCGTGTATTCCCCTCCCGAACCGTGTTTGTTTCTCTCCTCTTTCCGAAACTCCTTGAGAACAAAGTGCCCTACTATCAGGTCACTACACTGCACCTTTTAAGGTGTAGTGGGATGGCAAGCAAGGACTATCATTGTTGACTTCGCGCATAATGGTGTTTGTCCCGAATTCATCAAACGAATTCTTCCTTACATTTTTCACCTCCTTCACCAGCCGCTCACCAAAGCCAAGTCCATCTTCTACACCCGCTTTGAGTGTGAACCCACCAGAACATGCATTCAACGCAATTCTGTGATTCCTTACCTGACTCGTTTTCCAACCGTCTTGTTGACCATACAAATCATGCTTCTCATATATCATTAACTGGTAATTTTCACTCTATATTCTCAGCTCATGCACTATCGCTTGTAGATGAGTAAAACTTACACTACGCCCTTCTAATCCCAACCTGGAACCCTGTTAACACCTGTGTAATAAGCTTGCATCGCACCCACTCTTGTGACACGCTGGTTGGTGAATAATCCAGGCAAATTACGGAGATTTAGCGAAATATTCTATCACTTCCATCTGGCAACTTGTAAATGTATATGGTGAAAATCCACCTTCGGGTGTCTGCTTGCGTTGACTATGTTGCATGCAGCATCGATTTGTGGTCAATCGACTTACAGGGTCAGTCGTCGGTTTAATATCTTCAAGCCGTTTCTTCGTGTCTCTACTGCCAAGAACCGAGTGAAAGCCAACTGCGTACTTAGATGGCTATTCTCACCTTGTACAACCCGGGGCTAACCCGGTCTTCCGAAGAGAAGAGGGCTAAAGTACGTTAAAATTTGAAATAATAATAACAACAATGATTGCAACAATAATAATATTCGTCCGGCTGTAACAACCCCCCTTTTTGGTGCCATGCCACCCGAAGGAAGCAGGAGAGCTGAGATACCGTCAGGCTGCCCACGCCTAGACAGGAGCAATCGAGATGCCGAGGTTGGATTCGAACCACGTACCTTCCGGTTAGTAAGTTTGTTCCTTAACCACTGAGTTATCTCCAGCTGCATTAAAAGTTATCCTTCTTTTCACGTTTGAGTTGAAAAACTGTCGTGTTGAAAATAAGTCAAAGTTTTATGATACTGTTCTGCTAGTAATTCCATTGTTTGTGACAGGCTCTGCTAACTGAGGTTCCCGTTCGTTCTGAGAGATAACTTGTTGATCCCCATGTGAATTAACGGTGATCAGCGGTAATTTTCTTTGTGTTCTGACAGACAGCAGGACAGTCGTGAGCTCCAGACGAGGAATCGTGACGGCCTTCAAAGGAGCAACACGAGACTTGCCCCACACAAAGTAACATTGTTGGTGGCCCTCATTCCGCAACCGAAGATAAAGAACTCCTCCGTAGGACCTTTCTGAGGCATCCGAGAAACAGTAGAGTTCGTAAGATTGGGAAACAGCATCCCTAGAGGACAGGCATCTCGAAATTCTCAATTCGGTGAGAGCAACCATGGATCGTCTCAACTTTTGCCACGCTTGCACGATTTCGACGCTCACTTATTCATCCCACTTAACCTGAAGCCTACAAAGCTGTTGGAACAGTAACCGCCCAGGCAGTAGAGCCGGGCAGACAAATCCCATGGGGTCATACAGAGGGGCTATAAGTGACAGCATTCTTCGCTTCGTGGGAGTTTCAAACTGGGTATCCACTTGAAACAGGAATTCATCAGTCGACATGTCCCATTGAACCCCAAGTGTTCGATGTCACGAAGGCGGTTGCAGATCTACATCAAGGTTCCGCTGTGCACGATCCTCAACAGGGATTTTAGCTAAGAGGATAGGTTCATTTGTCGACCATTTCGTCAATCGGAATCCGCGGGCTGCCAGGGCTACCTTCAAATTAAAGGCGACGGTCGCAAGACGTTCTGGATAAGTGGCACTGAGCAGCAAATCGTCTACATATAATGCCTCTTCCGCTGCTAATAACTCAGCGTGGTTCGAAACACTGGCGTGGCTCCTGATGGCATGCTTCAGGGCGAAACTGGCGCAGAAGGGAGACGACGTTGCGCCAAACGGGTGTACAGTCATACGGTAAGTCTTCGGGGCCTGCTCAACGTCGCCATGTTCCCACCATAAGAAACGTAACACGTCTCTGTCGGATTCGGGTACCTTCACTTGATGAAACATCGACTCAATATCTGCCGTAACTACGTACCTGTACTGGCGGAAACGAAGAAGGACTCCGAGTAGACTATTCACGATGTCTGGACCAGTGAGCAGCTGTGAGTTTAGGGAGTTCCCTTGCACTTGACATGCACAATCGAAGACAACTCTCACCTTATTCAGCTTGTGAGGGTGAACCACCGGATGATGTGGCAAGTACCAAATTCGCCCAGTACGCTCGGTCTCGGGGTGATGATTGACAGGTTCAGCGTATCCTTTGACCAGATACTCACTGATGGCTATCACATAGAGATCGTGGAAATGCCTGTCATTGATGAGTCTCTTACCAAGTAAGTTGAGTCTTTGACGAGCAATAAGATAACAGGAACTGGTTAGTCAATAACGCAAGATCAACAGGCTTTTTTTGTCATGTCTGGCGAACATTCCGGTAATTTTCCCGACCTTCCTCCGCTGGAGTACTTCCCCCCGACGCCCGAGCGAGAGCTCCCCACCGATCTGAAAGACAGAGCTGCTTGGTTAGAAATGGAGATGGCCAAGGTCCGCCGAGAGATGGCTAACCTCCAGGTTTTTGCTACCGCTACAGACAGAAGACGCCGAGGCTCCGTTGGAACTCCTTCCTATCCAGTTGACCAGGAAGAGGCAGCTACCCCCAACTATCCGGTGACGCCTCTAAAGAATCCACAGACGACGTCTACATCATACCCACATCTTCCAGAACTACTTAACCTCTGTATGGGTAAGCCTCAGAGAAACGTATCAAAGTCCGATGGTAACCCTCTAAATTACTGGAAGTTTCTGAGGGGCTTCACCAGTGGGGTCGCTCAGTACGTTACAGATCCCGCAAATCGTCTGGCCTTCCTGATCGATGCGTGTGAAGGCGAAGCACGAGAAGCCATCGATCACTGTACGATACTCGAGCCAGAACAAGGCTACCAAGAAGCCTGGAAGATCCTGGGTCGCCGATTTGACAACCCTTCGGTCATTGCAAGGTAACATATTGCGTCCATCACCACCGGGCCACCCATCAAACCGAACGATGCCAGCTCCCTACTAAAGCTAGCTGACACAATGGAAGCATGTTGGTTAGTTCTCTCGCAGCTGAATTACTCATCCGAACTCAACACCAGAACGACCATAGGGGCTATCACTAACCGTCTCCCGACTACCATCCAATCGCATTGGTTCGATCGAGCCTCGGAAGTCCTCAGGAAGAACCGAGAACCCAGTTTCGTTGATCTGACAGATTATAGTCAAGACCGAGCAGACTCGTTGTCGGTTAGAGAGTCCTGTCTGCCGAGTTTTTCCCCACCGAGTACCAGTAGATCAGAACGCCCACACAGCTTCGTAACGACACCATCGCCAAGGTTCTCTACACTCATGACGGCTTCTGTGGCTAATAAGCCTAGCAATGGAGAAAATAGTACGACGGTGACCCGTCCGTGCTTGTACTGCGGCAAAATACACTACCTCGATCAATGCCCGCAATTCGTCCGCCTAGACACTGGTTCCCGAGCAACGTTCGTCCACTCAGCTGTACTTTGCGAACTTTGCCTCAAGCCAGGACATAACGCGAAACAGTGCCGATCGAGGCGATGTTGCGGACTTAATGGCTGCGAAGGTTTACACCACCCGTTACTCCATCCGCCCACTCAGCCTTTAGCTAAGTCAGCGAGGCCAACATGCCAGGAAGAATGCCGCTCAGACCTCAGCGTCAACTGTGCCAGCGGATCGTGCAGCCGGACGCCCGTGGCGCTTGGCGTATTACCTGTAACTCTTCGTGGCCCCCGTGGAGTTTGCAGAGTCAACGCACCTCTTGACAGCGGTTCAGACTCTACGATGTTGAAAGAGGATGTAGCCTTAAATCTCGGGTTATCGGGATTGTCCACAAACATAAGCGTCGCTACTCTCAACGGTCAGAATGAAGTATCGACTACTCGGGTCAGTTTTGATATAGATACATCGCCACCGGCCGAGACGCCGCATTCTATCAAGGCATGGACCGTTCGTCAGCTTCCGTCGATTACCCGAACCTTGCCAACGAAAGAGCAGTGGTCTAAGTGGGATCACTTGAAAGGAATCCCGTTCGAAAATGCCGGAAGCCAACCAATATCCCTGTTGATCGGGATGGACGTACCGATGGTACATTGGGTGCTGGAAAGCCGAACGGGCAGGCCACATGAGCCTTACGCTAATCGAGCACCACTCGGATGGGTCCTTTTTGGGCCGATAAATAACACAAACGACAGGTTGGCCCGGATCAACCAGCTCAGCAGCCATGTGGAAGACAATCTGGATTCAGAGTTAGAGGCCATGTTCGACACAGAGTTCCAGAGACCCACCATCATACAAGCGCTCCGCGTCGCAGGCTGACGAACAGGCATTATATAGTATAACAAAGATTGGTTAGTGAATACAGCAGAACATGTTTTCGGTACATTTTTTTCAAGTTGTACGTTCGCGGATGATCAGACGGCAATATTGGATGCAAATGAATGAGCACGACGTACATGAACCAACAAGTTCTAGTCATGATTAGGAAGACTTGTGCATGCAGTGCTGTCATCTTTTTGTCTGTGCAGTATTGATAATGGGGGGAGGTTAGCTGGACCATGACAAGCCCAACATGCAAACAAGGCATTTTTGTTTTTTAGTGTGCGGTGCTGTACTGATACAAATTGATAAAACTATAATGACACCAATTTACTGCCGGCTTATCTCACACTGCTTACCACTGCCTTCCGGACACCACAGTAAGTGCGGCCTACATAAACGTGAGTGTGAACCTGGGAATGACAAGCATCGTAGCTGGGGTCAAAGGAACTCCATTCCACAGTGCAACTTTGATAGTGGCGTGAATGTTTCATTCCGGTTGGTCGTCCACTTTAATGGTAAACAGGACTTATGCAAATAAAATGCGAAATAAAAAGAGCCGGTGTTGCATGCGAAGTACGCACCAGCCAGTTACTACTGCTGAAGTGCTGTCGATAACGACGATGACGTCAACATCAACTTTTAGAACATCATCTTAGGTCACCATTCTCTTCCATTGAAGTTTGTCACTATCACCTGTAACGCTTGTTCGACCGAAATCATACCTATGCTGAGGTACCCATTGTTTGGGTAATAACTTTGTGTACAATCACGTTTATGCAGGATAAATGGCTGTCGCAACGCAAGGGTATTTTTCATGAATTGGTAGCACAGCGTTCAAAGCGAACGACGGAATCGTTGCACCAGTACCTCTAATGAGGAATTTTGCACGGAGAAGTGGAAGCTTACAAGCATCTGTGAGTGAAGTTTTCAACTGGCGGAGTTGAATTATTTTGTTATCGGGTGGGGTTGCGGTGTCGGTAAACAGTAACGAGAGAATCTCATGTAAACGTGTGACAAATCCCCAGCTTTGTTGTTCGCAGTTAATAGCAGTGCTGGACATATACTGGTGCTCCATTGCTCTCATAGCTGACCAAATTAAGAAATCCACTTCACATGGTGCGCTTTCGTTAGTTTAGAGGTGGCATCTTGATCTGCTTTGTTTGATCACTTTATGCCTACTGGCTAGTTCGGTAAAATGGTTCCAATTGAAATCTGTCTCACACAACCCTTACCTTTTGTTCATTACTGGGGAAGGTTTTTTCTAACTCACAGTGATCTCACAGAGATCTTCTATCCGTCATATGTGAGTAAAAGAAAAACCGACCATCTAGGTGCATCTTTTCACCGGTGGATGCACTGAAAACAGAAATGAGCTAGTAAACCACGGATGATTTTGGAAAACAATGATTTTAGCATGGAGGTCATATCATTTCTCCATCAAAGCTGTTTACCGAGCACCACCTTCACCTATGCTAGCAATTAACAAGCTCCTACGTACTCTTACTGACGGTCTTGCTCGCTGTCAACAAAACAAAGGAACCTAAAAAAATTTTGGAAATGGAAACCGTTTGCATGAATAAAATGAGCCATCTGCATGAAGCAACACCGAAGCACAAAGGAACACGCATTCGAGCACATAGAAGTACGCATGAATGTAAACAAGCACAACGAAGCAGCACGTTTAAAGCAAGCATATACACCAAAGCTGTACATGGGCATCAGAGCGCAACATCTGATTTTATTCAAACGTTTGCTCGCAAAGAAAACACCAAAAAATTGTTATAATGGGGGTTGAAGAAAACAGCTGCGATGGTACCAAAGTGCACAGTATGGACACTGCACCCAGCTGATTGTCCGTCCTTCGTTCTCCTCGAGATCTTCTAGACCGCAATCAGCACATATGTTGTCATCTTCCAGGAATTCTTGCAAAGTTGGTCCTGTAGTTGGTCCATCGATGACTTCCGCCCGAGAATGGTGCCTTGCGTCATACAGTGCCACGGTCCTTTGCTCCCCAGTTCGGATGGCTGGAACAGTTCCCTCCTCATCCGAGCTTCCATTTTCGGCGGGATATTCTGGGTGCGATGTAACAAGTCCTTCGGGGAATTCCGTCTGCTGGAGAGCGGGAGCATCCAAATTCAGTAATGTTGCCTGCGACAGTTGGTCGTAGTCCGCGATGCTCGTGTCCGTGGTCTGGTTGATGGGGGGCGGGAAAGTGAATGGCTGGATTTCTTGCTGACCCGTATGCTCAACCATACTGCAGCCATGAAGTGAACATGTCGAAACGTTCATTATCAAAGCGTTGATGCAGTGCTCGAACATAATTCAAGGCCATGTTCAATGAGGCCCGCGGGGGTTGAGTTCCACGTCGTGGCGCATCCAAAGGAACGAATGAAACGGCCATTGCACCGTTGTTTTCCCGAGTCCAACGGGAGCAGACCGGTAGTTCGGTTGCTTCCACTTTATGTTCCATTGCGAAGTGTATCAGATGTAGACAAGGGATTCCGAACGCAACAAATTTCCTGCATGTGCAGGTTCGGTTTGCGTGGCTGACTGTGTCTTGTCGACTATCCCTCATTATCGTGGTGTGCTCGTTGCTGCTCACAACCGTAAGCGGATGGGTTGAGCACAAGTCGGATGCCATTTTGGAGATGGCGTACGGCATCAGCCGACGGCATAGGCTATCCAATTCAGGATGCCCGACAATGCGGAGATCGCGACGAGACGCATCCGATATGGCTTTCTGACGGTTCCATATCAGGTATGTCGCGCTCATCCGTGACACTCGTATGGCTTCCCATTGTCCGATTCGTCCGTTGAGCAGTTCCATCTTGAGGCATCGATTCATGGCCTCAACCATGTTGGTGTCGTGAATTCCGTACGTTGCTCTACGCGGCATCCTACAGTTGGCTCATTTCGAAGCATTAGGCAAGATGAATGAATTTATGTACATAAAAAAAGAGGGACCACTTATGCGAATAAGTTCTAGGGAGGCTAAATACCTCCAAAAGTTAGATGTATACATGACCGTAGAAAAACGTCTAAAAGAAGTGGACAGTGGAAAACAATGTTAACAATGTTACGTATTAGGTGAACTCGACATCATAAACGATTAACAAAGGGGAATACACTACTTATTGCGTTTGCGATGGCCAGTGCACCATCAGACATGATGCACTTGACGTGAGAACCACCACCAACAAATTCGAGAAAAGTCAGTAGGAAAGTTCTCACGTCATTGTCAGTTGCCCGCCACAGAAAACCAATGGCCACTGAGAGACTTTTACGACAAC
This sequence comes from Clonorchis sinensis, assembly GCA_003604175.2. Lineage (NCBI taxonomy): Eukaryota > Metazoa > Platyhelminthes > Trematoda > Opisthorchiida > Opisthorchiidae > Clonorchis > Clonorchis sinensis. The sequence goes on along the minus strand of CM030369.1, from coordinate 29,366,484 downwards.
CGTCTATAGTAAGTAGCTGATACAAAAAATATTTCTGTTGGTTTGTAGAAAAAGTACTATTACTAAGAAAGCTGGGAACCTTCGGAATAGTCCAAGCATTTCCGAGGTTGAATATACAGAATGCGAAATTCTATTGTTTTCATCCCGCAAACAGTGGGCTCGTCCTTGTGCGTTGGATTGGGTTTCTAAACTGAGGATGTAACCTGTGGAAAGTATATATTTAGCAACATAAATAGGACATACTTGGGTTGTTCCGCCTGAATGTTCCCAACGTCACTTTTGTTGAGATACTTGCCGAATTTTGGTCTCACGTAGAAGCGGATGTTGAAACAGCGGCTTCGGCACTCAAGCATTGGGCGTATAATCTCCAGTTCCTCTGGATTTAGTCAACGGTTGCGGTTAAACCACCTGGATGCTTCGGCACCCAGAAGTTCGTGGTTGTGATTCATATTAGATCGGGTTATTCTGAAAGAGGTACCCAGTCTGCCAACGTTGAAGTGCTCCTGGCGCTGTATGTGATCAGCAGCCGGCGGCGTTTCCCGTCGTTAGGACGACGTGCAAATCCTTTCCGGTGGCATTGGTACCTGATCGACGTTTTGCCACCGGAAGAACTTGCTTTGGAGGTTCGCACGCTGTAGTACGATCCTGAAATCCTCACGAACTGCTTGATGTAGTGCACGAGTTCGTGAACGTTGCAAAATAGGCAGCTGCCCAGGCTTTCTCTGAACATGGTGGCAACGTTCACTGCGTACCCTTCAGCAGAGACAGGGGCAATTGCAACGACCGATTGCGTAGTTGAGGAAACCATAACGCGTGTGCCTCACAGGCAGGCGCGGGGAGTTATATAGGTCACATCCACAAATGGACATGCGTAATCAGCTCATATTTTGATGGAAGATCACTACTGAAAGCGTGGCCAGTAGTGTAAATTAAACGAGAAAGAACACATTTGGAGTTTCGGACACAAATGAGAGATCAAAGAGTGACATTCCGAGGTGTTATAAATAGGTGGTCAAAAGTAAGCAGAACGCTTCCGTCGGGCTATGGTCCAAAAAATATTTTTGCAACACCTGACGTTGAGATTCAGGCGGCGTGGTTGAAACCACCTGCGATGGGGTAACGAACCCCATTCCTCAATCTTTCCACCGCGTCAACAGCAACGTAAAATCCAGGCAAATGTTCATCAGGCTCAAACTTGACCATTGTCTTGTTCTAGCTGTGAAGAAAGCGTCACACATTTACCAGAGGCTATCGCTCATGGACCATGTCACCCATGCGTATAAACGCGGCCCATTTAGCTCAACAATGGGAGCGACGCGAGTTTCGCTCACTGTGTACACTCAATTTGAGAAGCTTCAAGAACCGAATCCCAGTGGGCCTCAATGACTGGCGCCATATTTGCCACCTGAATATATACGTCCGCAACGGTAAACCGTGAAAGAACTCCCCAAACGTACTGATTGTTTCTGCGCCGTTATCACCCTATACGGCCAACTCACACTGACAGACTGTCCGTATATGTATGTTTGCACATCGCTTAGTGCTTACTTGTTGTTGCTTCTAGAAATCCCTGCCGATTCATCGACTATTTTCTGCTCCTGCTGATTGCGTCACTATCGATTGTACGTTCGCTTACTTTACGATGCTTACTAACCCGTTGTCTGTATAACCAGTTCCTGTCAGTCCTCAATACATCTTGTGCTGCCCACGTCTGTCTGCTCCGATCGTCTACTGGCTACGAACTGCGTATAGTCTAATCTAATAGTCGCAATCGTCCTATGAGATCCATAGCCGCCCGGATCTTACATAACTTCTTCTGAGAAAGTAACATGATGAGGCTAAAATCGATCAAACTGCTGATTAAAACACTGGCTTGTGGTCATGCTGACCCACGGCTATTCGCGAGAAAGCGGCTAATTCGTGTGGAAACAATCCCATACAATTCAGCCTTTAGACCAAAAGTGTGTTCATTTATCAATGAAATATGGTGAGAGAGTGGGAAGAGGAGGACACAACATGTAGAACAAAAACGAGGAAAATGAAGTGGACATGACAAGGGAAGTGGAAAAAGTTCGAGTTATGGCTACAGAATTGGGCATCAATTAGGAAGCATGGGAAACAGGGAAGGGTAAGACAGTAAAGGGAGACGACAGTCAGTTACACGTATAAGGTGAGGAAAGTTAGGTAGGTGGGGGACCTTGGTTGCCAATCGAAGCTACGGGACTAGAGACTGTACTACTGATGGGCATGGAAACGCCTCCTTCCGCGGAAGTTGGTCCAGAATCAGGATTTGGCAGAGGTGTATTTGCCCTTGCTCCTGGTGTAGCACTCGTAGAAGGTGGTTGTGGATGCGGGTGTCCATGCGGTTGGCCTTGTTGATAACCGTGTGGATGGGATGACGGTTGCTGTTGTTGACCCATGTGAGGTGGATACGGCCCCCACTGGACCTGCGTACCGTGCGGCTGTGGTGGCAGGGTTGGTTGGTACTGACCTTGGTGTTGTGGTGGTGCAGCGTAAAAACCACCGGGAGGCATATTGCCTGACGGTCCGTAAGATGCTCCAGCTGGCATTGATGGGTGTGGATAGCCTGAGGACAAAAAACAGGGCGAATTAGGAAAAGAAACTACTTGGAACTATTTGAAAAAACATCACGTTTATCAACAGAATCTTCTGGGTCTCGGGCATTTAACAACCTAAGAGTCAACTAATCAGACCACAATGAAGTGTAAATAATCAATGGGCCAATAAAGAACGAGAAAATCAAGCTGTCTACTAACCAGTGAAGTCAAAGACAAATACGGTTAGTCAAATCACATAACTGCACGCGAGAGCGGAAGTGATACCTAGTTAATCGGGAAACTGACGACAGTTCTTCGAGTGATAATAGGATGTTTGCAAATCATTCACCCAGGACAGTGAATAGGTCGACAATGAACAACTGTCATTCGCAATCTGGAGCGTCTGAACAAACACCCATTATTCGCTCGCGCACAGGGCAAATATTGTTTTGACGGTAAAAATCAAAGTATACGGTGCGATCCACATCCTATCGTTTTGTTCGCTTGCTCATAAATAGCCAGTTTCATTCGGCTCCACGTACCGGCCATATAAGTGTTGGACAGGTTAGTTTAGATAGCCTGACAGAACCATCTGGTCCTGTTCAATAAGAGTTAGGGTACACCGGGCACACAGGCGAGAAGAGGCCCCTGTGAGGACGTTATCCAGAAAAAGCTAATGACCTGTAGAAACAAAACAGAACTGAATAGAAGCCAAGGCGGTGGTTTGACGGACTGAGTCAGATTCCATTCTTGGCTGCATGACATGGACAACTACTATCACAAAGGAGTTCAAATGTCGCACTCATTCCATACCACGCGGTAACTCATAGATAACCTAATCAGCACATCAGAAAAACTTTGGAAACGCTCGCGTGGGAGATTAGCCAGCAAGCCCCCTCGATAGGCAAACCCACAAGTGCTGATTCGATTGCAGCTGTGTCGGCTTGTTGTAGCAGAGTCCTGGTCACCGAATGACTCCAATAGCCTACCTTATTTGTCAACAGGACTCGGGGATAGGTAAAACTCATAGTCAAGCCATTAAAGGCCATGGAACAAACGTTTGGTAGCAAACTGGCACGCGCCAGGATCATAAACACGTACTTTCGTCACTAAGAATTGCGCCCTCGCGAACAGTCACGGCCTATGGGTTCCAAGACCTGAATTACGAACGCCCCCATCTCGTATTGATTACGCTTCTTCATAAATACGATCTGTGACGAATACTGTTGTTATTCATACTACGATACTTTTTTCAACTCAAGATTTTCTTCTGTGAATGAATTCAATCTATGGTTTAACAAGCCGATAAACGGTGTGAAGCATTCCCGTCTTTTATTGGAAGTCAACAATTCGAACCCATGAACAGACAATATACCACTCAGCCACGAGAGGCTGATCCGCTGCACGATTACTTGGTACAGAGTATAAGGCCGAAAATCCTTCCATCGCAGAACCCACATCATCTGGTTCCACAGGTGCCGACTTCTCAGATGGAAGGTTCATTTATCGTGTAAGTTATTCTTACTTCTGAGCTACTTAGAGGTGATTAGTCGTATGAGTGTGTATCTTCTTAACGGAGAACCCAGTGACAACCAATCATGCTGAAAAGCAGAGGAAATGTACAACGGTTCTATTCTTACTTGGAATCATCAATAGTGGACACCTCCAAGGTGGTTCGCAATCTCGTAATCTCCCGGCTAGCAAAGACTAAACTGTTCGACCACAAGCGGCCGGTCAGCATGGATTGTGATTAACTCACACACAGATTTTCCAGTTACAGGACGAAATCTCCATTCAAAAAATACTGTCGCTGGTTACCACTTGACTCGGTGGCATTCTGAAACCTTTATTCTAAGTCAGAAACGTTACAGGGACCACCAAAGGCTGAAAGATGTGGTGTCCGCTGTCACTGATGGACAACGGAAGGAACTATACAAGGAAAACATCGGATTCCCTTCGGAACAACAACAAGTGGGTAGTTGGGTAAATTGAAAAATACTACTAATGATGGGAGAGGAATTTGGTCGCACCATCCGCTGGATGGGCAAGGCATAACTAGAATTGAATAAGGGCAGGTTCAGAATGTATCTCCGGTTCACTGACAGTGTCTCCGCAGGATGTCTGTTGCTGCTATCCCCTATCAATCATATTCAGGTCAGGCTCAGACCACTTTCAGACCCGGCCGGGGTTTCCGAATCCAACCTCATCCGACAAACCGAAGCCAATCTATGTCACCTGATGCTTTCAGTGTTTGTCGACCGGCAGAACAGTAATTCGGGACTGCATTCATCTCAATTTACAATCCTATCGTGATCGGCCATGCTTCAACACTCTTCAGCGAACAAGTCTGAGCTCATTATGACGCTCTTCAACGTCTGGAAGGCTTGTGGTTCGGTATTGCACGGCTATCAGATCTACCGAGACATTCAAGACATCGTCCTTCCAAGGTCGATCCATCGTGCACTAAAACAAGAACGCTGTAGTAGTGTGTCAAGTGCGGAGGCCGACTGCCGCGGATGAATGAGACAGTGAGTTACACCCTCTGACACTGCTCACTATGGTAACGGATGAGGATGACGGAATGCCAACACTGTAATTTATACCTCAAGTCCATGACACCTCGGCGGATGGCTTTGTCTTCGCCATCGATTGGGTCGTGTGAGCACAGAATCTGGCCCGTTTTGAAGACAAGATTGAAGCTGTTAAAATCGAGTTGGTGAAAGCTGGTATGATACTTAGTGTGGCATACTAAGACATAGAACAACGATCGACCGTAGTATCAGTCGAACGCCTAGGCTTCGCCGAAGAAGTCATGAAACCTCTTGATCCAACCGCTACCGCGACTTCCTTTGGCACACACCTCATCCTTAAGGGGGGAAATCTGTTATCACCACTTATCGGTGGGACGATGCGCGTCCTTTTGAGGCCGTATCAATGGAAAGAAGTTACGGAGGATTGCCCCTTATCGAGGAGGACACTCGCCTACGCTCGACCAGGCCCATCACAACACACTAAATCAGGCAACCTGCTGTGGGCTGTCTAGGTGGAGCCAAAGATACCCTAAGTAGCCGAATCCACGTCATTAAAAGGGAGAAGGATGTTGGAATCCAAACTCCAAACAAAATAATCCCGCTATGGCAAGAGGAGCGCGCGAAAATGTTTCCTCCGCACAGTGTCAAACTGGGCGCAACGAGATCAATGATCTGTCGTTTGGGCCGATTGCTAGTGCTCTCAGCATTCCGATCCACGTCCTGGGTAAGCCGGCGACTACCAAAGAAGAGATGAAAATTGGTGAGATGACACCATAAAAATTTTGACGATCATGTCTTTCCGAGTGGCGGCTTGCGATTCCAAAACATGTTCCCCCACATGATCATGTGTGATACTACCTTCCTGACAACCTACTCAGGACGAGAGAGGGCGCTCGGTATGATCAAGGTAATCTGGTGAACTGTTGACGGAAATGTGGCTAGCTGGTGAATTCGGTACATATCTTTCTACACAACTGGAGCACATTGTGTTCATTATGGGGTTAAAATACCTCACCGACTCTAGGCCTATAGTGCCTTCGAGTGTCACGAATATCGTGATCATTGTTTGGGGAGCATACAGAAACGGCAAAGGACGCGATAATGATGGAACTTCTTTTATTATCTCGTTCCGGTGCATCACTGAACGCTCTTTTAATTTTTTTGGTCCAGGAACAAGCCACCATTCCAAATCGTGGTATGTTATATCCCCAGCCCGTCCAGGCTCTAGTTGAACGGAGGCTTTCCAGCAAGTGATCTATGCATGCTTACCATTCTGTGATCTCTACTGAGTGACAGTGGCAACTCAGGTGCGTTATCTGGTTGAGAACTAACAACCATCTGATCTAAGACTAACGGGTGGCAAATTGTTTGATGTATTTAGCAAAGGCCGTTCTTTCATGCCAGTGTCTTTCACACTTGATCCTACGTGGCGGACACTTTGCGTCTGACGGGAAAGCCTTGAAGAACAATGAGCACTGCACTTATTCGTTGCTCTCAAAGGGTGAACTTTTTACCCATGCTACACTGAATTTCATCCTTCTAAAGTGATATGACATGCCTTATTAAACCAGTGATGATACACTTCGAAATTTATCTTTTCTTACGTCATCCTGTAGCGTACGCTTATGGTGCTTGTCTCCTCGTGTGTGGTCATGTTCTTCAAAAGTGAATTATTCCATTAGAAAATTCGTCAAGTTTTGACAAACTTCATTCTCGTGGTTACAGCTCTTAGGGGAGGAGCGATCATCAGAATTAAACATGCATCCCAGTCAGTCAAGTCTCGCCTAAATTCACAAATGCCCTGCATAACAAACACCAAAACGCTGCCCGAAAAAATGAAGCAAAATATAGCGATAAGTATCTGGAAAGCATAAGCAAGGCAACAACTTCTGCTTGCCTGGATAGTACACAGTTGAGTGGTGAGACTGTTGGACAGGCATGTGACCTGGGGGAGCCTCAGGATGCATCATACTCGGAACTGATGACCCTGGCGGTATGCTCTCCATTGAAGACGGAGGATGGGCCATCCCTGAACCCTCCGAATGAGGTGCGGACATGTAGGGATGCATTGGGTGACCAGGAGGTACACCATACTCCGGAGGAGCGACCTGATGTGGGGAACCCCAGTAACCAGGAGGTACATTTGCTTGTTGCTGATACGGTGGTGGGGCTGGGATTTGTTGTTGTTGTTGTTGTTGTTGCCCCATTGGACCGGTTTCAGGACCTGGCACTGCTCCTGGCTGCGGTGGTGCGTTTGGCGCTGGCTGGTGGTGTTGTGCCGGATGATGCATGCCTGGATGGGGCGGCAGTACATAGCCCCCAGTTGTCGGAATATGACGACCTGGATGTCCCGGGTAGCCAACAGGTCCGCCAGGTCCCGGATACCTAGGCGGGCCGTACTGTGGGGGATAACCTTGGTGCCAGCTAACTGCAGCACCTGGATGACCGTGCGGTGGACGAGCAGCAGTGTGCGGAGGAGAACCAACCAAAGGAGCCCCCTGGTGACTCATATGTGGTGAAGATTGTTGCTGAGGCACATGTTGCACGTACATTGGGGGAGGAGCATGCTCAGGTGTTGGTTGATGAGAGCCCGGTGGATACTGTCCTGGAACGTACCCACCATGTCCGAATTGTGGGCGTGGCGCATGAGGTGGGAAACCTCCTCCGGGGTGGCCAGAAGACTGAACAACGGGATGATGGTAGTAACCTGAGGCAACAGACATGGGCGCGCTGCTAGGAGGTGCACTGTGCTGTTCGTAACCGAACGGAGGTTGACCAGCAACGTTTGAAGGATGACCAGCTGCAGAGCTAGGTGGTGGAGCAGCGGCCTGTTGTGGCGGTGGCTGTGCGTACTGTGGCATAGTCTGACGACTAACAGCTTGTACTCCAGAATTAGAGGTGTAGTCTCCAACAGAAGCTGGTCCACAGGGCATATCACTCAATCTTGGATGCTCTGAAGATTCCTCCGCTAATCCACGACGTTCACCGGTAACATTCCCACCGGCACCATTATCCAGTTTCCTTTCTTTATTCGGAACCGTGGTATCGGATTTTTTGCGCTTCGAAGATGTGGAGGAAGTCGAGGAACCTGACGAAGAGGAAGATGCGGATGAGAGATGTTTCTTTTGCTGCATCGGAGAAGCTGCCCTGGGGACAGCAAGATTTGCGACCATTTGTTGTTGGGCCATTGTGGGCGGTCCACGGGGCGGCAAACTTGACGGTGGGTAACTCGGTGGAGGTGGATAATGGTGTTGAGTATGGCTCGAGTGTGGAAAACGCTGGACACCATTGACACCCGATAGTTGATTGGGAAACCGGTTTGGCGTCCCAGCGGCATACACCACACCAGTGGCCTGTGTTGGCATCTCCTGCATCATCTGGTTAGGCTTCGCTTCTTGTATGCTAGGCGTCGGAGTAGGTGGCTGCGGTTGTGGTTGGTGTTGAGAGACGAAATGGGGTTCGATTTTCTCATCCTAAATAAAAAGGGAGGGAATGATTAAGCTTGATGTATACCGTCACTGTAAGGCGTCAACAACCGAAGCAACCTCCAATCAAACTATCTAATCAACATCACTAGCAGCGGAGGTGCGAACCGTGGCAAACACACGAAAGCATCTAATTATGTGAATCTACATAGTTGGATCAATCAGTCGCAAAATAATCTACAACAGGGTAAAGGTGACTAGATGAGGCTTTAGCGTGAGTCAAACGATATTACCCACCAGAATTGCATCTTTTCCCTGAAAACACTCTGCTAGAACATCAGAACACGGTATTTTACTTAACTTGGCTGGGCAACAAGTTCCCCCTGAGTAAAAATGTAAGCGCATGATTTCGTTTTCGGTCAGACACTCGAGACAGCCCAGTGGTTAAGGCACGAACTTACTGACCGCAAGGTCCGTGTCTCGAACCAAACCTCTGCGTCTCGACTGCCGCTCAGGCTTGAGCAACCTGCCAGCATCCCAGCCCTCATGCTTTCTTCAGGTGACATGTAGGCTAGGCGCCGGAAGGTTGTTGCACCTGAACGACCATTATTCATTTTCCTGTCCAAACACTAGTCAACCTGGAAGAAACGAATGGCTAGACACGCCGCAAACTTCCCAGCGCCAACGGCTAACTTGAAAGTTATCCATGAAAGACGTACAAGTAACCAATGAGAAATGGCAGGGTATAAATTGTCATATATGAAGCTTTACCTGTTGCACGTTCATGGGACGGTCTGCGCTTAGCTGTGGCTGCATGGCTCCTGTCATTTCAGCAGCCTGGACTTGCTGGACCCTAGCTTGAGCCTGCTGCGACTGTTGAAGCTGTTGTTGCTGCTGTTGGAGATGTTGCTGTTGCTGAGCTTGTTGTTGTTGTTGTTGCTGCTGCTGCTGCTGTTGGTGAGCCTGCTGACGACGACGCTCAGCTTCAGCAGCTAGCTCGGCCTCACGCTGTTGACGCTGTTGTTGTTTGCGTCTCCTCATCTCCACCTCAGCCAGATAACGCGAAAGGCGTTCCTCCTCTTCTCGCTGCAGATCGGATTTCGCCTTCACAATCATATCGGCAAACTGTGATTCGGTGATCATGGGACGTGATGCCGTCAATTTCTCGTAGTCAGACACAAATTTGTCCGAATCTTCTTGAATACGTTCCAATTTGGCCCGATGTCGCAGTTCACAACCTTCAATCTCTTGACAAAGGTTACGCTTGTGGTTCTTTAGTTGCTCAACTTGTGATCTAAGTGTGTTCAGACGGCTTTGTGTTATTAACTGTCCTGGGTCCGGAAGGCGAGCATCACTCAAAATCTCTTGCATTAGACGATGATTGCGCTGAAAACGAGCTGCAGCGACGTGCTTGGCTGTGTACTGATCTTCAGCGTCTAATTTCAAAACAAAGAACAGAAGGTCATACTAGGATGGAGAAGATGCAATGGTGAAATTGGCGAAAATGTACCGAATAAGGTGCAGCTAAACAAGAGTAAACACGAACGATGACTGTCGCATCCGCCCTTGGGCTGTTTAGTGTGCCAGCGTTTAGCTACTCATGAGTAATGACAGTCTATGGCGGTTTCGGAGAAACCGGACAGATCCCTTCGTGCTGAAGATCACCCACCGTGAGAGTTATCCACGATTGTACGGGTAGACTCCTTAAAAACCTAACATACAAGTCGTACAAAGACAGTAGTAGGTAGCGGATGATAATTCATTTGGAATAAAGCTGAAGTGTACTTCACGAAGATACACTGTCGACACACTACCGATTCCTGGTCTCACTAGTGCTCTCGATATCCACACCACATTTACGGCTACACATGATATTCTCCGTCTAACACGGTGAGTTCAATTGGAGTCTTCCAGCCTAAAGTGTATTTTCCAGGCTGCAAGACTTGCTTCTCTGACAGTTCGTTTATGCTAGTTAACCACAAACCGGGATATGTAGGTTCCAGCTGCTAAACTTTCGTACATCGATAACGGACAAATTAGAGAAGACGGATTGGCATTGAAAAAGACGAGTCGACCTGTTCCTCTACGTGGAATCATCCTAATTTGCTGAATTTCGATTGAGACACTGAGGCAGGAGCGTCAAAAGCTTCTTCGGCACGCCTTGTACCGAGGTCCAATCCGGTAGTTGCCAACACGACTGAGCTTCTGGTCAGAGATTCCAAGGTCACTGCTCAGCCATTGTGAGCAAGGTTGGGAGGAAATGGTGTTGAGGAAACGAAGGTTCTCAGGTAGAAGGGACTCAACCAGTGTAGCTTACAGGGTGCGACCAGATAGTCTATCAGTTGTCTGTGTGCTGATAACCATTTCGAATGTCTTAACAATGTTGATGAGATGTTTCAGCCGGGTCTCAGCAGTGGTTAGTTTACGGAAGTTTATTAGCTTTCCTCCCACCAGTCTGCTAAAAATCTGAACGACAGACTGCGAATATGCCTGAAGCTAATGTTTAAATGGCGGATTTGACTAGACCACACAGGGAACCATCGACCAGTTTTCTGGATGAACCAATGGATGCCTACACTTTGTTGGTAAATAACTCAAATCGTTCAGCTGTAATACCCTTTTGGTGCATAACTGCCATGCCACCCGAAGGAAGTAAAAGGATTGGGAGACTGCCAGGTTGCCCAAGCCTAGACAGGGGAAGTCGAGAGGCAGAGATCGGGTTGCGAGTAAACCGAAATTGGTCTGCATGAAGCCTAGGCGGCATCACGTACCAGCTCTTGATGGGGGCGGAATGGCTCAATGATCAGAGCGCGAATTTACTGAATGCAACGTCCGTAGTTCAAACCCGACCCCTGAATCTCGACTTCCCCTGTCTAGGCTTCGGCAACCTGAGAGCCATCTTGCTTCCTTCAGATTGCATGGCAGCTAGGAACGCAAGGGTGTTACAGATGAACGATTTATTTACATTCTTGATGCCGATATACAAGGGGAATACTGTGGTTAGTTACGAAGAGCCGTTCCTTTTTTAAACAGAAGTGAGATGTTTCATCAAATCCAGGAGCGTCCTTACGTTCCAAGTGTTTAATCTCCTCGATGGGTTCCGCTAGAAATAGAGTTCCCAAGCTCATAGAATAAGGAGGTTGAAAAGCGGGTCGGTCTTGAATATGTGATGTGGGGAGCCAGTTGACTTGCTGTTTCAGGTATTCTACTCAACCTTTAAATCACCTGTCCAGTTGGTTTGTCAGACGGTCACCTTTTTAGTGTACCACCTCAGTGACGCAGTTTTCTTGTAACAGATGCATGAATAAGATAAAAAGGGTTTTCGGAAGTGGATGCAGGTTCACTTTGACATGGCGCTGGGTTCCGTTTTTGCCTGATCCCAGGCTTCTGTGACTTCATTTTTGAGGAGGTTTTGAATATTTTATTCGCTGTTGCCTGGTGCACTAGTGAGTCCAAATGAGCACATCCAGTGTCCGCTTTTCCGTTAGTTGAACGCAACACAAAAGCAATATGACGATCAAGTGAACTACAGTACGGACGTCAGGTCAGTGGGTATAGAAGTTGAAAAAGTGAAATAAGGCCACCAACGAGCCCCTGTGAGACTTGCGAATTGGGAAGCTGGTGGGTATCGATCTGTTAGTCAGTGTGTTCATACAGTCCCATTAGACACACCGGTCAGTAAATTAGAGCACGATCAAAGTCAACAAATGATTTCCATTGAGCGCGAGATTGCTCAATGTTTAAGGCGTAAACTTACTGACCGGGAGGTTCGTAGTTCGAACCCAACCCCGGCATCTCGTCCGCTCCTGTCTAGGCATTGGCAATCTCAGCCATTGTGCTTCCTTCGGGTGGCAGGCAGGCAGGCCCCGAAAGAGTGCTATAGCCGAACGATTATTATTATTATTATTATTATTATTATTATTGTTTTCCAGTGTGATCGACAGTGTCGAACACAACGATGACAACGATAGATTATTACAATGCCCAAAGTTGGTTGAGAGACGGTTGGCATCAGGTGACGCATCGATGGGTACTTTGGCAGAAAGGTGACGGAGAGAAACAGATGGTTACCAGTGTCTAGCCGTCGTCTTTGTGGTGGGTTCTTAAGCTGCTATCACCACCGACCAGCCTGATTGTTCACAACTCCAGTACTGCGGTCCCCCTTTAAAGGTTCCCACAATTGTTGACGGGCGTTTTCGTGTTGCGCACCACCATACAAAGCCAGAGCAGAAGACTTCGGGTTCTCTCAGTCTCTGAAACTTCGGGTGCACCATTCAGCCATGCAGTACAAACCCTATTGCTTACTGGCAAACAATCGCGCAGAGTGGGTTATATCACTGTACTCGCCGCAATTCGGAGAGTGGCTCAACCTGTCACTGTAGCATGGACATTTTCCGGTAATCATGGGTCGTAAACATTTTTAGAGTTGACTTTCGAGGGTCACAGCGTAATTACTCAATTCAGTTGTGGAATCACGTTTCGGATAGAGAGCACACAAGAAGTTGTCCCAGCGAAGCTTGCGGGCCCATCTGAACCGAATTTGATGCGCTAAACGCATGGATCAAATGTGAGAGGGTTTGGCATGACGCTTTCGATAGACTGCCGCTTTGCGTTTGCTTCTAAAATCTCGTTTCTCTGTTTCTGTCTCAAACCTCATTGTTGGAACTACCAAGCAAATCGGTCACCAACCTAGTGTAGCGCGAATACAGGACCGTCACTGGGTAAACACTACTGTCTACAACCTTCAGGCAGTAATACAGCCGCCGCAGCACACTGCACCGGTGTTGGGGAGCTAAGGCTCCTTTCTGTAGTGAATCCCAGTAAACTGTCGCCTTTGTGTCGTCTTTTTAACTTCCATAGGAACCTGCACTAGCCTAATGATATCAGTTCCCCGCCTTCAGCTTTCGTGCACATACCCAACAGCTGCAGCTTTGGTCCCACAGAAGACAGTTTTTATTGGGAACTAACCAAACTTCAATCTATCGACAAAGTTAACATATTGTTGTACAAGCTTGATATCTCCATGCACAAGTAGGATGCCTAAACTCATCGGAGCGCAACTTAGTGGACTACCATATTAGTGACCATCTTTCACAACTTTGTACTGATCACCAGGTGTTCTTTAGCGGTACTGAGTTCAGACGCTATTACGCTACCTGGTATCCCGCGGCTGATAAACAACCATCCAGCCCCGAAGATCACATAACCATCAACTGCCAATGCTGAGGCTCTACTCCCGATTGCTGAGCTTTCTGGAATACTCATGCCGGTACAGATCGTGGTCTCATCTGCGTTAGACCTCCGACAAGCTTCTCGGAGGAAACGGAAGAACCCAACTTCTCAAAATTGATCGTAGGGGAAATGAAAACCCTGAACAACCAACTACCTTCTTCGTCTTCTTGGAGCTCATCAGGTAAGTTTAGAACCCGAATTCCCGCGAACCTTATTTCCCATATGAGCGCAAAACTCCCCTCCCCCTCCCAATAAGTTAAACAAGCTTATCAAGAGAGTTAATGTGAAGCCATAAAAGTTGCCTCCTCTGGAGTTATCAGTCGTAATTGTGACGAGATAAGCATCATCACACACACGACACTAAAATCTGAACGTGGTGTTTTTGGGCGCCCACTAAACTGAATCCTGTCCAACAATGTAGCTGCTCCTCAATGCGAGACCTTGTGCCCGTTCGGGCACTGAGCACAATTTAACTAGATCTGTTACAAGTCAGCCCAAGGGTAGTTTGTGTGCGAATAAAGTAACCTAGTTGAATCCTGGAAATGGAATAAGCTACTGTGGCTGAGAAGGTTCGAAAACCGTTCCACGTCATGCACAAAACAAAACCTGAGAAACAGGTTAATAGTGAGACCGGTACTAATGGAAATTTGAGATAAAAAAAGAGAACCAGCTCTCTGAACGCTGGGGCGAATATTTCTGCTTTTGTACCCCTCTCGTCCATTGAATAAGTCGAAGTTTGTGATTAAGCCCCTCCCCCCTCAATTTCTTTCTACCTTGAAGCGTGATCCAATGATAAGGTCAGATGAGTTACAACGAGCGTTACTCAAAGACGGTGGTGCATCCTTGTTTTTGGCCTCGACCAGGTTGTTTAAGCTAATTTGGGGCAAGAATGTTTTAATAAACTGGGGCCAATCAGCCATTGCGCTTTGATTCAAAAGGGGTTCCCTAAGCGATTATTCCAACCATAGGCGTGCAAGCCCTATCCAAACCGCAAGTCGGCTACTAGCTTCGATAAACTATGATGCCTAACCTCATCGAGCGCGAAGCAATCCGGAGGGGATGGGGGAGTGTTGGCCAAGTGGATGGTGCACTGACCCCATCCTGACGTTGTTTCATAAGCCCGAACAGCGTCACGCATGGGGTCAACCAAGAGTGACAGCATTCCCTCACTTCAAACGAGCACTCAAGTTTGCGGGAAGATTAACGCTTCAAGAGAAGGATACTAAATTAAAAGCTGTGTTAGTCTACGAGAAACCGAACAATTGCCGTAGAGCGAAAAGCCATTCATAGTGAAGCAGTAACAAATCGATCGGGACCGAAGACCGTGAAAGGACTAAAGAGGGTTAGCAGCAAGGAGAGGTGTTAGAAGGAGTTGATACTGTGTCCACCGATGTCCCTCCCCAACCCCTTCCCACCACACAAGCAAATGTCACTGGGTCACTTGACTGTTAGTTATCTGACCGAAAGGCCCTATGCCCCTTGCTGCCTATTAACAGTAAAAAAATAACACCCTTCTAAATCCACGAGATCCTTTCTATATAGGAGCATTTAACGTCAGTACTCTATATCAACTTGGCAAACAGGCAAAGCTTGCTGAAACTTTATACTCCCTTAAAATTGATGTGTGCTGTGTCTCCGAAACACGCATACAAGACCCAAGCATGGTTATGCATCTCAGAACGCCAAGGATGAACTCAGCTCTTTCACATTTCTCCCTCCGTGTGTCCGGTGACCCAGAAGCGATGACTCGTGGACTATATGGCGTGGAAGTTGCACTCAGCCCCAGAGCTGAACGCGCTTTGCTTGATTGGATCCCAGTGAACAGTCGGCTTTGCGCCGTCCGGTTATCCAGTTCAATCAAGCTCAATGCCTCTCGGCATAAAAAGCGCTGCCTGTTTGTAGTGTCGGCTTATGCCCCAACGGACTGCAGTTCTGATGTTGAGAAGGATACCTTTTATCGAGAACTATCCGGGCTCATTCGGCAGGCAAAAAGCACTGATATTGTAATCCTTGCAGGCGATATGAATGCTCAAGTGGGTCGTCTGAGCTCCTTGGAATCACATTTGGGCGGTCGATTTGGAGTCGATGCTCGCCGCACAGACAACGGAGATCGACTCCTTCAGTTGTGTGCTGACCATGAACTGTTTCTGGCAAGTACGAACTTTCAACATAAGCGTTCGCATCGCGTGACCTGGCGGCCACCAACTGCAAATCAACCGTGGACCCAGTTGGACCACGTGGCCATCAGCTACCGGTGGAGAGCCACAATTCAAGACTGCCATTCCTTTTGGGGCACTCCACTTGATTCCGATCACGCCATGGTGCGTGCACGCCTGACACTTCGCTTCCCTTCAGGCCCTCGCAAACTAGAAAGAAGCATGCCAATCCAGTATCTTCGAAGATCGACCATAGCTCAACAGTACCGATCTAAGTTAGCCCAACAACTCTCCACATGCACTGTCAATCCGAATGTAGATGAAGCATGGCAAAATGTGAAAGAAGCCATGTTAGCGGCGTTCAGTGCTGTCTGTCCAACCTCCCCGATTCGACCACAAAACCACTGGATATCGGCGAGGTCGCTATCCATGATTGATGCCCGGAAATCCATACCAGCAGGCAACGCGTACGACGGCGCACGCAAATCCCTTAAACGCCAAATAGTGAAGAGCCTAAGGAAAGACCGAGAGCTCTGGTGGAAATCGAAAGCTCGAGAGATGGAGAAGGCTTTTGCTACGGGAAACAGCCGTGCCCTATATCAACTGATACGATCGACTGGTCCCAGGAAAACAATGGTCAGCGAAACGATAAGTGAAAAAGACGGCTCATTAATTCACTCCCAAAAACGTCGACTGGAAAGATGGGCCGAACACTTCGAAGAACAGTTCAGCTGGCCTCCTGCAACACAGCCTGTGGAGATAATGCATACAGGCCAGTGGAATGTAAACCTTGATCGTCCTTCGGAAGAAGAAATAAAGTACGAACTATCCGTACTAAAACGTGAGAAGGCACCAGGACCGGACGGTCTCTATCCAGCCCTCTTCAAAGAAGGCGGAGAATCCCTGGTGACCCATCTGACAAAGCTTGCTGGTGCTATATGGAACGAAGAGAAGGTGCCTGCAGAATGGGGCATGTCGACAGTTATCCCTATTTTCAAAAAGGGTACGCGGACGCTGTGCGAAAACCACCGTGGCATCAGCCTGTTAGCTGTGGCATCGAAGGTACTCTCTGGTCTTATCCTTCGAAGGTTAACTGAACACAGGGAGAGACAAATCCGTGAAAACCAAGCTGGGTTCCGTCCTGCAAGAGGATGCATCGATCATATCTTCACCCTCCGACAGATTCTTGAACAGCGACACTGCTTCCAGCAACCAACAATGGTTGTGTTTCTCGATCTGAAGGCTGCCTTTGACTCTGTAGACCGCCAGGCACTATGGCAGTGTCTGTGGAGCAAAGGTGTCCCCCTTAAATTCTTGACCCTTCTTAAGGCGCTGTACGCCAACTCCCGCGGCCGTGTGAAGGTCTACGGGAAGCTCTCGCCTGAGTTCACCACATCAAGTGGTGTCAGACAGGGCTGTCCTCTTTCACCTTTCCTCTTCAATTTCGTCATTGATACGATCATGGAAGACTCATTATCAGCCTCTACTGCCTGTGGGGTCGAAGCGCTCCCGGGGCGTCCGCTTACAGATATCGAGTATGCAGACGACATAGCTCTTCTTGGATCTGACGCCGTGGTAATGCAAAGAATATTAAATAATCTAACTAATTCCGCCTCACGGTTCGGCATGCGCTTCACACCTGCAAAGTGTAAAGTGCTAGTGCAAGACTGGGTGGGCCCGAACCCTAGCCTAGTGCTTGCGGGTGAACCGATTGAGGTAGTAGACAAATTTGTCTACCTGGGCAGCTGTATTAGTCCCGGTGGTCTCGCGAAAGATGATATTTCCATCCGAATTGGGAAGGCCCGAGCAGCTTTTGTGAACCTGCGTCACCTGTGGCGTAGGCGTGACATCAGCTTATCCGTCAAGGGTCGAGTTTATAATGCTGCTGTGCGCTCCGTATTACTATACGGATCAGAAACCTGGCCGCTGCGCGCCGAGGACGTCAAACGACTTTCAGTGTTTGACCACCGATGTCTCCGGAGCATTGCCCGAATCTGGTGGGAACACCGGATCAGCAATGCTGAAGTACGTCGAATGGTATTCGGGAGGAATAACTCACCCTCGATAGATGAACTGATCGCCCTCAATGGCGCTCATGCATCCAAGCTATTGCCTTCAATGCATAGCCCCCTTCCCAATTCCCCGACTTAACAGCCCATCGACAGTGGTGCATTTACGCAGCTCGCGCCTCCAATGCGCAGCTACCTGCCTCACCTCCCCAAATCATCGGTGATTGACACTGTGACAGCTACAACCACTACGACAAGTACACGGTTTCTTACAGCTGATGATGATGATGATGATAAGATAATCGTTCAGATGTAGAACCCTTTCGGTGCCTAGCTGCCATGACATCAAAAGGAAGCACTAGAAATTCCAGTTCGTTTATCAGAGTTTAACTTACCAAACAAAATGACTTTAAAATGGGACTAATGTTACTCACTCGCTACTAGCCGACATCATCAGCGGAAATGAGTGATAAGACGATAGTGACATGCAATCAGCGGAAATCCCCCCACCAAAAATGATTTGGTCTCGTACCGGCTGGGTCTGTGAAGACAGCGGAGTAGTTCTTGTCAGACATACCTGTTCATGTGAAAGCTGGAAAAGCTAAGTCTACCTTAACCTAAAACCAAAATTGATGAGACCTAATAACTACTGTCAACTTCCGGTGTATGAGCTAATCGGGCAGAGGGTCACTAAACCAAAGGCTCCGGGTGGGTCACTCGGTGTCACGACGCTAAAAAGCATTGTGCCAAAAATAAAAACACGGAATCCGATCTTTTCAAGTACCCCATATTCTTTTGTTAACTGTAGCAACCAATATCAACCCGGTTATCGCGAACCTCTTGTATCTCATCAGCACCTAATCCAACGTCACAGAATTCGATTCGAAAACATGCACAAATGACTACGGTACTCTTCAAATAAATCATCAGATAAGTTGGGTCGCCGAAGACTCGCTTGCTATAAGCGGAGCTGGGAACAAGGATAAACCAGAACTGTTGGTATTTATATTATAAGGTAGCTGGAAAAGGCTAGTGGAATGGAGTGAGGTGCGTTGGATGCATCAGCCTATGTCAGTGGCTCTCATCCCTTTGATATCATTGTTTCTCTGTATTTTGCATACAGTACGCGAACAGCAAAACAGGAAGACATCAGTCTACAGTGATGTAAATTGCTACATGCTTCCGAATAAAGGTACCTTCCTAAAGGGTGAGCGAGAGCGTTCCTCTCGTCTGATCTCTCTGATGATAGACTACCATTGTACCGATACCAGTTAACGGTCATTCTGATGGGTCGTTCAGCTGTAGCAGGCGTTCGGTTCCCAGCTGCCATGCCAACCGAAGGAAGAACGAGGACTGAGATACTGGCAAGCTGTCCAAGTCTGGACAGAAACAGTCGAGATGCCGAATTTGGGTTCGAATTACAGACCCTCCGGCCAGTAAGTTCGCAACCTGACCACTGAGCTTTCTTGAGCTCCATGGTCGTTTTAAAAAACTTCAATCCTCAAGTTACGATATTTATGCAGTCTGCTCAAGAACAATCTCTACTGAGCACCATGCTGAGAACGCAATATGCACAAATCTGAATTTCTTGCAATTCACAAGTGTTCAAGGTTTGTGGAAATATGGATTGCAGAGTCGCAGAGGCGATAATGTATGGTCAACGCACCAGAAAATTTAGTCGACTGATGTTGGAACATGAGGCTGTGCATTCACAGTGACTTCACGGCGACCCACCACCGGCAAACAGGTCCAACTAACTGCCCAATATTGACTTCACAAACGTGGATGTGAAAAAGACTCTCATTGTCAAATGTATGTAGCTTGTAAACGGCACAAGCCAGAAAGTAATAAATCGGCACACGCCACCCAACTTGGTTTACACACACTCAGATCTACGTTCCAGAGATCTTTTGTTGTAAGTAAAGCTGCATGCAGAAAAGGTCTCGCTTGGTAAGATTGCTCGGACGATTGCTTGGACGAACGACAACTCGGACCCGTATTTTGACGAATGGAATGGCTAAGCTGATTGACTGTAAACGCAGGTGATCGTTAGCAATCCTCTATCACCACTCACCCCAGCTCCTGACGAACTCCATTCTACTGCCCCCTTGTGAGAAACCCTAGCATAAGTTCTAATAAGCAACAGTGCGAAAGTCGTCAGCGACGACCCTGAGCCAGCCCTTCCCAAGACAAGCTAAAAGCATAAACGCTGTATTTAGGTCATACACTAGTATTCAGGAAATAAGTTGTTTGTATGTCGGCATAGCTATCCACGTAATATCCGTTTGTTAAACACAGAGCTAGAATTGAGGGGATGATTACTTTTCGTCTTTTCCTCCCGTCGAATAGTACATCCTGTTCCGGTCAAGCGCTGACCATGTTTAATGTCGGTGACCCCGTAAACAACGGATAACGACAAAGTACGGTTTTCTGGGCAGACACCAACATTCCAAACAATGCACCTGCACTCAAGATCAGTAAAGTACCTCTTATCCTCTACCTCCTCGTAGAGGCGTCACGCCAAAAAAACGTATCCACCCAAAACGTAAACCTTCACCACGTTTGACTGTGGATATTTCTGTTGTCAGAGTTTTGTCCGGATAGATAAAAATGAGATTTTTCAATGATCGAGAATACAGTCGTCATCATCACACAAATACCTTCTTCGTTGTCCTCCAGGATATAAGATTCTCTGAGATCCGTCTGAGTGGGATCCATCACTCTGTCGCGTGAACGCATACTGGATTGTTTGCGTTCCTGGTCTTGTTCTTCTGATAATTTCTCAGCTGAACGGAATAGTAAATAAATCAAACAAGGAAGGACAGGCAAAAACAAACCTCGCTCCTTAGCCAATAGCCAAGCCTGATATGCCGGAGAACTGTGATACTGTCTCAAGGCCTCAGTATATTGTGTTTTCTCTGCGTCATATTCCTCAACATACATATTCTTTTCATCATCTGGCAACTCGCGCCACATTTGTCCAATAATTTTCCCCACTTCCCAGAGTTTCAGGTGTGGATTAGAGTTCTTGACTTGCTCCCACACCTTACGACTGTAACGCATATAGGGCATCAGTGGTTTTTCCGGGGGCTTCGGTGGTTTTGGAGTACGGCCTTCTCCCTGTCAGTGGAATCAACAATATGTTCACAATGCGATAAACCTACCTTCGAGGTCATCTTCACGGACTGCAAGCCACTGCTTGCGTGAGGAGAAGGCAAGAAAAAAGGTTTAGGCTCCTGAAAAACAAACCGAAAGGATGATTTCAGTGGACAGTATCCTAGCAGATGGGGAAGGAGACCAAAGTTGATAAATTAAGAGCAGTACCATGATTCCGCAGACTTCCGCAACAAACTTCACTGCCATTCTAACCAGACTTCTGCACTACCATTGCACTACCACTCATCATCGACATTCAGCTGTAGCACCCTTTGGGTGCCTAGCTGCCATGCCACCAGAAGGAAGCATCTGGGCTGGGATACTGCCAGGTTGTCCACGCCTAGACAGGTGAAGTCGGGATGTAGAGGTCGGGTTCGAGCCACTGACCTTCCATCCAGTGAATTCGCGCTCTAACCAATGGACCATCTCACCCCGTTGTACTACCATTGTAACCACAGACGTTAGCAAAATTGTTTTATACCACCAAATTGTTTGGAGAACTCGGCGTTAGGGACTGTGCCGTCATTTGACATGTAGAGTGAGTTTCACATCGTAAAATGCCAAAAATTACGACAATGCCTGGCGATGGGACCACACAGCTGCAATCGTCCTATGGGATACAGTGGCTACACCTTCGTTCTCCATGGTTTAACCATGCCAGTTAGGCTAACAGATGACAGACAAAGAACAGCAAATCTTAGTACTACAGGTAGTTATAGCGCAAAGCGGCATGGACATGAAGTAGCATGGCTCACCGCGACAGCAGTGTGTCTTCCCCGGGCAACCAGCATTCACATAGTTACGGATGTAGCGATGCTGTCTTCCCCCGAAGGACGACGGAATAGAAGAGGTAGACTAAGAATTTCACTGTCCGAATGTTCAGCGATTGGTCGTATAGGCCTGTGCATTCTTCAGTAATACCGTTCAGTTGTAGCACCCTTTCGGTGCCTAGCTGCCATGCCGCCCGAGGGAAGCACGAGGGCTGAGATACTGCCAGGTTGCCCAAGCCTAGACAGGGGAAGTCGAGAGGCAGAGGCAGGGTTCGAACCACGGACCTTCCGGTCAGTACGCTCGCGCTCTAACCGCTGAGCTATCTTCAGTAATAATAACCATAGTTCAGCTATAACACCCTTCCGTCACCTGGCTGTCACGCTACCCGAAGAAAGCGAGAGCTGAGATACTGCCAGATTGCCTTAGCCTATACAGGAGCCGTCGTTGAGTTGGAGTTCGCGCCATAAAAAGTGAACCATCTCGAGCATATTTTAATACACCACTATCACCAGAGAGGTAGTGAGAGCCCGAATTTACTGGCCGGAAGGTCCGTGGTTCGAACTCGAGCTCTGCATATCGACTTCTCCTGTCTAGGCTTAAGTAACCTGGCAGTATCTCGCCCCTCATGCTTCCTTCGAGTGGTGTGGCAACTAGGCACCGAAGGCGTGTTACAACTGAACAATTACTTATTCTTATTACCAGAGGCGGAAAAATCACCGTTGACACCGATGCTTCACTGCCGTACAACCATAAAGTTCACTGAATTATTTTTCAAGCCTTAGAGTGAAAAGAGAAAAGGAGTGGGTGAGGGAGGGGACCTAGAGCTGGCCTGTGTCAAGCATTCTCAGGTGCCTACACATCCAAGTGCTCAATCAAACAACCTGGAAAGTGAGAGCACGAACAGCAATGACATCGACCAGTCGCCACTTCTTGCAATTTCTTCAGCCAGACGCAGGCGGGCTCAGGACGACCTCATCCCGGAAAGCGTACAACAACAACAACACCCAAACTCTTCATATTATCTTCCACACCCTTCTGCTAAGTCATACGTTGTCGACCTCGCGATTTGTGCCACTCTGAAGGAGTCACCAAATACAACGCTTGTCTCGGTGGACGATGTTTCAGTATGTGTAGCACACGGCCAAGACACCGCAGTTGATGGTGTCGGAGGTTTTCCGCGACTGAATGCTGCACAACCAAATACCCGGGTTTTAATTTCCTCGTTACGAATTCGATGAGACCACCCGATACTAGCGACGCCTCTGAGGCATCCGTGGTTGAAAAGCTGAAGAGGCTTCACATCATGTGTCCGCAGAGGTCACGTCTCGCAGCCATACAACAATACAGCCACCCGGTACACGCGACCCTTAAGACCCAGTGATGTGCCTTTTCGACGCCACAAATCACAAAAATTAGCAAACGTGATTAAGGCCTTTGAGATTCTTGCACTGACTTTATCAAACGCATTTCCGTCGGAGTTAATACAACTACCTAGAGTCTCTAGTGATTCTCCTTGAATTGTAAGGGTTATGTTCAAAGCCTGAACTTCCTGAAGCATAACTTTGCACCTTGAAGAGTCAAGATGTATGCCGAAAGATGACATGGTGGTGGTCAGTTTATTCAACAGGGCCTGTACTACGCTTTCGCCTTCAAAGATGAGGACGACTTCGTCTGCGTATTCCAGATTGACAAGATCCTCACCAGCAACCATCGAAACACAGGAGTTTTGAAGACTTTCTGACACTTGCCTCATTATTTTATCGACGGCGGAGTTGAACAGAACGCAGAGAAACCGACATTCTTGTCGGACACCGCTCTTTGTAAGGCAGTTTTCTGAGAGCACACCATACACTCCCACACGCCCAGGGATCGGATTACGTTCACAAACTTCTAGGATATAACCTGCTGAGCATGTGTGGTTAACAGCACTCAGAGACCGACGGAATCGCAAGTATTTTCGAAGTCAAGGAAAACCAAAATTGTGGGTCGCCTGTATATATGGTGTTGCTCGAAAACTTGATGGAATGTGAAGATGTGGTCGAATTATCCTCTACCCGGTCGAAATCTTGCTTGATGCTCACGGGTCAAGAAATCGCGTGCCGCCGTAAGACGAGGAGGAATCAGTGACGTCAGAAGCCCTGTTACAACGGGGATCAAACAACCAACAAGGCAACTACATTCACTGCGAATACTCTTTTTGAAAATGGGCACTATTATTAGCTCATTCCAATAAGCTGAAACGGTCTATTTCTCCCAGATAGACATGGGCTAGACAGGCACTAGCTGCGAAACCCACTGTCATCTTGAAGAGAGCAGGTGGGCCGTAAGGGTCAGCAGCATGATGGCGCTTGAGTAGAGATATACACTAGAGCACTTCTTGCGTTGAACTCGACTCTATATTCACAGTCTACTTTTCTGTTGAAGGCCAGGGTTCCGGATTGGAGGTATCAGGTGGCCAACTGAATTGATGTTCGAAGTACTGTGCCCGCCGGTCTAAACGCTTTGCTCTGTTGGATATCAGGAAGCCATTTTGGTCCCTGATAACTTCGCTGACAAGATACATCCGAGGACCAGCCGAATAAATCTTGCGGACGTTTCCGACCTTTTTGGCATCTTCCATTTAGGCCTTTCGGGACCACCAATCTTCTTGGTCTGCACGGACACTCCGTTTTACCTGGTGTTAGATGATGCGTGCATTTGACTTGCGGTTGCGGCCGGGTGAAATCTGACGCTGGGCCTCCATCAAAGACATTGTCCTAGCAGAGATCCAATGTTTGGATGGACACCACAGTATCCTTCCGATGACCGCCCAAACGATCAAACAACTGTACAGCTGAGCAATGGTGCACCAGGCAAGACATCAAATTTGGAAAGTCCCTCGTGTCCCGAACACCGGACACGAGCTTTCAAAGACGAATAGACGCTCTAGTAGGAAAGGTTCACGAGTTCCGTGATTGTGAACAACTAGAGGCAGAAACAGCTGGAAAGTCGACGAACCATGCTGAGGCAGGTTGCCGAAATCTAGACTGATGTTTCAACGAGTGTTTGAGTGAGTCTATTTTGAAGCGGTCCGGACCTTATGTTGGGTAAAAAGCTCCAAATTTTTCAGCTGCAGGTAAACTGACTCCACAGTCGTCTCCACAAACCGTTTGAGGGCCGACAAGAATGATGAATACCCCACATTTTAACAGCATACTTTATGGAGTAGCTCGAAAGGCGCTAAGAAACAGAATCCTTACACTTCTGTCAAGATTTCGTCTCTTCCGAAAAGTTGTCCATGGTTTGTTTGTTCGATAGTCGTGGCAGTAGCTAATCTACCTGACTCATCACAGTTAATGTCAAAAGGTATCCAGAAGTCTTCGGCTTGAATGGTGCGTTTTCTTAAGGTCATCCAGTCCGGCTACTCAGAGCCGCGTTAGCAGCAATCGAACCGCGAAGTGGTTTTAGGAAGTTCTCCCACGATGGATGGGCCATTCGTGCTTCAGAGATTACGCAGATTGGGACGTGTTTCGCATGCCGGAAGACAGTCTGCATCGCACAGCTTTTTCGCCAAGCCTGTTGTATTCGACGAGGAATGGAACACAGCGACAACCAGAATAAGAACGGGAAAGACTGAGGACTAGGCTTTATTCATCCAAAACTTTGACGCTGGAGTGGTCCGACGTGGCAACGCCATTTTCATGATATCACCGTAGATGAACTGGAAAAACATAGGAAAACGGGAAACGGGGTTATTCGTCTACAACCGTCAGTAGATAGTTGTTTTGAGTCATCGAAAGCAGTAGTCCACTGAAGTCAATGCTTATGTGGCTTTAATAAGTATACCACCAAATGTTTTGAAGAAACGCGGTTTCAATTCCGCACACACACGCCACTGCTTAATGGCAAGTCGGATGTCCACTATGGAGAATGGGAGACTCTTGGCACGAACGAAATGCATCATGCGTGTTGCTCCAGGATTGCACAGAGTTGCGTGTAAACGTTTTAGATCCAGCTGAGATGAAGTGCTCAGAAAGACACTCCGAGAGAGCGTGTCAGCAACTTTGTTTCTATGCCTGGCCTGTAGGTTACGTAAAAAGAAAAAAGCTTTTTTTCTTTTTAACCCGGGGTTTACTGACCTGCGTGTTCCTGCAACGTCGTTTGTCGGTTCCTTGGTGCACAAGTGTTGCTTCTATTTTATTTATTCACAAGCAGTGTTCTGAGTTATCACACTCGGAATTATATACCGGCACAGACTGCACGTCTCCAAAACAGGAGAAGAGACGATCGACCGAGGAGAAACCGAAAGACCGCCATAGTGACCAACGCAAAAGGAGGACGAAACAGGCAACTGACTCAAATGAAGGACTTGGTGGTGCACTGGGGACTTGGCGATCTGATTGGTTGATGTTGCCGGAGTTTCAAAGCTAAGTCCATATGAGAATCCAAGAAAAGTCGATAAAATCCTATTTTTGGTCCTTTTGCACGCCAAGAACTATCTAGTGAGTTAAAGCTACAAATGCCCCCTTCGAAATGCTCAGAAATCATGGCGTTAATTTTCCGCCTAGGTGGCTGGACTATAAAATGTCACGGATTCACGGATTGATACACAGGAGCGAGACTTTCGCCCAAGTTTCCCGGGTCGGTTTTGTTCTTGTCGTTCAGCAGCTGTCGTTCACCTGAAAGGCACAAGTGAAAAAAGGGTGTAGCACTGCTCTTTAAGTTCTCAGCGCGGGGCAGTATGTTTGCCAGCGCGAGGACTCGCGTAAATAAGTGTCTAATAGTGTTTTGAACTGAGTTCTAGAGGGAGCGTGGACAACCGTATCAGGAAGGTTATTCCACGCAACAACTACGCGAAATGAGAAAAAAGTTTACCTAATGAAGCTCTGAGCTTAAAAATCTTCTTACCGTGTCCCCGCCGTGTGTTTGCTGGGTCAACGGTGAAAAACCTGTTGGCCAAGCCTTGTTCAAACAGGGCGTAAGTAAGAATTAAGTCCCCTCGGAGGCGACGATACTCCAAGGGAAAGAGGTCGAGCACCACGAGACGCGTTTCGTAGTCCATGGACTTGAGACCGGCAACCATTTTCGTAGCAGCTCGCTGGACACGCTCAATGAGGATTACGTCTTTCGTGCGTCCTGAATAGACAACCGGGTTGGCATATTCAAGGAGCGGTCTGACATAGGCCCCATAGAGTATTTGGAAGTCCGTGCGAGTAATACGAGAGACGCCGAATCATCCGTAGAACAGCGAATGCCTTCTGAGCCGATTTCTCAAGGTGCAGTGAGAAGGACAGGTTTGGAGAGCCAGATACCCAAATCCTTTTTGGCATCTATCCTCGTGATGTCTTCTGGTCCTTTCTCACCATGCATGACAAAGGAGTTCGCTGAGTCTCCTCCAAATGACATATGGACGCACTTTTCGTCATTCAGAGGAAGGTGCCAGTCCAACGACCACTGCTTTGCGGCGTCCACATCAATTTGGAGGGCACTGGCATTGGAACTCCACGATTTCAAGTCGTCCGCAAAAAGTAGACATGGACTTGAAAGAACATCTGGAAGGTCATTGACGTATATCAGAAACAGCAAAGGTCCCAAAACGGAGCCCTGAGGAACTCCAATGGAGACCGGCGCCGCAGAAGTAGGTCGAGCCTACTTTCACTCGGAATGATCTGTCTGATAGGAATGCCTTGATCCAGTGTAGGATTTTCCCTTGAATCCCGTAAGACTCGAGTTTGTGGAGCAGAGGGACGTGTGGGACTCGATCAAATGCTTTTGAATTTGAGGAGTCGAAAAATATGGCATACGATATGAGACCCTCGTCCTTGGCAGCGGTCCATAAGTACGAGCATGTTCGTCACGCAGGAAGGGTTTGGGAGAAATCCGTGTTGAGTTTGAGAAATCAAGTTGTTGGAAGTAAGGTGATCTAGAATGGCTCGCTTCAGATTGCGTTCCATGACCTTGCATGGCACGCTAGTGAGGCTTATAGGCCTGTAGCTGCCAGGCGATAGTCGGTCACCAGTTTTGTAGATTGGCGTGACAATCGCTTCCTTCCAAACAGAGGGAAGGTGGCCTTCGTCAAGCGACTGTCGCCTTCCCAACTTTCGACAAACGCTCCCAGCTACATAGAAATCTAATTTTCACGGATGCCTCAGCTGAATCTCTCGTTTATGATTGTTTTCCTCTGAAGTTTCAACTATATATGCTGTGTTGTTACTGATGCCTGATTCGTCTTATGCTTTAGCAGACCAGTACTGCATGCGCAAGTTTGTGTTGAATACATTCGTGCCCTCATACGAAGATGCTCATGCACATGGCACGGCAAAATTTTCTGATTTTTGTTTATGGTAACCGAGCCTGTTCTATTTTTATTCCAACCCTTCCAACATACGGACGGCCGGAACCATTGGACAAACTGCATATTCAGGTAAGTATCCACAGTTAAAGAACACTCTTCTAGTTTCCCACGATACTTGCACCATTTTCTCACTCTTTCTAATGTCTTTAAGTGACGCTAAGGAAGTTTGTTCTGGTGTAGTTATCTTAGCCCAGCCGATTCTATTGGAGAATGTTGTGTGGCTACCATCAATCGTCGTAGCGGATTTTGAAGGATTCCCACTAAACGGCCCCAAAAAATACCAATACAACAATGGTTCGTGTCTGGAATTATTCAAAAATGGCTTTACGGGACGACCACGTTTCGGTTCGTTGATAATATCACTGTGACACTCTTGACTTAAATCGGCATACGAACCTACCGTCATGCTCTTCTTATGTCGATCCACGGCAAGCTCACAGCAATGGTTTCAGTCTTTAGTTCAAATTGACCGGCGGCCCACTGCGACCTCATAGGATCCGTTGTTCTGGTACCTCACTGTCCGCAATTTGCAGGTTTTATCACGTGCCAGGCAGGATACCTTAGTTTTACCCTCCTCCCTTCAAACCGCAACAGTCTGATCTTGCCCAAGCTTGGTATGTTCCGTGCCCCCGGTCTCCACCGCATTTTAATCCAGCCGGTTCAGGTACGACTGCGTCTGCGTCAGATGATGCCCACAATCAGTGTTACCACACCGTTTCCGTGCGATCCTGAGCACTCACAAATCCCATCAGCTATGCTTCCATTCTGACTGTACCATTATTATCACGCCTTGCGGTATGCCACTGACAAGCTGGGAACAGACAATATTGTCATCTTTAATACAATAGCCGTTTGAGCATAACACACACATGTTCTTCCCCCTCTTTTCCAAAGACTAGGTACCACCTTCTACAAACCGTTATATCTGACTGCTGTCCCCGCTCCAGTGCCTCGTGCAGGAATAACATTCGTTGACAAGAAGCACAACAGCTTTGTTGCTAACAAGCGGGGACGTGCAATTACAACGCATCATTTGGTCTTGCTCCAGGGCCGTCCGGTGCTATGTTCTCAAGGGCACTGTATGACCTTGAGTCAAGGCTGTCTCGGGCTATATTTTGAAGGGTACTCTCTGACCTCGGTCCAAGGCAGCCTGACCGGCTTTTGGTGGAGTTTGAGTGCCTCAGTAGGTTTCGGGCTTTCTGAGATAATCTTCAGGATTCTGACCTTGACACACACAAGACTTATGAAGTTTTTTACTCCAATAACAGTGACCCGATCCACCAGCATTCACGGGCTCTTAACAGACAGGCATCACTGGTAGTTTGGAGCCAAGCAGATTCCTAGCCGTGCGCATAGCCTCCATCTTGTCTTATTGTACCATGACAGCCTGTTTGACAACCTCATGCCTTCTTGAATTTTCTGTTTGGTTTTTTAGTTCTACATCCACCCTTCCTTACTGATCCGCCCATAATCTGCTTGTTGATTGAGGATGATGGCAGTACTTCGGGGAGTGGTAACCATTTACCTTACACTCACTTACCCTCTTCGATGATGGTAATGTCCAGCCCGCGTAATAACCTCCAGAAAATCTGGTCTTCCATCTCGGAAGTTCTGCTGTCGCCGGTCCTTGTGTTTGAGTTCCTTTCCACATCACCACTCTGCGTACTTACGCCGACTTGTTCTATGTTTCTGGCACTATAAGCGCATCAGTTTGCAAGCTTGGTCTTTGATCGCTAGGCCACTGAGTACAAACCTTCCCCTACCCTGTCTCATTTGATCGCTTGTTTTCACCACCCTAGTTGTGGTAAACGTTCGGTTTTTTCTTTATTCATGTACTTCATCTTATTTGGTGCAGGCTAAAACTTACCGGGGCTTACAGATCTTATCCCATTCCCTCGTATTTACAAGCTTTGACCTTCAGGCAATACCTGATCCGGACGCCCTGGTTGGTTGTGGCTCAGCCACCCAATCAATGTTTTAGACGAGAAGGAATCGCTAACCGGATCAAAAGTACCCGCCATCGTACGTTGGATTTGCTGTACCACTTGTACCGGCCGCCACTATTCCCACAACAATAAGACAGGCGAATGACATCTGTCCTTTCGTTTGATTATATATATGCATGGTGTAGCCTGAGGGTACTGCCCGAGGCTCACGGCCAACTTCGACGTGCAAGGAGTTGCCACCTTCGTCTCAGTTGGCTTGGACCACCCCAAGTTCACTTCATCGTCTAGGCATAACAGACGTTCTTCCTTCTTGTGCACTGAATCAATCATATACATGTAAAGTGGAAATTCCTTACCATTTCCTGAATACCAGCAGTCACAGCTAGCGCCTAATGGCTGTTTTGCCATGCGTCATTCGTTTCTTCGAGCCGGCATCAGACTTGGTTACTGGCGACGCCTACCCTTACTCTCCTGTTAAGTTGACGCAGTGGATCCAAGTTAAACTACTGTTCTTATCCGTTATCTCGGAAGTTGTTCCCCGACCGCTTATTACCTATTACGTATTAGTTTCCCGGCTCATATTAACCCTCTCTTTGCGCAACAAAGACCCTATGTTTGGATGCTTTTGGTGAGCTAAAACCTACCGCCGTGTAATCTCACCACGTAATCCCCTGCTCCAACTAGTTCAACGACTAGCCTCCCTGCTAGCTACCTCGGCGGAAAGTCCTTACCATCCCAAAATTAGGCACCTACTCTGACCCAGCTAGTACTTAGTTTCTAGGCCAGCCAACAAAATCCACCCTTTTCTGGGTCCATTTAGCTTGCTTTCATCTTGTTTTAGATTTTTCTTATTGACACCGTTTTAGCTTATACATCCTGACACTCACCATACACTACTGACCTCCTCCTATTCCCTCCTCATCCCCATTCCCAGGTTTCAAACATCGGCTGTAGTTACCAGAACGCCCCGTACAACCGTTATTTGTTCAGTCCGGCTGGTCCCCGGTCTACACTCACATGGTCCTCCAACTAAAGGGAAATTATCCTCGACTCTGCATCGACCTGACTCCATCTGTGTCAACCTCCCCCATTAATCCAGATCCAGCCGCCACGGAAAGGTGGTTTTGTGACCCTGGCCATTTACTCAACCGCCCAAGGTCACTCATGGCCAGCAGTGATTTTCACTTTTAGTTCATGTCAACTGGTTTCATCTTTGAACCAGTTGTACCTCATGCTTATTGTCCTAGTTTTTCTTTGGTTCCCACAGCTGCGGTGACTTCTCACTTAATAAGCATTTCTCAATGGTTGTACCCTCCTCCCTATTGTGCTGCTGCCTGTGGCGTTCAGGTTGCCTCAGTCGGCATCTCCCCTACAAGTTGGGAAATAAACCTATTATTATACAGTGGATTCCCCTTGCCAAATCGAAAAACCCCCCTACTCAGAGGATTGCACATCCTAGTTCACGCACCTCAACACATGGCGTCTGTCACGGGGCTGTCCAGGAACCGAGGCATGTCAGTGCGATAATGACACTACACTGCTGTGTCCAGTTTGATAGCACACCCGCAATTATTCACTCCCTACTTTTGACGGTGCTATCTCGCCCACTCGTTACCTCAACTGCAAATATGAACAAACTCTTCACCTAGCACCAGCCGCCTCCAGGACGCATTCGTTCTAATCTGCAGAACCCTCCGTTGGGATATAGACATCCCGATGACCTTCATTCGGTGCCCCTCACAAGGCCAGTCATTTGCTGTGCACTTCACGTTCCGTCTTATGCATTGCCACCAGCTTCCTCCCCGAGGAAATTTAAACCCTAATGCACTTCAATGGCGACATCAGTGAGTCTCTGCAGTCTCACTGTTCACCACGATTCTGAGATTCCTGCCGCCATTTGTCCGCATTCCTGATCCCCCAACTTAATCATCGCCGCTTGCGCTTTTTGTGACCCTAACCATGAGCCCAACAGTCCAAGGACACGGTGCATCAGAAATGGTTTTAAGTTTTTAGTTCAAACTGACCGGCTGGATGATGCCAATTCTGCTGCTTCTCCAGATCCGTTGTTCTGGTTCCTCATTCCCCACAATTTGCAAGTTACTTGTCATGTGTCCGGTAGGATGCCTCTTGTTTTGTCCTCCCTCATTTTGTTCTTGCCCGCCGCCTTCAAATCTTAACGATCTGATCTTGTCTCAACGTAGCATGTTCCTCAAAAGAAAGAAAATCTTAATAACTGTTTTTCCCTGCCCATGCTGGTTTGGGAGGGACCAAGTTTACATCAGGTGGTGTGCACTGTTTATGACACCGCCCCTTTACTGTGCAATCCTCAGCACCCGCAAATCTCGCCAGTCGTGTTTTTATTCCGACTTTAACCTTATGATCATGCCTGGCGGTATGTCACCCACTAGTCGAGAATAAACAGTATTATTTTTATTATCGCCATCTGTCCGTTTCCCCCGGGTTGCTTGATTTGTTTTCTTTTCATAGAGCTCTCTCCACTAATCTTAACTGTGATCCCCTACAATGCACCTTAATAAAAACATCCTCAAACAAGGTGGTCATTGGGGCTACTCGGGACCTGCCTTAGGGCAGCTCACTGACGATATGACACCATCATGCTTAGTTAATAGCACTTTCTCCAAATCCCTTACTAATGCGCTCGCACGCATACATATTTGCTTTTCAGGCTAAATGTTTGTAAACATGTACCAGCTGCTGACAGTGACCCGTCGATACCTTGAGTGATCTCTCCGTCTCTCGATAATAGGTTGCTAATCACCCGGTGCAACCAGCCTGTCTTCTCTGAAAACATTGCTGTCATTAAAGGTGTCAACACGGTTCTACGACTTGGAAACGGTTCACCTGATTAAAGGTGTCAACACGGTTCTACGACTTTGAAACGGTTCGCCTCCTTG
The DNA here is from genome assembly GCA_003604175.2 of Clonorchis sinensis. NCBI lineage: Eukaryota > Metazoa > Platyhelminthes > Trematoda > Opisthorchiida > Opisthorchiidae > Clonorchis > Clonorchis sinensis. The sequence continues at coordinate 29,333,451 of CM030369.1, read as the reverse complement.
AACAAGCTTATCGCGGAGCTCATCTGGGGGACAATCCCGTCCTACTGTTCAAATTCTTGGCAACACAAAAGCAACAACTCCACCCTTCTCGGAATTATAAATAGGGTTGGCAACAAATCAATACAGCGTTTTTAACGTCTCAAAGAATATTTCCTTACATATTAATGGGTTTATTTTCCGACTTGTAGGGAACGTATCAAGGTCGGCGTGTTCGGGTCTGGATGCATTCATTTCAACCTGCCGATAGCTGAGCAACCTCAGTGTAACGAGCAAACGGTATCTTAGAGTGAGCTTTTGCATTCCTCATGAATTCTAGTTATAGGAGGAGGAATTGTATAGGAGCTGAGAAATTCCTAGATACATCGTGCCTAAAACAACTGCCTCTCATAGGTCGAGACAGCCCATCCTGGAGCCTCATCAGAGTAAAGCACGAAAACTGGGTCTTGTCAAAGAATTTCTTCAGAAACGAAGTGTTACAGTCACACGTGCACAAAGTCGGTCACAAGTGGCCGGATGACCTCAAGGCCGAATGAGTGAATGAGTGAAGTGGTAAGGACAAACAAACGCTAGTTCATACACACGCACTAAACACAAAACTGGGGCGGGGGGTACAAATAGGGACAGAATAAACGTGGGGAATTTCAAGTGTCAACGTGATGAACGA